>CM060082.1:37211816-38411816 GCA_030533445.1 Cyprinodon diabolis | reverse complement strand
TTTCAAATGTAAATTATCTTGTCTTATTGGCAAAATGTCTCTTTTACTTCCTCAATCCAAGAACAAATGCACTTTTATGAAAGAATTACTTATTTAGATTTAGATTTTTTCCAGTGAAGTTATTTTTATCTGTTTATGACAGCAGTGTTGACTTGTTGATTAAATTTAAAATTTTGGTATTCCTTATAATATGCATACTGTATTGATAATTTTTAGTTACTTCTATTTCTTGTGGATGAAGCAAGACATTATTGAGGCTTCAAAGCCAAACCATTCTCTGTTTGTAGACAGCAGAGCTCATTTTCATTACCTGGAATGAAAAGTTCTGTTGTAAAGTTTGTCTTCTGAATAACTTTTCTGTTGCTGCGTGCATATTATAGACCCCAGATTGAGAGGCATGTATTTTAAATTTGACACCTTTTACTGTTTTATGATATTTTTGTTTTAAAATAATAGGGAAAGTGGGATTTACAATGTTTGCAACCATAAAAACAACAAGAAATATAAAAAGACTTGTAATTGAACATCTGGAGATATTTAGGACTTCTTTAGGCTTAAACGTCAGATCTTGAAATTTAAGGTATTTATAACTTTACTTGGACCTTGTAAGGCATTTTAATTAATAAATCACAGCCAGTCCAAGTACCTGACTTTGCCCCACCCTCTATGCATCCCACTTCTGCAGCCTTACACTATTTAATCAGGTCCAATCTTTAAAAATCAGCAAAACCATTCTTCTCCCTGATTGAGAGGAAATGTGTTTCGCATGTCAACTAGTGGTTAACCTCAGAAAAAGTTTCCCCGGTGTTAATCTTGGACGAGCATCTGAGCTTATTATTGTGGAAAAGCTAATTAAAAATCAGTTAACATCTCTGCACATACCTTTTCTGCTTGAAAGAAAAAGGGGAAGAAGAAAAGGATACCTGAATAGGCTCAGTGTTCTTAGCTGTAACCGAAGGACCCATGACTGCACGTAATCTGCAAATTATATAACTTGCGCACCATTTCCCTATGTAATTCAGCAGGAAACAAAAGGACAGTTATTTGAGGGGAGGCAGTTTTTCCAGCGCAGCACTGGCATGAGCTCCCAGAGAACAGCCTCGCTCTCTTTCTCTCTTCCTCGCTCACCACCATGAAATGAAAATTTACATTCGCTTAGTGGCGATGTGGCGCTCGGTGGAAGATGGCTGTATTTTTAATGAGAGCAGGGAGATTTAATTACCTCTGTTTTAGCAGGCTCGATTTCAACAGCGCAATGACAAGGGATACACAGTGCAGGGAAGAGGTGGCACATGATATTTCTCTGCTCACATCCCAGCGGTCACCGAGCGGAAAAGGCGCTGAGCTAACAGGCACTGGGGCTGCAATTAATCCAAATTTATTCCACCACCACTGTATAACGCTGATCTGAAGGAGGCCATGGAAATATTCAGACAGCCTCCACATGTCAAAGAAAAAAAGAAAAAAAACAAACAAATACAGGCTTAGAAAAAAATACAGTATTCCCCTGTTGTTTTGATGCGTAACACTCAGGTTTCTTACTGTGATTACTAATGTAGTGAATGTTCCCCAAAGGCCACATTTTTACAGCATATCCAAAACTGCTCCAAGGCTACATTAGTAATTTTTTTCTACAGATCTTACGGGTATCCACACAGGTAATGACAGGATATCAGACGCCGTTACTAGTCTGACAAATACCCAGATAAATGCCTTCTTCTGCAAACTGAGTTGTTAAGTTTGTCAAAACACATCATTAAACTTCGGTTTTTGTTATCAGGATATTTGTGATAAACCAGCAAACTTAGTGCATAGACGTAAATAGTATTTAAAATGTGGCATCGTTTGTTTTGATCCCCCTAGATACATTTTGCTGCAGCCGTAGTTGTTTTGGGGTATATCTCAGCCTATTTATTTATGAGTTTTAGTTTACAATGAGGTGCCAGTTTGAGAGAGAGAAAAACTAAAAGATTTGTGAAATGCATATAGCCATCAGAGGTGCCATATAAAAATCATAGAGAATGAAGTTCAAACAAGGAACATGTCTCTTTTGCTTCAAACACCGATAGAATTTAAGGTTTATTTTGCATTTAAATACCATTCCTCGTTAGATGCTCAATGTTCATGTTTTTTTTTTTTTCTGGCATTTGTAGCACGTTTGTGAAAATGCAGTGCAGACATATTTTTAAGCCATAGAAACCTAGATCTGTGAGAACCAAATGTACTGTGCTACTTTATGTAGTTTGCAATATCAGACTCACATTTTGCAATATCAGACTCACATTTTGAGCCTAACAGTGTCAGGCCCAAAGTGAGTTCAAAGTTAAAACAACCATAGTAAATAGTTGAAACAATGGATTGATGTTTGGCTGTGACGCCATCCTGGAGAGAAATATCAGCTGTGCTTCTTCCATCAACACCCTTGTTTATAGATGCTGGAGATCGGCCTGTTTTCCAGTGTGGTCCTGTTTCTCTGACCGTGACTGGCTGGATGTGCTCTCTTCGTCCTCTGACATGGGGGCTGGCTCAGAGCTCGTCTGCCTGGCTGTGTGTTTCCTGGATGGGGCCGCCTTTTGCAGCTGCTTTTTGTATCTCTGCTTCTGTCTCCTTGAACCCCAGTCGACCTCATCAGATGGCCGCTCACACTGAGCCTGGTTCTGCTGGAGGTTTCTTCCTGTTAAAAGGGAGTTTTTCCTCTCCACTGTCGCTACAAGCATGCTTAGTGTCAGGGATTGTATTTGAGTCAATGAGTCGATGCAATCAACTGGTTTTCCTCGGATAGAAAACTTTGAATCAATTTGACTGGATGATCTGGTGAACTGTAAAGTGCCTTGAGATGACATGTGTTGTGAATTTGGCGCTATATAAATAAACTGAATTGAATTGAATGTTTTGCACTTTAATGGACTGGGGAAAGTTTTGCACTTTCTGTTCCAAACACCATTGAAACTAAACTTAGACACAAATTGTAATTATTTTTGGTCAACATGTTTTATATTAGTTATTTGTTGGAATCTATTGTAATGGCAATTGTGATATATTCTTTATTTTTCATTTTTGAGTAGTAAAAAGTATTGACATGGAATGTCACACTCAAACACGGAGGGTTGAGTTGCAATGTTTCTGGTTCTGTGACCAGAGGTTTGCGACTAAGTCAGAGTCAAAACAGTTATAACATAAGTGCAACGCAGACCTGAAGCACAAACAGACGGCGGAATTAAGAGCATTGTTTAGTTCATTAGAAACATTGTGGCAGATTTTGGTGGTAATGTGCAGACTATGAAGAACATTTGTCTCTGAGCATGTTAACTAATTACAGATCTTAATAATGTGTGGTTTAACTTCTAAGACTATCTATTAACCAGCTACCTATATTACCCAAACTTCAAGAATGGAGCCTGAAGAAAGGTATTTTTGTTTTCTTGATAAATCAACCAAAAAAAACACCCAATTAAATTAATCAGTGGAGACATTTAAAATGATTGTACCTCCACCTGCTACGGAGATAAATAAATTACATTATAGCCCATTTTCTACTAAAGCCTCAGGATTTAAGGCCTCTGTCAAGATCTCATAACAAAGTTAACCCTTTAACTAGTTGACTATTTGCACAGTGAAATGCACTGTCCACTTGTACTACTCACTTTGACTGAATATTGATTTGCACTGCCGACTGCTAATATTTGCACTGCCGACTGTTTATTCACAGCACCAATTGTTTACATGTACATCAGCAATAACGTACTTTAACTGTAATATGCAATTACCTTCCACTGCACTTTAATTTAGATAGATTCTGGCCAAACTTTATTTATTCATTTAAAGTAAAACCCATCTGTATATATGCTATTGTACATAACTGTAAAAAACCTTTTTATAGTAATATCCACCTGTATATTATATTCGGTACATATCCAGCTGTAAATTTAGTTCATAACATTAGTTATGTATATATTATTTTCATCTATTAGTGAGATTGTGTTTATAATGGTATTCATCTCTATACTCATTCAGTAGAAACCTATGTCCTGTATTTATAGAAGCATTATTTATCCTGCACTTGCTGCTATTGCACTTCTGCATTTCGTTGCCTTGTACCTGTACCTGTGTAATGACAATAAAGTTGAATCTAATCTAATCTAATTTAAATGCAGGTGGGACGTTGACAAGGCAGTTAAAGTGTTTAAAGAAATGCTGGGGTTTTGGGCTAAGGAGCTAAACCAGAGACTGCTTACAGTATGTTGACATCCAGAGGGAGTTATGGTTTTGCAAAACAAAACATTAAATAACTAAACACTGAAAATTCAGACGTTTCATTCTCAAACACTGAACATTCAGACAGAAAAAAAAGTCAAATATCAAAACTGTAAACATTGAAAGCTCCTGGAGTAGCTTCTAGCTTAGTTACACCCTAGATGTAACCTTAATGTAACTTAAGGAACACTGGACTGACACTGAAACCATCTCTTATTTTTTTTTTAAACTGCAGAATAAAATGAGAATTTGAGAATTCAATGCTTGAATTTTAAGTGTTTCATCAATGCAAGCTCTCAGTGGTTTTGTTCCATATTCGTTGCCATTTCTCAGATTTCAAGTTTCTCAGGCTTCAGTTTCAAGTTTCCCTGTTTGTAACAGATTCATACACAAGATTTGACATCCCAAGCTTAACATCATCTCTTTTTGACAGATTTCATTAGTGCTTTCATGCTGTTTTTCTTTTTCTGATTGATATATCTGTTTTGAAAAACAAGCCTGCACAAAACTGGAAGGGAAAAATTATTAGAAAATATATCATTTATCCCCTTTTAAAGGTAAAGTTGTTCAAATGATCTTTTTAACTGTACAACAATCCGATATATCATTGAATGGAATAAGTTAACAGTGACAGTGCAGATCTCAATAGTACAGAAAAAAATAAATCTTCCTTGTCATGCACAATCATTTTCTTTCAGTGTCATGATTTAATCAGAAAAGTGACGGAAGTTAGAGGCAATAATGGAGCTGCCCAGGGATACTGCCTGTATAGAATTCCTATAACCCAATTATTTTAATCCAAAAGTTCATTATTTATTAATTCGGTGGGTCTGCTGGGTTATAATTTAGCTCCGAGAAATTGAAACTCAGCAATGTAGCAATTATGGGGATGTTCAGCACTGGATACCATATTCACCTCCAGCTAATGTTTATAATATTCAGAACCCACCATGGGTTCCATTCCTCCCTATCATTATGAGTCCTCACTGCATGGCAACTTTGAGTCAAACATGAGAATTGTTGGAGGCAATGTGTTCCTTGGGGTTTAGTGGAAATTAAACTTTTAGAAATTGGTTCATGCCAATCAATGTTGCATTGAAAGGGGAGGGAGAAGCAAATTAAGGGAGAGATGCAGAAAGAAAATAATGAGGCCAATAGTGCAGGAAGGATGAAGGATGATGATTGGAGTGACAGTGACTGAAGGAAATAGAGGGAGGAGGAGGGGTAAGAGGGGAGAGACAAACAGGGAAGCACCCAAACTCTCTGAGTTCATCCTTGGCTCAATGTACCCATACTCCACAGCAATACTTTTTGCAAACTGCCAATTCACTCTAAGCTGCACTCCATTGCTCTGTCCTAGCCTCCCCTAAGACTCTTTGGATTTGAACAGGCTCTAGGAGTAACCCATCCCTCTCTGTCCCCACCTCTTTGCCCCCCCGCCAGCCAAGAATCACATTGAGTCCAGAGACCCAGAGACTAACAGGCCCTTCTGATGACTCCCAGCTTGGCCATAACAAGTGGCTGACAGCTTTATTTACATAAGATCAGCAGGCAGCATGGAGAACCAGTCCAGGCTAAGTTACGCATACATACATAAACAGTGAAAAAAGGCAGATATGTCATAGTAACGCTTGGAGAGGGTATAAATAAAGGCAATGCTCCAAATAAATGCAGCAGAGGTTTCGTCAATGGGATATTTGCCCTCAGGGTGAAGATCCAAGCATTTGTTTTTTCTGAGTTTTTCCACATGAGTGCAAAGGATGATGGGACCCTGGGGAAGAGGGGCCTTTAGACCTCTATATCCGCCTCCGTCATACATCTCTCATCAGCCGATAGCAAGGAGAGGGGAGTGAAGTATAGCCCTGCTGATTGATGTTTAACTGTTATATTAGGGCTAATGCGCCTCTTTGACCTTTCACCTGAACAAGAGTGATGAACTCTTTCTAAAAAAATAATATGTCTTTGTTTGTTTGGCTAAACAAAGGAAATCATGACTTAAGGGAGATAAAAATATGCTCTGAATTCCAGACTGCAAGGCTGATCCCCAATCTGCATTTTGCATCAGGCTTTGGCTTCTGTTCCAACTTGAAGTGGCTGCTCATTATTAGGAAGATTTTCCCATTTTAACTCACGGCATCATATTTGCAGGTTTGTTGCTGCTTATTTACCTCAATGGATAGCTGAGAGGTGATAGGGGGTGGGGAGTATGTGCAGTATCTCTCAGACTGACAGCTGGGGAGGAAAGTTTATGAAATAAACATGGACCTGATGCAATGCTCAGAACCCAGCTCTGCAGTGGCCTTGGAAGCCTTCTGTATCATCTCACCGACCCCTCCTTTCCTCTTCGTTCTTTTATTCTTGCTGTCTCCCTGAAGCACATATAGACACTGGCTCATGCACACATTCCCCAGAGCTGGGGATACCAAGGTGCTCAAAGGTCTAATGGAGGTCAAAAAGACGGTAAATCAGTTGTAAAACTGTCTCTCAGGAGATTGCTTCAGAGGACTTTGCATCATACAAGCCCTATATAGAATGTCCCATTGCCTATGTCATACGTCTTGCTATTGCTCCATCATTCTCTTCTACCAAATCACAAAATGCTGCTGCTCTCCCCATGTCCTTAAGTCACCTTCCCTTCTCAGGTGAGGAAGCAATTAGAGAGATTTTAAGCTAATTTGTATTTGAAGCATTGAAGAGGTTGAATGGATGCATTTCAAACAGTTACACAATTGTGCTGTCCCCAAAACCTGAACTGTCCTGTCTACTGGTCACCTTTCAATTTCTGTAACTTGGTGGAGACTGAGTGCACAATACCAAATTAAGTTGTTTAAAAAAATGTTTTCAATAAAGCACAAAGCAATTTTTTTGGTTTGTTTGTTTGTTTTCTTCTGTCATTTAATGCTTTCCCACTGGCTGTACCGTGTTCTGCCCCCTGTGTTTTTGGAGAATGCAATACCATTGCCAAAGCAATATAAATACATACAATACTTGTTCTGGCGTGCTGTGTGTTGTCAGCAAAATCCTGTGCCGCAGAAGGAAGCGGGACTAGAACTATGCCTTTAACCTGAAAAGGCTGCTAAACCAATGTGTATTTCCAAAATTCCTGAAAGCCTGTGAGGATCAGACCAGTTGGGCAAACCAGACTTACTTACACTGTGTTGAAACTGTGCAGGCCTGGAATCTGTAACCTGAACTTCCCAGACCAATTAGAGTGCAGGAGAAAGGAGTTCATGCATCAATTTTAGCACCAGAGATTACCAATAATCCATCAGCACTTTTTTGTAAGTATAAAAGTCAAAAACATTGCTCTAAGGGCTTTCTTGTCAAAGGAGATGTTTTTGCATCACATTCATAGTTATATGTTGTTTTCAATATGTTTCATTTAATCCTTAACCCAGGTCCCTACACTGAAGTAGGACTCTACCTGTCCTTGTCAGACTGATAGGCCACATTTATGGCATAAGTCATTCTGCATTACCAGACTACTGGGGGAAAAACTAATGTAGTTTTTCCATTCCTGAAGTGACCCATATGCCACCTGGATATGGTCTTTTCATGGCTGTCTGAACAACACAAATCCGATTTTTTCCAATGCGCCCCAGGCCACTTGGCTATGTGGTCCTGAATCCGAATCTGATCTTTTCAAATGCAACCTGTGTCTAAATGGCCAGGTCGGATTCATCCAACCTGAACGTCATTAATACCCGACAAAGGTCACTATTCTGCATCTTGCTACGCAGAAACGACAAGAAAAACAACAACCATGGCAGATGATGATGCAGAGAGCAGTATTTGTGTTTAAACATATTGAAAAGATTGAGTTTTTATGGTTGGAAAAGACCGCTTGGTTCCGCGCCGGCACTTCCATCCATGTTTACTTCAGTAAACACAGAGCACGCTGGCCTGTGACGTCATTGCATCCCCTATTGTGCATGCGGGACACATACGTTGTATGACTGCAGTTCACACAGGAGATCATGTACAAGTCGCATATATTTGGAAATGTGAACGGCAACGCAAAAAAAAAAAATTGGATTTCACAAAAAAATCGGAATTGAGCATCAAGGCCTGCAGTGGGAATGTAGCCTAGGACTCCCACATTACATCATTAAGGTCCTACATGCAATAGGATTATAGTATATGCAAGAAAAAAAAATCAAATTTATAAAACCAAAGAATTGAAAATATAGTTTGTCGTTTAATAAAATGAAAAAAAAAATCCACAAGGGGATTACAATTTCTTAGGCATAGGTCCGTGATCAGAAAACTGGAGTGGTGGCCTTGTGGTTAGGGCATAAAGCTTGGAATCCTGAGTTTCTGAGTTCGAGACATACTCCCACAGACTGACACTCTGGGTCCCTGAGCAAAAGACCCTTAACCCCACACTGCTCCCCGGGCATGGCATAATGGCAGCCCACTGCCCCCCAAAGGGATGGGATAAATGAAGATAGTTAATTTCATTGCACTGTATCTGCAACAGTGTAATGACAATATATATAAAAAAAAATACATACTGGAAAATCACTGCAAAAAAAGGATCCTGTCAATAGGCCATCTATCAAAATTATTTTTAATGGGTATATTGTCATTTAAAGGAAATCATATATTTCTTTAAATTGCATTGTATGTTAGGAGGAAAATAAAAACACTCAAATGTATAAAACAATCATGAGATGCATACATACTTCTTCAAACCCCTACAGTACAGGTTAGCATAATTGAACTGTGAATTGTTGAAACTTAACTGTTGTAATCTGAAGGTTAGATTGTGGATTTCATTTCATTTTTTTTCCCAGCTTCTTGTTTTAATGTTCATTTTGTCTTGGTATTTTCTATGATTTTTGCCTTTTGGGGTTTACCCTATCTGCTCTTTATTCTTACTTTGCCTGGCATTCTCTAGTTTTTTTGTCTTTGATATACATTGTACTTAATTACTTATGGCACTACCTTCTAAGTAATTCTTTCAATATTTTGGAAAAATAATTTCCTGTTTGCCTTTGTTTAAATAATTTCTCCTTCATCTAGACTCCTCAGCCAATTAATCGATTCCGTTCCCTCTTTGTCTCCTCATTTTACCTATTGTTTCCACCTGTTTTCCCCCTCCATTCCCTTCACTACATTGACTGTTTTGTTGCTAAGTCTTAAGATGTTTTTGCATTAGCCTCCTGCTAATTAATGAATCCAGAGTTTCAGTACTTGTAGATAGAAGGAAATAAGATTAAAATAAGTATTTCTTTAAGCATAAAAATCTTACCGTTTAGTAGGTCAGTAAGTACACATTATTTATTAGACAACACTGATATAATTGAAAGAAAAGCGTGCATCAAAGAGTAGAAAAAAATATGTTTCACCAATAATTCAATAGAATAAAGCTTATTTGGAAATGTTCTGGGAATTCCTGTAGAACCTCAGGAGAAAATTTTGCAAAGAAGAATTCTTTATAAAATGAAGAACAATAATTACAACCCTGATCATCATCTTCCTGAGACAGTTGCTTCTACAGGAGTTTATTTCTCCCTACAGCAAACAGCATCCACAGCCACCCATTGACGAAACCCCCACAGCTTCATTTAATTTCCCTTTGGGATTAATAAAGTATATTTAATTTAATCAAGTTAAACTGTGGTTGAAATTTTGCTCATTGCAAACCAAAAAAAAAAAAAAAAATTACCAGTTACTGAATTTCTAACTGGTCTACCATCACATGTAGCTCAGGGTTCAGTGCCTCAGATGAGTCCAAAAGTCTGACTAATGTTCTGAGCAGCCTGGACTGTTGCTAGGAATAACAGGTCACTATGGATTGCTGGCCTCCATGAGCCATTATTTCCAGAAACGACCGGAAAGAAAAGTCGCTCGCTGGAGTAACAGCTCCCTGGACAGGAGGCTGTCGTACAGATTGTGAGAATGAAACAGGCTGGCCATTTGGCAGAGAAGAGGAAAGGAACTATAACACACTGCTTGAGTTTACAGTATACGTGTGTATTAGCAAGGGGTGTGTGTAATAATGGAAGGTGGCCCTGGCTTCCATTTTACATTTCCCTCACAAACAAAAAGTCAACTAGTTCAAACATCCAGCTACACAGTTACTGTTGTTATATAGAAGACTTGTGTTTTGCACTTGTTCTCCCTCTGGTGAAAGTGCAATGTTGTTCTTGTGGACAATAGATAATAATAAAGCATTTAAGAGAAGTTATGATGCAACCTCTTGTTCAATTAAACAATCTACTTAAACAGCAGATAGAAAGGGTGTTTGAATGTTTTTCAAGTAGGAAAAATTTAGGAGGATTAGCTGACATTGTGGTATTTTGTTGTCTCTCAGATCATGGAGCTTGGATTAGAAACGTTTCCCTGCACTGGAAAAAATGGAAATCTCATCAAGTAATTTGTTCTTAAAATAATTGCATTTTTTCTTAAATTGAGGAGGTAAGTGTGAAACTTTGCCAATGGAATGAGACAATTTACATTTAAAATAACAAAACAAATTGAATTGTTTTATTTGAAGTGCATATTATCTAATTATCCTATTTTAAGAGTAGAAATACTCATTCCATTGGCAAATCGTCTTATTTATCTACTCAAATTAAGGGTTAATACACTTAATTTAGGAAATGTTGACTTATTTCCATATCGTTTTTGCAGTGTGAGCACTACACATTATGACTTTGTTTTGTTCCAGAACTCGGCTGGTAAAATGCATTTGTTGTTGTAAGTTTAGGCAAAGTTGGGCACCTTCTGTTTAATGTTTTTTTTCTGTGTCAGCTTCTAATGAAGGTTGTATTTCCTCAACATTCTGTGATAAAATAGGGGAGTAAAGCTGACTTTGTCCCCTATTCAGAGGAAGGATCTTAAGGTGGAACGTCAGACAGACAAATTAGATCAAAGACTGAGGGATCTGAAAGAGATTAGATTGTCCAACTTGACAAATGAACCTCTACCGCTCCTCCAGAGTTACCGTTAAAAAAGTCATTAATAATCCTTATCCTAAAGAAAGCCCAATTCTCCTTCCAAATGAAAGGAAATATGTAGCTTATTTATTATTTTTAACAATAAAACGATCAAGACATCTTATTTTCTGTTATAGATTAGATGTTTTTACTCTTCAGAACATGCAAGTTCTCCAACTTGCATGTTCTATTGAGCAAGAAACAATCACAGAGCAGTCTGAGCTTATAGCTGACTGCCTTTTTTCTAAAACATATTGCTTTAATGCTTCCCAAATTTCTTTTAAAAGGGAATTTTGTTATTCTTTTACTTCAATAAATCTACATTTGATTCCTTTATTAAACAATAAAATTTCTTAAAGCATGGTAGTCAGTGATCCATTAAAGATCTCTCACTTTTAACTCATCCAATGAGGATGAATACAGAACAGGTGAGTTCAATCTGCACAATTTAATTCACTTTACAGATTGGACTCACCTGGTTCAGCGGCTGGACAGATCTAATACATAGCATAGAGATGACTTGCTGACTCAACATCTCTCACCTATGATTACAATTATAATTTATTATGTCTGAAAAAGGTTATGAAGAAGTAAAACCTGTTTAACCAGACTACCTTCTCTTCTTATATGATTTAACATTAACATTCTTCCTGATTCCTACTTTAGTGACAGTATGTGTCAGTGCTGAATTTCATTAAGTAAAGAAATAAATTAATTTCTGTACATCTTAAGATACATGTACACATTTTACATGTTCCTACACACATCTTAATTAAAAAAATATTTCCCACAGCCACAACTTTTACAAAACCAGGTTAAACCATTTTCTAAACAGTCTCGTCTCATGCTTGGACAATTTCATTTCAACTCTGAGTTTGTTCCATACTTCCAAACCCTTCATTGAACTGCACATTCTTCACATGTTTGTTTGAGCAAATAAGATTTTGTGTCATCTCTGCAGGGCTGTAAGGTTGTGCAGTTTGGAGCACTGTTGCCTTGCAGGGGATAGACACAAGCCAAATTATGACCCTGATGGACAAGCAAAAGAAGATGGACAGATGAGCGGATGGTTATCAGTGTATCTATACTCTCCTTCTTTCTCAACAAAAGGTTTTTGCATTCTCTCTGCTAGTTTTTGTTTTCCGTCTTATATATAAATGTGAAGTTTGAAATTCTACCAGATTAGAGAGTTTAAGAAAAAAGCAATGACTGAAATTATTAGTTTAGTCATGATAGCAGGTCTGATGGCTCCCTTCTGCAGTGTTCATAGTAGTTTGAGTGAAGTCCTGTAGTTGTTACCCCAGACTTCCATACACTAGTTTATAAAAAAATAGGGTAAAATCTTTGAAAAGTATAACATGTATAATACTTTACAATACAAAAACTGTTTTATTATGCTAAAAAGTTTGATATTTCTAGATAGTTTAGTCTGAACATATTTAATAAAAGGTTTCCAGTAGATATTTTTTCTTGTTCTGCCTTTACCCGATCTATGATTACTCTTACATCTTAATTTCCTTTATAATTTTAAAATAACACAAACTTAAATTCTTTTCAAGTTCATCTATTTGTTTTTGTCAAATTAGTTTTTATTTTAGCCTATTCATCTCTAGAGTTATGTCACCTAAGAGCTGCTCTAAGCTCTTACCTGTACAGAAAGTATTTAAATGATCTGTAAACAAAAAGAGCTTCAATATTTGGCTGGTATGCCGTACTTGGCCTGGGGGGTTGACAGCCAAAATAGCCGTGGGTATGAGATGAACATATGGATGTGGATTATATACCACCCTGAATAATGCTGTTCTTAAAATGAGGAAGTTATGTCCCTTAAAAAAGCTGTTGCGCCTCGGGGGCTTCCTCACGGTTCTTTTCCTGGGAGCGTTATTTACTACGGTACTCTTAACTCAAACTGGGTAAAACCATATAAAAAGGACTATAAAACAGGAGTAAAAAATAACAGAGTTTATTCCAGATAGGGTCGTTACAGGACAGAGAAAATGCTTGGAGCTTGCACAAAAAATCATGTTCGGGAGTGTCCGGCAAAGTGTGAGCCCTGAACAAGGTAATCTCCTGCTTCTTATAGCTCATGAGTCTATGTGTTGCATTATGTTGATGTTTAGCTGTCCGTATCAGTAAGCAAATCTTTGGGCCATCATCGAGCACTGGTTCCCAATGTCCAAAACCATGATCATGGCACATGGCAAAACACTATAAACTGCTAAGATGATTATTAAAACTCTATCTAAAAAGTATCATATGCAGTTAATTCATTCCATAACATCTTAATGTATACAGTAAGTAGGGAAAAAATCTTTATTTCTAAGTGGTATTGATCTGGGGTATGATTCAGCTGATGCAGAGCTGTAAGTGTTGTTTAAACCTCACCCACCAGTTGGCCCAATTTCCCAACTGCAACTACAGCTTACAAAAAGTTGCCAAAAAGTGTTAAGATAAATTGATGACAGCTGCAACCTCCAATATTAGCCAATTTACTTTAAATTATCTTGATTTTTTTTCTATCCAAAAGCTTTTTTTCAGAAGAAGTATGGTTGAAAATCCCTTTTCATAATTAACTTCTCATTATGATGTATGCATATACAAAAATTTCATGAGGAAAAAAAAAGAAATATGTTGTCATGTAACTCAGCCCTATCCTGAGATTGTCACAACTTGACTTCAGTTCCTGCAGGCCCCTGGGAAACTCTCCTCCTTTCAACCTTTTCACCTCCTCCTCAACTCGAATGACATCTTGTGACAGCTCTCATCTACTGATCCCTAACTCCAGCACAGTACTCCTTGCCGCAAAGGTGTCAGTCAACATACTGTAGTGTCATTGTTGATCGTATCTGAACGTGAATGACTCAACCAACTGACACAATTCATTCTGATTCCACTGTGGGGCTAATTGGTTTTGAATGCTCTCTTCCAGTTTGTACTGAAAAGATAAAATTGTATACTTCTGCCACCTCCATGTCAAACTGAAAAGTCAGAGAAAATCAAGAATCCCATATCAGATGGACATTGCCCTGGAGGCCATGACTTATTGAAATAGATCTGTACAGTACTTTTGCAATAATCTTTTGCAACTATTCTGTTTGCAATGCATTGCATCAGAGATATAATGAATTATGAGACAAACTAATGGACACTAAGCTTGTGCATTCACATCAATTAAGTCATTTTTTCTTGATCCCGATATTGTCAAAGCTCAAATAAATGCAAAAGGTGACATCACAGTTTACAATACATTGAAAATAACCATAAAATTATTTAAAAGAGAACACAGTGAAATGAGACCTATACATAAATCAGTGTTTAACAGAGAACAAAGTCACCAGAGAGTGTTGGCCTAGTGGTTAGAGCAGTGTGCTTGTGCTCTGAGAGGGTTGTGAGAACATGGTTCAATCCCCACAACCTCCACTCTGGGTCCCTGAGCAAGACCCTTAACTCCACCCTGCTCCCCTGGCACCACACAATGGTGGCCCACTGCTCCCCAAGGGGATGGGTTAAATGCAGAGGAAAATGTATCCAGTGTGAGATCAATAAAGTTCAATTATCATTACAGTATCACTACTCCAGTTGTGACATTAAAAGCCAAAATACTGTTTTATAGATGCACCTAGGACCAAAGACATTAACCTGGTGTCTCTAATTTTAAATTTTAAAAAGAAAAATTGGTAAACACTGTGCCGGCTATTAAGAAAGGGGGCTGGAGGCATCATGCTATATAAAGCTTGTGGAAATAACCGTTGTCTTAACTATTATCCGTACATACCTAGTCCTAGCCTTAGTCATACCTTAGGACTAAACCTAACTCCTAGTCCCCCAAATAATCAACACCCAGCAAAGTTTCTTAATCCGTCCATCCATCCATCCATCCATCCATCCATCCATCCATCCATCCATCCATCCATCCATCCATCCAGCCAGCCAGCCAGCCAGCCAGCCAGCCAGCCAGCCAGCACTCTAAGGTCGCCAGTCTGTCTCAGGGATATACACATGTACACGCTCAAATCTAAGGACAATTTAAAGATGCCAATTAACTTAACAGTCATGTTTTTGGACAATGGGAGGGAGCCGGAGTACCATGAGAGAAGCCACACATGCTCAGGGAGAACATGCAAACTCCATGCAGAAATACCTTGGGCTGGGAATCAAGCCCACTTGTTGCAAGGTACCAGTGCTACAAACTGCACCAGTGTGCTGGCTCAGAAGTGTCCCCACTTTCAAAAATTGTCTTTAGTTTGGTAAAATATTAAAAATCATTCTTAACTAGCAGCTTACACTTACATGTAATATAATCATGCCAGTATAGCTAATGTTTACTGTATGATTTTAGGATGTCACACGACAGATTATGCTGATAAAATAATTAAGCACTCTTTGGTTGTGGCTCTAAACCTGCAGTCCCATGTCGCACTGTAAGTCAGCATTATTGAAAACTCTTAGTAGTTTCTGGAAACTGAAAATAACCTGCAATAAATACCTGGCAGTGTCAGACCCTAACCCTTTTGAATGAATCTCACAGTGTTATAGATATGACCTATATCTACTAATTAGCCACTTGTCATCTCAAGATGTGTTTATGTTTTATGCAATTTTGCTTTCTTGCAAAATCAAAAAAATTAAAAGAGCATTACACAAAATGTGGTCCCTACCTGTTCACTTTTGAGGCTTTTTTTGAATTTCGAGTGTTTGGTCTGATTTTTATTGGCTATCATGGCTGCAGAGGGCACTGCCTAAAGCTTCAGGTTAAAATCACTAATAACTACACAGTGGGAATGGAAAATACTGCGCTGTATGGTAAATGTAATTAATATAATTTCACAAACTTAATGGAAAATATGTTAGTATGTGAGAATAACTGCTTTCTTTTTTTCCTCTTTAAATGACAACAACGTAAGTCCAGTCTGATGCCTTAAATCTATTTTTCAGGCACACAGACTTCAATGTGAGCTACAGCGCTGCAAAGCCATAAGCCATCAGGAAGATGAGGGTTTCTCATTTTGGCACTGTTCCAATTTCACAATAGCTTAACTCTTTATTGTAAAATTACCATATATCTCTCACAGGTCCAATGGTGCATGCATTGTAATGCTTCTGGCAAGAACCAACACTAGGGAATCTGCTACAAAAGGAAGAAAGCTTAGCATGAAATTTTGGCCAGTTTTACAGAAGACTTTAGATGATCTGAGGTAAGTCTATACAGTGCCGCTTTAGCTTGGATGCTTATTAAGATCAGCACTTTAAGACAGAGCAGAGACTTGTTCTAAAGCTTATCCTCCTGCCAAATGAAGCGAGGTTCAGTGGAGGAGCCACAGCAGCCAGATAAGTGCGTTCAGAAATCTACTCTGTACCTTAATCATGGCATAAACAGGCGAGGACCCAAATCTTATAATGATGCTGGTTCGTATGCTTTGTAAATTTTCTGTATACTGTGTACCCACATGTTTATTTTATTTCCCTGCTCAGTTTTGCTCATGGGGCAGGGAGTTTTCTCCAGCAGTCAATTAGAGGGCAGTAGTTTTACTGAAAAGGTAGAAATTTAATTGTTTTTCACATAAAAGTAAGAATTTTACAACATGGGCGATAACTAAACAAATTATTTGTACATGCTAGAAATAGCCATCAGCCCCTGTTGCCCTGACAGAAATGGATGGATTGACTGAAGATAGACCAGTGTAGTGCATCTTGATGAGATGGAACATAAAGGTGTACAGTCTTAAAACAATTTAAACTGGTTAATGTGTAGGGTGCATTTATATGAATCCTCTTTGAGTGAATATTAAGAAAAAAAAACATTTGTTTGCCACTTTTGCAAGTCTTTGAGGGAGTTTTATCAACATATTGCACATTTAAAATTTGTTCCTCACAACCATCCAGTTTCACCAAACAGCTTAAGCTTAGTTGGTAGGACTGAAATTCACATTCAAGCTGCTCTGTTACTGTAATTAGAAAAGGCCTTCCCACAGCATCATTCTACCACCACCATGCTTACTTTTGGGAGATCTTTTCTATTGTGGTGTGCAGAGCAGGATTATCATCACAACTAGTCATAGAGTTCAAAGATTGGTTGTTCCCTCTTTTTGCATGTTCGTTGGTTTCTTTGCATTGCCTAGGTAAAGCTTGAAATGTATTGTTTTCTGGCTTCCTGCCAGTCTCACATAAGGCGAGAACTGTGACAGGCAGGATAAGTAGTTAAATTTAAATGGAATGTTGAAATATTATCTTTTTCATTTAACTCAAATGTCATGCCTTAAAGTTGTAAAACTCCATTTTAATTTTTCTAATGAAACATTTTTATAGCCATAACACAAATTTGACCCCCTTTTAGCTTTATTACTCAACTATCTACTGGGTTCTTTCATCTTCATTTTGCTGTTTCCTTAATGTCATTTAATCTCTGTGGACTTCTGATCAGTTGTTATCATGTAATTTTTATCTTAATATAAATACATGCTGCAAATTTGACACTTTCATGTGGCAAATGTAGAGGCTAAATACATTTTTGAATTGATCTCAGAGACAACCTGAAGTCCCACAGTACCATCATATTTGTCAAGGCAGTCTGAGGGGAGGAGGTGAGTAACATAAGGTTTCCTGTATGTTCCATAAGGCATCCTACAGACCCAAACATAAACCATTCAGCTCATGTTGCACAATCACAGAGGAAACGTACAGTGAGAGATAAGAGTCTGAACAAACACTTCAGAGTTTTGTCCCTCCTGTGAGGGTTTATTTTCAGTACTTTGCATGTAAGGTCAGAAAGCTTGTTCCCCCCATGTTACAGGATGTTGTGTCTATAGCTTCTTCAAGTTTTGCTTCTATTAACATAAAGTCGTACAACAATATAAAAACACATTTCAGCAGCATATCTTTTTAATCTGCATCTATTTGGATCTTTTACGTATGTTGAGTTAAAAATGTAAATATAAGTCAAGCAAGGGGGGGAAAAAAGCTGTTAGAAGGCACCGTACATACTTTTCTTATCATTCAATATCTTTCAGCTTAGGGAATGGACTAGCACATGCTTTATAAAAAAAACATCACATGGAGATTCCCTCAACTGATATCCTCTAAGAGGAACAGATCAGGTATTTCCCTTACAGAGCTTGGGTTGGAAGTATCAAAAATCTCTTTCACGACCACTCCCTTCTTATCCTGTCATGTTCTTAACAGTAATAGCGAAGAATTAAAACAGCCTCTCTGATCCAGCAGAGTAACTGATGTGATGTTTTACACCAGGTTTCTCTACTCTCCATCAAACTAAGAATCACTGAAACAGAATAAGAAAGAAAAGTGATTTGCTTTTATTTCTACCATCATAAGCACCTGGATAGCATGTCGAAATTGTCAGCTGGGAAGTGTACAGGAATAGAGGTCGGCTGGGGTGGAGGCGGGAGTCTGTAACTATATATGAGACACACCTGCTCTCAGCTGCCTTTTGAAAATTGAGGCTCTTTTTTAGAGCTGTTGTTAGGAAAATCTTGCCATGCCTTGCGAAGAGGCCAAAGTAAAAGCAGCAACAGAAAGCCAGGTTTGCTCTTTTGACTCTGCTGCATTTAACCTCCTTTAAGTTGTAACAATCTAAGCAGAGTGACTGTTTTTATAAAGGAAAGTGGGCCTCATTGTAAGGCGCGCCCTTCCGTGGGAAGGCTCATGATGCGACACAGACGCAACTTGATCCGCCGAGGATCAATTGGAGCTTCTGTCACAACCCTCCATTCAGAAGCAATGTTCATGGATCTCTGCAAAAAAAATTTTTATTTCAAAACTTTGACATGAAAGAAAAGTAACAGTATGGTAGCGGGAAAGGGCCCCAACAAGGCTATCATGGGTTAGAGTACTGACCCGTTCACCTTCATGTCTTTAGGGCTTATGGAGCCGCATGTCTTCTTTCTCTCTTAACCCCATTTCCTGTCAGATAACTTTTAATTAAAGGGCTATATTGCAAAAACAATATTGAAGAAAGTGAAAAATACTGAAATACGTTCTTGAATGATTGTACTTAGCTCAAAGAAACATTAAACGCACTAAACTGCTGGGTCACTTAGACCAAAATGCTAAGTATCAACTGTTTAGAGAGATGTTGGACAGTTTTAACCAAACATTGGTTCAAGTCTGTTGAGCTGATAAAGGGACTTGGGGGGCTCGTTGTCGTTCACAGACTGCCATTTTGAAAGTATAACAGTTTGACACAACTACACTGAACATCTTCAACAGGAAGAAATAAGGAAAGGCAAGATCACATAATGATGCACTGTGACTAGTTCACACCGAAGAATGAGTTTGTTAGTTCAAAAAAGAAATAAACTTTTACCTAGATTAGGGTGACCAAACGTCCGCATTTCCCGGGACATATCCGTATTTCACGTTCTTTTTTTTAGAAAGTGAGGAAATGGCCTGATTTTTTAAATTACCTTAATTGGACCATTAAATTTACAGGCACTAGGGCACTGTGCACGACGCTGCATGTGACGTAATCCTTGAGCCGCGTCAGTGCGGGCAGCCCTGTTCTTAATCAGAATGATTGCATGGCTGTCAGTACGCCAACAACATGCAAAAGCGCAAATGTATGTTTACTGACGATTTACAAAAGAGTTTCCCCGCTTTCAGACCAGGTCGAGACACATTGGATGCCTTCTGCACAGTATGCAAAGTAGGCACATATGTCTCAGTATCCAATGGAGGTGCAAGGGATCTGAAAAGCCACCTGGACACCGAAAGTAAAGATAGTCAATTGATATGTTTGTTCGTTTTTGGTACATTTTGAATAATTTTTGCTACACAAGAGGTATTTTTTTGTTAATTAGCTCATTTGTTAATTTATTTTTTCCAATAGCCTACAGAACAGACATTATTTTGTTCATTGCTGAGGCTGAGTATCATCTGTTATTGGGAGTTGGGAGTTATTGTTAACCTTTATTGTTAAGTGAGGGATGTTTAGATGAGACATTATTTCTTTCATTGTGCTATTCATTCATTACAGGAATTGTTAAGCATTTTTAATAAATACATTTTGAATGAAATAATCTTTTGTAATTGGAGTTATTGCTGTTGACTTTTACTGAAAAGCATTTTTAATAAATCAACTGTAAATATCATGTTATTGTAGGATTACGTAGGCCTGTGTTAAGTGAGTGCATGCCAGACATCTCTATGCATGGTAACAGAGATACCAACCCCCCAACCCCCCCCCCTGTACTTTTTCTAGTACAGTTGTCATACATCTTTTAAAATATGGAATTGTCTCATAAAAATGGCACTAATCTGTATTCCATAATTAAAATCGTTGCCTGTTTAAATCAATACAGTGCAAGGTTTGTGACATAGTTATGAGTTCTCTTGAACTCAAGTTGTTTAAGAGTGTGGGTGGATTAAATGGTCTGAATGTACAGCCGTATTTAATAAAACATTGAAATGTTTTGTATCAGTAACACATTTCACTTAAATGCAGCAAATAATGTATATTATATTATAAAGGTTGATTATTTTTTAGCCTTGATTTCCACTTACACCTAATGAAATGCTTTTAGGATCTGAATATTACACCAAACTAATAGCAAAAATATGAATACTATTGTTTATTTAGATAAGACATGGATTTACAGTGGTGATGTTAGTTGATTGACAAAAGCGATAAAGAAATGTATGAATTAACAAACTGATATATAACAAACATTCGGATAAACAAAATTGATAATCAACCATTCAAACCATTATTTTATTCATATTTAATTTTACAGAGTAATAATGAATATTACCTTCAGTTTATCTTTATATGTACTGATAATAAAACACTTTAGATACTAGAGATTGATTTTAATATTCATATTGTGTGCATAAGAGGTAGTTCTTACATACAAGTGTGATTATGATCTCATTAAATACATAAAATGCAAAAGACATTACAACCACTCCTTATAAACATGCAATTTATGTTATTGGATATCCTTATCCAAAATGCAGTGGTCCATAAAAAAAAAAAAAAAAAAGAAAACTATTAGTTTACCTTATTTTTTAATCTGATCATTCAAAAAATGAATAAATAAAAAGTCTGAATAAGGATGTTTAATGGACAGATGAATAAGTCAAAACATTCACAACAGACAAAAACCTAACCAAAATACAAAAGACAATAACCTGACATTTTACTAAGCTGAGAGACTTAAAGGAATAGTACACCCAAAACATGATTAGCCTTCATTTTCTACTCACCCCCATGCTGAACAACACTCTGGAGTACTTTTTTGATATCTCAAATGCATCTGGAGATCTGGGAGGCTTCTTGCTGTCTGCTGACATTCAAATAATGGAGGTCTATGGTGCCCGAGGCAGAAAGGTCCATAGAACGAAGTCATTTAGAATTTTTTTAGAGCATAAACAGTAGTGTATAGGATTTCCTAAAAGCGCGCCCCTGCTTGTTCACGAGCCTACGGAAACTGCGGCAGACCAAGCCAGATGAAAGTGCGCATTCAGCGTCTGCTCTTGATAATGCAAGCGTAGAAGAAGAAATTTGCTGTTTACCTGTCCAAAGAAAGAAACAACGTAAGAAAAATGTCTGAGGACTTCAGTGTTGAGGAAGAGCATGAGTTCTTTACCGAGCTGAATGCGCACTTTCATCTGGTTTGGTCTGCCGCGGTTTCCGTAGACTCGTGAACGCGCTTTTAGGAAATCCTATACACTACTGTTTATGCTCTAAAAACATTCTAAATGACTTTGTTTCGAGTAAATTATGGACCCTACCCACTCAGGACACTTGGAATACATTGGACGAGCAGTATGGAGGAATATTGACACGTTTTTTGTGGACTTTTATGGACCTTTCTGCCTCGGGCACCATAGACCTCCATTATTTGAATGTCAGCAGACAGCAAGAAGCCTCCCAGATCTCCAGATACATTTGAGATATCAAAAAAGTACTCCAGAGTGTTGTTCAGCATGGGGGTGAGTAGAAAATGAAGGCTAATCATGTTTTGGGTGTACTATTCCTTTAACATTAGACATTATAACTTTAGGCAGACTGTTAGGTTGAAAATGTAACCCAACAAGCTCTGTCAAAACTATCATCCAACTAGGTTCCTTTAAAATAGTAGCATGTTTGATCCTCAGCGTACTTGCAAAATACACCTTCAGTGCAAAACCTGCAAAAACTCATAGACCCTCCAATGAACTCATCAAACCGAAGCTGTCCTGCAGCATGGGAACACCTTTTAAAACAGGCCCAGACCAGCACTGTCTCATCATCCAGCTCAGCTATGATGATAATGAGTCTCTGTCAGTGGCATTCAGTGGTATTGAACCACGGCTCATACGTCAGGGGAACAGCCGAGAGAGGGGCCCATCCCTTATCCCTGTCACCGGCTTGTATTGAGGCTCGACTGATTAAAACTGATGGGATGACATGATTGTGACCGGTATGGATTTCTAACTCTCCCAGCTACACTGCCCAAATACATGTGTCTTTCTTCCTTTCACAAACACACCTGGGGGCCCTCCAAACCAAGCTGTAGAATACATAATTCAGGAGGTAGCAGACAATCAATAGAAAAGAAAACAGTAATGACAAGGGAGGGAGAGAAAGAAAGGGAATGGAAAAAAATTACTTCCTGCTGTCTGTCAGCACCAGCTGACATTAACGTCAAACTCTGTGCTGAAGTTTTTCTAATCCAGGGGTAAAATCTTAGCAAGGTACATATTCACTTTTCAGGAGTCTGTGTCATCCTGTTCCTTCCCTGTTTAGCTCATAACTTCAACAGCTCTGTAGTATAATCACCTGGGTTGGCATACTCATTTACACATACAGTTGGTATTAATCTGGTATTATCGGTCCACTGAGACCGATAATACCAGAGAGACTGTCCTGTATAGGCTGGGGTACAGGCAAGCGCTAGGAAGGTGATTAGTGCACACAGCTGGGATGAGAATGATGCAGCTTACAAAAAAGGTTGCAAATACCCAGTTCGATCCCCACAGCCTCCACTATGGGTAACTGAGCAAGATCCTTAACCCCAGATTGCTTTCCAAGTGCCATACAGTGGCAGCCCACTGCTCTTAAAGAGGATTAGATGCAGAAGTGTATTTCTCCATTGAGATCAATGATGTTCAATTATTATTATTATTATTGTTATTATGAAATTACACAAAGCAAAGCAAACCAATTATTTAAGAGCATATACTGTGCTGTACTTAGACATACTTTCCAGAAGGTTAGCATTTCCTTGTATTAAATCATTCCTATAAAAAATATCAAAATTTGAAGAGAAACAGACTATTGCTTGTTTAGATGTAAGAAGTAATTATTAAAATAAACTTTAAGCATTTCTTTATGCAGTACTTAGGAAACATTTGGAGCAATCGTTTGACATAACAGGTAATATGGAAAAGGATGTCTTTACCTTGATTGACAGTCTAAATGCAGTCATGACAGTAAGCTTGATGAGGAGAGCTTGAGCCTGGTGTTTTCCCACTCTCTTGTTTTTAATTAACTATGCTGAAAACTGTAAGTAGAGCACTGGCTTAGACAAATTTAATTGCAATATAATAGCTAGTTTAATACAATTGTGAAGCAATTAGGATGGGTATTTGTTGCTGGCTGGCATTATAACGTTCTCAGTGACTTACTTCCTCCCTCTTCCTGTTAGGAGTATTTTATACCAAGGGATTTCTCCAAGGCACTGAGCCCAGCTGTGCTACTGAAAACAACATATGGGTTTCTGGCTTCATCAAAACATTTCTTTGGTGAGTTATTTACAGATATTCTCCCAAATTACCCAAATTACAACTAACTATTTTGTTGTTCTCTAGGTGTTTGAGGTTTTGTAAACCCAAGATAACAATGAATGCATGCAATGGTGGAATATCTTTAGCTGATTTCTAGAACTCTGCAAAAAATTCTATTCAACATTGTGATTGCATGGCATACTGTCCTAGACTGCTGCACCATCAGCTGTATAACTGTCATTGTTGTCAAATGTCTCATTACCCCATGTCAACTCAAATGTGTCTTCATATTTATGTCACAGAGATGTCCTGTGTGGAAAAATTCTAGCACAACCTATTATTTATTGAAGGGAAAATGACAGGCATTGTACTTGAGGATGTTTGAAAAAAAGGGAAAACTAACATTCCTCCACCTTAATAATGCTGTCTTGTCAAACATTTTTGGGACAGAGGGAAAACAAGGGCAGAGGTATACGCTACTGACATCATGACTGGGTAAGGCTGTCACAGGATATTGGTATGGGGGTCCCCTAAAGGGAAAAAAAAAAAAAAAACATCAGCTATTGTGTTTGAAGGAAGTACTTATCCCTGAATTGCCCATAGCTCTTCTCAATAAAGCAACAGGTTGTTTCTCAGTGTCTCATTACAGTATTTTTGTGCATGATTGTTGTAGACCATATCTGTTACCAGGAAGGGCTTCCAGAACAAATCTCTATTATGCAAAATAAACAAAAGAAACTGCTTGTCATTCAAAAACCCCTAGTAATAGGCATCAAACAATGAAGCATTAAATACTAAACATTTTTCAGCAGAATATTCAGATGCCCAAAGGAATCACATTTAGGTGCTCAAACAGTTATATACAATAAACAGCATAACAAGGTAAAAGCATCAAGAAATTTAGAAACGTGTGCATATCTTGCCATAAAGGCTACATTTAAATGAGGGTAGCTTTAGAATTCTACATACACAGACTTCTAAAATGTTATAATGTAAATGAGTTTATTAAATCACTAAAACGATTCATTAAAATTATTTGATCAAAAGGTTTGTTCGCTGAAGCATTCATTTAATGAATCTACATTTCTGTTTTTTAACAGGTAAAACTGTCATGATCCGGCCTGTTTGCTCTCCCTTAATTAGTCATGCCTTTCACCTGTCGTTTTCCCTCCCTGCCTCAATTATAATTCATTCCTCTCACCTGTTTCCTCTGGTTTATATTCAGTTCAGCCTGAGCATTCGGTGGCATATCATTACTTGTTTTTCTGATAGTCTGTTTGTCTGAGTTTTTGCCTTGGTTCATGTCCTGGATCCCCGCAGCCGGGGGAAAGAGGGTTGCACCTGATCCTGTCTGCTCCTGTGCGTGACCACCTGGTCATGCTCCTGGTCCCAGTCAGACTCTGAACCCTCCTGGGAGCCTGTGGATGCCTGGAAGTCTGGATCCTGCCACCTGTTTCTGTTCCTGTCTGTTCTGGATCCCTGGCCAGGATCAGCTTCCAGCATGTCCTCTGGAACTGCAGCACTTGGGGAACATTCATGGACTGAACTGTTAAACCAGGTAAGTGACTCACTGAGAACATCATCTTCAGTCAGATGATCGTGGTCACTTACCTGTGTTTCTCCTGCAGAGTGTCTGTGATTGGGCGGTGCCCCGCTCCCCATCCTGCAGTGTCCGCAAGCCACAGCTCCGCTTTTGTTTTGTTTGTTTGTTTAATAAACGATTTGAACTTTCCAACTGACTGTCTCTCCTTTAATACTCGGTCCCTCTGTCCGCGTCTCTTGACCAAAACAGGCAATAAGCAGGTCTTCATTTTCATTTAGTGTGCAATTTGTAAAGCTTTATCTGCAACGTTTGTCCTTAAAGAGTATAAGCATGACCGATTCTCGTCTTACCCTTTTTTTCAGGTTCGTGTACTACATGAATCAGGATGTGATAGGTTAATGCTATAAACGACCTAAGTAACAGAAAGAATCAAGGTTTGATTTGTACACTTGGTGAATTTATTCACTTTTTAGTGGGTATTCTGTGTCCACTAGCTTTGTGAATCTTGATTCAGTCACAGTGGAAAGAGATCATGATGTGATTGGTGCAGTACAAGAGTAAGGGAATCAGTGCCGTCTCTGGTATTACTTGGTGAATCACTCTTCACTTGCATTTCTCTTTATGTCCAGGAATCTGCTGTTCTTGAGTTACTCCGAGCTAACTAGCTGTTAACTAGACCTAATGGCTTACCATGCAGTGACTGTTGGTTCACCTGGGATTGGAGTTAAGGATGTTCTATAGGAAATGTGATGGCACCATATGGGGAATTAGGAGGAAGTTGGTAGAAAGTGGTCTGTGTGAGTGCCTGGAACATATCCAGAAGTTGAGGGCCTCATCAGGTGGCCTTTGGCTCCTGGAGATGTGTTGTGCCTGCTGTGGACTGCTGGTGCTGAGATGGAGTGTCAAAGATCTCCCTCCCTCTTGACCTCCAAGGGACCCCACCATGGGAGATTATAATGTGCCCATCTTACTTTGGTCCCTCTTGGTTTCAACTCCAGCAGTTAGTTGGTGTCTGCTGGGGGCTCTTCCCTGCTTGGTGCTGCATCGTCTTGCTGCTGAGAATTGCTGGGATGGCAGGAAGGCTACTTTCTCTCCTTGGCCTTTGTGATTTGGGTTGGTAATGTCCTTGTATTGAGGGAGTCTGTTTCCCTGGTTCTCACTGTGTCTCTTTAGCCTGAGGGCTACTGCTTCTTTGCTTTATTGAGGATCTACTTCCGTACAGGGCAAAAATTCCTGGCTGCTTGGAATAGTTCAAATCTGGATTTATCTACCTTTTGCAGCTATTCCTCTGGGATTGAATAGACATTCCTGGAGAGGTGGCGAAACATCTTCAAATCTTGGAAACCAAGTCCAGTGGATATTTTTTGAATTTTTACGGAATGACTATGACCTGGATGACTGAGAACCTTCATCAGCCTATTCCACTGGGAGCGTTTTCAGAGTTGAGTGACTGTCTGGTTGGACTCAGATCACCTCCTGATTGCATCATTGTGTTATAGTAGTAAATTTGTAAGCTTTAAACAGAGCAATAGACCATTGAAGAGTTTATTTTGCCAATTCTATTTGAGACCTGAGTGCCAGCTCTCTAGTTAATTACAATACTTTATTCTCTCTTCTCCATCATGGGAAAGTGACTTTTGTTTTTTTTAGTTACTCTTTTGATTTAATGATCATATTTATTAGAGCTGTCAATTAACTATATCAACATAATATTTTACTACAAAGTATGAATGATCCACTCTGGTCCTAACTGACGTGGATTTGAAGCAGCCAAAATTGAACAGTCACCTATCTTAGAGAAGCAGCCTGCAGCCAACTTTCTGGGACCCTTCAAAAATGCTTTGCAGCTCTTTCAGTGCAACCACTCTGACTAGAATTGCTGTGATCAGCAGCCCAGAAGAGCTGCACCATGGCACATACACACCGCATACATTGGAACCAAGGGTTAAGGTATCATTAATGCAGGCCCTCTCCCCTTTTTGCCACATTTACAAATGTACAACCTCCAAGTGAAAACCTTGCACCGATATTTTACCACAAATGCAAATACACTTAGCACTCAGATAATCCAAATCATTGTCAAACACACATGAACCATAATATCAATCAAGCCTGCCTACTTTGATGTTGGATTGAATCTGGATTCGATAAAGTCATTCATGCAGTTAGGATTCTGCTCCTTTTTGTAAAATAAATTTGCAATGGCTCGTGTCGGCAAGGATCTGCTATATATCCAATAAAAAGAGGATAACTCCCATCCCTGTTTGTTCTTCTATAGTTGATGCTGACTCTATCAGACAGTTTAAAGATGAACAGACTTAGGTATTGAGGGGGCATACAGTGGAGGACTCTTAAAGCGATAATTGGGATCCAATGGTCAGGGGGCCACTCATTAATTGACCCCTGCTGATCTGAGCTGAACAGAGTCATCAACAGAAGGGCTGTTAACTAGACTTTCCTCGCATGCACGAAAGAACTGTAAATGACCATGGCAGCGGCCACTCTCAGCTGGAGCTATTGTCAGCAGGAGCTGTTAGTGAATGATTGGGACAGGCTGGAAACAGGCTTTTCAAAGGACCAATCCCCCCCAATCCCACACAGTCATAACATCTCCAAACAATAAGCGGAGACAGCTTATGCATAGTGAGGCTTTTTGAAACTCTCGACTCGAACAGAGGGTAGCGTGTCTGTGCCAGAAGTGAGACACAGCGCCTGCTTAGCCCCGGGGGCATTGGCCAGATAAACCTTGCACAAAAGTCTTGTCTATTTAATGCTTTGTAGACAATTGGGAGAAGCAGTGGATTTAAATCAACATATTATTTTGCACATAGCTTTCAAAACTGGCAAATAGTCACATTATATTTGCTTCCTGTAATATTTAACAATCAGCAAAGACTTGTTGCTCCACAGACATCACAGACACCTGAGGAAATTCAGTGTGGAGTTTATGTTGGCTGAGCTTTATGTTCGACCCGGAAAGTGGCCCAAAGACCAGGCGTCTCTCCAGTGAGCTGTCCTCCTGCCCCAACAAGCAGACAAATGAACAAAGAATTTGTGAAAAGGCTTCAGTGGGAGGGGGGGCAGGCTGCACCTGGGGCTGAGCAAACTTTTTCATGCTTTTCACCAACTTGTCCTCTTTCTTTCTGGACCTTAATTTATCACCAGGGGGTATAACATACCTTGAAAAGGAAAAAATACCCTACCAGCTTGCCTTAAGACAAGCCTTTGTTTTTTTCTCCCCATGTACCGTTGGCAGAACACTGTTTAACAGTTTGCTGATAATGTTCCTTTTTCCCATCCAGTACACAGCCTCTTCTGTGTGAGCCAAACATAAACCACTAATATTGTTTTGAAGCTGATGTGTGCTGAGAGGTATATTGAGATATAGGGTAATTCATTGGTTGAAGAAAGAGGGTCACAGACCCTAAAAAAAATGGAACAATTTGAATGCTGGACAGGCACATTGCTGCATCCTGCAAAAACAATAAAACTCCAGCAGGATATGTATTAAGTGTCTGCTCCTCACTGACCTCTGCAACTTAACAATACAAGGAACCTCTCTAATGCACTAGCCTCTACTGTACTCTGTTGCATCAGGCTTGCTTCAGTACTTAACCAGTAACTCTAAATCTAAACCCCTTTTAAAGAGCCTCAAATATAAATAGGAGGGTATGGTAAAACTTTTTCTAGAACAAAATTAATTCAAGGTTGAAATCCTAAAGAATAGTTGGCGGTTTTCAACCTTTAGAATTTGTCTTCATATTCAGATCTGATTCATTATGTTTTCTACTGTGTGTACTATACAGAGACACCAATGAGTATGAATATTACTTTTAAGCTGCACAAAATTTTAATAATACCATCCTCCTTTTGACCAGAAATTTTAAAACACACAGACAACACCCACAATACAACCACACACATTTATCGAATCTTGAGCAGGAACAAAGTCAAAGGTAAAAACCCATTTGTTTTGAACTGCCTTTGACTGTTAAAAGTTAAATTGTTAACTGATATATTATCATTTTAAGGTTGTGATCAGGTTGTGGTTATGCTACCTGCTTGTAGCATGCTTTAAATTTTCATGTTTTTATTCAGTTTTTTCCCCCTTATGTTTTATTGTTTAATTCATGAATTGTCCTTGTATTGATTTAATCTATACAAATAAACTGAAATCCCATAGCCTAACACTATTTTTAACAATCTTGTCATGCTCTGTTGTGGTTTTTGAATAATTCCCCGGAATACTAAAACATTTTAAGAATCTAGTAGTAGTGCAATTAATTATATAAACAAAGAACTGAAACAAAATGTTTGAATGTATTGCAGCAACAATTACTTTTATATTAAAAATTATTTAAAAAAAATCTCAATTTAGTAGTCTGAATATTTAATCTTACATCACTGCATGATTTTAAACTAAAGAAAAAAAACATTTGGAAACTATAGAAAAAAAGGCCTATTCATCTCAGACATTACAGTAAGACCTTCCTGCTTTGTCAGCCTGCCTTGCTAGAATGGTTCCTGTAAACTTTGTAATTCCTAAAAAAGTATAAAATCAGGAACTTTTCTGTAGCAGAACTCAGAAAAAGAGGCCTCAGATTAAAGAAATTAGGTTCAACTCATGTTTAAATATGATTTTAAAATGTTTGCCCTAACATCAGTAATCAGAACAATAGTTTATATAAGAAAAGCTAATAAATAATCACAGTTACGGTCTAAAAACTGTGATGTTTAAACGGGTAAAGTTTTTTTTTTAACTCTATCAAATTTTTTATTCGGTAATTTACTTTAACCTGAGTTTGCTTGGCTGGCTTAGATCTGAGCTGCAATATTGTAGACCTTGCAGGGAGAACTTGGGTGTGAATCTTGTGAAACTCTCTCCTGCAACCAAAGAGCATGCTCTTTAAATATGTACGCTAATTCTGGGATCTTGTTGTGGGGTCAACATGAGGATCCCTGTCCTGGTCATTAACAGAGGTGTAAGCTGACTCAAGTGTGCTTTGGTCCGGTTACCTTGACATTTCTAGAGAGCCCGATGAGGCAACCACATGGGCTGTAGATAGAGGAATGCTAGCATAAAATTCAAATATAGATCTCAAGTAAGTCAGATCCCTGGCAACCACAAAGGAGAATTTTCCACTTGTGTGCAAATATAAGGAGAATCAATTCCTTTATTTTTTCTTTGCTATCCTTCGTGACCCATTTGGTCCTGTAAATTCATTATCAAGCTCTCTAATATATCAGGTCAGTTATAAATCATATTAATCACAGCAGAGGTGTTGATGGGAGGCTCAGATAAGTCTTGATCCGAGTTCACAGGCTGGGTCTGGAGTCTGGAAAACTGCAGCACAACTCAATAACCCGTGCAAGGGAATAGCTGTCAACCTCTGGAATGTTCCTGTAAAAATAAACAATGCTTTCCGTTTCCCTCCAAGTAACTCTTGGTTTTTTAACCCCCTTCAATGATCCGTTTATGTATAAAACAGTTGTAGCAGACTGAAGCAGGAAAGGTAAATCAGTGTAGTGTCTCCTCAAGAATGTGGGCAGTCATTTCTGGTCCTCAGAGTGCCATCTTTCAACTCCTCAGCAAAAACATGTGTTCAAGGTACGGTTACAGGAACTCATCCAAGTCAGAGCAGATCGTATTAATTACAGGCGTCTTTCATCATGACACTAAAAAAAGAGATTTTTTGTCTGTTAAGCATTCTGGGTCGTGAGGCAACTTCCCAGTCTGCATTTTGTTTGTCTGTGTGAACATTTAGGGCCAGGCTTCAGGAGACTGAAATAGCATTTTATCGAGTCATTTACAGTAACTAGGTCGCGGATAACTGTGCTGCACTCAGGGAAACATTTGGATGCTTGCCTTGGTTAAGGGCAATTAATTCTGAATGCAAATTCATTTCCTTGAGCAAAAAGCCCACAAAAGGTAGAGGAAAATATGTGTTACATGAATAACTGTATTTGCAAAAAAAATCAACTTTATCCTTAAGGAATTCAGGCAAAAAAGAGGCCTCTTCCATAATGTAGTCTGTCTTCATGAGAATTTAGAAAACTACAAACTTTTGTATTTTTATGCCAGATCTTCTATGGTTACCACACAACTTATACGGCATGTCTTCGGATGTGTTATAGATTACAAAGCCTTCACCAATGAATCATTCATCATTAGGTGGTGACTTAGTCTGTCCATTGGACATTTTGATTCAGTATGTTGCCAAACCCTGATAAACGTCCCTGTAACTGGAAAGTCGGGACGGATGTTGTGGCCTGAGCTGGCTCCTGATGGCTTGCGTGCAGAAGTAGAGTAGCCAATCTAAGGTAGGAATCTCTGGTTTTAGAGTTCAGCCCGTGCCAAGAGAATGAGGCTGATTTCAGATGGTTAGCTTCAATTTCAATTCAATTTCAATTCAATTCAGTTTATTTATATAGCGCCAAATTCACAACACATGTCATCTCAAGGCACTTTACAGTTCAACCAGATCATACAGTCAAATTGATACAAAGTTTCATATCTAAGGAAAACCAGTTGATTGCATCGACTCATTGACTCAAATACAATCCCTCACACTAAGCATGCTTGTAGCGACAGTGGAGAGGAAAAACTCCCTTTTAACAGGAAGAAACCTCCAGCAGAACCAGGCTCAGTGTGAGCGGCCATCTGCCGAGGCCGACTGGGGTTCAAGGAGACGGAAGCAGAGATACAAAAAGCAGCTGTAAAAGGCGGCCCCGTCCAGGAAACACACAGCCAGGCAGACGAGCTCCGAGCCAACTCCCATGACAGAGGATGAAGAGAGCACATCCACCCAGTCACAGGACCACACTGGAAAACAGGCCGATCTCCAACATCTATAAACAAGGGTGTTGATGGAAGCAGCACAGCTGATGTTTCTTTCCAGGATGACGTCACAGCCAAACAGGAACAGACGAGGCAAAGCTACTCTGAGGAAAAGCAGAGAGAGCAGAATGTTAGAGATTGAACTAACAGATTCTGCAGAATAGGAGAACAAGGAGAGAATGAAGCAGAATAATGAAATGGGGGTCCCTATGTCCTCCAAAAGTCTAAGCCTATAGCAGCATAACTTTAAAGAAAGCTCAGGATAACCTGAGCCACCCTAACTATAAGCTTTATCAAAAAGGAAAGTTTTAAGCCTAGTCTTAAAAGTAGACAGAGTGTCTGCCTCACGGACTAAAACTGGTAGTTGGTTCCACAGGAGAGGAGCCTGATAACTAAAAGATCTGCCTCCCATTCTACTTTTAGAAATTCTAGGAACCACTAGTAAACCTGCAGATTGAGAGCGAAGTGCTCTGTTAGGAACATAAGGAACAATCAGATCTCTGATATAAGATGGAGCTTGGCCATTTAAGGCTTTTTATGTGAGAAGGAGGATTTTAAATTCTATTCTTGATTTAACAGGAAGCCAATGAAGAGAAGCCAGGATAGGAGAGATATGATCTCTCTTTTTAATTTTCATCAGAACTCTGGCTGCAGCATTTTGGATCAGCTGAAGGCTTTTAACTACAGTTTGTGGACTTCCTGATAGTAAAGAATTACAATAGTCCAGCCTTGAAGTAACAAATGCATGGACTAGTTTCTCAGCATCACCCCTGGACAGGAGATTTCTAATTTTTGCAATGTTCCTCAGATGAAAGAAGGAAATTCTAGAAACCTCTTTGATATGGGATTTAAATGACAGGTCCTGATCAAAAATAACACCAAGATTTTTTACTTTATTATCTGAAATCAGTTTAATCCCATCCAAATGAAGTGACTGGCTAATCAGCTTCTTTTTCAGAGACTCTGGTCCAAAGACTATAACTTCTGTTTTGTCTGCATTCAGAAGCAGAAAGTTAAGAGTCATCCAGGTTTTTATGTCTTCAAGACATGCCTGTAATTTATGTAATGGGTTAGCTTCATCTGGATTTATAGACAGATATAGCTGGGTATCATCAGCATAACAGTGAAAATTAATCCCATGCTGTCTAATAACTCTACCAATTGGGAGCATGTATAAAGTAAAGAGAATTGGTCCTAGCACTGATCCCTGTGGTACTCCACAGGTAACCTTTGAGCATGTTGAAGATCTATCATTAACATGAACAAACTGAATTCGATCAGATAGATAAGATTTAAACCAGTCTAGTGCTGTTCCTTTAATTCCAACAAAATATTCAAGTCTTTCTAAAAGAATATTATGGTCAACTGTATCAAATGCAGCACTAAGATCCAACAGGACGAGCACAGATACAAGTCCATTATCTGAGGCCATGAGAATATCATTAGTGACTTTCACCAGAGCTGTCTCAGTGCTATGATGAGCTCTAAAGCCAGACTGAAACTCTTCAAAAAGTTCATTATGGTGTAAGTGATTGCAAACTTGTTTGGCAACTACTTTCTCAAGAATTTTGGATAAGAAAGGAAGATTGGATATAGGTCTATAATTGACCAAGTCATCTTGGTCAAGAGACGGTTTCTTAAGCAGAGGTTTAATTACAGCAACCTTAAAAGCTTTAGGTACATATCCCTGTAACAGAGATAGATTAATCACATCTAAAATGGAGGAGGAGATCAAAGGGAATACCTCCTTAAATAACCTGGTTGGAACTGGATCTAACATACAAGTTGAAGGCTTAGATGAAGACAATAATTTTGCTAATTCAGAAACTTCAACTGGATCAAAGCAGTCTAAACCCGGTTCAGATTCCATGACTACCTCAGGTACAATCGCGGATAGAGGAGTGCTTATGATCTTATTTTTAATAAGATCAATCTTATTTATAAAGAATCCCATAAAATCATTGCTGCTAAGAGCAGGTGGAATGGACGGTTCAACAGAGCTATGGCTCTGGGTGAGTTTGGCAACTGTATTAAAAATAAATCTAGGATTATTCTTATTCTCCTCTATTAATGAGGAGAAGTATTCTGCTCTTGCTTTACAAAGGGTCCTCTTATACAGCAGTAAACCATTTTTCCAGACTAGGAAGGACTCCCGCAGGCCTGTGGAGCGATATTTTCTCTCCAGTTTCCTAGCATTTTGCTTCAAAGTACGCACCTCTGCATTAAACCAAGGAGCAAGCTTTCTATTTTTAAAAGTTTTCATTTTCAAAGGAGCTGCGTTGTCTAAGGCAGTACGCAGAGAACTAGCAACCCCATCAACAAAATCATCAACCTGTGAAGGGGAATAAGCTAAGCTTTTGCACTCTGCAGCACTGCTCATCGACACAGAGGAGAGAGAAAGTGAAGCACATTCTTTAAAATTTATAACTGCACTATCTGATAAAGATCTACAAAAATGTAACCTTCTTTTGGGGGAGGAGAACTCTGTTAAAGTAATCCTGAAGGTTATTAGAAAGTGGTCAGAGAGGACAGGGTTGTGAGGAAATACTGTTATTTCATTCTATGCCGTATGTCAGCACAAGATCCAAAGTATGAAGATGAGAATGTGTGGGACTATTCACATTTTGAACAAAGCCAATAGTGTCTAAGATAGCATTAAAGGCTGCTCTTAAGCTATCGCCTTCAATGTCAGCATGGATGTTAAAATCTCCCACTATGATGACCCTGTCAGTATTTAATACCAAATCAGAAAGGAACTCTGAAAACTCATCTAAAAATTCAGAGTAAGGACCTGGTGGACGATACAAAGTTACAAAAAGAAGAGGTTTTCTTGCCTTGAAATTTGGATCAGGGAAATTAAGGGTTAAATGTTCAAAAGAGTTGTAGGTATTAACTGTTTTGGGAGTAATCCGTAAGTCAGACTGGAAGATTGTTGCTAGTCCTCCTCCTCGCCCAGAAGTTCTGGGTATGTGAAAATTTAAATAGCTTGAAGGAGTTGCCTCATTTATGATCCTCTTCCTGCAGCCAGGTTTCTGTAAGGCAACACAAGTCAATGTGATTATCACAAATCAAGTCATTAACTAGCAGACTTTTAGAGGAAAGAGATCTTATGTTAAACAGACCGCATTTAATTGTTTTAACTTTTTCCCCACTTGGAGTTATTTTGATTTTAATTAGATTATCATGATTTACTCCTTTGGGAATATTTGCTAATTTATTAGATTTTGGTCGTGGGCAAGACACTGTCTGGATGGAGTAAAGAGTGGGTAACAGTAGAGAAGCTGCAGAGATGTGTGTTAAACTACAACTCTGCTTCCTGGTCTGCACCCTGGGTGGTCAGGGTTTTGGAGGACTAATAAATGTGGCCAGATTCCTAGAAAGAAGAGCTGCACCATCCAAAGTGGGATGGATGCCGTCTCTCCGAATCAGACCAGGCTTTCCCCAAAAGGATTGCCAATTATTAATGTAGCCCACGTTGTTTTCAGGACACCACCTAGACAACCAGCGGTTGAATGACGACATGCGGCTAAACATGTCATCACTGGTCAGATCAGGGAGGGGACCAGAGAAAATTACGGAGTCCGACATTTTTTTGGCAAACTTACACACTGAAGCAACACTAATTTTAGTGGCCTCCGATCGGCGTAACCGGGTGTCATTACCACCAGCGTGAATAACAATCTTACTGTATTTAACCTTATCCTTAGCCAGTAGTTTCAGGTAGGATTTGATGTCGCCCGTTCTGGCCCCCGGCAAACATTTGACTATGGTCCCTGGTGTCTCTAATGCCACGTTTCTGACTATGGAGCTGCCAATCACCAGAGTGGGCTTCTCAGTGGGTGTGTCACTGAGTGGGGAAAACCGGTTAGAAACGTGAACGGGTTGGTGGTGACCAGTGGGCAGAGATCCACGACTACGCTTTCCGCGTACAGTTACCCAATCGCCTGGCTGCTCAGGCACTTTTGGAGGACAGCTACGTGGGGGGCCTACTTTAACTCCTGGATGTTCAACAGCCTGAAGCCTGGATTCTAACTCTGACACCCTCGCCTCCAAAGCTACAAAAATACTACACTTATTACACATCCCATTATCACTAAAGGAGGCAGAGGAATAACTGAACATCTGACACAGAGAGCAGGAGAGAGGAGAGGAAGAAGGAAGAGTTGGAAAAGAGTCAAGGGAGGGAGAGAGAGAAACCATAGCAATGCCAAGCTAGCGCTAGCCTAGGCTAGCTACTCCTTGCTATCAGAAATAAAACCGTGTGCAACTGACAAGTGCTCAGTAGAAAAGTGCAGCAAAAGGTGCTATGTTTTAAAGTAGTCAGTTAGAGTTACTTAGATACAGAGATATAACAGAGAAAATAACTTAACTTCAGATGGAGTTCCTCTGGACAGCTGCAACAGCTGCACACTCTGTTGCACACTCTGTTAATCCAAACAGCAGCTGACAAAATGCAACCGTTGGCACAGAGAGAGTTCCAGATGCTGAAGCCTTGAAGGCTGCAGAACTGGCAGGAGGTAGATCCAAGCAGACAGAGGAAGGCAGGAGTTTTGAGAAGGCGAAGCCAAAGTCGGTGTCATAGAGGTACACAGGAGTCCAGGCCAGAAGATCAGAGATCCAAACAGATACCGAAGGGAAATCCAAGTCAAAATCAGGAGACGGATCCAGGGTTGTCAACATGCAGAATCCAGCAAGAGTCCGAAGACAGGACATGAAAACAGATCAGAATGGGAACAAGCAGGCTCCGAGGTCCAAAAGGCAGAACTGGTCAGGATCAGGCAATCTAAATAAACAAGGTACGCTAGAGAACTCTAAAAAGGCACGAGAATAATCTGGCACTGATGACTTGGAGCAAGCAGTTTAAACAGAAGCTGGAACAGGTGGATATGATGAGCGGTAATGAGAAACTGGGCGGAGCTAAGCAGGAGAATGAAATGAGTAATAAAGCCAGTCAGCATTGTAACACCTATACCATGCCACTGTATGGCATGGCATTATTATGGTATTCAAATGTTAGAGTAAGCAAACGTAGTTTTATTATTTTGTTGGCATATTCAACAAGTAGAGCCTCTGTTGGGATTTCCATTACATACTATTACATAAACACTGAAGAAGGCCCAACTACTACATAAAGAATTGTGTATGCCCTGTGGAAAACAATAATTGTACACTAAATTAGAATACCATAAGTTGCTAACTGCTAGCCACTAAAGATGCTGAATTTGGCACCTGCTTCAATGTTAATTTTGTGCTAGATGAAGAAAATAATAGATTTTTAAGTAGCCAATCAAAGACTCCTGTCATTAATCAAAAAAACTGTTTATAAAGCGAAAAATTAGGGCTATGGTAAGGGACAGTAAGGAGCACTTCTGACCACAAATGGTCGCTCATTACCCGGAAGAGTTTTCAGCATAGCAGTCTAGACATAAAAAATAAATAAGCAACAATAAGATTTTAAATTGTAACTGCTGTGGTACATTAGATTATACCATGCTGTACAACACTCTTCTTTAATAAGTTTACTATTTTAATAATAATTTAATAATTAATTTACTCAATACTTTATATTATGAGAATTTGGGTAATTTAAAGTTTACCAAAGCTATCTGGAAACATACAAACCTGAGCAGATAAACTGCTTTGTTCTAAATAGCAAATCAAAAACATTCCAGTAATTTAAACTTGTCCAATTTGATCACATTTATAACCAATCTAAGATAACCCAATCAATTGTAAAAACGGCATCAAAACAACCATGGAAAACACACACCACATAGGTCAGCCAGAGAGGATAGGGATAAAGGTGTGAGGGAGTTTAAAGCAGGGTTACACTGAAAAACAATCAAAAAGCTTTGAACATCTCACAAGTACCTGCTTTATAGTCATCTGAAATTGTAAAGAGTGTATCTGTATGTGGCAACCTATAAAGGCATTTAGCAGAAGCAGCTTGGAAAGGCTGGAGAGCTTCACAACTCAATTAGGAGAGTTTTTTCCTAGACATGCTATCATTTCTTTAATCCACATCTTTGGTGTTTTTCAAAGAATGGCTGAAAGTCTGCTATGAGTGAAAGGGTTATCTTTTTAACTATGAGCAAGAGGTCTCCACATTGACAAACGTTGGTAGGAGAATAGCACATTGGCTAAAGTTGATCATGTGGATAGCAGTGATGGGACTAACGGCGTTGAAAGTAACGGCGTTACTAACGCCGTTACCTTCTTGTAGTAACGAGCAATCTAACTAATTACTTTGACTGTAACTATAACGCAGTTACCATTGCAGACACCCCGTTACTGCGCGTTACTCAGGTCGCACAATGAACCTTTTTTCATGATAGGACTCGTGCGCAGCTGCGTGAAGCTGACACCCCGCCCACGTCAAAAAACTCTGCAAATAGACTGAATGGTTAGTGCAACGTTAGTGCAGATTTGTGCAGAAAAAAATATTGTTTGTGCTACTTTTGTTTAAGAGATATTAAAGATTATTTTTTAGGTCATCCAGAGGTGCGCGCCTTGTCATGAGAGAGGGGAGGATGAGAATGGCTGATGTATAGTGAGATTCCGTCTGTCAGTTGGGTAGGTGGGTGTTTCCGCTGGCGGGTGTTAACGTACAGCACACACAGAGAGATGGAGAGTGAGGATGACTCCAGCAGCAAAACAGCGTTTTCCTGATGGAAATACCGGTGTTACGTCGAGCTGCGTTTCCCCATCAGATACGGTTTCCTCTGCATCTCCGCACAGCGCAGGTGGCACGAGTCACCGCGCAAGCGACAGGAAACGCGCATGCTCGCTAAAGGCGCGCACCAGTCGCCCTGTGCTCGCGCCACAGGAGAACTATGGAGAGCGTGAACGATCAAATGATAGCCTATATGGAGAAAGGGAGAAATCTGGATGGATGGATGGATGGATGGATGGATGGATGGATGGATGGATGGACGGACGGACGGATGGATGGATGGATGGATGGATACTCTGCCTTCTCAACCTACTGTATTTTTTTATTTTAAACATTATTTGATGGCCTTTGTGGCAGGGATGGAGATCCATATTTTATGTCACACACAGAGTATACATCTAGATAGATAGATGTATAGATAGATGTTGCAGTATCTATAACAACCCAAACACACAGGATTTCAGAATTAGACATCCCCAGTTATTAATTTCACCAGATCTGAATGCCCTGTTAAAAAACTTCACATGGCGTTCCCCCCTGATGTCATTTACATTGAGTTGCAATAAATGCTAAACTCTCTGCAGGTTCTTGTCTTTGTCCTCCACTCTATTCAGCTGGCTTTTGAATCACACCGCAAGAAGGTGGGGGCTGGGTGGTGAGGGGTACGGGGGCGAGAAACGCAAAAGTAACGCAATAGTTACTTTTACTAGTAACTAGTTATTTTTATTGTGGAGTAACTCAGTTAGTAACTCAGTTACTTTTTGGGAGAAGTAACTAGTAACTATAACTAATTACTTTTTCAAAGTAACGTGCCCAACACTGGTGGATAGTACCCAACGAAGGGCAATCCCAAAGAAACGTTGTTAGAGGCTGAAAAGACTTGAGATCGGAGCAAAAGTGTTCGCCCTCTAGCTCATCTACACTGCATGAAAAGTGAGATTTTCGTCCCCGTAAACTCCCGCAGATCTCCCTGATTTTCGTCAGTTTCCGACAATTTGCAACCCGCGCTTGTCCGCGTTTGTCGTGCCACAAATTGTCAGAAACGGACTCTGACGTATGTGGAGAGCGATCAGCTGTACTAATGGCCCTAATTAGCATATGAATGCAGGAAACCCGCGCGGCTGACCAGGTCTGGCTTGAATAACCTACTCAGTATTGGCTGAAACCACTATTCTCAAACAAGTGAAATCGCTCGTGATTGGCAACAAAACCACACGTGGCCAGGCCAGGCTTGAATTTTCTTACTGAGTATTGGACGGAACCACTTCTTTTTAAACAAGTAAAGTCGCTCGTGATTGGTTTGCATATATATATATTTACATATAAATTTACATATATATATATATATATATATATATTTATGAATATATATTTATTCATTCATATATTTATTCATTCATATGCTGTGTATTTATGTTATCCTACACTACTACACAATTATTAGGCTACCATCAAGGACATGAATGAATTTATACAGGAAATGAACATTTGCCAGGAAGCTGTTTATGCAAAGAAAGAGCTTTATTAAAACAAACACAACTATATACAACGCGTATCCAAACACATGCGTATCTAAAAATTACAAGTCCGTGAACGGTCCGTTTGCTTCCTCGGGGTTGGAGGTAACTGGCAGCATTCCCTCCGAGGCAGGTCCGATGTGCAGACGCCTACTGTGCATGGCCCTGTACTTCGGCATCGCTTCTAACCGGGACTGCAGCTTAACACAGAGTTCAGTGAGATCCGGCCTACTAAATGGCGGCGACCGTACAATCCATCCAGAGACACCGCCAACAACGCCATCTTCTTCGTTGGACATGAGGTCGACGGTGGCGGACTTCCAGAGTTCCACTTCCTCATCTGCTAGCACACTCTGCCTCGCTTTCAGCAGCTGAAAAAAAAAAATGAATCAGCGCACTGCGTATGGACACAACACATCTATCAATGCACCTGAAAAATAGTCACCAAATAAAGTCTTACCCTCTTTCTTCTAGCCCGACTCCGAGCAGATTGCTTGGCAGCCTCCGCACGCAACGTGTTCTCAGGCTGCGTATATCCGAAGCTCCTGCGTACCGTCTCAAAATATGTCTTACAGGCAGCTGGAAAACAATTAAATGAGAGTGGTATGAATAAAAAAATCAAACGCAAGTCACCGTAACAAGGAAGAAGACAACATTAAAACAAGTCACTTATACACAATGTCGTCTTTATCAACATCGTGCAAATATGGACTTGCTGATATGGCTCCGAGCAAATAGGAGGTCACCGCCTCATTGTGAGGCGACAGTTGTCTGTGAAAACAAAATGTCCAGCTATGATCGGTATCTATCCGTATCCATTTCCTTTTACCGCAGAATGGAAGCATATTCTTTAACTCTTACCCTTGCTCCGGTTCATAGCACCTGCAATTAGTCTCCGAGTTGTGAAGACAGTGTACTGCTTCCTGTGAATCACAAAAAATACACTTTAATAAAGCTTGTTCTTGCAAGGCTACTATTAGCCGTAGCTTTAGGCTAGGCTGTTATTAGCTGTAGCTTTAGGCTAGGCTGCTATTAGCCGTAGCTTTAGGCTAGGCTGCTATTAGCCGTAGCTAAGGCTAGGCTGCTTTTAGCTTAGCAGGCAGTAATCGGACATATATTTACCGCTAGCATCTCTTCTCTGAGTTCGTCTTGTTCGACTGCAGAGTCGCCATCAAGTCAAAGAGGAGTTTTACCCCGAAATCCCACATACTCCGCTCCAGACCGCCTGCACAAAGCACAGCATACATCCTCCTCTGTGGCTGCATACCGCTCCGCTCTGAGTTTCTTGGAGATCGTAGAGAGCATGCGCGAGATGAACCAGGGTTTCCGCAGATCATTAAAAATAATTACAATTCATTAATTTTTTAATCAAGGCCTTAATTGGCACTAAAATTATTTAAATATGTTTATCGAAGTATTTATAATTCTTTCATAAAAAATGCTTATAAAAACAATTTCGTCAGTTATATTATATCGCTATTAATTTGCGTGGAACTGATCATAAAGCGGTATGTTCGGAAAGGAAGCTCCAGGCGGAGAAAAAGCTAGAGGATATATATATACGTATATATGTGTGTGTTTACATACATACAGTAGTCATGGAACTGTGCTTATAGCTCCTTCATATTTCATGGACACTAATAACTTGTGTACATGGTTCTTGTTGATGGCATTAAAATCATTTCTAATAGCATTAAAATAGCATGAAATTAGAGTCACTCATTCCTGTATGAACCCTGTGAGCGCTTAATTTAATGACATATTAAAAAAATCCCACCATCATCCAGCATATGTTCAGTTTCTGCCCAAATATATATATATATTTTTGTAGATTTTTGTAACGGGGATAAGGATAATTCAAAACTGCTTTTTTTGAATGAACTTGTTCTCTACTCCCAAACTCAGCATCTCTTTTCATTCCTGTAATAAGAAGTTTCTTTTGAATGGATTTGATTAAAGTTTAAGTCCCTCGGTATAAAATAAATATTTTGATGGTGTTGGGATCTGGAGAAGTTCCACCTCTCTCCAGCAGAGTTCGCTGTGGATCCTCCTGAGCTGAGCCTTCGACACACCTGAGACGCATCTCATCATCAGGAGGATCGTCCAGTATATAAGCAGCCTTCAGACCTTGCCTCAACGCCGCAGTGTTTATCCAGTTTGGTTAGCACCTAAGCCTCACTCCCTCTGTGAATTCTTTGTTGCCTCAAATCTCCTAGTTGGATTCTAATTCCATTTTGTCTCTGCTTACAGGGAACCTGTTTTTGTCTTGTAAGCTCTGGATGAGCTTAACCTGCCGAGCCTGCCCTCTGAGCCAAACCTGAAGACCTTCCTCTGGATTCCCATGCTGCTCTGGACTAAGAGCTGGAAAACCAAAGTCAAGGTCTGTCCTAACGTTAGAGGCAAGACGCTGAAGCTGACACTGAACTCTGCTGAAACAAACAGTCTCTGGACCCAACAGTTCCTCTCTCAAGGTCTAACCCGGATTCCTCAAGGTAGAAATCAGAAGATCTCTATTCCACATTCATCTGCTCCGTGGCTAACTGAACTATCTTCCCCACAGACTCCAGTGTATCTGCCCTCCAGGGTTGAACCAGTTTCCAGTTATTATTCCATGTGCTTTAACTCAATAAACTCATTTAAACTTTCTCTCCGTTTCCGTTGTGTTCTGCATATTGGGCCTCTCTGAACCCAATCATGACAGATGGAGATGAGAAATCTGCTTCCTCGTTGGTGAATAACCAATAGTTTGGATCCAATCATTTAAATAAACGGTGCTAGTTTTTTTTTTTTTAAATATATAAGAATTGTGCTATAATTTCTAGTCACCGATCTGTTGCTGCTATATTCTAATTTGACGAACCGGAATTTGTTGATGTTCTTTTTCCTGTTTGGTGCGATTGCAATTGCGGATCTTGACCTGGCCGGACCTTATGACCACAGTGTACCAATCTTCTGATGGCTACTTCCAACAGGATAATGCGCCATGTTATAAAGTGAATCATCTCAGACTCATTTCTTGAAACTTTTCCACTTAAGTAATTGTGAATTGAGCATATTGACAGAAAACATTTTATTTTTTCTCTTAAATGCAAATTTTTTTTTTTAAATAATTACTGCTCTAAATGTATTGCTCTGTCAGCTAAAGATCTGTTTTGGTCTCTATACTTTAATCAAATAAATCAATTCAAGCTAAAATGTAAGAGTCTATACTGAGCCTGATCTCTTTGTATCAGAGATTTTCTTACCTTTTAGAAAAATGTCACTTGGGTAAAACTCCCCCTGCAACCCTGATTTGCATTTGTATAGCTCACAGCATTTTCATTTACATGTTAAAGCCTCCCCTAGAATTCCATGGGGGGGAGGCATGGGGGGAACGCTGCCTAAGAAAGTCCACGTCAATTTCTGACAATTTACGGGAGTTTTCGGCGAAGTCTGCAAATTGCCGTAAACTGCCGCTATACTGAAGTTCCACGACAATCTACAGTGCCGCATATTGACGAAAATCCCACTTTTCATGCAGTGCTACATATTTGAACAAGTAGCCAGAGCCAGTGATGGAATGATTTAGATCCTAGAATACTAATGTGTTTGTTTTCATTCAAAATCTGGACCTTAATATGCTCTTACTCTTTATACACAGAGTTACTGAGCTCAACCTATTTCATTGGCAAAGATATGCACTGTCTGTAGACCTTACTGTATCTGAAAAATAAAAGCTTGATACTGAACCATTTTACCATTTCAATTCCATATAATTTCACAAAATGAACAACTCAGGTTTTATTTTTTGGAGAGAGTTCAAACTTAATGGATTTGATCATTTAAGACTGTATCGACCTGGTGCTTGGAAACAAAAACTCATTAACTTTGTGTCGTTCTATTTTTCCTTGAAAACAGTCTAACGCCATCTGATTAGTCTGTTGATTACAACATCTAAGAAGTAATTAGAGCCGCTGGAGCATTCAAGGTCAAGTCGACTCTCCCTGTCACCTCCTTAACGTTACGTGAAACCAGTAATAAATTCTGCTTAATGGAGTGACACAAGGCATCGCAGTGGGCCTGACCAGACGGGTTTGATCGTGAGCACTGAGCCGGAAAGTTGGTGCTGAGCAGCAGAAGGCACACCGGGAGCCCTCCTCTATTTCAATGCCGTGGCCTTACAGTCAGCGTTTTACTGATGGGGACCTAATAAGGCACGGCATGCGGTAACCCTGGTCCATGCCTGCTGACAGCCTGCGATAACCCCCCTCCCACTTACCCGGCCCCCTCCTATACCCCCTACTATTACAGGCCTCTGCCTGCACCACCCTGCTTGAACTATCAGCCGGTCCCTTCATCATGGAGGCCCAAATGTCTCACTTCATTGGAACCAACTATGACTATTATCCTCAAAGGCCACTGCTTGTGTCAGATTGACTTAATGGTAAAGTCTATCCAATCAAACTTAGGGGACAGCAGTGGTATGCTAGGAATGGGACTGATGTTTCGGCTGAGCAGTGGAAACTGTCCTTTTACTTGTTTAGAATAACGTGAGCTGTATATTTTTATATCTGTTTCCCAAGTTTGTAAACCCCAAAGAGTAATTTTGCACAGAAAAAATAGGAAAAAGCAGTTAAATATTTAGGGACAGTGTCAGACATTGAAATACCTACTAAGCATTTAAAGGAACTATCATAATTATTAAAATTGACAAAAACTTGTACTCCCATCACACCAAATACACGTGTAGTTTCTAATTTGTTTTCAACTAATTTTATTAACCCCAATGACATAGTGGCACTTTTTTTGGTGCTGTAATGGTGCTAAGAAAATTTACCAAAACAAAGTAGAAGCAACAAAGCTCTAAGCATGAGACAGTCAAATCATTAGCCTCTTTTGCATTGCCACTCAAGAGCCTGTGGCTTTTTAGATGCCTGCTGCTTTTGAAAGCCTGGTCACATTTCTACTCACATTTGCATGGGTAAATTTACTTTCAAGGCACTTTATTTTCCCTGGGACTTGTAACCTCTAGAGCAGGGGTGCTCAACCAGTCGATTGTGATCTACCAGTCGATCGCGGGCGGAGTTTCATTTGATCGCGAGAAGTGTTACAATGTAGACCTATTTATGGCTATGACAAAAGAAAAAAAACATTTTAAAAAACACTAATCAAATCATTGATCACGAGAGGCCAAAGTGTATTTTCATAATAATAAAATGAAAAGTAAAAAGTATGCAGGGAACCTTTTTTTATGCATGCTGATTGCTGGGCATGGTTTGCCTCGGCTGCTACCAGGGACTCTAAAGCGCGAAGAGGAATCTGCAGCAATAATGAGATAATGACGTCTATCACCACTGATGGGGCTCCATCTATGGTTGGGCGCACGGCTGGATTTGTTGCTCTGTTCAAGCCGTCTGAAACCTTCCCGGATTTTTGGATCAACCACTGCATCATTCATCAACAACAGCTGTGTGGCAGTATTTTAAATATGAAGCATGTCATGGACGTTGCGATGAAGATTACTTGCTCTGTTCAGGCCAGGAGTTTTCAAAAGGCGTTTATTCTGTGCACAGCTCGAGGAGGCAGATGAAGACCACACTGATCTGCTGCTGCACACAAACATCAGGTGGCTGAGCCTTGGCAGATTCTTCGAAAGATTTTTGGAACTGTGTTGTTCTTCGATTCTATATAGAACAGACGAGGCGTGTAAACTTGTTCTGTATATTGATTTCCAAACTTCCACAGAACCTTTCAGTAGCAAGCTACATTCAGAACTGCCCTCTCGCACTAGCCTCCAACCCGTGACGCCACGCGCCCCATTGCATGCTGGGTATTGGAGTTCAAGAGCTTTCCGGCTCATAACATCAGAGGAACTTTCACCCAAAATTAAAGAAACAGTCAACAACCCATTCTGCTGTATGTTACATCCTCACATCCACATAGTTTGTACTTAGTATTTTCCTATTTTTATCTGTTTTCCTGTTGAATTTTAATCCATCAGACAGTTTCTCTGCCAATGCCAATGCCCAGTGAAGTTTATCATTCTGAAATAGTGGACTTCCCTTCTCCTTCTTCCTCCTTTGAAGTGATCTTAGACTTAGACAGATTTTATTTGTCATTTTGTTTACACAAGTGTAAAACAAAAAGAAATTTAGTTTGGAACTGCTCTCTGGATAATTTCATCTTTTTTTAAAGTGCAAACCTTGAAAAGTAGTAAAAAAAAAGAAATATATATATATATATATAAACAGCAGTGATATAAACATATGGCTGTAAATTTACAGTTGTAACGTTTTTTGTTTTCTCTCTACTGGACTGTGTGTGTGTGTATCAATTGGTATATTTAGATTTTTTGACTGCACAACCTTTGTCTGGAGATCTTGACTGCTCTTTTCTATAGTTTTGGTGAGTGAGTGAGTGAGTGAGTGAGTGAGTGAGTGATATGGTGTGAAGTTCTTATGAGATTGTTAAGTTCTGTTTTTGCAACCTATTTTTTGACACAATTGATCATTTCCCCGTTTGTTGGACTTATTGTTTATTCTCCACCTGTGCAAATAAAAAACAAATACTGCCCAGCTCTTGTGTTTGGCTTGGTAGATCTTGGCATGCCATCAACTTCAAAAGTAGATCTTGGTTTAAAAAAGGTTGGGCACCCCTGCTCTAGAGACTAAGTACACTACCGTTCAAAAGTTTGGGGTCACATTGAAATGTCCTTATTTTTGAAGGAAAAGCATTGTACATTTCAATGAAGGTAACTTTAAATTAGTCTTAACTTGAAAGAAATACACCCTATACATTGCTAATGTGGTAAATGACTATTCTAGCTGCAACTGGCATCTTCTTTTTTTTTTTTTTTTTTTTTTTTACAGTGTCCTGTCTGGCAAGGTGGCAATAAGAATAATTGTCTTGATGCCAAAAGGAGCCCAACAGATTTTACTTTCACAAGTGTAGCGGTATGGCAATTGCCATACCGCTCCACTTGTTTCATGCATATAAATTGCTTTATTATAATTATGCAGGGAGTTTTACAGTTCATATGGACACTGCAATGTAAGTAGAGCAGAAAAACAGAAGAAGAAAAAGGAAAAAGAAAAAAAGGACAACAGATGAAAGAAAGAGGAGATAGGAAGGAGACAATGACAAAACATTTTCAGTCTGCTTCATCACCTGTAACGAGATGAAAAAAGAACAGCACAACCAAAAGACACGGTACGAGATATACAATAAAGCAACACCTTGAAACTATCGCTAAAGTAATATTATTAAGTCTGACATGTACTCTGTGTTACCTGAAGATATGAATGTGGGGTTTCTGTTTGGAAGTGAATCTCTAAGTACCTGAAGCCTAGCACCTGTAGTTGTTTGTGAGGGTGAACTTGTGCATGTAAAGTTTTAACCATAGAAAAAATGCTCAATAGTGGTTGTGGAGAGCCGGAGAGGCACACCCCCCAGAGCACTGAGTCCAGCGCCGGGAGACCCAAAGCCCCAGGCGCCCAAAGGGACCCCAGAAGCGAAGGCACCAAGACGGGGCCAGCCCCGGAAATCAGACCCCCACCAAGGGAGGAGGAGAGACAGCCATAAAGAAGCCCCCCAGCCACCGCCATGCCGGCGCCCCGGGGAGCCGCGGGGACGAGTCTGCGGGCCCCGCCGGCAGCCGGCCACCCTGAAGTAGGGCCGGGCACCGAACACCAGCCCCCCCCACGGCACCGACCGAAACGCCCCAGCCCCACAGAGCACCGATACACGCCCCTGCACCAAGCCCCGGCGACCGGCCGCAACACCCACCGCGACCGCACCACCCAGGAAAAACACACAGGCGGCCCCGCATGCGGCCGGGGCCCACGCGCATCCGCCGCGAACCGGCCGCGAGCGCCGCAGGACCCCCCCAAAACGCCCCCCCCGGCCAAAAGCGCAGCCCCACCCCACCAAGACCGACGCCAACAGCGCGCAACGCAACACACCGCACACAGAATCAACCCAAGAGCAGAAAAGCCGCCCGGCGCAAAACCGCAAGAAGAACAGACCGCAGCCGGCGCAACCCATCCCCCCCCCAGCAGCCCGAGGGGCAGCACAAAGCCAGAGCGGAGCGAACCACGCCGCTCCCCCACCGGACGAAGCCAAAGCAGCACAGCCACGTCCGCGGCCCCCCACCGCCGCCCGCACCAGGCCCTGACACGCGGCCAGAGCAGCTCCGCCACCCCAGCCCCCCAACGCGCGCCGGCCAGAGCCACTCCAAACCCCCACCCGCCCCGCAGCCTCACCCGCCGCAATCAGCGGGAACATAGCAGCTCCGCCATGCCTCCAAGAGGGAAAACCCACCCGAATACCCAGTCGGCGCAGCCAGCCCGCCCACACCGACCCCCCAACACCATCCCCGCCGGAGCCGCCCGGACCCCCACACACCCGCGGCGCGCCGCCAGCAGGACCCCCACCCAGCAGGCCCACCCGCCCCCCGAGAAAACAGCCATGCCAAACCCCCCCCCCAAAAAAATAAAATAAAAATAAAAAGGAGCCCCCTCAATGCGACAGTGGACACCAGACACCGACCCGCCCGCAACTGGCATCTTCATTAAATAGTACCCGCAAAACACCAGTATAAACATCTACAGTGAAAGGGCGGCTGCGGGTTTGATGTAAAAAAAAAAATCTTATTTCAAATACAAATCATTATTTCTAACATTGTCAATGTCTTGACTCTATTTTCTATTCATTTCACAATGTATGGTGGTGAATAAGTGTGACTTTTCAGGAAAACACTAAATTGTTTGGGTGACCCTAAACTTTTGAACGGTAGTGTACTTTCCAGACTTTTTAAGGGTGGTTTGTATGTCGCTTCTGGGATTTTTTCCACCACTAGTGGCAGTAACCACTGACGGTGAGTATACAAGTGTTACTTTTTAGACCTTTGATACCCTTCTTACGAAATACATTTTTCACTGTGGAAGTACAACTTAAAACCTCACCTGTGTAATTTGCTTGTGAAGAAGTAACCTGCTTTGAAATTAGTGTTGAAAGGGTTAGAGTCCCGGGTTCATGCTAGTTAAAACTACCCTTGGAGCTGGCATATGGAGTGTGATCTCCAGATAACAGCAGCTGTAATGTGGCCTGTCCATATATTGTTACCCTTTAATGAAAAGTCAATGTTGGAAGGATAGTACACATAAAAACTTAATCTGTGTAGTCAATTGATCAAGAACATGATACTTTTTTAAAGTGGCAGACTCCCTCACATAGACCAGTCTGATTGCAAGCATAGTTGAGTTTACCATGCGGTAGTACAGTAGGAGTGGGAATACCAAAAGAACAGTCAAACCCAGCCAGGGGCTTGGGGATTTACAGAGGCCTCTATTTATTTGTAGTGACTGAATGTGAATATATGTGGGAAATAAAGTGAATGAATGAGGTTAATGAGGTATGTGGTTAAAAACCGCTAGTTCTGGAATACATAATGTAATGCTTCCCAGGTTAATAAAAAGATTCTGAACTGTTTTGGTTTTCATGTATACCAAATTTAGTATAGTGTAAACATTTATGCACATTTAAATAAAATTTCTTTTCACAATTCGGTGCTGACAGGGCTGTAAAAGAGATAAGAAGTCTGAAGCTGTCTGCCTGGTTTGATGGAACCCTTCCATCGTCAAGTTTATTGCCTAGATCAAAAGGAAAGAAAGCTAATGAATTACTTGGGATTCCCTTTGTTGAAATTCTGGGGCTTTAAATCCCAGGGCTTTCAGTGAAAATTGGTTAAGTTTCTAAAAAAATATATTAAAGAATACCTCTAAACAGACATTTCAGTTTGGATTCAGGCAGCTGCACTGTAATGTAAGTTCTCCTAAGCGTTTATGCAGAAATGCACACTCCAACCAACTATGAACTGCCCAGTAGTTAAGATTAGACAAAAACTTTGCCTAAATAACTACAGGCTATTTTCTGACTGCTATTCTGGACATACAAAGCTACAGTGCAATTGTTAGTTGGTGCATAAACTGTCATGATCTCGGCGCTGATGGTTTGGTTTTTTCCTTTGCTCATTGCTCCCTGTCTAATTGGTTCTGCAGCTGATTATCGCCGATCATTTCCACCTGGTTCCTCTACTATTTAAGTTGTGTGTTTGCCTCCCATCAGCGCCAGGTTATTCTTGTGTTTTTGTGATACGTTCCCTAGCAATCTGTAGTCTGCCTGTTTCCCTCATTCATTTAACTGTTCCAATGGACTGTGCTAGTTCAACTTAAAATGTAATAATTATTTAACAATTTCCTAAAAGACAAAAAATCTGTGTCCATACAACACAACTCAACAGTAGCCTCTAAAGAATAAACTCATCCTGCCATATTAAAGGAACCTTAAATTTCTCTGTGTATTTTTGTTTCTTTATGGTTTCCTCAACAAGTGTTGAATCTGCACTGGGTTATGAATACAGAAGGCAGCAATAACACATTATCTTTACCCGATAACATCTGTTTGCACAGGAGACTTGGCTGAATATCAAGTGCAGTCGGGCATGAGGTAGGTGGATGTAAAGATTGAGCCACATTTCAAGCAAGTGCTAATGAATGTAAACATTGCTGTGATAAAGACAAGGCAGCATGAGAAGATGTGTCTTCTACACAGAGGGTAATGCATTCCAACTTTTCTTAAAGGGTCCCTCACGTGCTATGTATAACCGGTGCGTGGCGCAAAAAAGGTTGGGGACCGCTGTAGTAGAGGACGCAAAGGCGTCTCAAGTAGCAAGCATACTCTGTGTTTACAGAACTAAACCTGGACTGAGCACTCAAGCTCATCTTTTATTTCTTTTCCAACTGGAGCCACTGGATTAACAACACAATCTTTATAAGAAGATCAAAAATAAATACTGCTCTCCACATTATCATCCGCCATGGTTGTTTTTCGCCCTGCTTCTGCTTTTGCAAGACTCAGAATAGGGACCTTTGTTCAGTATTAATGAATGATTAATGAATGTGACCACGTCGCATTTGAAAAGATCTGGTCATCGTCTAGTATTCAAGTAAACTAAGACTTCTCCTTGAAAATGGTTTGAATATCCTGTATGTTATAAACTATTTTGTGTCAGTTTTTAACATAGCCTCATGTAGTCGCTTGTTGACTGCTGCTTCATAAGAAAGGGAAGGAAATGAAAGGTGTAAAAAAGAAAAAGAGGAAGTAATCATTGTGTAAAAGTTGAATGCTGGTTATGTGTCCTTTTAACCCCTTAGGGATAAAATACTTGAACTGGTTAAAGATGGCCTGCACAGTACTGCACAGTACAATTCCTTGCCCTTTAGGGGCTGGTTTTTCAGCCATATAAGAAATTTTTTTTGGATCTGGACAATTTTAAGCCTGCATCATGTAGTATACAGGGTAACGAGGGGCAATTAGCCTCTAACGACCATCTCCCAATTGGGAATTGTATGGTCTGATGAAAACCAAACATGTTTGTATTCAGTCAGCCCTTGTGAGGTGATTGTGAACGTATCCTGCTATTGAATTAGAGTAAAAGCCAATTTACCTAAATCTTGCATCTTGCGCACGTGTAAACAAGGGAATTCTGCTCTACTCTGACTTTCTTTTTTACATTTTAAATAACACTAGTTAAAGATCAAATATTAAATGACTTAAGAGCGGCTCCCCCTGACGTCTTATATCTGCAACAGAGGTTACTTAAGCAAGGAATTAAATGTCAATTTTTTTTGGCCAGTGGACTGCGCGTCCAGAGAGACGAGACACACGTTTTCAGCTACGTACTATGGTTGAAAAGGAACCCCCTTTCGTTTCAAGCCAAGTTATATGCAGGGTTTTGTGAACCCAAATACTGAATCAGATAAGAAAACTATCTTGTTCTCGTCAAATCACAATAGCCGCCCACGGAACAGCCGGGCCCAATTGACCATGACCCATTGAATCGGCTTCTTTTTGGAGCTGTGCTGCTGTCTGTCTGAGCCACCGCTGCAGCGATACCCGCCACAGTATGGGGGACGGCCTTGCCAAGTCTGTTGTAACTGACCCACAGATCTGCCTTTGCTGTTTGCATGAGAATAACTTAAGTCTCTCTGGGAGCTGCCTGTTGGATGTGGTTGTGGATGGGGACTGTATTTACTGAATTAAGTCCACTCAGATTCCCAGTCTGAACCTAAAGCTCCTGTCACACCTTGACGAATTTTCCAGCGCATGCCTGATGTCCCAGAATCTCCTAAACGGTGGTATACGCTGAACTTTCTATGTATTTTTTCAATTTTGGGCGTATACATAGAGTACTCGTAACGAGGCCAGAATTTATGTCAGCCTAACTTATGTATAACACACAGCAACGTAATGCCCATGAAATTTTACAAGTCAGTGTCCTGAGGGGAGCAGCAATGCACCCGGAGGCGCCCAGTCTGCATTAAAAAATGTCTTTGATTGCGGCAATAACACAGCTACTGTCTGCTAAAAAAAGAAAATAGAATTTCTAAATAAATAAAAATAAAAAGAAAGAAGGTTTGCAGTCACATCAGATTCAGCGTCATGTCTGCTGGGAAGTTTGTTGGCTGTGGCCAACTTACCCATAACTTATCCAACGTATGCCAGCATTTTTGCCAGATTTCATTGTACGTCAGGCATACGCTGGCTAAATTGTCAATGTGTTAAATGGGTTTTACCCTCTTCATCTCAATTACACTGAGAAAACTATGGGGAGTGGCGGCCTAGTGGTTAGGGCATAGGGCTTTGAATCCTGAAATTGTGAGTTCAATCCCTGACTGCCACTCTGGCTCCCTGAGCAATACCCTTGACCCCACTCAGCTCTCTGGGTGCCCAAGGGGAATGACAATAAAGTTGAATTCTATTCTAACTAATAAAAAAAAATTGTTCCCCTCTTTTCATCTGGTGCTGAATAAATACTCTGCTTGGGCGAGAAATAGGTAGAATAGATAATTTTACATGTGCTGTTTGTGAAAGAAGCTTTCTGACTCAATTGCTGATGGTTCTGAACTGTTCCGAACTGAATGCTAATGCTCACTGAGCCTGACTGAACAATCCATGCTGTGTGTTACTGTCTGCTTAATTTCTCTTTTTCCATTGTTTTGAAGATTTAGAATACTTTTGGACAGTTGGACTGGCTAGCATCATTAGCTCCAAGCTATACCTCATTGCCGGCCACAAGATAGAGTTCTCTAACCCCCTTATTGTAGCTGGTCCTGCCCCTGAACCAGACTTTCTGGTACAAGCTGAACTAACCCCTTCTGTCCAGTTTCACTACATTTTAGTAATAATAATTGAACTTTTTTAATCTCACATTGAGGAAATTCACTCTCTGCCTTTTACCCATCCCCTGTGGGAAGTGGGCTGCCATTGTTGGGGGTTAAGTGTTAAGTGCAGGTCTCAAGGGTCTTGCTCAGGTACCCAGAATGGAGGCTGGGGGGATCAAAACAGGCACTTGCAACCTTTTCAGAGCACAAGCACACTGCTCTAACCACTAGGCCAACACTCCCCTAAAGATTTGAATGAATGTGAATTGAACACACAACCTTCTGATCGGGAGTAAGATATGTTACTGTTGCGCCACAAGGCCATCAGCGACCTTCTGAATACTGGGTCCTTCTACCATGCCTTTCTGACAGTTGGTTGAAAAGACAACATGATTTATGTTCAAACAGCAAGTTTTTGTTGTTTTTTTTTTAACCTAAACTTGCCCAGTTGGAATGACAAGAAGCAGAATGTTCAGCGACATATGTATTCATAAATTTTAAAAACAAATAATGAGTATGGCTATGGCTAAGCCACTTCAGCCGTTGACCTCTAACCTCAGTTGACCCTCATTAGTCAGGCCCACACACATCATGCGTATGAGGCGGAGGTGTAACTTCAGGCCGAGTCCGAACAATCCATCTCTGCCAGCAGCCTAGTCAGCTATGCAAATTTTTCATAAAAAAAATAAATAAGGATTATAGGATTTGAAACTTTATCAACACACATAAATAAAAACAAAACACTGGCATATGGGAAATTTTACATTTCAGAACATCTATTAAGAACAAATAAAATTAATACTAATACTTTGCTGGAGAATTAATGTACATCCAACAAAAATATGGTAAAGGAAAGCTCTGTGTCTATACCTTAAATCTTTCTCTCCCTGATTCTTTCCAGAGAAGAGATCACTCTTATAAAAAACCCTTAAAATAACACTTCATAATGTATATGTATTGAATAAGCATGAAACATGACAACAGATTTAGCCAGAGAAGTAGCTTAGAGTTACAAAAGGCAGTGCTTACCAACCAGGCTCACATCTCTTTGGAGGGGCCCTGAATCCAAGTTGAATAACCATTTAATACAACTCCAGTCTGCCATATCATCACATTATTACCTCATACTTGTTGTACAAGAGGAGACATCCATGGCTCCTGCCATATCAAACTATTACTCAGTGTCCAAGATAATAACATAGGGAACTTGCTTTTAAGAAAGATCCACTCTGTCTGTGCCCCATTTTATTTCCAAATCTCTGTTATGTACATAATGAACGTGATAACTGTATATCCTGACATACTGTAAGAACTGTCCTTATTAGATAAACTACTTGGGAAAACATTAGTTTTGACACGAAACAGGCAGGTATTATTAGGGTTTAGCAGACTTACACATCATCATTAGAAGTAATCCTAACACATAGCTTTCAAAATAGTTTTATTTTAAATGAAATATGTTAATTAGAGTTGTTTTGCTTTTTTGTCAAAACAATTTAGATATCACACAAAGATGACGTAATATAATACAATAAAATGCTGTTTTCCTTCATGGATTTCATAAGAATCAAAATCACTAACATTTATAAGTCTAGACAGGACTTTAGGGAAACCACAACAGGAGGCATTATCTGAAAATGGATAAAACGTGGAGATGGGATGAAACTTTGCAGCAGGCAGGCCCACAAAAATTCTGCAGGAGTGCAGTTTCCATTCTGGTGGTGGATAAGAACCAAATTTAGGTGTAACTTGCGTTTGTTAGGATTAGTTTTCATAATTCAATATGGTGCTTAAGATAAACTTTTAAAAAATGGGGGAAAGTAAGAAACTTACAGATCACTTCAGTGATTTGAATGGAATGTTGTTTTGATTTTTTTCCTTTAGTGTTGTAAAGAATGGTGAAAAAAGTGTTATGATACAATCTTAAATGACTCTTTCAGCACATAATGCAACCACTGAACACAACAACACAACAATTAAGAAATAAAGTTTAGCATATATTTTTTGGGTTCAAATTGATCTTATTCTATTCTATTTATTATAGTACATATAAAGGAAGATATGTTGATGCAATACCAAATAAGAAAAGATTGCGTTTAATGATATGATGGGTGGAAATCTACAAAAAAAATTTAGAATTTTACTTTTGTTTTTTTAAGCAATATCTGTTATTGTGCACTATTATTTCACTTTATGACTAGTGAAACTAGTTAAACTGTGCCATATAAAAAAATTTAGATTTTTTTTTTTTTATGTTTAGAATAGTCATCCATATTGGTTTGTGAGAAATACAGCCTTATAAAGCAAAAGGTGAATTATGTAAAACTGAAAGCAAACAATAATTTTTGAAAGTTAAATCTCTTTTTATGGGATTTAATGTTTTTTAGGGTTTTTTTCCCGAATAAACCCCTTCATTACATTGAGAGTTTGTATATGGTTCAATACAATAGGTAAATCCTAAGCAAAATATGTTTTGATGAAACAAAACACATAAAAGATATACAAGTAAACACGGTGCAAAAGGAACATGTTGGACAGATATGTGCGACTTTCAAAATCAGATAAAGCCAATGTTTTAACAGATATATCTCTCATCACAGGATAGATGTGCTCTAACAGGGGGGGTCATTTCTCATGGCCTCCTGGAAAACACAATATACAAACTTTGTCATATGGGAAGACAACCTACGGAGAGGGAGACAGACTTCTCGTTTCAAAAAATCGCCCCATTCACAGAAAAAGTTAATCTAAAACAAACATCTATAACATGATCTGACAAAGACTGGGTCACTATGTACAGTACTTAAGATCCTACAATTCCTATTCTTTCTCATTTGAATCTTTCTCTACTGCTTATTTGTGTGGCTTGGCTTTTTGGCATTTCCAGTGATTGGCTAAGACATGGTGACGACCGATGACAAAGTTTTTTGCCAAGCAGTACTTATTTTTTGGATGTCTAAGGGTGAAGCATGAAGATTGTTATCATTCACTGAGGTTACAGACAGAAACAGCATAAATCTTTAGTTCTTAAGTTATCCTAAATTTGGAGAAAGAGGAGATTCTGATATCCAGCCGCTGTAGCTGCCTCCCCTGCTCCCCAAACACAGGAAATAACAAGCATTCTTAGTGTTATCTAACAAAAGTCCACATCTTAACTCTCTTGGATAAAAGAGAACATTTAATTTTACCTGTTCAGAACAAATCTGGTCAACTCTTTATCAATTTTGAGCTTCTAGAAGCTCCAAGAGCCATGTTACGTCTATAGCAGAGTTGCTAAGAGATGGATATTGATTGTTGAAATAAAACAGTCAAATAAGCATCAGAATTTAATGATTTATGAACTTTATCACAATTTTCACAACCTAATAATTAGATTTTTTACCAGAATGTATGCCACTGTCTGCAAAAGAAGACTATAATTACTAAGTGGCATTTAAAATTATGTCTATTTCTCCATTTTTGTTTTTATTGACTAGAGCAACATTTACTTTATTTTCTCTTTTTTTTATTGGTGCTTTAAATCTGCTAGGAGGGCCGAAATTTTAAGAACAATGATAATCAGCTGGACTACAGAAATCTTACTGGATGAAGGTTTGGCTACATTTGCTACAGTAAGCTTAACAAACCATTTTTAATTCCACTACTGCTTGACAATGTTGGGTTGGAATTTGGAGACAGTTTTGGGAAAACTTGTTGTGATGTGAATAAATATCTTAAAATTAATACCAGTTGTGCTTAATGCAATTTCTCAGTAGTATATTTCTTCTTCATTTTTCCGTCTATATTGTTGTAATCTTGGCGACTTACAGTAATTCCCTAAATGTCATTATTTGACCCAAAATACCAGTCCATAATGTTGGGAATAAAGGGAATATTAAACTACCAATTTTTGATGTGTATTTTGGCTTGAAACTCAAATTGTCAAACCACTTCTTGGCAGCATACAGTCCTTTTAGATCCATGTAAAAAAACAGTGGAGTAAGTGGCTTTATCGTGAAAGTAAAAATAAAGTCTTGGTAAAGATAATTTCATTCTCTAAGGCCCCGTCCACACGAAGTCAAAACGAACACGAAACGCTAATATTTTCCAGAACGTTTGTCGTAAAGACGGAGACGTAAAATAAATGTGATCGTCCACACGAATGCATGAAAACGCTGCAAAATGTATGCCAGGCCTGTAAGTGGCGCTGTGGTGCCAAAGCAAAAATAGGCGACGAAATGTTGGGCATGCGCACTAATATTTATACATGGTTGCCCTGCGGGTCCATTTTCGTGGTTCAGTCAAATTCAGGTGCTGAACTATGTCGTCGATATTGCTCTGTTCTTCCTGGAGATATTCCAGAAGAAGAAGATTCTGTTGTAAGCCCGACAGCAGGGTGAGTAGCATTAGCAGCAACCATTCAACACAGTACGGCGCCATTGTTGTTGTGATACTGTGTCGCGCATGCGTGTTTCGAGGCGACGCTATGACGCATGCGTGTAAAAAAAAAATGCGGTTAGAGCTTAAAGATGGAAACGTGAAAACTGTGTTTCAAAATCTTCCCACTCTGAAGGCTGAATAAAAAAAAAGATCGTTTACAGACCCCCGAAACGCCGGCTTCGTGTGGATGAGAGGCTGGTTTGGTGAAAAATTTGTGCGTTTAGGCCAGGGTTCGGCTTCGTGTGGACGGGGCCTTAATCCTAAATTATCTTTTTGTACCTCTTGATCATGAAAAGTTATAAATAATTCAACTTTTTGTTGCAATTCACAAAATATCATGACTTAAAATACCAAACTAGCCTAGATTTCTTAAAGTTACAATTTTAGATTCATTTTTGCACACTCTACTACAGTAGTTACCATAGTCACACTTGGGCTAGTTTTTCTGTTTTTTTGTCTGAATGAAGGACACATTACACTGTCAAATGTAGGGGTTTTTGTGAGACTTTGAAGGTTGGAGAAGAGCTGAAAACAAGTGCAAAAAAGAGCTGTTTTGCTCCCAACTTTGGTGCAACACTTTTTTTTCTATTGGAAGCCTTGAAGCTAAAGCTGCATCCAAAAAAAAAGCTGGAGCCACAGGATTCCTTACAGTCAATCGAGCTCGGAAAGACCAACATTGTGTTAGGCTTGTAGTGACTTTGAAATATGCTAAAAAGTAAAAAAAAAAAAAAAATCTGCTCCTTCAAGTATTCATTATTCTTTATCATTAGCCAACAGGACAATTCAACAAAGACTGGCTCATTTTGTATTCATAATTATGTAAACCTTACCCTAAATCTAATTTTTTCACCTCTCTAAACAGGTACAACAATAGTGGCTGGACTTAATCTGGATTACCTGTAAGAACAGACCAACAGCAGCTGATAATGTTACACAGAAGAAAAATGATCAGGTGAATGTTGTGGATTCTCTCCATGTTTTCTACTCAATCCATATGTTAGAGCTGGGATGTTTAAGCACCAATTAAAATCACACATATCACAGAAACACATCATGTTTCACTGCATGTTTGACATTGCCAAACGCAAAAAAAATAAAATAAAACAAAAAAACAACAAAACCCCACACACAATTTGAAGCATAAGTACCAATATTTGCTGTCTGAGTTCATGTTTTATTCATGGAGCATCTGTGCCACTTGGAATTAGCCTGAAGCTTTGCAGCCCAAATAAGAATTATTCAATTAAACTCTGTGAAATAGACGGCCAAGTGTTTGGTCTGTTTTATTTATTTTTATTACAGCAGCCTACACCTTATCCAACAACTATGAATAACTAATATTCCAATGCTGCATCATCTCTGCTGCCTATCGTCAAATGGTCTTAGGGCCTGTTTGCTTTCCTGATCTAAAATATTTATACCAGCTAGCCTTGTGAGATGCAAAAATGTTGACTGGGGCAGCCGCTTGTACCTGGAGCAAGGCCAGAGCTTGACTAGGGCAGACAAGGTGCACCTAAATAAATAATATGTTTAAAGGCTTGGAGTTGGCATAGACTTTGCACAACAAAAATACACTGATTTGAGTTGAATTTGGACTACCTTTGGTGCAAAAAAGCCTTGTGCATGTGCAAACAACTAAAGCTTCTACAGATTTCAAACACAGAGGGTTTATTGATAAGTGACTGCAAAATGGCATGTGATATAAGATGATGAAAAAGCTAGTGCGTGTAAGCTTTTCTATGGAGGAAAGGTTGAAGGGAGGGCAGATGCCTGTAAGGCTAAACAATGTGAATGCAGGATATGGCTGGTTTAGGCCTATTTACACCGTGTCCAAACAGAATTTGGTGAGAAAAACACTGGTTTTTAGATATGTTTCTATGCGGAAATGATTAAACCCAATTTGTGGTTTATCCATTTGGACATTTGCCTTATTTGGAACATACTTAACATGTGACATAATCCAATTTCAGTGTATTCCTGCAAACACTTTGTGAAAGCAGCTCCTTTTTGTAAAATGTCTTATGTTAGCTTAAGAAGTGAACAAATGAAAGCGAATGGCAAACAACTCAAAAGAATGGCTGCAGGTCTGTTTGCCTATTTGACAATTTATTGTTCAATTTCTATCCTGTTTCCGGTTTTGGTAATTCTGTTTTGCACTTTTAAACAAACCCTTAAAAGCTGTAACCAGCCATGTTATATCAGTGCTCTTCTTCTGTGAGTTAGGCAGTTTTGAAACTTTATTGAGAAAACATATAATGCTTAAAAATGTAACCTTTATTTTGTCTAATTGATAATAATTAAGATAATTTAAGTCTTACAGATATTCTGTGTAATTAATTAATCATATAGGTTTCGCTTAGAAATTTAAAATGACCTAACTTTTAATAATTAACATTATTTTATGGGTCTGGACATTAGATCTTAAAGCTACAGTGTGTAATAATTACAGGGATATACGGTCAGAAATGTAATATATTATACATAACTATGTTATTTATCATAATCTACGAGCTCAGCCTCTTAACCTTAATATTTGCGTTGCCTTAGAATTCGTTATTTATAATTACATAGAAGCGGGTCTCGCAGCCATGGAGGCAGACATCTTTGCGCTACGGCAGCGCAGAGCCAACAAACTAGCGATTGCGAGATCGCCCATTACGCTCGAAAGTAACTACGGCAAGTTGAGAGAGATGAACTGAGACGGTACTGAACATACAGACTAATGAAATACTATCTGTAAAATTATCTATGTAAACAAACCTCATCACTTGAGAAGGTAGGTGATGCGGACGTCGTGGAAGACATTTTGTCCCGTAACGCTCGCCGTACTGTTGGGGGGGAGAAGCGGTGGGGGGGAGATGTTCATGTTGCTGCGGTCTGCAGTCTGGATGTTAGATGTCGCTGAAAATTACACACTGTAGCTTTAAGTGTTGAGCAAACCAAACTACCCTATGTGTTAGGTTTTATTTAATGAAATAGAAATATATTTGAAGTGTTCCTCATTAAAGAAATGAAGCTATTTAAACAGAAAAGTAAAAAAAAAAAAAATGGATGCATGTAGCAAGTAGATGACCTGTTTAAATGTATTAACCAATCATATAATGCAATCCTGGGTGGTGGTTTCAGATGAAATGACAAATTTTTCTACTAGATGTATCCTGACATCAAACTGCAAAAAGACTAAAGACACCAAGTAGGCATTCATTGGATTTGATGAATCTTTAGCATAGTACTGCTTTATATACAATCGGGATATTATTTTTTAAATTTGAACATTTTAACCCTATAATGCCAAATGTATCATATTTGATACATACTGTTTCTGAAATGTTTTGCATCTGACACCTTTTGCATAAAAATAATCTTGACTTATCGCATAGTAATAAAAAAATATTAATATCAAAAATTTATTTGTTTTTTTCTTTTTACATATTTTTTTAAAAGGGCAAATAAGGACTTCAAACAAAAAAAAAGTAATTTTCTGTTTTGTTTTATTCTTGGATCGGGCTTTAAAGGGTTAATAAACTTTATTAAACTTCCCAGAGGGTAATAACATTATTTCAATGGCAAGTCTGAATTTTCTACAAGAAACTTTAAAAAAAGCTACAGCGTGCTTTCTACCCAACATTGATAAACCATTTATCAGTGATATTTATTTACACATACTGTGAGAAATATTTCCTTATAATGACGTCTTAGCTGATTTACAGGATTTCTACACCTCATGTGTATTACCTGTACCTTTTGACACCTGATGTAATTAACAATCTTTGTTTAGATTTATTTTAAATCATGAAGTCTTTTAGGATTATTGGTTTAAATTTCATATCAATAAAAACTTAAGAAATATATTTACAAAAAGAAACATAACCCTTTTACAACTCAGTTTTCTTGCTGTAAAAACTTCATTGATTTATATCATTAAAAGCAAACAATGTGAATTTTGACTTTGTATCCAAATAGAACCAATTTAAAGGAAAACCAAAAAAAAACAAATCTTTTCAAAAAAAAGTAAATATGCAGTGCCTATTTGTAAAGGATTATTCTCCCTCCATTAAACCTCGGCTGTACCATAAACTAAACTTTCCCTGAGCCAGAGAAATTGGGTCTTTGTTGACTTTTTTTGTCATTAAATTCCCTTCACCCTGTACATCATTTCTGCCGAACAGCAGGGAATATCAAAAGGAGGGGGAAAAAAAAATCAATTACACCTTGCACTTCTCTGTCCACACTGGGCCTTTTTTAGCATTGGAACCTAATTAAATTAAGCTCAAAGGAATAGGGACTGGAAGCAAAACCGGGGCACTCAATGATTAGCGCCTCAATTTATTAAAATTGGACAGCCAGCCAGCCAAGACAAGACCCTTTTTCCTGGTGGGGTCTTGTTTACTACAGCCTGCGACAGTTAAAATCGTTCCGCTCTCCACTCATGTGCACTGCATGGAGGAGTTAATTAGTTGTGAATGAACAAGCATTTCAGAAATATAAAGCTGGCTATAACAGGCAGAGCTTTGTCCACTCTGGTGTAACAGTAATGAAGAAGCAACAAATCTTAGTTACTGTCTTCCTCTTCTTACTTTGGCAACAAGAGGATAAATACAAGATTTTATTAAATTTGTTGTTTTTTTTACGTGATAGATCAATGTAAAGTGCATAATTGTGAGGAGAAAGAAATATAATGCATGGCTTGCTGAAGATCTACCAAATAAAAATCTGAAAAGGAAGAAATGCATTGGCATTTAACCTTTCTTGTAACAGATGCTCACCCTGGCTGTCGTTGTATGTTAAGGTTTTATAGTACTGCTAAAACATGAACCTTCTCTCCAAACTCAAGTCTCCTGCAGAATCTGTCATTTTTTGGGGTGTTCTGGTTGAACCTAGCTCCATCTTTGATCTGAACCCTTTCTCTTCTGTTGAAAATCATACCATTCAGGGGTTGACGTTAAGGATTTTTACCACTTGCCCTTTGGGCAAGTGACTTTCACATTTCATTTGCCCAGAAACACTTTTTACTTGCCAAGCATAATGTTTGATAAATATAGTTCCTAATATTCATTTTTGTATATACAGTATATCAATGAAACATGTTTGTTTTTTAAATGTTATTTGTAATTCAGTATTTTTTAAGTTAACAGGTTCCTGGTGTGTATATGCAAGCGTCAGATAATGAACTCAAGCCTACATTACTGTGTTAACATGCTTTTCAATGCTTCCTGCACATTCTTTTCAAACTAAACTTTGCTTTAAACTGTTGTGTGCTTAGAAAAATATAAATTGCAATATTAAAAATCTAAAAAAAAAAACAGGTTGAAAACTTAAGATAAATCACAAGACAGAAGTCAATGTCACAAACGAATAACGTTTATTTTAGAGTCACGGTATGTTTATACAAGATAATACTATTAATATAATGTGACTTTTCTAGAGAATCATTATACAGTTATTTTATACAGGGTTTCCACAGTCTTACATAATTTCAGAATTCCCTGACTTTTAACTGACTCAGGATTAGTTTTCCCTGACAAAATAAATGCAGCAACAAGACAATAATAACAGGTCACCAATTTACCATGTTTAGCTCTATAACATTTAAATGCACCTCTGAAATGTCTAAGAGAAAAAAATTTACTGTACAGAAGACTGCCATATGATAGCGCTTTCTAGCTTGTTTGTCGTTTTGGTAACTACATCAAAATTACCGCTAGGTGGACAAAAATCACGGCGGAAAATCATCCGGCTTTTTCAAATCACGCGAGAATGTGTACAAAACAACAAAAATGGCGCAGGCAACGCTTCTGGGTCGTTTTCATCGAATGTCTGTGATTTTAAAGTAATTTTGTGTGATAATTTTTTTTTTTTTTTTTTTGTGATCATTGCACTTGCCCGGCGAGCAAATTTCTACTCTCCCAACAATAAAAACTACTTGCACCGGGAAATCGGGCGATGGTTAACATCGAGACCCTGCCATTAACATTAAGCTGTAACAACTGTTTCCCAGTGTGTGTTTAGAGATATTTGCATTGCATTTTTTTTTCTGCCATGATCTCTTATGGGTGTCCTCCCACCTGAGCTATGGATTTCTCAAGGTCTTGTGTTAGGGGAATAACCATGAATCTCTGCACCACTTCTGTCATTTTAAGACATAAATAGATATTTATTCACACTTTTTTCTCCAAATTTTGTTCATTAATGTAACATAGAAATTCCAATAACATGCATCAAGTTTGCTGTTTATACTGGTGCAGTCATCCAACAACAGTCAACCCAAACAACTGCCCATACCTAAGCGGCAGACCCGTTCGTCCGATTTAATTTGTATGTTTTCTAAGCCAAAACAAGGCTTTATTTTTGGTCTACTCTATAAAGCCTCAAACTCAATGCCCTTTCTGCTATTTTGCATTGAAAATTCTTCCTGCATGGGAAGCAAAACGTCTTCAGATTTAGAAACAAAGTCCAGTGGATTTTTTATTTATTTATTTTTTTTTACTTTTTTGAGGAATTTGCTGTTTATGCTCTCAACATGATAATTGTGAAAAAGTTAACTGCGACTAGTTGGGGGTGAGAATATATTGGAATATTTGTAATGTACTGTATATACCAGTTACAATGAACAGATCTTACTGGAAACAGGGATGTTGACATAAAAATACAGTAGTGAGTTAAAATGACCTCAACCAGGAAAGCACAAACAGCCAAGGTTCATAGTCCTAATACCTCCTAATCCTCGGAGCCAGGCCTCCTGAAGGGCTGCTTCTTACCATTGGCGATGAGGATATCCTGGCATTCACTCTCTTTGTCAGCAACCCTGTCGCCTGCAAACAGAAATATGCTCATCACTAAGGAGTGGAAACAGAGGTTAGGCTGGAAAAGTAACACTTTAAACACATGGTGACAGCTTCACTGCAGACTGTCAACAATATGGTGACCAATGTCATTAATCAAATCAGGACATCAAAAGCAGACCCTTTATATTTAAATAAACCACCATTAGTATGTAAATATTCAAAAGTATACAAGAAAATCTTTGCTAATGTTGTTTTTTTAAGGATAGACTCTGTGTATGCACCTTGGTGCTCTATCTCTCCGGTTCTTTTCCTGAAAAGAGATCACTCGGGACAAACTCTTCAAATAAAACTTCATAACTTATATGTAGTAAATAACCATGATGAAAGCAGATTCTGATAGAAATTGTAATCTTACTCATCAGAGAAATTGCTTAGAGTTTACAGAAGGCAGCTGCTCACCTCCGGGCTCAGCTCTTAGGATGTGGCCCCAATTAACAGTTAAAAAGGCATTTTATACATCTCCAGTCTGCCACATCATCTTATTTTACATCATACACATTAGCAGATGATTACACATCCATGAACCCGCTAAAGCTGACGAGCAGCCACACGACTTAATAAATAAACACTTTGAATTTTCCCACTGTCTGTCTCAAGTGAATTCTGGGTCCTATGTTCTGAGCTCTTTACACCCAGTACCTTTTCCTAAAGGTTCCAGCTTATGGATTATAGATACATCCCAACAATATTTGGTGTATTTGGCTTCTCAAGTTTCCAAACAGCATTGCATTGTGAAGGTATTTTCTTGTGGAGACCACATCTATTCTGTCAGTCTCTGCCTTTCTATGACGAGTTGATTGCAATTACCAATATCTTCTTTTCTTAACATTATTACCTCAACCCCTTTGGCTACCCATGCACCCCTGGGAGCTCTTCACACTGTGATCACATGCAAAGAGGACCAGCAAAAGAGTGGTCCTATGTTAACTAAAATCTCTCCCTGCATAGCTCTATAATAGCTCCATCGTTGTGTGTTTTTTTTTTATCATATAATTAGGCACTAAGAGGAAATTAGCATGGCGCCAAGCACTATTATCCTGAAATTGCTTAAATGTCCACTATTAATGCACGAGGGTGGATATTTTACATTTTGATAAGTGAGGGAAACAATTATTTGTTGATGCATTAGCCAAAGGGGCTTTGTGGGAATTGCTCTTCAAAGGCAACTACTTAAATATAAATAAAAATAAAAAAGGTGAAGAAAACAGTTGCCACTCCACAAACCCCAGGTTTCTTTCAACTTGACATTCACTTTGAGAGGTTTTTAAGACGCCGCTCTACGGGATGATTTATTCTCCTTTAAAGTCATCTAAAGTCAAAAATAAACACCGGCTCAGTGGCTGCTGTTGTCACCCTTAAGTAAACACAGACCTGCCTGCAATTAGAGCCCCACTTTCCACCAGTGGAGCACCTCCAGTTCAACTTCAGTTTGGCATGGTCCATTTAATATGTTTTTTGCTTTGGAATAAATGCAGACACTTCTGTGCCTCATTCAGGCTGCCCTAATCGCACATATTTCACATTGCTGATTTATGCCAGCTGAAGGTTTTGTCTTCAGAAAACTTAAGCTGGTGTTGAATTGGAAAAGCTGTCATGCAGAAGTCATTATCTAGTCAACCTGAAGCAGTGTGATATTTGGCTATGATTAGTATTTCCATTAATTTTAGACTAAAGAAGGAGACCTGACAGTCACCATATGCCTTCCTCACTGACTAAGAGTTTAAATGGTGGTGCGCCTGATAAGTATGCAATCAGCAAAGAAAACAAAACCTGGGCTTTCTCTGATGTCAGCTGAATATAAACCAGATCAGGGCTCAGCTATGCAGTGTCCAGATGGAAAGAAGACAGACATTCAGTAATAGAAGGACAATAAGAGAATGTAAAATACAGTTTCTTTGGATTGTATTTTATTTCTTTACAGTAGATGATGTTTCTAATATGTTGTTTGTATAGTTGAGTGTAACGAAGGTAATTTCCCCCTTGGATCATTTAAGTATTTCTGATTCTCATTCTGACTAAGCATGAAAAAATATATAAAGAAAAAAAAAATGGTCAAATGGTACTTTACTTTTTTTTGTACAAACAGTAAAATAGACTTGTGTACGGTGGCCCTGAAGTGCAAACTGGAACTACAAATCTAAAAGCGCAACTACATTAAGGAAATCGCAACTACATAAAGCAAAGCACAACTACATTAAGAAAAACCAAACTACATAAAGCAAAGCGCAACTACATTAAGAAAAACTACATAAAGAAAAGCGCAACTACATTAAGAAAAACAAAACTACATAAAGAAAAGCGCAACTACATTAAGAAAAACAAAACTACATAAAGAAAAGCGCAACTACATTAAGAAAAACAAAACTACATAAAGAAAAGCGGAACTACATTAAGAAAAACAAAACTACATAAAGCAAAGCGCAACTACATTAAGAAAAACAAAACTACATTATGCAAAGCGCAACTACATTAAGAAAAACAAAACTACATAAAGCAAAGCGCAACTACATTAAGAAAAACAAAACTACATAAAGCAAAGTGCAACTACATTAAATAAAACACAATTACATTAACCTACCGGAAAAGGTAGGCACCAGTGGGAAACATGAGACATCCCTGATTGGACGACGGCGCCGTCTGACCCTTGAACCGGCTTTTGAAAACATGGATATTGTCGGCACCCCAAACATAGCTGCCGTTATCCAGCAATATTTTGAATCCGGACATACGTCCGAGGTGATACTGGATATGCTCAAGACTAATCACGAAAGTTAGTTTGCGTACAGTGAAGACACACTTAAAAGAAGCTGGACTGTTCAGACGACGCAACTTCCGGTTCAAGGGTCAAACGGCGCCGTCGTCCAATCAGCGATGTCTCATGTTTCCCACTGGTACCTACCTTTTCCGGTAGGTTAATGTAATTGTGTTTTACTTAATGTAGTTGCGCTTTGCTTTATGTAATTGTGTTTTACTTAATGTAGTTGCGCTTTGCTTTATGTAATTGTGTTTTACTTAATGTAGTTGTGCTTTGCTTTACGTAGTTTTGTTTTCCTTAATGTAGTTGCGCTTTGCTTTATGTAGTTGCGATTTCCTTAATGTAGTTGCGCTTTTAGATTTGTAGTTGCAGTTTGCACTTCAGGGCCACCGTACCTTGTGTACTTTGAAATGTTCTAACTTTCTTCAGTTAAAACCTCAAACTTAAATATCACTTATCAGCACTTCATGTGAAAATCGAACACATAATCCTGCAAGACTGATACATAGACTGCATATAGCATACAACTCTTTAAAGAAAAGCGTTTGTAGTCAGCCACTAATTTTTTTTGCTTTGTTACACATAAATAAAACAAATTTAGCAAATTGATAGTTTGGTTTCATCTCCAGGGGTCTGTTTCACAAAGCAATTTCACAAAGCAGGTTTAACAAATTCAGATTCAAATCCTCAACTTTAAATTGATCTAGCCTAAAGTTGGGAACTGAGTGTTTGGTTTCACAATGGCTGTTGTCAATTAGTTCAATCAATTTTAGCTAGGTCCACTCACAGTTCAACGCGTGCACAGCAAGTATGAAAAGCCAATATCAGTGGAGCACAGATTCGACGAGTCACCATCACGTCAGGAAATGCATATTTCACCCCACTGGAACAAGAGATTTTAATGCAGAACTTAAAAAAAAATAAAATAAAAAAGGAGCATGTGTTTAAAAGACAGGGAAACAACAGTACAGTTACCAAGGAGAGGAAGGTGGCAAAGGAGAAGATTGTTGCTCGAGTTAATGTGTAAGTTTATATAAAGTGGGCTTTGGCAGGCCATGTTTACATTTATTAAAAGCCCTCTCCTCTCTGTTGTTCCATGTATAGATCACTAAAATAAGATTCTTCCTGATCAAAATTGAACTCCTGGACCAAACTGCAATAATACATTTTCCAAATTGCATTTTGTAGCATAAACTGTCCATACCTCTGCCTATAAATATTTAATTCTCTGTGAAAAAGCGCAGATCATTATTTAGTAAGATCCTCTGTTATCTGCGTCGGGCACATTAATTATTTTTGTTTCTTTTTTCTTTTCCCTTTTAGTGTTGTATAGACCTTAGTTGAGTCACTTAAATTTTAGAGTTAATAATTATTTCTTTTTTCTTTTGTAAATGATTCGATTAGGTTAATTAGTTGTGATATTGGTCCGCCTATAAGCAGAGATGGCAAAAGTACTCACTTTCCGTACTTAAGTAAAAGTAAAAGTTGTGTTAAAAAATACTCTGGTAAAAGTGGAAGTACTGATTAAACTTCTTTACTCAAGTAAAAGTAACAAAGCACAGGCTTGTAAATTTACTTAAAGTATAAAAGTAAAAGTTGAAACCACTTTTTTCATGCCGTTGCCTACATTTTAAATGGATGTCTGCCAATAGGACTAGATCTCCGTTGTGTTCATTTTCAATCATCTCGTCGTCCATACTACTATGCTAACGCCACCGCCACCAAGCTGCAATGATTTGCCGCGATTGAATACCGCCGAATCTGTCGATTCATCTTGTAGTGGTGCGTCAAATGCAACGTAGATTCCCATCCAATTAGATTGAATTTGGTATTGATGACGTGAAAAATAATAACGGTAACTCCATTGAAATGATTCAAAACTAAAGTAACGAGCCAATTTTTTAAAATGTAAGGAGTAGAAAGTACAGATATTTGTGTAAAAATGTAAGGAGTAGTAAAAAGTCACCATAAAAATGAGTAGTAAAGTAAAAATATCAGAAAAAATCTACCTGAGTACAGTAACGAAGTATTTGTACTTCGTTACTTCCCATCTCTGCCTATAAGTAGGCTGGGTTTTTCTCTCTCTCTCTCTCTCCCTTCGAACCTTCTGATCAAGCCACCATCACAGAGAGAGCGTCCAGACGCGATGCGCACGTCTCCCGTCTTTGTAGGCCGCCCCTGACCTCTCCAGCCTGCAATGTGGTATTTTTGTTCCTTAGCCTTTGTTTTTTGCTGATTTCTATTTCTATTAGAGTTTTCCCATTAGTTCGTTGCTAGCAGAGGCTTCGACGGCCCTGTATAGGGTTGGCCCTCTGCTGTAACAGTTTGTTTCTTAGGATCGGCTCACCAGGTCCAACTTTCTGTTCATACTTTGGGTTTTCTTTTCTCTTGGAGTTTTTTTTTGGACACAGGGAACTGGGGAAAAATCTGACTCTCTTTTTTTGTCTCTTTGCAGCAAAACTAAACAACTGATCTAAAAAGAAGTTCCAGAGATTAAGAATAAAATAATTCTTTGAACCTCATGTTTGTCTTGTGTCCTCAAATATGTTGTGGCCTGGGTGGTCGTAACAAACAGACATGCAATGTTAGTTTTTAAAACCTGGACCTAGTGTATGATATATATTTCTTGATCAAAAAACTACGACAAAAATCGGACTAAATCAGAAAATAAAACAGAGTGATTGGCTGTAAGGTGAGCGGAGACAGAGGACACCTGCTACCGACCAGGTTAGCTCTGGGGAGAATTAACTACGGTGACCTATGCAGAGGTTGAGAAAACTCTTTGTGAACTGGAAAAGTTAGAGTTTCCCTGTTTTCAGGTTTAGACAACTTAGGGCCGGATTTATCAAGATCCAATTTTGCGTGCAGTAATTTGCGCTCGCAAACTGGAATTTTGCGCGAGGGGCTGAACCATGGTTTGCGGGTGATTTAACAAGAGCGATTGCGTAACTGGTGGCAGGTGCAAAACTGTTGGAGACGCGCTATTTAAATGATGGTTTTGCGGTTTGCGGCAAAGTAGTTTGTAGTTTGTGCAAACTAGTGCATCAAGAAATTTTAATCTTACAGTGACACTCCCACCCCCTCCAAAAAAAAAATATATATATATATATATATATATATATATATATATATATATATATATATAAACTTTGGCAACCTTTATTCCCTAAGGTGGTATGTGGCTGAATTTCTACTTCACTGCAGTAAAAAAACAAAAAAAAAACAGGTGTTTTGTATTGGCCTGTAGAAAAATGCTCATACCAAATGGCTCACAATGGGACTGTGGATGAGATTACTGCGTGTATGCATTCCCCGCAGCATTGGCATGTTGCTCCACAGGCACAGAGGTCGGGGTTCTCCGGTAGGGCGTCAGGGAGACATGGCATTTAGAACGTCGGACAGCACTTCTGAAAAACGAGATTGGGAGATCCCAGCTCTCGCTGCAACCGTACGCTGGAATGACCCAGATGCAAAAAAGTGCAATGTTGCAAGGAGTTTTGTGATATCTGGTATTGGGTGGGTCCTCCTTGTGGCTGGCTCCAAATCCATTCGGAGTTCCCCCAACAGCTCCAAAATGGCAATGCTGGATAAACGATATGTTTTGATGATCGTTTCCTCGTTCATTCCAAAAAAATTCACACGGAGTGAAAAAATGCGTTCTCTGCGTCTCCTTGCATCATTTCCATGTCTCCTTCTTGCGACAATAACCGCTGCCATGTGTGCGCAATTACGCATACAGACCATTTGCACCTTCTTTTGAAACATGTTAAATATGGAGTCAGATACCGTTAGCAAAATTGCTTTCAGGTTTAATAAATCACTTTGCGAGTGCTAAATTAATATATTTACATGTTCTCCCCCCACAAGACCCACTTTTGCGTGTAAACGCCCCATATTGCATATTCATTGCAGAAAAAGTACTAAATGGATAAGAGGCGCTATTTAGCACGTTTTAAAGACCAAATCCTTTTAGCACGCTGTTGATAGATCGGTTTGTACATGTTTTAGCGTGCGCAGTGAAATAGCTCACGTTTTTATACACGCAAACCTTTGATAGATCCGGCCCTTAGAGTTTTTGGTAAAACTGCTTCGTTAAACGGACCCCAGCTGTTCTGTGAAGGCCTCATAGGTTTGTGTGAAAACATAAGTGAACAAACTGTTTCATGAAGCCCCAGGAACATGACTGAGAGGACAGCGATGAAGCTGTGGAGAAGTTTGAGGCAGGTTATCTCACAAACACTGTTCAATCAATAGACCAAAACTTGAAAGAGTGTGGAATAACTGCAAATGTTTACTCAACTAATGCCCAACCTAAGAGAACTTTGAACAAAAACCAACAAACAAAACAAAAAAAGGCCCACAGTGATTCTAAAAATACTGCAGTAAAACAGAGTTCAGGTGAGGAAATCTGTGGACATGACACCCATTAGATGAGTGCTGCACACGAGTAACATGAATAAAGTATGATAATATAGAAGAACTATCATGTACAGTTGGCCGGATTCTGTGCAGAGCAGGGTTCCAAAATTGGGAACCGTATCCCCTCCGGGGGGGGGGGGTGTCGCAAAATCTAAGTGTTAGGCAGCAAGATGATTGTCACAATGATTGTGATATGATCCTTGAGGTATATGGATGGGCTAAAAGTTTCATGAAATGAATAGATACTATATTTTAGAAAAAATAAGTTAAAAATAATCCATTTGACTTTGTTTTCAAGTTTGAAGACATTTCGGTTGCCATCCAGTAAGCTCTTTCAATTCAAAATGTCTGAATTTATTTAATTTGAATTGAATTTAACATTGAATTTAACAATTTCATCTACAGTATACAGATTCAAACAATTTGTAAATAGTGAAGTAATAAAAAAAAATACATTTAAATAATGTCCCTACAAAAAAATACATTTAAAATGATGAATTAAATGGAAATTTTAAAAATGTATAAAAAGATCAAAAAAAGAATTACTTCCATGTTAATATGCATATACCGGTACATACAAGCTGGAAACGAAGGGAGTGTGAGGTACACTGCAAAAGAGAGTGAGAGTTAACAGTAGTATGTGTATGACGAGAATGACAGCACTAAAAGGGTTACTGCGTGATACGTGAACAGTCCACCGGTGGGAGTGAGCAGGGCATAGAAGGTCCGTAGGCGGGAAATGCAGGAGCTTGCAGCTGGGAAGATGGCTGCCAAGCAGGAGGAGGCTGGTCTGTGGAGGGTTAGATAGGGCTTGGCCAATCAGTCTGCGATGTGGCGGCAAGTGACAGTCAGCTGGGAGTCGCACTGATTGAGAGCTGGCATGAAAGCTTAAATCTCTTGAGGAGCTGCGGAGTGGACCAGAGGCTGATTGGCTCTGCAGATATCTGTGGCTCGCGAACATGTTCCGAAGTGGGATTCGGAGTCGAACAACCACGTGAGGCTATGCCAGCACAGAAACCACCGCAGGACCCTGACAAGATCGAAAATAAAAGCAAAGATATATGACTCTATACTAGGAGTTTCTTGTTTTTCCTCAGACATGAACCCTTTCACGTTTTGTCTTTAAGCTTCCTCAGACGGTTGAAACTTTTCACTTGCCTCAGCCATGACCAGTTGTTGAGCATGTGAAAAAATAGTAGAGCAAAAGCCTTAGCTCCATGACGACATAAGTGATATATAGCGATACGTTCTTCCAGGTCACATGATCAGGCCCACGACCATCCATCTTCTCCTAACATACATAGTCGGTATTTCACGAGGGGAGCCCCGCTCTTAGCATTGATAGTGGCAAGCACTGAATATTGGCCTAAGGAATCATTTAAAATAAATCATATGCGTCAAACTCTTTAGGTCACAATGTCTGCTGTGTGCCTTTAAGATATCTGATAAAGAAGAATGGCTGCAAAGATTCCTCGTAGATCTGGAAACCTGGCAGAGACTTACACCTAAAGATGTGCTTTTTAACACTGATTCTACCCAATTTTGACTCAAGAAGACTGAATGCAAATACAAAATTAAAGGGAGAGAAACATTTCTACTACTTTGTGTAGTGTGAAATCTCAATAACATACAAGGGATGAAAAAGATATGAAAAAGTTCAAAATGTTTCAAGACTTTCTAATGATACTATAGTAGGATATTTGTTCTCAAAAAAAAGACCCAGACAGGATTTATTGCCAGTAAAAAACAAGATGGTAATCTTTAGGTAGTTGCTACAGTTTCCAGGTGAGATGCTGTCATTATTCATAACCAACCTGGAGTCTAGACAAAATTGTGAACCGGAGAGAGAGAAAACAATTAGTGGTGACATTCAGACAGCTGGGGCCCAGACTGGAGAAACAGAGGATGCAACTTGATCTCAAAAAGAAAAAAAAAAACTCATCCCGAAGGACCTCAATGGTGGACGGGACATAAAACAAAAGCACACAGTAAACGAGAAAATTCAGGGTAGAAAAAACATCTGTTAGACGTCCATCCAGGAAGCTAATATTTTGTATAAGTGGTTATATTTCAATGCCATTATTCTGTAAAGATGTAACGGCAATATGTATCATCCATTGAACTATGATTGGGCAATAATCATATAGAAGACTGTATTTAAAGAGCCTCTTGCACATTACTTGAATTTGTGCCTTTGAACGTAGAAAAGGTGTAAAAATATACATTATTCACTATTTCAGTCATTAAAAACAAAACAAAAACAAAAAAAACATACTTATATTCCAATTTGTATGAACTGGAAGTACATGAAGCATAATAACATAAATTAGAAGGATGAATGAAGCAAAACAGAGCAAATTCTCTGCTGAATCTTTGTCATCTCATCTGATGTCTTCAATTTGAAGTTGAAGGATACATGTTGTGGTTCAGTAACCCTGGTAACTGGTAACACACACCAAAAAATATCTTAAAAAAAGAAACAAAAAATGTTTTCACAAAAGTCTGTGTGGATCACACATTATTTCTAATTTCCACACAATTTAAAACATGACCTGGGACGGCCTAATCAGTTAGGAATGTGGGTTGTTCTGGAAATCTCTTGGTCACCGATAATTCAATGCTGAAACAAGCACGGACTGTGCAGACTGTAGCAGCTGAGGGAGAGTAGATTTTAAACACATCTACAAGCTGAGTATTACAAAGATCAATCCCGAAACCACACAGACTAAAATAAGAAATACAGAGGAACATACTGTTTTTGGGACTATGCACTGAAAAAAATAATGCAACCGCTTTCAGTTACTTAAACACATTTTTTTATGTCCTATCGTGCTAAAATGAAACAATTGTGTTAAAGTAACTAAATATGATTAAATAAATTCCAATATCTTAAATCTCTTGACTAAACAATTCTAAATAAAACACATACTATCCTACAATAGGATTTAAGTATGAGTTGCAAACCATTTGTGGGATACTACACATAATATGAAAGGATTTTAAATGATTAATTTTTTTCCGCCATTTATATTTCCTTTATTCTGCACAACTCAGGTGTAAAACAAACATATCCAGGGTTTATACAGCAATGAGCAACTCTAATTTAATGCTTTTTAATGCTCTTAAAAATCATTTTGATGCAACAAGTACCAATGACTCATATATACACAGCAAATTCCTTCTTCATCTTTACTGTCAGCAGGCTGCAATTCCTCGATTTCCAGCCACTTTTGTTGAAATTAGCAATTTCCCCATTCTACAGCATTTTCTCCGCCTTGAGCTTCTTTTCTGAACATACAGCTTGACGATCAGCCAGAAGCAGTTCCGCGCAAATATATTGTGATATATTTGCAAATATATATAACATTTAAGAAATGGTTTCTATAAACATTTATGGCACTTTTTTAAAATTTCGTTGTTCTTGTGACAATCACAATAAAGATAAAGATTTAAAGACCTTTTTTTTTTAAATAAAGCATTTTAAACGCCAAAATAATCACATTGAATGAATTTTAATGCCAATTCAGGCCTTAATTTAAAAAATAGTTATTTAATGACTTAATGATTTTTAATGACCCACGGAAACCCTGATATCATTATAGACAGATATTTAATATTCAATAATTGACCTAATTTTTTATGAAGATGGGTTAAAGCTTATTTTGACCTATTTTAAGGATAACTTCTTTTTTGATCATAATCCATTGTGTAGTATGCACCTTATAAATCATTATCTCTAACAGATTTTAGCCATAATTTCTCATTATCTTCCATTAATCTGCAGCAGTATTCTTTGTATATGTAAAATTATTTGATTTAGAGGAAAGTTTTAAAGTATTTAAAAAAAAAATTCTCTATCAAAAACAAGAAATGTTTATCTTGATTTAAAATTAGACAGTAGGAGAAAAGCCATTTTCCATTACCGAGTAAATACACATCTGGTTAAATATAGCATATATGTATCTGGATTTTCTTTTCTTAGCTTTCTAATGTCTAGAGTTTAAACAGAAAGATTTATTCATGTATTAAAATGATTTATCATAGAGTTTTTGTTATCATAATTTAGCTACCATGGAAAAACGGACTTAAAAGCTCAATCTATGATGCCAAATTAACATAACCTTCATAGTCGTATTTTATCTGTTATAGAAGCAGTTGTAGCCAGGAGAAATTACTCCTTAAATTCTCAATAAAAGACCTTATACTTTAATGCATACTATATATATATATATATATATATATATATATATATATATATATATATATATATATATATATATATATATATATATTTATGAAATTATACTGTCATGCTGCACCAGCAACACAAACAAAAAAATGGTGCCAATGTATCTTACAATATTTAGGTCTCAAATAATGCTGATTCTGTCTTAGATAGAATAGAATATTGTAATGGAACTGAAAAGTTATTAAAAAGAAAAACAAGAAAATCCCAAAAATGTGGCAAAGAAATAAATCCAATCTATTTGTGTTTTGTGTGTCCAAAGTAACCTTACATGCTGCATACAGAAACAAATATTTAACATTTTATTGTCAGACTGGCTTAACTTCCAGTTATGCAGTGTATGCTTGGTGGGCTGAAAACCCTCTTCCAATTGTTTCAGTTTCCAGCTTTCCATCTGAGGACTAACTTTCCGTAACAGCTTCAGCAGCAGACAATTCATTAATCCACAGGTCATATGTCAGCATTAACTGCCGGGCCCGTCCCACGTGTTCTCTCTCCACAGTGACAAGAGGATTGAGAAAAACGGATGGTGTGGGGTTGCTTAGAGGTAGAGTAGATATGTGACTATAGTGAGTTGTGTGGAAGAAGAAAACAAAATTCTACACATATTTTGCTGTCAAAACGTGTGTTTTCACTCAAAGATATCAAAGTATAAACACAGAGGTTAACCACACTGTGATGTGGTTAAGCTTTTATAGGAGATAGTGTAGAGGCTCCTCCTTGTCATATCACAGTCATTTAAATAATGGTCACAAGGTCATAAGCAAAGGAGATGATTGTAGACTTTAAAATAACACTACTAAGATCATGGGAGAAGAACTGGAGATGTAAATATGAGTATAAATCCCTCAATGCTCTCCTGGACAACAGGCTCAATAAAAAACACAACTGTGCAGTCTGCAAGAACGGACAGAGCAGGTGGTTCTTCCTAAGGAAGTTTGGATCTTTGAGTGTTTGTAGCAAGATGCTACATATTTATTATTCTGCTGTGGAGAGTGTGATCGCTCCCTCCATCATCTGCTCAGGTAACAGCAAGGGCGAAGGTTTGATTTCAACTTTGGTAGGGACACCAAAGGATGTCATTGGTCCTATGCAAAAAAATATGTATGCTCGTTTTTTTATGCTTGACTTGAAAATCCGAGTGTATTTCGTTAAAAGAGTAAAGCAACATTTCTTGCTACATTTATACAAATTTTTTAAGTGCTAAACACACTAGATGCTGTTTATCAATGACTGACGCTTTACTGGCTCTGATGAATGACAAAATAGGACTTTTTTCCACTTTGAAAAGGTTTGCATTTGAAATTACCTACGACAGTAGGTAAATCTGTGCCCATTTAACAGAATATAGTCTAAATATGTCTGCTATATGTGGATTTATACTTTTTTTGAAGATATAGAATTGTAAAGAGGTAAACAGAGGTAAAACCCACTCTTATCTTTTAAATGCTCTCCTTGTATCATTAAAACAAAGCAAAATAATAGATTCAAGGGACGCCAAATAAATTTATTGTTTTTACATGAGCACTGGAAATAGAAGAGGAACTGACACTGAGCATTTAATATATTAACTTCACTCTACAAGCTCTACATTTAAGTTGTAGTTACTCTGTTTAACCCATTTCATGTATTTTATTTATGGCTGAAACAATTCATTGGATTAATCCATTATTGAAATAATGTCAAAAAATTAAGTAATCGATTGATCATTATGGAGTATCGACACTCTAAAAGATTTCTTTAGCTCACAGAGCGACCAACTTAGAGCAAGAATTATACCAAAATTGTAAAAAAAATAAATAAACATTTTCCATTTTAGATAAAACATGTTTTCGTCTGTCAATATTCCCCATTCCCGAACTCCTCTACTGCTGCAACAATGCTGTATTGTAAATTATAAACATGGTATTCACATCTAATGGTTGGTAGGGACAGGTAGGTCCGTCCAAAGTTTTGGTAGGGACTTGTCGCTATGGTCCCTATGCAAACCTAAGCCCATGGGTAACAGCATCAAAGCAAATTACTTTAAAAAAAAAAGCTCAACAAGCTAATAAAGAAGGCGGTCTATGTATGCTCTACATCGCAAAAATTGACATCTAAATAAGTAATTTTTTCTTAAAATAGGTGTATTTGTTCTTGAAATTAGGTAATTGAGACACTTTGCCAACATATTTTACATTTAAAATAAGAAAGTGGACATTATCTAATTGCCTTATTTTAAGAGTAGATGTATTCATTCCATTGGAATATCATTGTATTTACCTACTCAATTTAAGGGTTATTACACTTATTCTAAGAAATATTGACTTATTTTTTTATCGTTTTTGCAGTGTAGGAACTCCTCTGGGCCACTTGGACATTATTTTACAAAGACAAGTTCTTCAAGTTAAAATTGAGCATCCGCTTAATCAGACTGTTAAACAACAACACAGTGTCTTCAGTCAAAGGCGTCTCCAGATCCGGTTCAGAACAGACTGCTACAGACAATCCTTGCAACCTACAGCTATCAACATGTATAGCAACTCATTGAAAAAAACAAAACAAACAACAACAACAAAACAAAAAAAACAACTACAAGTTACTACTCAATTACGTTTTGGATACATAAAGTATTTTGAATTGAATATCATGAGCATAAAAATAGTTACAATAATTATTTTCCCGCTGGTTTGTCAATAAGATATTTATCTCAAATAACTAAAAAACAAAGAAACTACAATGAATTATTAGTTTTATCCACACAGTCAAAATCCTGAAAAGGGGTTTGATAGTCAGATGAGATGAAGATTATACAATGTGTTGAATAAAAACAAACAAACAAACAACATAATTCAACCAGTTTTTCAAAAGCTGCATTATTTCCAGAAATAAATACCCTGAGTAAAACATTTAGCTTGGCTGGAATGATTCAGACACTCTTCTGTTAGTATTCCTAAATTCATCAACACATTTCTGATATATAATAATATGTGGTATTGCATCTGTATCCAAAAATACTTCTGTTCCTGTGGCTAAGTCTAATAGTGGCATGTTATTTTTTCCTATAATAATTTATTGTTTATTCTCTATAGCAACTAGCAAACTGATAGAAGACTTAGAACATATATGAATGCAATCAAGCTGCAAGTTGCAGTCTTTTTATAGTTTTTGTTGTTTTTTTAGAAAAGTTCAGGTAGACATGAAAAAGGTGTAGTGTTCGCTTTTTTTTTTTTTTTTAGGGGGGGGGGGGGACTTATTGAGTTGTAAACAGACAAACTTAAAGGAAATGTCCGGTCAGCAAGGAATAACCAATCGGTCATTATTTATAGCTCAAACTAATATGTTCATGGTGATTTAATGAATTTAGAGTTAATCAGTAAAACAATTTAAACAATATTTTTCGTTGTGATCACTGAGCCCAGGAATGGCCATTTAGGTCCAAATATAGCAACACCTCACTCCTGAAATCTTCCAGCAGTGACATCACAGTGCGGTAAGCCTAGGGCAATTCTCTCGCTTTGCAAGCAAAATCAATGGGTACTACAAGACACATCTGCAATCAACAACAATTATTTATGATTTTCAGAGGACTTCACTATTGAAATTCGTGAGAGCTAAAGTTAAACTGACAATGCCCACGTGCATGGCACTTGGGTGTTGTAATACATCTGGTAAAAGTGAAAAAAAAATGTTATTTCACCTTTCCAATTCAACATCATCTATGGGTTTGTCATTGGATTGCTAACTTGAAGAGGGAGGATTTTCTGTTGAACTTCTGGCCAGAGAAAAAAAACACGTCATTTATCCTTTACTCGTCCGCCAGGTCCTTACTCTGAATTTTTAGATGAGTTTTCAGAGTTCCTTTCTGATTTGGTATTAAATACTGACAGGGTCATCATAGTGGGAGATTTTAACATCCATGCTGACATTGAAGGCGATAGCTTAAGAGCAGCTTTTAATGCTATCTTAGACACTATTGGCTTTGTTCAAAATGTGAATAGTCCCACACATTCTCATCTTCATACTTTGCATCTTGTGCTGACATACGGCATAGAATGTGAAGAAATAACAGTATTTCCTCACAACCCTGTCCTCTCTGACCACTTTCTAATAACCTTCAGGATTGCTTTAACAGAGTTCTCCTCCCCCAAAAGAAGGTTACATTTTAGTAGATTTTTATCAGATATTGCAGTTATAAATTTTATAGAATCTGCTTCACTTTCTCTCTCCTCTGTGTCACTGAGCAGTGCTGCAGAGTGCAAAAGCATAGCTTATTCCCCTTCACAGGTTGATGATTTTGTTGATGGGGTAGCTAGTTCTCTGCGTACTGCCTTAGACAACGCAGCTCCCTTGAAAATGAAAACCGTTGAAAATAGAAAGCTTGCTCCTTGGTTTAATGCAGAGGTGCGTACTTTGAAGCAAAATGCTAGGAAACTGGAGAGAAAATATCGCTCCACAGGCCTGCGGGAGTCCTTCCTAGTCTGGAAAAATGGTTTACTGCTGTATAAGAGGACCCTTTGTAAAGCAAGAGCAGCATACTTCTCCTCATTAATAGAGGAGAATAAGAATAATCCTAGATTTCTTTTTAATACAGTTGCCAAACTCACCCAGAGCCATAGCTCTGTTGAACCGTCCATTCCACCTGCTCTTAGCAGCAATGATTTTATGGGATTCTTTATAAATAAGATTGATCTTATTAAAAATAAGATCATAAGCACTCCTCTATCCGCGATTGTACCTGAGGTAGTCATGGAATCTGAACCGGGTTTAGACTGCTTTGATCCAGTTGAACTTTCTGAATTAGCAAAATTATTGTCTTCATCTAAGCCTTCAACTTGTATGTTAGATCCAGTTCCAACCAGGTTATTTAAGGAGGTATTCCCTTTGATCTCCTCCTCCATTTTAGATGTGATTAATCTATCTCTGTTACAGGGATATGTACCTAAAGCTTTTAAGGTTGCTGTAATTAAATCTCTGCTTAAGAAACCGTCTCTTGACCCAGATGACTTGGTTAATTATAGACCTATATCCAATCTTCCTTTCTTATCCAAAATTCTTGAGAAAGTAGTTGCCAAACAAGTTTGCGACCACTTACACCATAATGAACTTTTTGAAGAGTTTCAGTCTGGCTTTAGAGCTCATCATAGCACTGAAACAGCTCTGGTGAAAGTCACTAATGATATTCTCATGGCCTCAGATAATGGACTTTTATCTGTGCTCGTCCTGTTGGATCTTAGTGCTGCATTTGATACAGTTGACCATAATATTCTTTTAGAAAGACTTGAATATTTTGTTGGAATTAAAGGAACAGCACTAGACTGGTTTAAATCTTATCTATCTGATCGAATTCAGTTTGTTTATGTTAATGATAGATCTTCAACACGCTCAAAGGTTACCTGTGGAGTACCACAGGGATCAGTGCTAGGACCAATTCTCTTTACTTTATACATGCTCCCAATTGGTAGAGTTATTAGACAGCATGGGATTAATTTCCACTGTTATGCTGATGATACCCAGCTATATCTGTCTATAAATCCAGATGAAGCTAACCCATTACATAGATTACAGGCATGTGTTGAAGACATAAAAACCTGGATGACTCTTAACTTTCTGCTTCTGAATGCAGACAAAACAGAAGTTATAGTCTTTGGACCAGAGTCTCTGAAAAAGAAGCTGATTAGCCAGTCACTTCATTTGGATGGGATTAAACTGATTTCAGATAATAGACCTGTGATTTAAATCCCAGATCAAAGAGGTTTCTAGAATTTCCTTCTTTCATCTGAGGAACATTGCAAAAATTAGAAATCTCCTGTCCAGGGGTGATGCTGAGAAACTAGTCCATGCATTTGTTACTTCAAGGCTGGACTATTGTAATTCTTTACTATCAGGAAGTCCACAAACTGTAGTTAAAAGCCTTCAGCTGATCCAAAATGCTGCAGCCAGAGTTCTGATGAAAATTAAAAAGAGAGATCATATCTCTCCTATCCTGGCTTCTCTTCATTGGCTTCCTGTTAAATCAAGAATAGAATTTAAAATCCTCCTTCTCACATATAAAGCCTTAAATGGCCAAGCTCCATCTTATATCAGAGATCTGATTGTTCCTTATGTTCCTAACAGAGCACTTCGCTCTCAATCTGCAGGTTTACTAGTGGTTCCTAGAATTTCTAAAAGTAGAATGGGAGGCAGATCTTTTAGTTATCAGGCTCCTCTCCTGTGGAACCAACTACCAGTTTTAGTCCGTGAGGCAGACACTCTGTCTACTTTTAAGACTAGGCTTAAAACTTTCCTTTTTGATAAAGCTTATAGTTAGGGTGGCTCAGGTTATCCTGAGCTGTCTTTAAAGTTATGCTGCTATAGGCTTAGACTTTTGGAGGACATAGGGACCCCCATTTCATCATTCTGCTTCATTCTCTCTCTGTTCTCCTATTCTGCAGAATCTGTTTGTTCAATCTCTAACGTTCTGCTCTCTCTGCTTTTCCTCAGAGTAGCTTTGCCTCGTCTGTTCCTGTTTGGCTGTGACGTCATCCAGGAAAGAAACATCAGCTGTGCTGCTTCCATCAACACCCTTGTTTGTAGATGTTGGAGATCTGCCTGTTTTCCAGTGTGGTCCTGTTTCTCTGGCCGTGGCTGGGTGGATGTGCTCTCTTCATCCTCTGGCATGGGAGCTGCCTTGGAGCTCGTCTGCCTGGCTGTGTGTTTCCTGGACGGGGCCGCCTTTTACAGCTGCTTTTTGTATCTCTGCTTCTGTCTCCTTGAACCCCAGTCGGCCTCGGCAGATGGCCACTCACACTGAGCCTGGTTCTGCTGGAGGTTTCTTCCTGTTAAAAGGGAGTTTTTCCTCTCCACTGTCGCTACAAGCATGCTTAGTGTGAGGGATTGTATTTGAGTCAATGAGTCAATGCAATAAACTGGTTTTCCTTAGATAGAAAACTTTGTATCAATTTGACTGTATGATCTGGTTGAACTGTAAAGTGCCTTGAGATGACATGTGTTGTGAATTTGGCGCTATATAAATAAACTGAATTGAATTGAAAATACTCTCTGCTTCACATAGTGCACTGGTGGTCACCATCATGGATAATAGGGCGTTGTGACAAAAACACCAGATACAGCACTGGGACTTGCTCAACAGCCGATACCGCACCGTGACGCCACAAACCGGCAGGTGGCAGTAGTGTTCTTTGACAAACATGGATGTCACCAGTAAAGCACATTCAAATGAAAATTGCTCTTAATTAAAAACACTTATCATTCATTGAAAAGTATGGAATAATTTCATACTTAGAGTATGAAATTTGTATTCTAAATGTGACTCGACTTCTCCTTTAAATAAATACTAGAAATCTTAGAGTTTTTCTTTAAACAAGTTCCTTGAAACTGGAATTCACTTAAGAACGACCTTTCAGACCTATTTAATTGTTGAGTTGCACTGCAGCTCCATGCCCTTCAAACTTGATGCCCAATTTTGGGATGTACTATTCAGTACCATTTCCCTCACATGCTTGCTTAGGTTAAGCTCCTCAATTATTCAGGCAGGGATCAATACTCAACACACTCCCGTGAGAAAAAAAAATGGAGAGAGAGGCGAGTTTAAACTAGAATTGGATCATGGATTTGTATCAATTTATATGAAGCCACTCAACCAGAAAATCTGTGGATTGAAATCCAGCTAAGTGGGAAAAGCTAGTCTCTATTTAACTCCTTGTTTATCCAGTGTTTCATTGTTCTTGTCCAATTATGACACTTTAGTCTCTTTGGTCTGTCAAAAGAGTCTTTTCTTATTAGTTTGTCTACAGTTCACTAGACTGCTTAATAAGCAAGGCCTCCATTACAAAAGTTTACTTTAACTTTTAACCCTTAGACAAAAACAGAAGTGGAGGACACAAATGTTCCAAAGGTTTCTTTAGTATGGAATTAGAATTTTATTCTTGATTTTCCAAGATGATTTGCAGTGATTTATTACAGGTTGGCACCCCCTAGTGTTGCTTGGAACAACCAAGGGCAACTGTTCATATTCATCTTAAACATCTTTACCTGGTGCATTCTGATACAATTGCCTTTCACATATTGAAAATATGCTTTAATCAAACCAGAATACCGAAAGCAAGTTAATGCAACAGATAAGAGGCAGTCAGCACTAAATTACACAGAGTAGAAGTTTACATAGGCAGCGGTCAATAGCAGAGGTTATTAGAGCCTTGCAAAAATATTTAAACAAAAAACAATTCCGAATTGTAAAGAAAATGAAATGATGAATAGTTTAAGCAATAAAAACACAGAAAAGCACCCAAGGGACTCATGTACCTCTAGTTTCTTTGCCTGCAAAAAAGAAACACTGGCCTTCATGGAAGAGTGGAAAGAAAGTCACTGTTGAATCACATCCTCAAAAAGTCTCTGCAGCTTGCAACAAGAAGTAAACATGTGGAGAAATTATTAGTTACTTAATTTAGAATGGGCAAACTGTTTATTTGCTGTAATTCATTCAGAACATTCATTATGTATGCACATTCTTTTATTAAGTAAGATGAGAAGGTTAAATAGCTTCTATTAAAACTGAAGAAGCTTGTGGAGATTAGAATTCCAAAGGATTTCTGTTCTTATTGCTGCATCGACCCTGGTCACTTGCAGTAAAAAATAGTTTGCAACTCAAGCTTTACAGAAAAGCTTTAGCAGGCAGTCAGGGCTAACTTAATCTGGTAAAGTTCTGAACCAAATCTTATTGCAAATTTGTGGTAAAGCTTAAAACTGCTGTCCAGGGATGTTTCTATCTGACTGAGTTTAAGCTCTTATTAAACAGAAAAGGTTAAAAAAAAATTACCAATGTGTTGATTTGTAAAACATATTATAATACATCATAATACATCATATACATTTCCAGTCATTGGTGCTGCATACAGCTCATTACCAGATAGATTAATCTAATGAGAACACTATAGTCCCTTTCACATATAAGTCCCAGTAACTTACTGGGACCACATTCCCCAGTCAAACAAGGACCAGCACCTTACAAGGATGCAAATTTGTCCTGGTGATTTACAGAGTCAATTACAGAGGCTCATTTCACCCTTAACCCTGCAAATTAGTAGCCTGACGTAGTCCTACTCAATTCTAGTCAGAATATGAGTCTGATACTGCTCCATAGAGCTGTGATTATGGGGCATGTTTCGAACGAACCAGAAAAAAAAAATGCCTCTGCACTCAATTGGATATACCTACAACCAATAAGAGCAATGGGGTGCGTGACGTATGTTAAGCGACGCATAGTTGTTGTCAACAAAAATCAAAGCGTGCAGTCGCACGCCTAGAATAAGAAGATGAGCCTTGATCGCGTTTCTCTGTTCCTCTTTTAAAATTAATTTGCTGTTGATATCTTCTAGAACAGACCTAATAGCAGATCTACTCACCTCAACTCTCCAGTGGCAGCCATTGTTGTTGTCGCCCAAGCGTGCTTTGGTGACGTGGTTGATTACGTTACTGTTGATCATCTGTCCATCATCGTATAAAGCCCGCCCTGACAATTTGATTGGCCCGCCAGATATTGTGCTAGTATACTCGCGCTACTATTGAGCAATGCCAGACCGAACTTCCCGAGCTCAAACATTGTGGACGGGACTAAGTTCGGAATGGCACCCAGGCTAGCAAATTAGGGGAGTGTTGGCCTATTGATTAGAGCACTTTCTTGTGCTCTGAGAAGGTGTTAAGTACCCAGTTGGATCCCCACAGCCTCCACTCTGGGTTTCTGAGCAACACCCTTAACCCAACACTGCTCCCCGGGCCCCGCACAGTGACAGCCCACCACTACCCCAAGGGGATTGGTTCAAATTAGTGTTGCCCTGATGCCATTTTTTGGCCCCGATACCTGGCTGTGCACTATCGGCCGATACTGATACCATGCCGATACCATGTGTTTGAAATTTATGTCTGTGTATATATGAAGAACTGCATACTTTGATGTAAAATAATTGCCATAATGGCTTTGTCTAGCTGCTGCCTACCTTTGTGAAGCAGGGAAAAGACTAATACAAAGTGAATCCAGTAGAACGTTTTATTGCCTAACTGGAATGGGTGACAATAGTTGAATAAACTTTCAGCTCTCAAAATGGTATCGGTGCCCTATTTGTTGGTACTCGCTGATACTGATACCACCATTTTAGTGCTGGATTGGGGCCCCACTCGATACTGGTATTTTGTATCGGTGCAACACTAGTTAAAATGCAGAGGTGAATTTCTCCAAGGTGAGATCAATAAAGTTCAATTATTAATGGTGAAATGGATGTACCTAATGTTACCTGCAAGCGGCTGTAATTCAAGGGACAGAGCTTTAAATGATCAAGCCAACATCAAAAGAAGTCTAACAGATAACATACTATTACACTCTCTGCACAGACAGAGAAGTTTTTTTTTTATTTCTTTGTCTTTCTCCTGCCTGCTTGATAAATGCTTCATAAAATGTTGCCTGCCCATTTGTCAATGGTGTTGATTTAGTGGCCAGAGTCAGGAATGTTGCTACTGTAGGCAATGCACTATTATGAACATTTTGCGTAAAAAAAAAAACAAATGTGTGCCTCACCCTGTAATGGCTTTCTTCACACTAAAGCAAAATTATGGATATGATGCTAGGTCTGGATCGTACGTTTTCAGGTCAGTTTTATCTGGTAAATTGGTTTCGGCATTACTTACAAATAACCATGACCCAGTAAATCACCACTAAATTACTGGGTAAGGTGAAATGGACCCAGATGTGAATCCTTATAGACTTAATTCATTTCATGCAATTTGGGAAAATAGTTACCAGAATATATATAAAACCATCAATAAACACTTTAAGTTGGTATAAGTACTATTGCTTGATCCAAAGTAATATATAGTAACACAATTGCATTGCATTGCTTTAATCTGTTTTCTTGTGTGAGCATCTGTTTATCTGTGTGTGTATTTCACATTCTTCACCAGTCAGAGAAATGTTCCTCCCACTCTGGCAGCGTGCAGATGAGCCACGGCCCTACTCTCCAGTAAAGCCAAGGCTAGAATTAGAGATGACCGTGGAGCTTACCATGAGCTCCTCGCTCTGTTTAGATTGGCAGATGAGCAGCAGCTTCGCTCGAGCCCTGTTTACAAAGCTTCCCAGTGCATTTTTGTGGGAACCCTAGCTTTAGAGCTCATGTAAACAAGCGCCCTGAAAGGCCCATCGACTCCTCTATCACTGCTTGTCATCAATCCAATAATATGATGTTTTGGTTTAAAATTAGAGGAGAAACTCTCTTGGAATTGATATATTTACTACTCCCAGGATTCCCTTTTAAAGGGATAGCTCTGGAATATTTTTTTTTAAGTGAGGCTTTAAGAAAGTTGCAATAAATTAACTTTCTTAATATCTTGGTTTATTATAAATCCATGTTATATTCCAGAGGATATAGTTTGTAACTAATAAAAAAGACTTGTACTCGACTTGAACAAGTCCAATACCACAAAGGTCGCTGGGGTTAATAAAAAGTCTTTTCTACTTTCTAATACTTTTTCTTGGAATACTTTCTTGGAACTTTTGCTCTCAGTCATTTACGCATTATTCAATTATTATTTAGGCAGGATATAAAGCACATGAAATGTGGTCAAACAAGCTTTTTAAATAAAACTGTAGTAAAGACGTTATAGCATTTTGGGTAAACTATGGGTATTTATGTCTAGACTTCTTCTATTGTACTACATTGCTTCTTTATTGTTATGCTTAAACATTCATTTGTTTGTTTTTATTGAGTCAAATTTAGCAGTTGTATGTATATTTCACACTGAAAAACTCACAGAAAGAAAAAGACAATTAGAAGAATTTTATTGATACAATACAAGTCTTAAGTCTGGCGCTCAGACTTCGGCAAAAAACATTAGCACTTAATTTTGTTTGATATGGATGGACAGGACCATAAGAATAGGGATTTTCCCCCCAGGCCTGAAACTGGTTGTGGATGAAGATGGTCAGTCCATAGACTGCTGGTTGAGACGGAGTGCTTAAGCTGTCTGGAGAGATCAAGTGGACTGGGTGAGCTAGTACCAGTGCTTCACGCATGGACCCGGAAGATAGAAGCCCAGCTTAGATAACACAAGTTGCAAAAACCTGTCCATGATGGGCAAGCATGAAGCAACAGTGGAGAGAAAAAACTCCCCTTTGGGAAGAAACCTCTGGCAGAACCAGGCTCAACATGGCGGTCTTTTGCAGCACCAGTTGAGATCAGACAGGGAGCACAGTAAGAGTCTGGGAGGAATTACACTCTGATGAAGCTTAAGCTACAATGGTGGAAGAAGGGGCTGGAGGTGAGTTGAATTGGAGTCATCTGCATCAAAGTCATAGCGCAACCACTGCCTGCGCTTTGGCCAGCAGACTGAGTTGTGGATTGGAGACCTTTTAAGATGAACTCAGGATGCTCAGTGAGCTTAGCTTGTGTCGGAGGCGGATGATGGTAAGTGATCAGTTTATTAGGTTGAACTTCCACCTAGGCTCCATTCAACATATCCCCCTTCGTCTAAAATTCTTTCCTTTATTCTTCAGGAAACAAAAACAAAGACTTGCAAGAAACCTACTTACCTTTTATTGTGTCATGAAGAGTTTCAGAAATCCTCAAAATGGTATGGATTTTTAACCCAAGTGGACATAAACAGCAGTCACCATGATACAGAAGTTTTGTCCGAATGCTTCAATCATAGTGTCCTTAGCAGTGGGAGCTTCTCTGCCTCACTGGTGCTAGGAGCTATAAAGAGTACAATGCATGATGTATAAACACAGACCATCTCAGAAATGATCAAAAATACGTAACTGCTTCACAGGTACTTTGTGCTACACAATGAAATGGAAACATCTTCAATTGTCTGGTTTCTATAATGGCGAACTTCAGCTGCTCATTACATTTGTCTTACTTGTATTTTTGTAGTTATTTTTTGGAAGGCTTTAGTAACAGATTTGAAAAACACTGTCCAATATGTTTCCATTGCATTATGACGTCTGGAGGGTTTAAGGCTGCCTGGAATCAGCACAGTAGATCGAAATGCCTTTCCTATTCATAACAGAGCTCATACTGTTGACAATCCCCATATTTTGTTAAATGTCTTCTACCAAAACCAATTTTGGTGAAAATTCTTTTACAGACATGTTACTGGAAAATCTGGACTGGTTTAAACATGACTGCTTGTTAAGCGGCTCACTACAGCAACTTTAACAGTAGCTTAACTTGCAGGTGCAACCACTGAAAGTGAAATAGGATAGTCCTGATTGGTGAATTATACCCAATTGATTACTAACCTATGAAAAACCGAAAGGAATGTTATAGTGGCATTTGGTTAGGTATTTTTTGCTCTTTTTCATACACATTGAGGAAATTCCTTAATCTGTTGATGAAAAACTGGCTTCTGAAAAGAGTAAAAACATTGATTCAATTTTAGTTTTTTGAAATAACCAGATATGTAATCATCTTACATGATTGGCAGTAACTTCAGCCATGTCACTGCATGACATGGCTTTTTTTAAATCATTGAAAACAATATCAATCTGCAGCATAAAACTACCTCATTGCAACACTAATGTGGCACAAAGCAAACCGAATCTATGGAAAAAACGAAAATACAGTATTACAATAGATTGGATTATTTTCCTCCCTTTTCGGTCCATACTAACAGAACTAACAAAAGTGTGTAAATATGTTAGAGCATGAAATCAGAGTCCTTCTTTAAGATTAAAGTCCCATTTAAAAAGTAATAATCTGAGATGCTTTTTTTTTAAAAATATATTTGCTTTGCAAGACAGTTTTTTTTATTCACACATAAGAATAGTAGAGTGACACAATTAATGCATGCATGTATTATATAAATAATGTGACTAACTTTATAAGGGCACCTCATTTAAATAATCTTTAATTCTCCCTTTAAGGGTATTTGGAACATTGAAGTGGTTTAAAGAGCAGTAGTTGCTTCGAATTGCCTGCAAGTGGTATGAATGTGTTTTCTTGTGATGATTTGGCTATTAATAAGTTTGCCAACTACATTGTGTTGTACTATTTTGGATCAGAATACAGAAGCAATGAAAGTAAGAAACCTCTTTTTTGAGCCGTTTTAGGGGACCTATCTCTACCGTACTTTTTAGTTCCAGACAAAATACCATAAGCAAGATCATAGGGAGAATGATTAAAGGAAAAAACCCAAAATGAAAAATAATAACAGAGTGAAAGTTTAAAATAGAGTATGTTAAAATACATTGCAGGAGAAATCCTATCCAAAAAAGAGGAAAAGACATGTAATTTGAAAAAAAAAAACTTCAAGGACATGTTGAGAGTAATTATAGAGCTGGAATAGACAGAATGAGCCGAAATAATAATGTACCACCTAGGCTTGTCATGAGTGCTATGTGGACCAAAGAAAAGAAGCCCTGTTTGAAAAAGACACATTTTTCTCTGTGGCTTTACGGTAAAAAAATATTTGAGGTACTTGGGAAACACTTTTTTTATTTTACCCCATAAACACTCAATCAGTTTGCCTTTAGTGGAGTTTTCCTTTAAGAATCTCTTTCCATAAACAGTGAATAAAATCTCATCCAACAGAGGAAAGGTTTAAAAAGTTCTTCCAAATCAAATGGATTTACATTCAGCACAAGGCAAACTTACTTTGTTCAGTTTAGGACACAACATAGGAAGATTTAATAACCCTTCATCTCCATCATCATTAGCTTGTCAAACACACCGCTTCAAAGGACAGAGCACTTCATTTAAGCCCATCCACTGAGCCTGTGTGCAAATGTTATGAGTGTCACATTACCCTCAGAGTGATGGATAGCATCCTCCTCCGACCAGAGCTGCTGTTCCATTATGGTTAGCCATGATCGATTGTACGTGGACTCCCAGTGAAAGAGATAAATGACAGCATGCAGTTTATGTGATCATATGGCTAACCTTTTCTATCAACGGTGGAAGTTGCCAATCAACCTGAGCAAAATACCTGGTGATATTTAAGACTTTAGAGAGGCACCTCAGATAATTTCTATGCGAATGCTAATATACTTCGAGAGGATGAGACATCCACTAAAATGCACCAGCTGTGTTTAGCTTGCCGAATATTTGTGTCACATCTGGCTGCTCTCCAGCAAAAACTGTCCAAACAAACTACTCTATGTCAAAAGAGCAACAAAAAAAAGGACACAAACCACCAGGATGTTCTAAAATCCAGTAACATTCATTTTTAAACACATCTAATATTCTTCTAGATATTTTTAATTTTTAATCTGGGATATTGTGATATTGTGCCAATATCATTGTTGTAATGTGAATACTATGGGGGATCAACTATGGTGCATATAAGGGCACTAAAACACTTAGGAAATTTGATTCAGTTGAATTAAACAGATTTCAAGCCCATAGCAGCCCTTAGGACTGAATTTGGACATTGTTGTTTTAGAGATTTAATGACATTCCACCAATCTGAGAAACTCGTTACATATATTATTTGTAGTTTATACATTTTTATCAAGGTGTGATCAAGGTGTGTTAATGCCATGTGGCCAAGTTGTTCAGTATGATGAATTCTCAAAGCAGAGTTGTGGTTTCACTATTCCATAGTGAAAGAATGAGGATAATCTAGACACTCCTGTTTTCTTTTTGGTTTGTTTTAAATTAAGAAATAATAATCAAAGTAGACGTCCTTATTCTTCTATGCCATTTTTATGCTTAATTTCTTTCCAAGTGGTTAAGAATCTGTAGCAAGTGGTTCTATGCATCGATACATCAAGTGTTTTCTGAAAGTTACAATGTGAAATTACTCTGAAAATAATAGAGAAATGTACTGACATAAAATATAATTTGTATTTTTGAATACTTAAGTAGTTTAAAATGCACATACTTAATAATACCTTAGTATTTTCAAAATTAAGTACTTCAATACTTTCCCCTGCGTAGATTATTGACTGAGTAACTTTTTCTTGTAGTTGAGTAAGATTTTACTGTGAATATCAACACTTTCACTCAAGTACTACTGTTGAGTACTTTGTCCACTACCACAAATGAGCTTGAAACACCAACACTCAGAACAAACAATGATCAGATTGTTGCACACTGGGAATTTGTGTTTGTTTTATTTGACATTGTAACACAAGTAATTATTGGGCTGAGAACATTGGGAGTCCATCATCTCAAACAGGCCACATATCGTCCCTTCACTCTAAACATTTACTTTTAATAATAACAACCTCTGCCAAGGTTGCCCTTTGTCACTGATTCTGTTCATAACTTATGGACGACATGGTTCTATTGGCTTCATCAGGACGAGATCTCCAGCTCTCACTCAAGCGGTGCCTCCAAATCCCATTTGAGCCGGTAGGGTGCTTTCTCCGTGTTGGGGAGGATGTACTGCTCATAATAGAGAAGTTGAAGTATCTTTTGGTCTTGTTCACCAATGAGGGGAAGATGGAGCGGGAGATTGACAGGTGGATTGGTGCAGCGTCTGCTGTGAAGCGGGCACTATACCGGTCTTTTGTGGTGAAGAGAGAGCTGAGCCAAAAGGAAAAGCCAGTCGATCTACGTTCCTACCCTCATCTATGGTCATGAGCTATTGGTCAATAGTGAAAGATATGAAGTTGAGATGAGTTTTCTCCATAGTATGTCTGGGCTCTCCCTTAGAGATAGGGTGAGGAGCTCAGTCTTGTGGGAGGACTCAGAGTAGAGCCGCTGCTCCTCTACGTCGAGAGGAGCCTTTTGACGTGACTCTGGGATCTGGTTAAGATGCCTCCTGGACGCCTCCCTGCTGAGGTGTTCCGGGCACGTCCCACCGGGAGGAGACCCAGAGGGAGACCCAGGACACGCTGGAGAGACTATGTTTCTCAGCTGGCCTGGGAACACCTTTGGGTTCCCTGGAGGAACAGGCCCAAGTGGCTGGGGAGAGGGATGTCTGGACCTCCTACCTCCATGGATGGATGGATGGATGGATGGATGGATGGATGGATGGATGAATGATAACTCCAAAAAGCCTTCCTTGGACAAAATAAAACCAAACCTTAAAATTGTATACAATTTAATAGCCACAAATATGCATATTGTGTGGTTTGAAACATAAGTCGAGCTTAAAGCTATAGGTAAAAATGTCAAGCATTTTAATCACAAACCTGTAGTAGTTTAAAGAAAACCTCAAAGTATTAACCATGTATCAATGTAAAGTTAAAGGTAGATTGTTCAATTAAAAGCTCAAAGAGAACATTTCAAATCAAAGTAGAAAAAAACAGCAATAAAGACTGAAAAAAGGAGCTCCATTGCTGAAAACTTGTATAACTTAATAAAAACAAAAAAACAAAGAAAGACCCAGCTGATATTCCCATAGAAATGTTCTGATAATGCAGCAAATCAGGTTCAGAATGTGATGGTACATTATTAATACCTATGTAAAGGTAAATAGTAATAAAAAAAAAGTCTCTTCTATCACAGCAGCCTATACTTGTTTTTAAAGTATTAGATATGAGGGTATAAACATGTTTAATGTTTAAAAAATTTGTAGAATTGGTATTAAAGACATAAAGAAATCCCCAGTTTAGCTTTATTTTAAAGACGGTCCATTGTGGATGTGACCCAGGCCCTAATTGGTGCACGCCCAGTGCTTATCTGGGATCAGCCAGACCAGGACATGTTCAATCACACCGCTGACAGCCTGTCACTGCATTTCTGCTCTCATGTCTGTGTCATAGGCACTCTGCGTGCAACGTGTAATATTCTCTGGTCTGGTGTTTCACTCCTCCAAATGGAAAATAACTCAATTTTCCACAGATGGTTCGAGAGAAAAAGGGAGGGTGAAAAACAGGCTTCAGGGATGTGTATTTTTTGGCATAAAAAAGCATATGATTCACATTTTGAGGAAATGAAGAGGGGTAATTTCCTCCAATAGCTTCGACCAGTCATATTTTTGTCCAAGCAGATTTTTTTTCTTTCAGAGATGTTTAGGCCAAACTTACTTTCCCTAGTTTTTGTGTGGTTTAAATGTGTAGTTTCAGCTGGTATGAATACCTCACTGTAATAATGCTTATTTGTAATATAAAAGATTTGGACTGCAGGAAAATTTCAATTCTGAAATGATATTTTTTATAAATCTTCTAAATTACAGGTCACTAAATCCAACAGCAACAAAGAACTGTTGGTCTCTGCTATCACCTAGTGGCCATATAGAAGAACATATTCACTCAAAATATTCATTCTTTGAATTGTATGTCAATTGTATTATGTTAAGCGTATTCCAATGCAGTACTATACAATTATAATGAGGAAACGGTTACATTAACATTATCTATTTTGTTACAAAGGTTATAAACCTTAATCCTCAATTTTATTTTTACTCCAGCTTCTGCAGGGGTAAGTGAAAGGAATATGAGAAGTCTAGTTGCACTCCTGCCTGAGCTTCAGCAGCAGCTTTGCTCAGATTGATGTCTTTGGGGATCAGCTCCGCTCCAGGTTTGCCAGAAGGGAGAGGTGCTTCGGGGTTACCATTTATATGGAGACAGCAGAATGTCTGGCTCTGAGAATGTCAGCAGTAAATGGATAGATGGATCCCTGTTGGTCTCCATGAGTATACTGCTACATAAAGAGATGGATACTCTTTCCATCTGTAAAGCAGGTCAGTTATATATTATGGTGATTTCTGTTATTATAAACTTAAATCTCTTTAATAAAAATAATTGCTGCATTTTAGGGTAACACTCTTTCCTTCAGCAAGGCAAAATAAAACCCAGGATGGCTCATACTGTCATTTGCTGGTGAAGATTCTCAGTCATCTTGGTCATAGTCATTCAAAAAAAGTAAAAAAAAAAAAAAAACAATCCTCTGGACTTGGTTTCCAAGTTTAAAGATATATCTCTTCCCATCCGGGAAGCTTTTTCAATTGCAAATTTCAGAATTAGTATTGACTTTGAAGCTTTATATTGTAGCGCAGAAAATTGTTTTGGCTCAGAAAACAAGCAAATTTAACCCAGTCCTTAAGGTGCAAATGGAGAGCAGAGTCCTGTCCAGATGAGGTAGCTCCTTTGTGTTGAGCCATGCGTCTGTGGACAAGGGACACTCATTTGAGGACCCGAATGTTCACATTTTGGACAAAGAAGACGATTGGTTTGAAAGGGGTGTTAAGGGAGCCATTTATGTTAAGAAAGAAAAAAACAACCTTAAAAAGAGGGGATGGACTCAGGATTCAGTTCTCAAAAACCTACAATACAGCAATAGAGCTGATTCATTCCCGCTATCATTTCAACCCACCACCCTAATGCGGGGGACAAAACATCTTGCCTGGGCAGCTGAGCCAACAATTGCCCCTAATGACCCCCCTTTCAGAGGCATAGCCCAGTATTGTGTATTGCAGGCTAACAAAGAACCCATTCCTTAAGGTCGGAGCCGTTCTTGTGCTTCAATTTGTATGTGTTCTAAGCCAAAACAAGTTTTTTGGCAACTATATAAAGCTTAAAATTCAATGTTAATTCTGACTTTTTTTTTTTTTTTTTTTTTTACTTTTTTTCATATACCGTTATGTCCAATTTTAACCTTCTGACCCAGATGAGGATCACTGGAAATCAGTAAGAGTTTTTTTTTATACTTTAAAATATGCAGTCACATACAATAGATGAACCAAGCTAAAATGTTAAACAGCATCCATAACGAACTGAAGAGGTGTTAGAAGGTATAAAAAAGAAAGAATGTCACACACTGAGGAGTGGTTTGCATTAGTGATTCTTAAATTGCAGTGGTGCAAAGGACAACCATCAAGTAAAATAGGTTGAAGTTTTCAGATCTGTTTCAGGAGGTAAGCTGAAGGTTTAAGTAACTATCCAACAGTGGTTTAAAAAGTCACAGATAGCTTGAGGATTGAGAAACTTAGAGGCAAATACAGAATAACAAAAAGTTATCATCTTTTGTACATTAAGAAAAACGAACACTTTTGGTAACTAACATATGGGATGTCATCAGATGGAGGATGGGATCCAGCTGCATCTTTAAACCCCGCATTGGATGATGAGGAAATTACAGTAAGCGGCAAAAGTGCTGAAGAGTCCTGACCACTACCATAGTCCAGGGGTATTTAACCCTAGTCATAGAGGCCTGATGCTCTGCGTGTTTCAAATCGGTTCCTGCTTTAGCACACTGAAAAGTTGCAGGACATTGGGCACTGATGTTATCTAAAGCTCGGACCCGCATGCAGTGAAACCAATTCAGAGAGACACAGGTGAAAAGTTTAACAGGTTTATTGAAGAGTTAAGGCTCTGTGCGAAGTTGCTTAGAACTCAGCTCGACCGGAACTGGAAGGTGAAGGGAAGACAAACGATTAGTTCAGGCACAATGGGAAATTTCATTTGTGGATATGGAGAAGATGATCTGGTGGTTGACTCACATTTCCAGAGAAGTCGTAGGATCTTTGACTCCAATGTGTGTGCTGTTTTCCAGTGTTATTCTGAATCGGTGGAGGGCGGAACAGGGTTTACTCAGAACTCGGATGCTTGTTAGTGAACGGAGAAACTGATTGCCACTCAGATTTCTTGCGGTACTTGAACGGGTCGTAATGGAGACGATTCCCTTGCTCAGAGAGTTAACTTAACATCCTCTTCAAGGAAGAAGGATCCAAACCTCCTGTTTGAATCCCCAGTTCGGTTTGAGGCTCAGTTGATTCCTTCAGGGAGAAAAGGTCCGAAAAGATCAAGTTTGCAGGAAGACTTCCTGCCGAGAGGCAAAGACAAAAAACAAAGTTAAAACTCAGGTAGAACAAGAACTCAGTCTTACTCAGCAAAAACTCAGCTTGGCTAGAGTACCCAAAACTGGCAAACACTCTGGCTTCAAGGTAGTGGCAGTCAGCAGCTTAAGAGCACTCCGCTAACAAGGCAACCATCGTCAGGTGCGTGAGGAGGCGGACCAGAACCAGGCGCCTCCTGCTGAAGGAAGGGAGAACAACACCAAAAGACAAACACAGACTGGAGTCCTGACAACTGAGGTTTTAAGTATAATCATTGGCTTTTCTATTGAGCCATTATCAGGCTCTGAAAACTATCTCCAAGAGCACAAATGACAGATCCACACTTTTCTGATCAATCACAATGAAAAAAAGGAAATAAAAAAAGAAAAATGTAACCACATCCAGTCTTCGTCCATAAGAGCTTAGGAGGATCAGTGGAGGCAGGTACTCCATATAAAATCTATTTACTAATTTACTAATCATGTGAATACCTCTATAAACACCCGGAATGTTAAAGTGTTCTGATTTCAATAATAAAGATCTGTGCTAACACAAAACTAACATTGTAAATCATCAGCAATTGAACTACTTTACATAAATGATTCCAAGAGGCAGTTGTTAAGACACGTCCAAAAAAAAAGTTAATGAACAATACCCATAAGAAAAAAGTGCCAAGAAGAAAACACAACAGCAATAATCTTAGAGTAATAACTTGCTGCCAATGATTCTGGGAATGTAAAGTTTGCAATGCTTCTCCTAGAAAGACATGGTCAAAGTGGAAAAAAAGACAGAAACAGACTTTCATAGAAGCTGTCATCACAGATAAACTCTACAATAGTAAGATTTTAGTGTTCAGATTAATGGAAAACATGACCCTCATTTTAGAGTTTAGATGTTAAATATTCAAAGTTCAAGGCAGAAAATTTTAAGATAGATCTAACAAGAAAGTAAGGGAAAGATGGTTTTTGGTAGAAACAAAACGTGGCTAAATTAAACACCGGACATTTTTATTTGACATGCACTTGGAAACAGTGTGCTTGATAACCCCAGAAAGAAATGGAAAATTATAGAGAAAATAAATATTAAGGTTGGAAATAAGCAAAATGGGAACTGATATTTTAAGAGACATGAGATTTATACCGACAGACAACTTTATCAGGAATGTTGACTCCACAAAAGTTCAGATTTGGTGTATTTCCATTTTCATCAATCACTTGGACTAATGGAACATTAGTAAGTAAGAAGTAATACAAAATCCCCAAGTCAGTTTGATTTTTTTTTTACCTGCTTTATAATTCCCAAGCATAGAAAAACACACACATATTGCTGCAAGCAGGCCAGTTGATTTTGAAATTACGGCCCAATAGAGGCTTTCCCTGGGTTAGCCATTTTACATGGCTCATCCATCACAACTTGTTGCCAGAGGCCTGTTGTTAGCAAGGCCAGACTTCCAGCCCTGTGAAGCCCTCGATCCTATCCCCAGGGAGAAAAGCTAACATAATAGAGCTGTTGGTCTGTCTGGCTGAGTCTTAGATTGCTGCGTGACAATATTTTTACAAACAGAGATGAACTAGAGTGTAAAGACCTGCAGCTCTGGTTATTGCCTTTACTATACATTAATGATATTTATCTTTTAGTTTTCTTTGGGAGTTATTAACGTCCTCGAAACAGAGCTTTAAAAAATTTTATTTTGAGGGATTAAGAGCAGACAGCATTTTTTTCTTCTCACTAAGCTTTTAGGTCCTGTTTTCTAATTAAGAAACATCCAAACCTCCAGGAGCCAAATGTTTCTCTCTGTTATCTCCTCTATGATTGATGATTCATTGCAACACATCCTTCAATGTAGAGCATTTTTATTTACAAACCAGAATGGCAACTCCTGGGTCAGTTCCAATTATTCAGGAAATACTGTTGTAGTTATCAGATGTTGAATACAAAAGATATGCTGGCTTTGTTAATGTATTTGTTCTCTCAATCAGACACTTTAATAGATTCACATTAGCTAACTTTTGAGTAGAGACTAATTTCTCCCAGTGAGAAAAGCTCAGATTGTCTGTGAAGTTTCTCAGTCCTCCAGGTCATAGTCAAGCTTGAAAAGTTCAGTTTATGCAACTTGATGTCAAGTTTTTTTAGAAGACATTCTGTCTCTCATCCAAGAAGCTTCTTAAGTTCTAAGTGAAATTAGAGAACTTTACGTCCAGTTGCCTAAACTGAACTTTACTGCAAAACTGTAAGTTAGATTAGTTTCAGATCAAATTTTGAAGCATTTTTTGCAAAACAATATCCATTTTCCCCCATTTAAGACTGACTGCTTGGAACGCTCATGTTCCAAGTCCTACAGGAAAGCTGAAAATAATGGCTGTAAGAAAGCTAAGCCAAAATGTTTATAAATAAGATTGATCTTGTGAGAAACACCTTAATTATTGTAAATAAGGACATCCAGAATTAGCATCAATTAATAATGCAGACGGGACATAACTCTTCTTCTAGCTGGAGTTTCTCAGCTAATCTCTTGAATAAAACAAGGGTAGGTGAGTTAATCTGTCTGTAACTAGTAGTTCATTCCTACAATCATCTTCCAAGTGTCATTACCCTCGATGAGGGTCAAACTGTAGAAGGGCGTGAAATCAATAGCCTCTCTTTCTGGTTCAGCTCTGACTTCTTGTTGGCAGACTGGAGTTATGACCATATTGCAGAAAATGACACCCAAATGTGTTGTCTGATCCCCTGTCTCCTCCACTTAAGAAGTGACTAATCCTTGACCTGGCAAGAGCAATCCATTATTTGTCTGGTTAGAAAGCGCCTGGTTGGGTGGGATAAAAAATATTGTCACAATATTTTGTTTCAAGTGACTCATGTATGTATAATGATAAAATTGATAAGAAAAACCCTCTTCATTAATTTTTTGGAGTCGTTTGTAGATAACTGTATAGCTGTGCCACTGCAATCAGTTTATTTCAGGAATACTTTATTAATTAATTACAAAAGGGGAACTGAATGTTGCAGAAACTCATGGGTAGTTTTTCACTTAAGAAAGAGAGTAGCTGAACTTCCTTTAAATAAGAACAGAAGAATCATACAAGCAGAATATTTTCCAACAACCTTTAGCGGCGCAAAACCTAATGATATACTGTAGACCCACAATCTACAGTGAAAGTTGTAACACTGAGAGAACCAAATCATCTGCCAATGACACAAGGATTTTATTCAAAGGTAAAATGGGTAAAAATAGACTCACATTTCTTTTTATTTTCTTCTACCTTTTATTATTGACAGCTTTGTATAGGCTATTACAGAGCTATTAAGATATATTTTTGAAAAAGATGAAATAAAGTGTCATTACTTATTGTAAAAACACTGTAGAGTACAGTAATTTGTTTGTTTACTTATTCAGTTATTCAGATATTTTTTACACTTTTTTAAGGTCCGCATTTGTCTAACAATTAAGGAATTTTCTATTCTGATCTATTCTATTCTATTAAATAATGGATCTGTTCTGTTTGATTTATTTCATTTTCATATAACAAGGGTTTTTATATTTCTCCAGTGGCCTCGTCCATATCTGCACGTTTAATTTATGTCCTGCCTGTTTCTGTTTTCTTGGAATCTTTAAATTTTGCTTGCATTTCCAAAGCTCCCACTGGATGTAATTTGGTCTAATAGGTTCATCATACTTACATGTCAGAGCAAGAAAATGAAATAGCTGCCAGTGTACACAGCAATCACCCATTATCAGTGAGATTGCTTGTTTTCAATCCAATTACATCTGGTTTATAAAGTACGTGTCGCTCAGAGAGGATTAGGGATTTGTGCTGTTTACCAGATTACATGTCCCAAACTGTTTTATTTTCTGCACTTTTTTGATTAAAACAATACATTTTAAATATATACATGATATATATATATATATATATATATATATATATATATATATATATATATATATATATATATATATATATATAGATATATATATATATATATATATATATATATATATATATATATATATATATATCTATATATATATATATAGATATAGATATATATATATAGATATATATATATATATATAGATATAGATATATATATATATATATATATATATATATATATATATATATAGATATATATTCTGCTACTACTTTTTATGTGTAGGCTTGTTATAGATCACCTTACAAAGAATTGTATCTCTAAAAGCTTTTTATTTGCTGATTCACTATAAAGCTCTGGATGTTTTTAAATATGATTTTTTTTTTTAGCTAGAGTATGTTTTTAAAATCAGATTTCTCTTTAGTGAATAGAACCAGAACAAGACACACATTTTAACTTAAACTTTAATAGATGGAACAAAAAATAAACAGTATTCCCTGTGGGAAAAAAAGCATAGAATTAGGAGATACAGTATGGAGTGGCTGGCATAGAATGATGCATATCTGACCCATAGTACCCAGGTACAAGAGATGAATTAGAGTTGAGATGTTATAACCACAAACTTTAGTACTTTCTATTTGAAAATTTAACAAAAACACAAAGAAAATTATATGCCTTTCTAAGTTTCTTAAAACAATTAACATCCTTAAGTGAGGTGTGCATTTGTAATCATCCCATTTGAGTTGATACTATATGATGCCACTACTGTATATCTGCGAGAGCACGTTGTTATATGTTGCGTTCTCAAGTAGCTGCAAAATTACGTCTTTCTGATGGGTTCTACTGTATTTGAAATGCTTGTTCCATTTACTTTTGGTGTTTGTATTTCTGTGTTTCTGCAGCTCTTTAGTTCTGTTGCTTTTTTAAAGCGATATATAAGTAAATGTGGATTGGGTTGTAATTACAGAACATCGGTGTTTACATACAGTACAGACCATAAATCAAACATATCTGGAATCTGACTAGGACACAGGTGATCTAGTGTCACTGGGTTTATTCAGGGATATCAGAGTAACATTTAATGAGTATAATGTTGTCATTTAAAAAAAAGAAATTAAAAAAAGAAAGCTGTTGTTTACTCTCTACTTCAAAACTATAGTATAAATGTTCCATTGCGCTATTATGCATGAATCATGTTCAGCAGCAAATAAATATATTGAATTTCTCTTTAGATGCCATCTTTCTTCATGTCTTGTGTAATATACATATTTAAAAGGATTTCCATAGTAGTAAGGTTTAGCAGTAACTGTTTGGGACCAGATCAAGACAGACAGCTGTGGCAGTCATGCCTTATGTTGTAGAGCAGATTATCTACTAATCACAAGATCAGTCTCAAACAAATTTCCTGAGGGCAAAAAGCACAGCAGCAATCATTCTGGAAATCTAAGATAATAGATTGTTGTTGATGGTCTTTAGCTTCACCGCAGGCAGAAACAGGGACTTCAGGGAATCATTATCAGAAAAGATTTGCTCTGCATCAAATTTAATATGATGCCGAAGTTAAATTATTACTGCAAACGGAAGCATTTCTTCTGTTTTTTCAGCAAAGAGATTAAAATAAAATCACAGAATGGGGATTATAAATTAACCATATGGCAGGGTGTCGTTTGTGCAAAGTGGTTAAAAAGTTCTGAAAAACTAAAGAAATGTGTCTCTGTTCAGGTTTTGGAAAAACTTGGTCACAAATTTAGCTTTAGTTAGCAAAACATTTCTAAAGCCATGTGTGCCTCGCTCCCTGCTGGCTCCATCCTCCCCTCCTTGTGTCCGTTGCTTCACCCTGAGTCTGTCCTACTCCACATCCTGCTAATTACCCATCAGCGGTGAGACAGGGCTGCGTTTATGTCGATGCAGGACCACTGTTCACTGACTGCTGGCTCTGACAGCCTGTCACACACACAATCCTCCCTGACCCGTCATGATGACACTGGCAGGAGAGCTACCCCCTCCATCCTGGTACCAGCACACCACTCTGCTCCCACCGTGCATCTAGATGAGCTCCTCTGCAATTTGCTGTTGTGCTACTTGTCTCCGCAGCTGACACTGTTTGTGCACACCCCCACCCCCTTTCTGTTACTAATGAGCTTCCTGGGTGCTGTCACAGCAGACTGGAGATGCTGGAGCATCTAATGGAAAAGCCTGAGGAGCAGAGCCAGTTGTACAGGTCTGAGAGTCAGCAGAGTTTAGGTTAATTGCATGACTTAAAATAACCAAATGTGTGGTTTTGATTCCATAACAGATAGTAAATCCCTGTGTATCTTAGGGCTAGTTTGCACGGAGCTGCGTCAGGCAGGAGTGTGTGTAGATGCAGGATGCCTCACCGGCTGACATGTTTCTCTCCACCTGCTGAGCTGGAACCAGCTGAAAGAGGTAGTGAGAGATCATTAGTGTTAGCATCCACTGACATGACTGTGGCAACAGGCCTGCTTCTATCCTCACCTCCTCATTGTTCCCCTGCAGAGAGTTTTGTTCCACCAGTTTGTCCCATTTCCACAATCTCATCATTTTCTCACAGACTCCTGACAACTGTATATCCATACCCTATGGCTGCCAGCCCTGTACAATTTTTTTTTATTTCCAGTGCAATTTTAGTGACCTACAAAAATCTGTAAGATTGAAATATTAGTGAATAAAATTCATTTCTGAATGAAAATTTAAAAGGTGGGAATGAAAAGGTTTTATACAAGAGTTGAATCATTGGCGTAAGAACAATATAGAGGATCTAAAACAAAACAATATGTGTCTTGTCTTTAGTTTCCATCTATTGTCAATTGAATTTGCATCACAGAGGAAATCAAATCCATGACAAATCAGCATTTTATTTGAATGCATTAATAAAAAGAAAAAAAACAACAACATTTTAATCTCCACCTTTTGTGTAGACAGAGCTAAGACTTTTGACAGAAAAGCAAATTGTGTTTTATATTTTTAGGCCTAATGCCTATTTAAAGATAAGAAGAACAAATTAGATATTTAAGGATTCCATATAGTTCAATTCAATTCAATTGAAAAATACGTCATTGATACTTTACCCCATTCTTTCACATTCCTTCAACCTCTATGGCACTCTGTCTCACGCTCTTTAACAACCAGCTGTTAGAATTTTAATATTGTCTTGCCTTTTTTTTAATCTCCTTTTCAGAAGACGACTGTCTACCTTCTTTTATCTCAAAGCAGTTGCAGATAAACTCACACCCAACCGCTGCCAATACCACTGAGGAAGGTCTACTAGATTATTTCTGAGGAGAACTGTTGATCTGGGTGGTCAGTCTTGGATGTCATGAAGCCTTCTACACTATAACCAACATCTCATCCACAGATCTCAATGATCGATAGCCTTGATCTCTTATCTCGTACACTTAGGAAGCATTTATAACCCATGTGTGACCATATTAATACAAAGAACTAAAGGCTGCAAAAGGCAGATTTCAAGTGCATCTCTCCCTCCCAAAATAACTGTTAGCTAATGCGTCATTTTTATCTGTAAGCAGGTTTTTATTACCCAGTAGTATAAAAATCACTGGTTATTTTCTGTATATTCAGTAGTGCAAAGAAACCTGCTTGTTTCAAGGTAATAAAGAGAAATTAATTTCACAGACTGCTACAAAACACTTTTGCACATTTTGCATATTTTTAATGTTCTTTGTTCCCAGCACCATTAAAGCGGTTCAACAAAACTGATCCCCCCACTCATATTGATCATTCTCATATTCATCACAATACATCAAGCCCTGCCGTTAGTGCAAGCTCAATAATGACTGATCACCATCTTTTTCCTATAACTTTTATTATAGTGTTGAAATAAATCTAACTTTCTGATCAATTTTGGCCTACATTTCTTTCCCTTAGCTCTTTATTTCTTTCTCATTTTTCCTCTCTGAATAAAAAGGGTTTACAAAGTAGTAGAGGACTATTATTAAATCATTTATTAACCATTACACTGAATATAATATCAACTGCTAAATCCTGAACAGATGAAGCACAAAAGTAAAATAAATCAAGAATGTATGAAATTATATACAGAATTAATTTACAAATATGACTTCCTGCTTTTATAAATACTAATGTTTTGAATGTTTTTACATTATTTCTGTAATGTTAGATGAGGAAAGGTGAAATGTCTAAAAATATAACAAACCTTTATTGCAGTAGCATAACTTCACACTAAAAAAATTTGAAATAGAAAATATTGAACTGAAGTAAATTATATCAGCAGAAGGAATTTAGTTTTCTAATAATTCTATTAATTGTTCTAAAATAAATGTAAAAAGGCGTGTCCCTATCTGCCGTAGAGAGATGATATTATTGGGCAAACACTTATGCACGCGTCATTGCAGTCCACAGTGAGCAGATTAAGAAACGTAAAATAAGTTCTTTAAAACTCAGTGTTTGAGGACTTTAACAATTTCTATCCAGAATTCTGCTACTGCATTAAACACTTAAAGAATTTAGCCATCTTCAGCGAGGTTGTCAGAAATTGTGGATTTCATGTAAATGGAAACCAGTTTAGTGATTCTGGTATAAAAGAAAATGTATTAGTGTTACCAACAGCTGATAAATCCTCATAAAAGTGCGTTTAATTAGCTTAAAAAGGCATGGATGAATTAGAACTGCCTCGATGGTTGTTACACTGAAACACTTTTCTTGTTTGTTTTGTCCATCCAACTCGATCCAACTCAAACGACTCATTTATATGGGTTCAAAATGTACTTATATGAGCATAAACATTCAAATTTAACTATATTCTATTTAGGGCTGAAACAATTCATCTGATTAATTGTAATTAATCGATTATGAAAATAATTGTCAACTATCAGTAATCGAATAAACGCTAACTGGAGTGTAGAGACTCTAAAACATGCCTTTAGCTGACAGAGCAACCTACTTATAGCAGTACTTATACAAAAGTTGTGAAAAAAGTTTATAAATATTTTCCATTTAAAATAAAAGAATAACTATTTCTACTGTCAATATGCTCTATCCAGAATTTCAAGTTGAAAAGTTTTACTTTCACCTTATTCACCTTAATTCTGTATAAAATCTTCTTCAATGGACCTTTCACTATCCGGTATAAATCAATTATTTGAAAAAAATAATCGACAGATTAATGGATTGTCAAAATAATCCTTAGTTGCAGCTCTAATTCTTAGTTTATTCTTATATAAGCACTGGATCACAAAGATGTATGCAGACTTAAAAAAGCCACTGTGCTGTGCAAAAAATGAGTATATATTTTACCTTTCAGAATATTTAACATCTTAATAAAACACATACAAATGGTATTAAAATATATCAACTAAAGCAGTTTATATAACCATATCCAAATGTATTGACATCCAAACAAATTCGGAAGTTCTATTTTATTATCAGTGACCAGTGTTGCTTGGAGCCTAAAATCTTGAATATTTACCCACTGCAGCTGCAAAACTTCTCCAGACATTTTAGATTGTGATACTTCTTTTCCACAGATCTCCACAGGTGACCTTGAAGATTTTATTTTCCTTGATAAACCTAATCTTTAGCTTTCTGGTAGATATTTCTTGGTTTTGGGATAAAAACTGACTAGCATTTGAAATTTGTGACGGTTTCCTTCATCTTGACAATATCCTCCACTCCATCTGAAGAACAGAAACTCTACAGCAAGATGTAATCATCACTGCTATGTTCCAATGCTTTCATTACTTAATTCCCTTTATCTGATAGTAAGTGATGACCGAATGTTACAACTTGTTCAGAGGGTGATTAAAAAGAAAAACTAAGCCCAAAACTATACATGCACCCGAAGGATTTGATTTTAAAGGGACTTTTAATGCAAACAAAATGTTTTTTTCTTCTTATTCAAAGTCATATTCATGTCGATTTTCCTAGTTTAGCCAGTTTTGTGTCTTTCTACATCTACAAAGCCATGTAGATTAACACTGTGGAGTTTTAAAAAAGTATGATATCAAAAATATAAGTGATGCCCATCCTTTAGTTAATTAGCTCTCTGGGTGGGTGAAATGTTGATAATCTGCTCATTAAAGATAATGCTGTATCTGTCTGACATCAGAAATTGAGAATACATAAAAGTCAAAACAAAGAGATTTGAAGATGTGAATAGAAATTAATAAGTTAAATGATCTGGACACACTTTCAGACCACTGCTAAAGAGTTTCACAGAGAGCACTTGTGTTTGTGTGCTTTACAAATGGAAATCAAAGCTCTCTGTGAGCCCAGTTAAAGTCAGCCCAGACTCATATTAAACATTGTGACCTTATAAACCAAAGATACTGCTTTACTGTTCAACAAAAGCAATGAAACTTCCATAAACATTATCAGCAGATTAATATGAGGCACTTGGAAAATTGTGTAAAAAGCTCCCACACAAAAGGTCAGCTTAGTACAAGAAACTCTGCATCTCTAAGCATTGGTAATAACATCCTCACACACGGATGCTTCACTCCTCTTCAAGTGGAGTTCTATTATCTATTAGGTCTCATTGAGAAAATAAAAAGAGAACATTATCTATATATTAAAACATCCATCCATCCATCCATCTTCCTCCGCTCCGGGTCGTGGGGGCAGCAGCCTAAGAAGGGAGGCCCAGACTTCCCTCTCCCCAGCCACTTCTTCCAGCTCTTCAAGAGGAACCCCAAGGCGTTCCCAGGCCAGCCGAGAAACATAGTCTCTCCAGCGTGTCCTGGGTCTTCCCCTGGGCCTCCTCCCGGTGGGACGTGCCCGGAACACCTCACCAGGGAGGCGTCCAGGAGGCATCCTAACCAGATGCCCGAACCACCTAAACTGGCTCCTCTCGATGTGGAGGAGCGGCGGCTCTACTCCGAGTCCCTCCCGGATGACCGAGCTTCTCACCCTATCTCTAAGGGAGAGCCCAGCCACCCTATAGTTATATTTAATTGGCTTCATACCAGTGCTTTATGCATGAATAAGTTTAGTTAGGATTTTTAACCTCACTGTTGGACACAGCTTTAAAAGTTAGCAGAACCCTTATGTGTTTGAATCACATTCATCACACAATGCAAATAAATATTAGGATTTCTACTTTTAAAATGTTAAATTGAAATCCAAATACATTTTTGTAGCAGTCACAGATAACCTGAATAAACATAAAAAGCTCTTATAGAGTTATCTCATTTCTAAATGTCTTGATGTGTACGCAAAAAAATGACTTTGTCGTAGTTTTGGTTCTGTTTAAGTTTTATCTCTCAGTTTTCATTGGTCTTATTTCAATTTTTTGTGTTCTAGGTATTTTTGATTGTTTTTGAGTTCTTAGATATTTCTTGTTTGCCATTTTGTGTCAGTCTCCTTTTCTCTAGCTCACTTCTTGCTTCTGTTCAACAGAAGCAAAAGTTCTGTTGAACTTTTGGTTAATTAAATCTTCAAGAAATCACTTCAGCTTTAGTGTCTGCATTTGGATCCTCTCAAACCTCCACCCCCACTTGAAAGACTTGAGCCCAGAGACAAGTCTGAGTATTATAATCATGAAAATAAGGATGACTCAGAGGAACACAGGCAGAAAAAACCCTCGGAATAACAAAAGCCTAACGGAAAAATACAACAACAGATAACTTATAAATTAGGAGCTTAAGTTCTGAGGCTGGAGTGGAAAATGCTTGATAAACCAGAGAAGCAAAGCTGCTGTGACACTTTGCAAACAGGAAAGCTGAAGAAGAATGACAAAATAACTCAGAGTTATTGAGCCAATACAGAAATAATCTACTGTAAAATACCAATATGCTGAAATACACAGACAACAGAATACAAGAAATAAGAAACTAAACCAAAAAGAATGAACCATGACTAAAAAACACTGATAGACAGAAAGGATTGCGCTAAACGTTGCGAGCAGAAACAAAAGGGAAAAAATTATGAAAACACAATTATGGTACAAATTTAACCAGAACAAACAAGATCTGTGACAATTCAAGTAAAAAAGCTATCCAAACCAACCTGACACGGTGTGAAAATAATCCTAATAACTAGTTAAACTACCAATGGTGACAATAGATGAGTCATGATAACTGGCAGTGATTTTCTCCGATACTCCTGAGGAGCTTTTGACCATCCATCAGTAACCCTCTCATGGTCATGTTGCAGCTCCTTTCCCAAAGATTTATGAATCATCAGTTTGACTTCCTGCAAATGTGAGTCAGGCCTTTGTGTCCTTTTTAATCACCGCCTTTTCTGTCCTTTAAACCGTCCTTAGGATACCATCTTTCCCAGTCTGCTTCTTATTGCTGAATCATAAGTGCTTTCTGTAACTGCGGTAAGTGAGGCCTGCAGCCTGCCAGCTTTTTTTCTTTAGGTTATCTTGTGACTTTCTGGACGAATATCAGATGCCGTCTTGCAGTTACTCTGGTAAGCTGGGCGTTACACTGCAAAAAATCTAAACCTGGATAAGTCATTTTTTCTTAAAATAAGTGCATTTGTTCTTGAATTGAGGAGGCAAAAGAGACATTTTGCCAATGGAACAAGACAATTTACACTTAAAATAAGAAATCATAATTGCATTGTCTTATTTCAAGTACATATTATCTAATTATCTTACTGTAAAAGTAAAATTACTCATTCCATTGGCAAACTATCTCATTTACCTGCTCAAATTAAGGGTAAATACACTTAATTTAAGAAATGTAACTTATTCTAGATCGTTTTTGCAGTGTAGGAAAGGTTAACCTCTGTTTCATGTCTTTATCATTTGAGGACAATGGTTGTTTGTAACCCATTCAATGATCATTAAAAACACATTTTTGTAAATATATTCTGTGTTTGCTATAAAAAATATAGATATATATGAGAGTGTCCTAGATATTTCAAAGTGACAAAATTGCAAAGATATTAGAAAAAAGCGAAAAACATTTTCAGAGCAATATTTTAATCTGCACAATTGTACATTAAATAAATGAATAAAATGATCAATGAATAGAAGCAGACCTGATATTTATCTGATCTTTTTGTAAAGCCTTTTTTTCATTGTCAGTATATCATTTTTTCTTCCCCTTGTGCAATTACAATGTTGTATGTTTTCTTTTGTTCTATTATATGTTTAAATGATTAAAGGCACTGGCACTAGAGTAATTGCCAAAATGCAACATTTATTTTCTCCCTGTATATTAAACCTTTTATGTCTTCTCCACTTGGTGGCGCTGTCAGCAAATTTAAAACCAGACATAGCTGCAGAAGCTCATCCCTGTGTGGCATGTAATTCACCTCAAATCAGCATGTTTACTCTTTGTGTCCCTGTCACACAGCTCGCCTTGCTTTAAAATGTAATCTATCATGAACAATAGGTTTTATCTGTAATATACAGAATGTGTTGTGTTGTAAAGATCCAGTTTTTGTATGGAATAAAGTAATTAGTGCAGTGATCTCTGTCATATTTAACCAGTAATTAGCCCTCATGGGTCACTTTTGGAGCCAGAGAAGCCTCATTCACACCGGCCTGCCGGCGGTCCTGATTTGAATCCAGATAGATTTGGTTCTTTGTTATTCTGTGACACTTACAGCTCCTGCAACTCTGATAGACTTGCCAAACCAGCATGAAGTTTCTGTGGAAAACACAGAGAACTGATGCCCCAACCCCAATCCCTCCCCTCTCTCATGCAATAAGTCCAATCCAGCTTCAGATCTGCCAATTTCTCAGCAGCAGCCACAGAAGCAGACAGGTTGCTCTGGAGCAGAGTGGGCCACATGCTGCTCAGAGCCCTCGGCTTTGAACTCTCAACAGCTGCTCCTCTGGAGAGGAAAGAGCCCGCTTACAAAACTGAGGTGTATGCTGAGCCAGATCTGTATCTCAGCTTGATGCAACGCCACAATGGGTGGACGTAACAGCACCAGGACTTCATGTTGAATCTGACTTTTCTATAATGAACGGTTTCTTTTATTTTAACACAACAAAGGCAGGAAAAATGTCACACCTATCCTCAAGTTTTTATTTCACCATTAGTCTGCTTTCAGAGAGAGAAAAAAGCAGAGCGCACAGGAGAGAAAAAGACATAAAAAAAAATGTCTGTCCAGTTGTTGTTTAGCTCATGACATTTGTTAGAATCAGATTGCTGCGGGACATTTACATACTGCAGGAAATTGCAAGGAAATGTCAGAAAGAATCAGCGGGTTCTGATAGGGCACTGAGAAATGCTGCTTTTTTGTACTCTGGCATTTTGAGGCTTGAAAGTCAAACCGATTTCATTGATCTGTCTTCACGCTGGATGTTTCCCCGTCTGCTCATGCTTGCAGCAGTGATCCCTGTTGTTGTGTCAAACAAATGGGCTATTTTCTAATTGCATAAAGTGAGAGGAGGGGTCTGCATGAGCAGCTGTCAGATTTTAAAGAGCCTTGGTAAATAAGCCTGGACTTACAAATGAATGGCTTCAAATAAGTAATCCAGCACTGCTGTCTTTTCTGTAATGAAATCTTAGGAGCTTCCTTTGATGTAATAAAGCTATGAACCATAGGGGGGCACTATACTGTGGACAAAAAAATAAAAAGGAAAAGCAATGGTCATTGCTGATATGCTTCCCTACAACATAAACAGAAATATATATATACAGTGGGGCAAAAAAGTATTTAGTCAGCCACCAATAGTGCAAGTTCTCCCACTTAAAAAGATGAGAGAGGCCGGTAATTTTCATCATAGATATACCTCAACTATGAGAGACAAAATGAGAAAAAAAAATCCAGAAAATCACATTGTCTGATTTTTAAAGATTTTATTTGCAAAATATGGTGGAAAATAAGTATTTGGTCAATAACAAAAGTTCATCTCAATACTTTGTTATATACCCTTTGTTGGCAATGACAGAGATCAAGCGTTTTCTGTAAGTCTTCACAAGGTTTTCACACACTGTTGCTGGTATTTTGGCCCATTCCTCCATGCAGATCTCCTCTAGAGCAGTGATGTTCTGGGGCTGTCGCTGGGCAACACGGACTTTCAACTCCCTCCAAAGATTTTCTAAGGGGTTGAAATCTGGAGACAGGCTAGGCCACTCCAGGACCTTGAAATGCTTCTTACGAAGCCACTCCTTCGTTACCCGAGCGGTGTGTTTGGGATCATTGTCATGCTGAAAGACCCAGCCATGTTTCATCTTCAATGCCCTTGCTGATGGAAGGAGGTTTTCACTCAAAATTTGACGATACATGGCCCCATTCATTCTTTCCTTCACACGGATCAGTCGTCCTGGTCCCTTAGCAGAAAAACAGCCCCAAAGCATGATGTTTCCACCCCCATGCTTCACTGTAGGTATGGTGTTCTTTGGATGCAACTCAGCATTCTCTCTCCTCCAAACACGACGAGTAGAGTTTTTACCAAAAAGTTCTATTTTGGTTTCATCTGACTATATAATATTCTCCCAGTCATCGTCTGGATCATCCAAATGCTCTCTAGCAAACTTGAGACGGGCCTTGACATGTACTGGCTTAAGCAGGGGGACACGTCTGGCACTGCAGGATTTGAGTCCCTGGCGGCGTAGTGTGTTACTGATGGTAGCCTTTGTTACTTTGGTCCCAGCTCTCTGCAGGTCATTCACTAGGTCCCCCCGTGTGGTTCTGGGATTTTTACTCACCGTTCTTGTGATCATTTTGACCCCACGGGGTGAGATCTTGCGTGGAGCCCCAGATCGAGGAAGATTATCAGTGGTCTTGTTTGTTTTCCATTTTCTAATAATTGATCCCACAGTTGATTTCTTCACACCAAGCTGTTTACCTATTGCAGATTCAGACTTCCCAGCCTGGTGCAGGTCTATAATTTTGTTTCGGGTGTCCTTTGGCAGCTCTCTAGTTTTGGCCATGGTGGAGTTTAGAGTGTGACTGTTTGAGGTTGTGGACAGGTGTCTTTTATACTGATAACGGGTTCAAACAGGTGCCATTAATGAAGGTAACGAGTGGAGGACAGAGGAGCCTCTTACAGAAGAAGTTACAGGTCTGTGAGAGCCAGAAATCTTGCTTGTTTGTAACTGACCAAATACTTATTTTCCACCATATTTTGCAAATAAATTCTTTAAAAATCAGACAATGTGATTTTCTGGATTTTTTTTTCTTATTTTGTCTCTCATAGTTGAGGTATATCTATGATGAAAATTACCGGCCTCTCTCGTCTTTTTGAGTGGGAGAACTTGCACTATTGGTGGCTGACTAAATACTTTTTTGCCCCACTGTGTATATATATATATATATATATATATAAAACATTTTTAGAGGCTGATATCAATGCATTTCTAAGCCTTTTTCAACACGTCAGGTTACAACCACAAACTATTGTCTATTTTATTGGTAGTTTATCTCATAGGCAAACAGATTAAAGCGTAACCGAGAAGTTTTAATCTTCAATCTTCTTGAAGGTTTGGATTTTGACCTGTCATTTCCAAATAGTGAATATGCTTGCACCATTATAACCCAGACTGCCTGTTTAGAGTTCTTTTTCCTGTTTTAAGGTGAACCTCCACTCCAACCTCTTTAATGTATTAAATGGGTTTTATTGCAAAACTTTAAAGTAGCTCAGCAAGTCATGCTTCAAATTTAACCAGCTGAATACCCATGCATGTCCAGCATATCCATCAAGAAAAAAAGCTTTTCCACAGCACAATGCTGCCACCACCATGTTTCGCAGTGGTTTCTGTTGTTTTAAATGCCATGCAATGCAATTTTTAACATGTTATTAGGCTTTATTCAACATAGATTTTTTTCCCTTCCATGTTCCATAAAGACCAGGTTTGTAGAGTGCCTAAAGTAACTAAAAGTGGTTGAGTTGTGAATCTCTGCATCTCATCCAGACGTCTGGAGTTTCCTAGGCCTTTCGTTTGCTTATATTTTTGCCTTATTTGCCATTTCACTGCTGCCAATATCTTTACATTGCTGTTTCTCTGATTATGCTCTCCTCACCCCATGTAGGTGGGTAGCCATGTCTCGGTTTGCTGTAGCGTTACAATTTCTCATTTTTCCGAATTCCGATAATGAAACGAATATTACATACGGTAAATCCTTAAATCTTGGGATTTTGTTTTACAGCCTTTTTCTTGTTTAAACATCTGCTACAAGATTGAACTAAACACAGATGAGCTCTCTATACTGACTTGCAAAGGCACATTCTGGATGTGATTTTATTTAGGGTATCAGGTTTGCACTACTTATAAAATCCATTACTCATGGGCTGTAGATATAACTCATGTGCTTCATTTTAAAGGCACTGCATGCAAAATAAATGGAGCTAATATTCCTTTTTGCATGCAGAAAATCTATAGTTGAACAACAAAATCCTTTTAGCCTTCAAAACAAATTCATATTCACCAGGGCTTTCTACAATGCCAGACTGTATCCTTCACACTTCATTAATGCCTCCCCCTGAAAATGTAGAGCTTGTAAAGTATAGATCTTGGCCAACCCTGGCCATCTACTAATTCATCCAAATTGTCACTTGGCAGATTTTTTTATGTGTTTTTTTATCTTTTGTTTTACTAGAATAATGGTGGAATAATCAGAAAAAAAGATAAATCACATCTATGTCTGGGATTTTTTGTTTTGTTTTGAAATTAGTTGTCTGAATAAGTAAATGTGCTTTTTAATTTTTTTTTTCAGATGCATTTACTTACATAAAGCACACATTTAAACACTAGCACTTAGTGTGAAGAGGGAAATCTTTACGTAGGAATTGACCCACTTATATGTGATGCATCTCCATTTAAATGCTGTCTGACGTCTTTCTGTTTTACACCATGAAGATTACAACAGGATGGAGGTCTGCGAGTAAATGTCTTCGCTGGACGTCTCATCATTATTCCTACGTTTATTAAATTAGGATGATTTATGGTTGGTTTGTATAGAGCAAAGTGTACTGCCTAAATGACTATTTAAATGAACACAGGAATTTCATTAACTTCTGACCTCCTGAGCACAGATTGTCTTGCATCGCCGCACCCGGGCAAATGCAGCTACTGGACTATTTCATGACCTCACTGGAAGCCTCCTCTGCTTTGTAGTCATGTGGTGAAATATTGTTTCTTATCATTGTTTATATGGAGTTTTTCCTCATCTGCAGCGTCCTTTTACCTTAATTTAAACAAGCCATCCTGTTCTTCCAAAGCATAAATCTCATTTGCTTGCCCACTCTCACTCTGACTCAGATTCCTGACTGTTCTTTTTATGCAATCCTAAATCAGACATTACATATTACATTTACATGACATTTCTAATGTTTTAAGGGGTTTTTCCTTCCTAAAGCTGAAAGAGGACTTTCACTGTATTAATTGGGTTAACAGCAGAATAAGGTGTTGATTTGAATCAGGGAACAGTTTACATGAAGGTTTTTTCCATTATAGGATTTTTTCAATTATTATTCAACACAAATTCAAGGGTAAGCAGTTCTGAAACAGTTCATGGTTTTTATGATGTAATAAAAAAAAAGTCCTGTTTGTTACCTTTTCCTGGTTTCTGAACATCAACACTTTTACTGCCTTTAGTTCTTTTACGTTTTTACCCCATTAACTCCAGAAATGTATATTATCTTCTGGGATTTTGTGCAATAGACCAACACCAAGAAATGTATGGTTGTGAAGCAAAAGGAACTGAAACAACAGTTAAAACAAAGCAAATGTATTCATATTCACTGTTCTCTACCTTGATTTCCATACATTCACTGCAACTATTGGCAAAATTAAAAACAAAACCTCTTAGAAGGCATTAGAAGACTGTAAGAGAAAATAATTATTAACATATAACTTTATAAAACATGCTAGGATTTTTTTATGGGCGAAAAAAAGGCATTTGCCCAGGGTGGCATTAGAAAGGGAGAGCACAAGAAAGTGTTAAAAATAAAATCAGTCATCTCACTGTTGTGCTCTCAACATAGATCCCAATCCTTTTGTGTATTTAGTTGGGACTTGACCAGACTAGGATATTATTTTTATTATTTTTATGCAGCACTGCATAAAAATTTCTGACCAAATAAATCCTTTTTTCTTGCAATAAGTGCATTTTTGTTTCGTGAATTGAGGAGGTTAGTGAGACATTTCGCCAACGGAACAAGATAATTTACATTTAAAATAAGAAAAAAACAGTTGCATTGTCTGATTTCAAGTGCATATGATCTAATTTTCTTATTTTAAGAGTAAAAATACTCATTTTATTGGCAAATCATCTTATTTACCTTCTCAAATTAATGGTGAATACACTTAATTTAAAAAATTTTGGCTTGTTTCTAGATTGTTTTTGCAGTGTGCAGTGGGTGTTTCAGGCCCCAAATAACTTAAGTCTCGTGCAATAAAATTCTAGGAGAAATAAACATCTGCTAATAATATCACCAAGTGCTTCATACAGGACCTAAATATCATAATAATTAAAGGCTAAGTGAAATTATAAAACAAAATGGGTAATTTTTTTTTTTTTATCTTTTTGTGCAAAGCATTTGGAGCAAACCCCAAAACAACTACAGTATCAGCTTGCATTTTAGCACCCCTGCCCACCCCCCTGTGCGTGGACTGCTGTGAAACAGTTGAAAGGGTATGAATACTTTTCAGCACAAGTTCTTATGTGAGGTGTTTGATCATGTCAACAAAAACAGACCAGTTTGTGGGATGGAACATTTTTTTTTTACTCACAGGAACTTAGCAAGCTTAGTTGTTTTACATTTTAAAAATCTAGATACGATTAATATTAGTTATTCTCTTTTTTTCATAATATACCATTAATTTCAGGGTTGGTTGAGGCAGAATCTAGAGTTTCATATATGCAGGATATGGCTACAGTTTGCACACATGCATAATAAATGTATGAAATGAAAAATCTAGGGGCTTACTGTAAAAGTACATATGAGGCAATACGTTATGGATATATACCTGGGTTCCACACCAGACCACCTCAGAAGTCAGTGCTGAAGTGAGCAGCAGAGTCGTATAATGAAGAAGAGCACGTTCTGAGATGCATACATGAATGAGAATCTCCCCCTCACCGACCGAACATAATCAGCTAGCCATGTTTCCAGATTGTTTTCATCTGAACCCCGGCTGGATTCAAAGTGTCCCTTTTAAATCCATGGAATTCACCTGGGATGAAAGTGTGTGTTCATATGTGTGTGTATGTGGGAGGAATGCAGGCCACATTACTTGCACAGCTATTTTTCTCACAGGTAGCGTGAGATTTGGTTAAGCCTGCCCATGTCTCCTCGCCCGCCATGCCCCAGGGTCGTGTCAGATGGCCAGGTCAAGCGGATATGTAAAACTATTCCTCAGATCCGAAGCTTAAAGGGGAAGGATCGGTCAAAGCTGCCCCATTTCCCATGGTGACAGGTCTGCAAACGGCATTAGCTCAGAATATGTATCACCACAAGTGTTCTATTGCATCACCATTACTGAGTTGAGGCTGCCTCTCAATTCAAGCCCAAACTGAGGTGCTGCTTACACTAAATGTGTATATGAATAAAGATTTACTGCAGGAAGACATGCCTTTGCCTGTATCCACGCCGCCCCTCCCGCTGCGTGAGCTGACAGGGCTGTTCATTCCACTCGGGATGATGATGAAGATGTCATGAATTTTATTGACAGCTGCCAATGTTGATACAGCATTATGGAATGAACCAGTGTTTCACACAGTATCTTAATCTAATTTTCAGGGCTCCTTGCTTCCTGGGCAGCCAGGATGCTGCAGGGTCGGCCAAAGTCGAGGAAACAAAGTAAATAAAGCAGACAGGATGCCCTTCTACGGTTCAGAGGGAAGTGCATCCAGCCAGGACCAGATGCGAATGCAAAAGGATATTACCAACAAATGCAGATAAATACCGTGCTTTACAGGCCGGTATCTGTTTGGTGCAATGGAGCATATCCTATTATGCCAGTATTAAGCAGTCACCCATCAAACAGAGGGAGTTTGCTGCGGATGTTTAGAGGAAACAGCATGCCATTGTGGGACGCTTACAAAGGACTGAAACACGGCTTAAACCACTGAATTTTATTGCTCCTGCTGGGACTGCACTGTGCATCAATCCTATGCAAATTGTCCCGTTCCTCTTTGAAAGCAGACACTTCCCACCTCAAACACACACAAACACACAGCATTACTTTATCGTGCATCTTTTCACATGACATCATTATTCAAAACCAATTGCCTGACAGGTAAAAGGCTGTGTGCCAGTTTTTTTTTCTCTCCCCTATTTAATTCCTGTGCTGAAAAAAAAAAAAACGAACTTCAAAGCTGTGCTACAACATCTCTTTGTTTTCTGCTTTTCACATAACAGTGTAGCTTATAATTATAGAATACTTTCCAATTGATAATTTCAAAAAAAGCTCAGCAGAAATGTTGATCCAAGTGCCATTATTCTGTTAATATAAAAAGGTTTAACCTTTTGTTGCACTGAAACTTAAATCATCTAATGCATAGTAACATTATGTCAAAAACTAACACAAAGTAGTGAAAAATAGAACATTTAGAAGAAAGACTGAACTGTCAAAAGGGATGTTTTAGTGTGATATTTCATTTATTTTTCTGTACAGCACTTTGGTCATCTGCTGTTGTTTTAAAAGTGCTTAAAAATAAAATTGCATTGGAAAATTGCATTTAAAAAGCGCACAGAATTTTTCTCACACTTCCCAATTATGCACCACTGGTCTTGAAAATAAGATTTAAATAAAATACACTTATGTTGGTTGTTATGAACAAAATGTCAACAGTATAAGAGTTAATACTTTGCAAAGGATTGCTGAGCTGAGTTTCATTTTTGCTGCTGTCTTGGAGAATAATTTTCTTACCTGATTAGGAGGAAAAAAACAGCACAGATGAGCTGTGAGTTTAGCTCATGTAGAAATTTCAATTTATAACCATATCCAAAATGAGACCAAGCCCTTGCATCAGATGAGCTCACTAGAGACTGGCTGTCAGTTTATTGGAAAGCTCACATGCAGGGACACACTTGCAAACACAAAAGTACCCTGGCTGTCTCATCTCCGTTTCAGAGTGTTTGATAGTCAGGAAGACGCCAGAGAGAGAAAACAGCAAAGGTATCTGATCCTCAGCCACCCAGGTTGACTGTGATTTCGGAAGCAGAGGCTATAATGAAGACACCATCTTTGGGACATTTACAGCTTGTCTCTCTGGGGGTAGGGAACGTCTCACAGCACAGCATAACTAATTATTTCTCCATGATTTGGCTTCCTGAGCGCAGCTAAGGGAAAATAGGTATTAATATGAAATGATGAAATTACAGTTCTACTTTTTTTTTTTACCACATAACCACATGGTTTTTGAACTTTCAAATGAGAGATCTTGACTTTATGAAATCTTGAGTTTAATGTTGCCTGTTAAAAACTGATGGAAGTGTCAAAAGCTTGTGTTCTCACTAGTAGTGATTTGGGCTTATCACCAATGCAGTATATCAGGATAGTTACAATTTCCTAGCATTAAGCAATTAATTTACATTAAGGTATTTCGCTGAGTCATATTCTTCTCTAAAATGTGTTTCACAGCGCATATTTTGTTCCAAAGTTTTGTTTGTGGCATATCTGCCTTTTAAAAAAATATATATACTTTTTTTGTTCATAACATGGGTTAAACATTTCTAAGAACAGCCCTCCAATTATCAGCTCTGAAAGCTGAGAACCCAGCTGCTGTGAGCAGTTCTTAGCAGCTACCAAATTAAAAAAGCAAGCAGGAGCTAATTAAAAACTTTCTTTACCAAAGAAGAAAGAACTTCACCATTTTCAAGATGTTAGAAAGAGTCTGTGCAGACAAGAACAGAAGTGAAAAGAATTATTTAAAATTATGCTAATGATATAATATTAAACTTTTTTCTGCTGCTACAGTATGTCATACTAAATCTGCTGTTCTTTTATAAAACACATCGACTTAATAACTCCACTTCTTTTTAATTTTATTTCTTGATTCGGTTTGCAAACTAAACCTTACAAATTAAAAGTTTAGCATAGCTTGATTTAATATAGCTTGAATTTAGGGGGAATCGGACAGCAGAACTAGCATTACATTTGTTTTATGATTTCACTACAATATATTATCTAAAACCAAAGCTGTCACAATTTTTCTTATCACTTTTAGTATTGATAAACTTGTGATGTGATACCTGGGACAGGACATGAGGGAAAATCTTGTTTATAATCTTTACAATCTAATGTGCTTGCACAATAATAGCGCATACATACTGGGATGAGGGGAGTGGAATTTCCAGCATTCGGCCACCTAACGACCATTACTGTTCGGGTTCTGGAAAAATCTTCATGTTTAGTTGAGGGATTTCCCCACTAGATCAGGGATGTCAAACTGGTTCCAGAAAGGGCCGCGTGGCTGCAGGTTTTCTTTCCAACCAAGCAATAGCACACAAGACTCCGGTCATCTTATCAAGTGAGTCCAGTCTTAACATGATGACTTGATGAGTTGACTGGAGTCTGGTGTCCTATTGCTTGGTTGGAAAGAAAACCTGCAGCCACTTGGCCCTTTCTGGCACCAGTTTGACACCCATGCACTAGATGGTGCCTAGGCCAGCTGCTTGTAGGAGCTACACAGGTGCCCCTCATCAGAGTGGAGAATAAGAGGGAACCACAGCCAGCATTCTATTACCTGAGTGTTTTCTACGAGTGATAAAACTCAAGCTAAACATTTCTTGATCTTTGTACCCTTTGATCACCTGTTCTGTGCTCCATTTCAGGAAATCTGTTTCCTGGTTCTAAGAAGCTCTGGAAACTCTGACCCTGCAACCAAAAGGTTCTGTTACTCATCTGGCTCTCTGTTCCTGGTTGGCCCCGGGCTGTTCATCCATCAATGAATCTATTGGTTAAACCTATCTCACCCTCCAATGCTTTCTGGCTCTAGGTCTGCTAACAATCGGTGCTGGATCTCTGGTCCCTGAATTAGTTCTCCAGCCAAGCCCCACTAACTCCCTCTAAGCACTTCTACTGTATGCAATCTATGACACAACGCCTGTCAGGGAAGATTCCTCTATTGTTTAAATAAACCATTAAAATCTGATTCGCCTCCTGTTTGTATCTGCATGTGGGTCTTGACTTTTCGCAAAACCAAGACAATTACTTTTCCACTAATTTTTCACATACTACTTAATACATTTTATAATAAATATTTATTTTTACATATATAAAGGCTTCGCTAACCATCAGAGAATAAAAGTTGGTTGCTTTAGGAGTCCACACAAGGGGTCAAATAAATTAGCTCAGTTAATGGAATTGCAAATTAAGCCCTAAGTTTCATTTTTAGTCTCAGTCAGCATCTCAAGGTGAATAAAGTATGTGGAAAATATGAAGTAGGATTATATAATAACATACAGAAGTAGCATTTTAAAAGTTCCCATGCTTCCGTGGTTGGTCCTTGACTGGTCCGTGGAGGTAATGTAATCCCTCGGGATGACGTTGTCAGTGAGGCTGCACCCCTAAGCTGTCACAGAGTAAACCTAAAATACCCTGTATTTCTATAAATGGCTAGAATTACAGTAAATATTGACACTCCCAGCAAAAAAAACAGCGGGCCATTACATTGGCTGGAATTTAGAAGGAAGCTGGTTTTAAAACAGATGCCATAATGTTGGCTTTCAGCCTGAAGGGGGAACCTTTAAATCGCTAATACTGTATATTCATTGCTGTTACAAATTAGTGCCATATGCCCTGACTGCCATACCATGCAAGAATGCATACCATGTGAGAATTGCAGCACTTATGTGTTGGAATTTTACAACACATTCAAAAAAGTGGTAGCAGCCTTGCCTAATCGAGTGTGTTAAGGGTGCGACAGTACATTTTCTTCCAGAAGAGACATTTGTTCTTATTCCTAATGCTACTAGAGCAAATGGGTCTGTCTTTGGAGTAATTCCTGGGCATATTGTCTGGGCAGAACTTTTTGTTTTCTTTTTTTTTCATAGTGTTTGAGAACAGCTGAGTGATGGAGCAGGATTTTTTTGAGGCATTGATATTGAGGAAAAGTGGACATGGTTATCCCCATTTCTTTTACATTGTTTAATTACCACTTTTTTAGTGTGGAAATTTATAACATAATTGTAACGGAATAGATAATTTTGATGATCTTCTTGCTGATGCAAGAAGAAAATATGACAATGTATAGGAAATGTTTTAAAGTAATACCAAGCATTTTACTTTTCACCTCCTCTTTCTCATTTATCAATCTGAAAAAATGCCCTCATCTGCCATTGCGCCTTTACGATGTTGTTTTTCCTTGTTGGGAAATAAGCTAAATCAGAAAAAAACTATGAATAGTCAAAGGCAAACCCACATTTTTTTTTTCTTTGCTCCTGCCACCTTCAGAACAAGAAGAGATTTCTTGCTTCTTGTTAAGTATTAAACTAGCATGAAATGCTTTGTAAGGTGATATGCAGTCATTTTTTTTCCCTTTAGATTGTATACCTTTCTGTGCCATTTTAATGAAAGGCAGGTACAAGAAGCATACAGTAACGCATTTATTTAGTAATTAATAAAATAACAGATTTTCTGAGATAACTGTTAGAAATCCTCAACAATACAAACAGGAGTGGCCATCTTTCAGAGTAAGCTCCTAAGTCCAGGGCTGCTGGAACTAATTTTGAACAGGGGCTGCTGTGAACATTATTATGTTTTTTTGGCCTATGAGACTATAGGCCTATTAAATACAATAAAAATAAATAAGTAAATAGATTGAGATTCATTACTTTATTGTCATATACACTTCAGTGCACGCAACCAGGGTCTCATCAGTTCTCAGGAGAATATTTGCGCCATTAAGTAAACTTCACAAAAACACTATAACAACATAGATTTGGTGAACTGACATTAACCTGAGCTACTGTGTTTATGTCACACGTGACTCTATTAGCTCCAAAATCCTTTTATGCAAACCACATGGAAATAATAATATTGTTATACTATTTAAACGTTATTGAAGTTTTCCAACACACAAAGAACACAAGATCAAAATAACACTCTAAAATACTATGGTTGTGTTAAACTGCACGAATAGATATGAAAGGGCACAGCGTCACCATGCTCTTATTTTGAGCTATGGTAAATGGCATGTACTTATATAGCGCCTTTATTTAAGTCAGGAGACTTGACCAAAGCGCTTTACACTACATTCATTCACCCATTCACACACACACACACTGATGGTGGTAAGCTATATTGTAGCCACAGCTGACAGAAGCGGGGCTGCCATACACTGGCACCACCGGGCCCTCTGACCACCATCTGTAGACAATGCAGGTGAAGTGTCTTGCCCAAGGACACAACGACACTGAAAGTCGGAGTCGGGGCTTGAACCGTCAATCCTTCGATTTCAGGGCAAACTCCTACATCCAACACCACTGTCGCCCTTAGCTATGTTCAGCAATGTTCAGGCGCGCTCTGGGGTCGTGGATATAAAGCCTCTCAAGGGCGGATGAATCCAAATTGTGTTTCTGTGCCATATTTACTCCTTTTTTCTGTCATTAGACTATGTAAATTTACTACTCTGCCACCTCAAGCAGTATACCTCTTTACTCAGCAACAACTAGCTTGCTTGACGTTGCCATAACAACATAACTTCCTGTTGATTAGGCCTCAAAATAATTAAATAAAAATCCAAATACACGTAATAGTAAAATAAAAAAATTAAAATAATTTCCCAAAATATTATAAGTGGTGTATTAATTGTGCGCAGCATTTTTACCTTTTTTTTATTTATATAATCTCCCTCTCGCCCCTAGGCGGTGCTGCAGCACCCCCTGCACCTCCACTTACCCTGGCCATGCCTACATGTAGATCTGATCTGTTTCATTTCCAAGTGTAAACATCTTGGGTCAGTAACATCAGGTAAACTGAAGCAACTTAAGCAGCAGTGGGCAATTCCAGTTCCCAAGGACCGGCATTCTGAAACCTTTAGATGCGCCTTTGGTTCAACACACCTGAATCAAGTAACGAGATGATTGAGAGGACTGTATACTAAGGAGGTAAGTCTACCATTTGATTCAGGTGTTTTGAACCAAGGATGGATCTAAAAAATGCATGATACCAGCCCTAAGGAACTGGAATTGCCCACCCCTCTACTTAAAGGAATAGTACACCCAAAACATGATTAGCCTTCATTTTCTACTCACCCCCATGCTGAACAACACTCTGGAGTACTTTTTTGATATCTCAAATGCATCTGGAGATCTGGGAGGCTTCTTACTGTCTGCTGACATTCAAATAATGGAGGTCTATGGTGCCCGAGGCAGAAAGGTCCATAAAAGTCCACAAAAAACGTGTCAATATTCCTCCATACTGCTCGTCCAATGTATTCCAAGTGTCCTGAGTGGGTAGGGTCCATAATTTACTCAAAACGAAGTCATTTAGAATGTTTTTAGAGCATAAACAGTAGTGTATAGGATTTCCTAAAACCGCGCCCCTGCGAGTTCACGAGCCTACGGAAACCGCGGCAGACCAAACCAGATGAAAGTGCGCATTCAGCTCGGCAAAGAACTCAGACTCTTCCTCAACACTGAAGTCCTCAGACATTTTTCTTTCGTTGTTTCTTTCTTTGCACAGGTAAACAGCAAATTTCTTCTTCTACGCTTGCATTATCAAGAGCAGACGCTGAATGCGCACTTTCATCTGGCTTGTTCCGTAGGCTCGTGAACAAGCAGGCGCGCGGTTTTAGGAAATCCTATACACTACTGTTTATGCTCTAAAAACATTCTAAATGACTTTGTTTTGAGTAAATTATGGACGCTACCAACTCAGGACACTTGGAATACATTGGACGAGCAGTATGGAGGAATATTGACACGTTTTTTGTGGACTTTTATGGACCTTTCTGCCTCGGGCACCATAGACCTCCATTATTTGAATGTCAGCAGACAGCAAGAAGCCTCCCAGATCTCCAGATGCATTTGAGATATCAAAAAAGTACTCCAGAGTGTTGTTCAGCATGGGGGTGAGTAGAAAATGAAGGCTAATCATGTTTTGGGTGTACTATTCCTTAAAGTAATAGGAGGTTGCAATTTACGAAAAAAAAAAAGGCTACATCTTGTTCTTGTCAGTAAAACATGTGTAATACAAGCAGTGATCTAAATTAAATCAGTAAGAGGCTTTCTTATGCTCCAACTTAAAAACAAAGCATTTATAGAAATTTTGTATTGGAAGTTGATGTAAGAGAAACTGTTCAGATGAATGACATTAACTGCTTATTATTATTAATGCTGGATAAAGCAATGTACATCTAGTTTATTTTAATCTGGAGTGGCATGAGCAGAAGTTTCAAAGGAGCAGGTGTTGGCATTTTCATTTGGTGCCCATTAGATTATTCTGTCTTCACAGGTTTTCTTGTTTCTGTATGATAGGGTTCAGACTCAGAAGTAATTTAGCCAGACAGAAGCTGATTTTTCCTTTACTCTTTTATAAGTGCTTTATGTCCAGTTTATGGCTATTGAAATTGCCAGCTATTAAGTAAGGGATTTTATTATTCTGACATGATTCCACATTTAAAGAAAAGCAGTTTGAAACCACAAACTCAAAATCTTGAAAATGATGGCACTTAAGCCTTTCCCGACCTTTCTAGTGAATCAGTGATTTCCAAAGAACTTTGTGGCGGTTCTGCTCTGTATAACAGTACACATTACTGTTACTACATCAGGCCTAGATTAAAAGAAGCTTAGACAACTATACAGGACTCTTTTTTTGGCTTGCACCAGAGCAAACTACAGTGGGAACGCTGAAGTATTTAGTAAACATGGAGGTCCATCTGCCTGCACACATTCCCAGTCAATTGCAAATCAAATAGCCAATCTCTTGTTCTCTGGATTGTTGGAGCCTTTTGTTGGGCTGTGTGTTTGGTCTTGAATCATAATGGGAGTGCCTATGTAAGTTCTTGGGAATAAGTTCCATGACTGAATTGTAAATTCTTGGAAGTTGAAACCACAATCCTCCCACTCTGTTCAGCGATAGCTTTTCTCTATTCATAAGGGTAGCTTCCTTTACGCCTATTTCAAATCATCTGTCCTCTCGGTCCAAAATCGGAACACTTTGGTCATCAAAGGTGTGTCCTTTCTTTTTGAGGTGCCCCTGTACAGAATCTTGCCCAGAGCTGCTGGTTGAGCTGTGTTGTACCATGCCTTTCCTGTATAAAGTTGTTGTTAGGTTTCTCTAATATAGGAGGCTGTAGAGTCCTCACGGCACATGGTCTCATACACAACAGCACTCAGCCTAGGTTTAGGTATTCTCATTTTGGGATGAACCCGTTTTTGTCTGAGTGTGTTGTTAGGTTTGAAAATCCACAGCATTTTCCTCTGAATCTCAAAGAAATTCTTGACCCATATGGAATTTTAATGTTTTTGTGTCTCTGTTTTTTTTCTGTTCTTTTTTCTCTGTGTTGCATGCCGTTTTGTTCTAACTGCTAGTTGCCTTGGCCGACTTAACAAACGTCCAATTTGGATAACCACATGCTTCAAGTGATTTCCTGACATGTTTTTGTTGTTTTCGTTTCTCCTCTGTAATTAAGGGAATATTGTCGGCCTGGTAACTCAAAGTTTAGTTTACTTTCCACTAGGTGACGTGAGTCAAAATGAATACAGCTCAATACTACTTCAGTTATCCTTAATGTGCACCGTCCAGAAAAAGCAACATGTTGATTTTGGCATCCTGTGTAGTGAACTTGATGTTTCTGTCCACTGAGTTGATGTGATTGCTGAAAGCTTAAATTTGTTGGGTTTTCATCTTGAGCCAGATGCCATCCATGTGCTGAACCAATGAGATGGTTGTGTTCCTCTGTATGTGCTTGGTGTTCTACTCTTGATCTCCTCTATTTAAATTTTGTCAAGCCCATGCTCACCCATTTTTCTATCAGTAAAAGTGATCACTGTATTTGAAGTATGTGGTTGAAGGGCAGGGGTCCATTAGGTAACAAATCTGGTTAGATGTTAAAGCAGTCCTGTCTTTCAGGGTTTCGTCATGTTCCAGTTGTGTCCTGACTATGTTTACTGCCTCTGATGTGGGAAACAATGGTTTCACATGGAGCAGGTCTCAAATACCAGACTTGGGAAATAAAGTCTGTGGAGTTTTGTATGTAGTGTGGAGTGTTTCCAACCAAAGGAGCCAAAATTGTTGTCAGGTGTTTTGCAATATTGTGTGTCACTGGGTTAACACTGCTGACAATGGGCCTGAGTGGGACCCATTCTTTGTGTATTTTTTCGAAGAACATATATACATAGTATACATTGCTATAATGATGTAACTTATATAGCTGCCGAGCAGAAATGCTAATTCCTGTAAACAGAAAATGTATTGAAGTTCCTCAGGTAACAATGTGTGTCTTGTTTTGTTTCATTCCTTATTTAACTCTGTATCAATGCAAAATGGTGGCTTATGTTTGTAGATCTTATTGGATTTAATCATAAATGGCAAACTTTCCTTCTGCTTGTCTTCCACTAATAGTTAGCTGCATTAGCAACTGTTTTTTGTGTGTTTGAGCCAAATGACCAACAGATTGCAGACCCATAATTTGATTCCCTCTCAACCACCACATGTGTAGCATAAGCTTGAATAGACCATATGCTGCTGTGGAAACACTAACTGAAGATAGACTAATAGAGGTTGAGTAGCATTTCAAAACCTCCATTACTCTGGAGCAGTCAAACCCACATAATAACGATAACACACATTGGTTCTGCCTAGAAAAGTGATTCTTTTGGCTGCTTTCATTTACAGTACTTGTGCTCAGACATTAGCGAATTACTTATGGCTCCCAAACCATAGGGGCCTCTTATAAACCTTCATATTTGATTGCAGTCCACACAGTATGAATATAAATGTTAGATTTATTTATCAAAAAATGGAATGCTATTGAATTTGAATAGCTGATTTCAGCATAGAATCGCTGAAATAGAAAAAGAAACGTTGAAATCTAAACGTAAGGTTCAATCAAATTTGTAGATTTAGTTTGTAAAAGTGCAAATAATAATCTTTACTTTTTGGTGTAAATATAGCTACCATCCGATGCTAAGTTAAGCTTTTCAATGTTTATGGCTTTTTTTTTTTTTAAATATGTCTTTTATGCTTATTTAGGTAAACTTGGATCCCTCTTAAAATTTCTAATAGACATTGTTTTCTAAGATGCAATTGGTAGATATAATGTTCTTTGCAGCAAGGACCCCAAATCAAATTCTGCTTAACAACCTTAGGCCAACGTCGGTTACGGTGTTTTCAGGCAACCACTGTGAGGACAAATGCAATTCCTAATGATCCCACAAGTAAAGTAACATGTTCTTATTTTTTAGCTGAATTTTCTCTTCTTTTTCCGTAGTCATAGTTTTTGTCATAAGCCATCTTTTCTCACTGTAAAATTACAGTACCTCCCAAAAACATTTGCCAAATGAGGTCACATTGTAGCTAAAAACTTTGCTGTCATGACTTTCTTTTTGACTGACTTACAGTACGTGTTTTTCACTAACGCCTGAGTTTTTTTTCCATAAGGAATGTTATTTCTCTATAGCAACTGTTTTCTAAATATTGCCTGCTTATTGTGCTTAATTTCTTTCTTTTTTTCATTACTTTCAATTTGACACTGAAATTATTTTAACCATTGGGGGTTACAGCTGAAACCTAACTGAAAAGCTAAAGTTTCAAAATGTAGTATTCCCTCCACATATTGCAAATTCAAAGTGAAAGCATACCAAATACTTTTATGTGGATCTAAATGAAGTTGGCAGAAAATCAAAAGTACTTTCTTTTTCTTGTTCCTTTGTTTAAGACAGCTGATTTCATTTTGCTGTTTTTCAATTCCCTTGACCTGGTTCCAGCCAAGTTATTTATGTGTTAACACTCAGCTATGGAGAGGTGGGGAACCCAGCATGTTATATTTGGGTCAGTCCAACACTCTGGCACAGAGGTGTGACATACCCACATTGTGCAAGAAGTGGCGCGCTGCTGTGAGCGCCTCAGCTTGCACCCTGCCACCTTGAATTTTAGTCCATGTCTGAAGTGCGACTCACCCGTATGGAAAATCACTTCCCCCATACCTGTCATTCTACTGCCCAGTTAATGTGTTGACATTACCAACAGAGTCACCTGTTGGGGGGAGGACTCCTGAGTCACAGATTCTGTTCTTTTTCCAGACATGCTGTATGACAACGAACCAACAGATTAGCTTTTGGCATTTCCCAATCTCCTGTTTCGCCTGTCTGAGATGCTTGAAGCTAAATGTCATCAAAAGAGTTTTGTGAAACTGAAGTGACCACTGAAGAAATGTTACTGATTCCTTGATGCTTCTTTGGTTCAAACTGAGGCATACAATTATAGGTAAGCCACCTGAATACAGTGTGCGCTTAATGATATATATATATATATATATATATATATATATATAAATTTAGATTAATTTGGATTAAAATAGCTAATTTGAAGTCTGCCAAAGGGGTTCATAAATCAGAACTACTGTATTAATCCCTTGTGGGGAAATTTTTTTCTTGCAGTGCATAAGAGATAAATATTAGATTGTAAGTACAAATAAGATAAAAAAATAAAATAAGATAACAATAGAATAAAATGAGGGTAAAAATAAAATAAGATAAGGATGATTTGTGTGTGCTACCTAAATAATATTTTAAGTAAGTCTTTGAACAGCTTTCTCAAGCCAGGTGGCGCGTTAGAACAAAATGTATCACAAGCTGCTTGACAAAGCTTTTCTACTATGATAATTGGTGATGAAAATGAATAATATTAAATAAGATGTATTTGTGTTTATTCAGATAAACATTAATTCAGACTGCAGTCCTTCATAATAGGTCATGATGAACTGTATACAGTCAGTAGCTTTGTTTCAGTCTAGCTCTATTTCTCCTTTTTCCACCAGTCACTCAGGCAGTCAATATAATATCCTGTGAGGCTTGAGTAGCTGCAAGGGCTGCAGGGTGATGCCAAGATGGGGAAAACATCACAATTTTACCCAGGTTTTTTGTTAAAGGGGGTTGTTTATGTTGGTAGTCTGTTCATGCTAGGCTATGTTTTAGAGGTTGCAGCTGTAAGTGTTAACATTGCTTCACCAGTTATATATAATGGAACAAGAACTTCCAAAAATGTTGTAATGCATAGATAAAGAGCTTGGAAATTGGACCTTGGTTACAGCATGATTTAGTTAACTGCTGGCAAACACGCCACGATATCAAGGTGAAAGTGAATGTTATGATTCTCCCCATTTGGACTGAGTTTTAAGTTATCTAAGTAATTCTGTTTTAGAAATCTTTGGTTTATTTTCCATTTTGTGTTATGTTTAAGCTTCTTGAGTTATTGCCCCCTTGTGCCCTTTTCCTTTCAACTAGCTCTCTTCTAGTCACTTCCATCTACACCTGCTCGATATTAGCTGCTTACCCGAGTCTTTGTCATGTCTCCCGTATATACCCTCCCAGTGCAGTTCTTCAGTGCTGGCTCCTGGTTGTTACTTGGCTCCTCATGTCTGTTTCCCCCTAGATTTAGTCTTATGGTATTTTGTCCTTGAATTTTGATTCTGTTGCACTTTGACTTCATTAAACCATCAAGAATTCATCCCAACCTTTAGCCCCAAACTGTTTTCTCACCCCTCGTGGGGTGGTATGTGTCATCCTCAAGCTCGGGTCCTCTACCAGAGGCCTGGGAGTTTGAGGGTTCCGCGCAGTATCTTAGCTGTTCCTAGGACTGCGCTCTTCTGGACAGAGACCTCTGATGTTTTACCTGGAATCTGCTGTAGCCACTCTCCCAGTTTGGGGGTCACAGCCCCCAGTGCTCAAAGTTATATATATATATATATATATATATATATATATATATATATATATATATATATATATATATATATATATATATATATATATTATTTTACTGGAATCCTTATGATAGAAAAACTGAATCATGAAACATAAATATAGGTGAGAGTTTTTGCTTTACTGAGGACATACCCACAAGGCTATAGCCTTGGTTACATAACTGTTTTTTGTCTCTGCTGCTTTGAAAAGAAATACACACACACACACCCACACACGCACACACACACACACACACACACACAGACACACTTCACAATAAAGAAAAAAAACTCTAACCGAAAGCAATTAGGGTTAAGGAAATGACAGGGAGCAGGCGGCTGTGGACTCTTGTTTCCATCAGTGCTGGGTTTTCTGCAACTATAGCAACACCACCAAAATAACACTGAGTCAGTGGAGTGTCCTTCATAGAACAGCTAACCCACTGCGCTCTGTTTATTTACACCAAGATAGAGCTGATACCATGCTGAAAACTGTATCTTTTTCTAATACATAGCTCTATTTAGAGACTTTTTGAGAATGGTGGTTTAAATAGAGTTGCAGCAAAACCATGAGTGGAAGACCAGTGTTTATAATCTAACATTTAGAGGAAACTTAAGCTGAGACCCATATATACACAAACAGTTAAAACCAGATATTCACACACAATTTGTAAAAAAAAAAAAAAAAAAGTATTCCTTTTTTCCCCTTGTCTGACAGAAATTAGACTAAATGTTTAAATCTTTTGGCCAATTAGAAATATCACAATATTTTCCATTTGGTAAATGAGGAAATAATAAGATATATTTATAAATATTTTATTTTATTTAAAGCCATTTCTTTATTCTTTGTTAGAATATTGTATTTTATTTGGTTCAAACATTTTTTTTTGTTGTTTTGTTTGTTTTTTATTCCAATCTACTTTGAAATCAGTGGACTCACACTAATATTAACCTCCCTACACATATTCTGTACAGAATTCAAATACATTAAATCTAAATCTTTCAGGAGTATGAATAATTAAAACATTAAGAAAAACTATTAAGACTGATTTTTACATGAAAAGTTTTACCAAGCATCATGAATCTAAATAATTTTAGAAAATTTTCTCATGTGTATTTCTAAGATCCTTATTACCAAGGAAACAGGCTACCAACACAATTTACTAAAAACAAGCACTTTAGGTCAAATGAGCAATCTAACATTAGCCCTGCCATTGGACTTTATCCTTGCCATCAGCAATGAATGCAAAGTATGCTGCACTAATGATGTAGCTTGTATAGGAAGGTAGATTTTTCAAGGTATGAGTAATGGGGGGTATAAAAATTGCACATCGTACTTCTCTAATTTCAATCTAGTTTAAAAACAGTATAATTTTGTTCACTGCATTCATATACAATTTCTTTTTGGCCAAAATTAGAATAAAAAGATGTACATATTATGCTCAAAGGTGGCAAACCTGAAAGATTCTTATATTAATTCATATTAACTTGGCTCTAGTTTGTCAAATCATATACTAAAGTTACATTTTCCAATCAGTGTCTTGATTTTGGACTTGCTGACTGAATGAATCCTTTTTCTAAATTAAAAAGGAGCTCTTTAATCATTTCCTTGGTCTCTTAACAAGTTTACATTTAATTAAAATGGTTTGAAGATAAGGCTCATATTCCTAAACTAGCCAATAAAACTTATATTCCTTAAAATTCACAAACCTTCCTAGAAGAGATGTGCATTCCGTCTAAAGCCTCTGTGTGTGTGTGTGTGTGTGTGTGGGTGTGTGTGTGTGTGTGTGTGTCCCTTGGTAATGGACTCTCCCTCTGAGTAACAGGTCCTGCTCCATCTGAGTAACAGATCCAGTCACCACTTAAGAGATCCTGCATCACCAACGCACCACCACCGCAGCTCCACCCCCCACTATCTGATCTGCTTTTCTCATCCTCTTCCCTTTAGTATCTGTCTCAGTACCAGAATTGTGTCAGACTTTCGTGATGATTACACAAAAAGCAATCGTTATGTCTCTTCTCCTTAACAATTTCTCTCCCACTCATGAACACACACACCAACACACATACTGTACTGTGCTGTGCTCAGTGCTCAATGGTGTTAAGTCCCTGGCTTAGTCAGCCTTCGAGCACAGTCCAAATCCTGCCGGGAAAGAGACGCCGGGCAAGCCCCGACAGAATGCTAATGATGTCATTAACCTCTGGACTCAGAGGTCGAGGGGGAAAAGTAGCTTTGTCAGGCAAAGATCACGTCACTCTTCCACTTATTTAGTATGCACATGATTTACTCTTGTATTCCATTTTGGTAGCACACAATAATTGTGTGGAAGCAATTATAGTATTAAAGTAGATTTTATTTTAGTATATGGAAACATAATTACACTGATAGCTGGATTTATTTTGCCGTGAACTATTTATAAAGCAATTGGAGTCAGGTTGGTAAAAGATGAGAAGGGGTTGTCCTGACATGAAAAGAAAAGAAGAAAAGGGATTTTACATTAGAATCGGGATTGATTCAACTTTAACAATATTAAGCCTTACAGAAAATGCAGTTTTGGAGTAAAATTTTTCCTCATTCGTACATAATCTTATACTTAAATAGGGCTTCAGCTTTAAGTTTCTAAAAAAAAAAAATCAGAAATCTATACATTTATTTTCAAATTCAGTAAAACATTCAGTTAATACAAATACAAAAAAAAATAAAGAGATGTATTTTTTGAATAGAAAGATAAAACATCATTAAAAGTTTGAGGTTTTGATCCTTAGATTATTGGTGACGGTGTTTAATTATGCTTTATACCTATTAACAACCACACAGGCGACATACTATGAGTTGTGTTGTGCATTTGAGTTTACCTTGTAGCAAGTAAGATGGTCCAGAAATACTGCCAGGTTCTGCAAAACGTATTGAAACAACCCAATCCATACCCTATTTTATCCACGGAGATCCCAGTAAAATCAGTTACCCACATTTCCAACTGACGCACTTTATCCATTTTCCATAACCTTAGAATTTTTTTTTTTTTGTTCGTCCATCGATACGACGAGGACCATCTATTCATCCTATGGTTGGGAAAGTTAGAGTCTATGAGTACGCAGGTGGCTGATCAGGCCAATCTGTGCACGGAATAGCCTTGGGCAATGCGGACAGGGAATGATGGCGTCTGGTGCAGGATTGGCAGCTCTGATCTTCCTGGCTTGCCTACGCTCTACAGCCACAGCGATCCGGTTTGGCTCGCAAGCTTTGGTACCTTTTTGGACAGCGGATCGCCACATTCCTCTGTCTTGCGCTGCCTGCTCCCATGTGTTGTGGTCGATGTTGAAGGCCTTCAACGAGACTTTACAGTTGTGGTCAAAAGTGTACCTACACTTGTAAAAAATCATAATGTTATGGCTGTCTTGAGTCTTCAATAAGTTCTACAACTCTTATTTTTCTGTGATAGAGTGATCGGAACACATACATGTTTGTCACAAAAAACAGTCATAAAATTTGGTTCTTTCATAAATTTATTATGGGTCTGCTGAAAATGTCACCAAATCTGCTGGGTCAAAAATATACATACAGCAACATTAGTATTTGGTTACATGTCCCTGGGCCATTTTCACGGCAACTAGGCGCTTTTGGTAGCCATCCACAAGGTCCTGGCAAGCTTCAGGTCGAATGTTTGACCACTCTTCTTGACAGAATTGGTGCAGTTCAGCTAAATGTGATGGTTTTCTTGCATGAACCTGTTTCTTTAGCACTGTCCACATGTTCTCAATGGGGTTTAAGTCAGGACTTTGGGAAGGCCATTCTAAAACCTTAATTCTAGCCTGGTTTAGCCATTCCTTTACCACTTTTGATGTGTGTTTTGGGTCATTGTCTTGTTGGAACACCCAACTGCGCCCAAGACCCAACCTTCGGGCTGATGGTTTCAAGTTTTCCTGCAGAATTTGGAGGTAATCCTCCTTCTTCATTATCCCATTTACTTTCTGCAAAGAACCAGTTCCACTGGCAGCAAAACATCCCCAGAGCATAATACTACCACCACCATGCTTGACAGTAGGCATGGTGTTCCTGGGATTAAAGGCCTCACCTTTTCTCCTCCAAACATATTGCTGGGTGTTGTGGCCAAACAGCTCAATTTTTGTTTCGTCTGACCAGAGAACTTTCCTCCAGAAGGTTTTATCTTTGTCCATGTGATCAGCAGCAAACTTCAGCCGAGTCTTAAGGTGCCTTTTCTGGAGCAAGGGCTTCTTTCTTGCACGGCAGCCTCTCAGTCCATGCCGATGTAAAACACGCTTGACTGTGGAGACTGACACCTGTGTTCCATCAGCTTCCAAATCCTTGCAGACCTGCTTCTTGGTGATTCTTGGTTGACTCTTGACCATCCTGACCAATCTCCTCTCGGCAGCATGTGATAGCTTGCGTTTTCTTCCTGATCGTGGCAGTGACACAACTGTTCCATGCACTTTATACTTGCGTATAATTGTCTGCACAGTTGCTCTTGGGACCTGTAGCTGCTTTGAAATGGCTCCAAGTGACTTCCCTGACTTGTTCAAGTCAATAATTCGCTTTTTCAGATCCACACTGAGTTCCTTTGACTTTCCCATTGTAGCTTTTGTAGCTGAGTCTAATCACTGGGTCAAATGAGCCCTATTTAAATGGGCTCATGAGAAGTCAACAGCTGTAGTGAATCAGAATCACTTAGAAGAAGTGAAGAGGCCATGACATGAAGCTAATTTGATTGACACAACTCGCTACATCACCAAAGTTGACAGATTTTGTTGCTGTATGTATATTTTTGACCCAGCAGATTTGGTGACATTTTCAGCAGACCCATAATAAATTTATGAAAGAACCAAATTTCATGACTGTTTTTTGTGACAAACATGTATGTGTTCCGATGACTCTATCACAGAAAAATAAGAGTTGTAGAACTTATTGAAGACTCAAGACAGCCATAACATTATGATTTTTTACAAGTGTAGGTACACTTTTGACCACAACTGTAAGTGTGTCCTTGAAAAGCTTATTTTGTCCACCTTGGTAGAGCGTTTTCCTTGCTTAGAATAATTTTCTTGGCTATGACCATTTCATACACAACAGCTGCTCTGTAAGTACAGCTGCACATCCAAATAGAGCAATGTGAGTCTGAATCAAACACATTCAAACAAGAAAACCAGCTGAGGGTGTAAATCCAAAAATGCTAGAGTTAGAAAATTTTCGAATTAATCTAGAAGGCAAACCATCAGGAGGCTGGTACATTTTGAGGAGATTAATGGGAATATTCTGTGAAGCCTGGTTTTTCAATAGTGGAGTCTGTGAAACATCTTGAACTGAATTATCTGGTGCTAATTTGTATACCTAGTTCCTCCTCATGTGCAACTTTTTAAATAATTAATTCTAACTAATCCGTCCTTCTTAAAAAGATACAGTAGCTAGACTCTTATATAAGGTATAGAATTTTAGACAGTGATATTATTTATAAAGCCCATCATTGAAAGCTAAAGAGTTCTCCATTTGTCAGTGCATTGTTTGAGTTTATCTTCTTTCTCTAAAACGTCTAATTTCAGATATAACTGTAGTTTTGGATGTTTTGGAAAGAAACCCCATTATTCTTAATTGTATTAGTTACCGTAAATGGTAGGTTATCATAAATTCAAACTTCGGCACAATGTTCTGATACGACTGTATACATTTTAGGGGAACAGGGACAGATTGCTCAGGCTGTGAGAAAAAAAAAAACATCATCAGCGTACACTGAGAGGTGATGATCAAATTCCCAGATGAATCAGTTTAAATAACAGTTCATTTCTAATATTAGTAGCAGAGGGCTGAATCGCTAAATAAGGACAACCTTTCTAGGTGGAAGAATGGAGGCAGTTGGTTGACCATACAGTACCTAAAGCCAGGAGACACATTTTTTTTTTTTTTTGTATATTGTTTCTGCTTACCTATTCAGGGGTCTCCACAATATGTCATTATGATTTGTTCATCAGACTTGGCATGTTTTTTTTTGGCAGGATGCCATACCTGCCACAACCAGGATTCAAACCTTTGTCCGCTGTTTCAATTTGCATGTTTCCAAGCAATACAAGGCCTTGTCTATATAAAGCCTCAAACTCACTGCGAATCCAGGCATTTGAATTGAGAAAGCTTCCTGGATGGCAAGCGAAATGCGTTCCAACCTTGGAAACCAAGTCCAGTGGATTGTTCTTTAAACTTTTACGGAATGACTATGACCTGCATGACTGAGAATCTTCATCAGCTTAAATATCTAATGTTTTAGAAAGGGAACCTCTTTGGAATAAAGCCTGTTTGGCCTGTGTGAATGATAATGTCTTCATACATGTGATAAGGCAATTTGCCAGACTCAAGGGAATGAGATAACATCCTTAATGGACAAAGAGTAAACGCCTTGGCATATTTCTATAGCTCAGTTCCAAAGCCATCTGGGCCTGAGGCTGTAGCATTTAAGAATGACTGTGCTGCATCTAGCATCTTGTTGACTGAGATACAGTATCTGCACTTAGTGCCTGCTTTGCCTATTCCTTAAAAGAGTCACCATATACATTTTGCTGCCAGACTATAGACCTTGTAACTTATGAGTCAGCAATTCATGGGGCGTGTCACGAAGGTTCAATCTAGTTTTGCCTGAAATTTAAATGATCCAATACTGATCAGACAGAATGTTGGTATATTCAAATTTCAGATATTTATTTAGATATCATATTTATACATCATATTTAGAAAAATCAAAAAATCTTTCGAGGACCTATAAATAAATTTTAAGCAAGCCAATTCATTCTAAGCCTTAAATGGACTTGAAAAGTTCAGAGATGTTATCATCTATTAATTGAGAGAATGCCTCATCTAAAAGCAGAGACTGGCGGAAGCACCAATTATTTTTGTGATTTTGTTTAACACTCACTTAAAATAAAAAAATATTTTGGTAATGCCCACCGATTAGACCCCTGTAAAGACACTAATGATTGTGAAGAGTTTAAAGCATAACATATTTATGATAATATAGAAATGTAAACAAGCATTTTAAGTTAACTTTAAGAGAGCAGTTACTCGTACTCCTCGCCTCCCACTTCATCTGGGACCAGGTGCCGGGGGCAACAGTCTCAGCAGTCTCAGCAGAGGCTTCCAGATTTCCCTCTTTCTAGACATCTCGTACAGCTCCTCTTGAAGAAGCCTCAGGCGCTCCCAGACCAGCTGAGAGACAAAGACCCGTAATCATGTCCCGGGTCGTCCTGTAGGACTCCTCCCGGCGGGAAGTGCCAGGAACATGTCCACAGGGAGGTTTCCAGGGGGCATCCATGATTGATGTCTGACCCACCTCAGCTGACTCCTCTCAATGTAGATGGGAAGCAGCTTTACTCCGAGCCTTTCCTGAATGACCAAGCTCCTCACCATATCTCTAAGGAAGAGATAAAACATTCTGCGGAGAATGATAATTTCAGCTGCTTGTATCCGGGATCTTGTCCTTTTGGTCATAATCCAGATTTCATGACCATAGGGGAGGGAAACAATGTAGACTGACTGGTAAAATGTGAGTAACAGGTCAGTGTAGTGCCTGCATTATAACACAGTACTGATCCATCTATAGATCTACCACATCATTTTCCTCTCACTCCTGAACAGGACCCCAAGATACTAGAACTCCTCCACTATAGTAAGGAATCTGCCTCCAGCCTGAAAGGGACAGGCCACCTTTTTCTATTTGAGAACTGAGTACTGCCCCAGTGCTTGTAGGTCTTCCAAGAGAAATTCATCTATGTTAAGAAAGAAAAACCGACCTTAACCAGAGGGGTTGGACTCAGTTTTCAGCTTTCAAAAACCTACAATTCAGCGATTGAGTTGATTCCTTCCTGCTATCATCGCAAACCCCAACCCATTACAGTGAACCAGAGAACCTCGCCTCTTCAGCCAGGCCAACAATTCCCTTTCATGACCCCCCTTTCAGAGATATAGGCAGGTTTCGGGTATTACAGGCTAGAAAAGAAACCAAACGACCCTCATTCCAAAGGGGCGGACCCACTCGTCAGGTTCAATTTGGATGTTTTTAGCCAAAACAAGGCTTTGCTTCATTTCACTCCAGAAAGACTTGAACTCAACACTATTATTGTCATTTTAAATTGAAAAATCTTTCAGGATGGGAAGCGAAACGTTTTCAAACTTGGAAAAAAGCGTCTTCCAAGAGCTACACCAGGCACCTGCACCAACTAATATCAAAATTAAATGTAGAAATAAAAAGGCAAAAGCTATATATGTTCTTCAGAAGATATTGATCATTCAGAAGATATTGATCATTCAGGCACTTTGGTATTTAAGTTGCCATGTTGTTTGGGGTATAAGTTAGTCCGTGTTTTTGGTCATCAGTCCCTCTGATTTCCTCTACTACAGAAATGGCGCTCTGCCCCACAGCAATTCCAGTAGATGGCACCAGTAGAGTATTTTCAATATTTTCTTTTGTAAACCCAAAAATCAGATATATCGCCCAAATTGATTTTTTCCCACACCCCTACATATAAACTCAGATTAGTTGGTTGTACATTGATGGCTGAAGCTAACTACAGTCTGCTATAAAACATGGCAAAAATAAACTTCCATTTTATGGACGAAACTTCTTCTTTTTCAACATCAAAATGCTCCAAACAAAAACAGATATAACAAGTTTAGAAACCTCTAAACTGTCATGACTGCATTTGGTATTTTTTACTCGGATTAAAATAAATATTTCAACCTGCCAGGTCTCGCACAGAGAAAACGCAGCAATTCGAAAGTTTTACTGACATAGCGAAATGGACAAGACTTTGGTGGTCAGGGCCCATCAAAAGTAGCCTGACGTAGTCCTACTCAATTCTAGTCAGAATATGAGTCTGATACTGCTCCATAGAGCTGTGATTATGGGGCGTGTTTTGAACGAACCAGGAAAAAAAATGCCTCTGCACTTAATTGGATAGACCTACAACCAATAAGAGCAACGGAGTGCGTGACGTACGTTAAGCCACGCATAGTTGTTGTCAACAAAAATCAAAGCGTGCAGTTGCACGCCTAGAATAAGAAGATAAGCCTTAATCGCGTTTCTCTGTTCCTCTTTTAAAATTAATTTGCTGTCGATATCTTCTAGAACACATCTAATAGCAGAATCTACTCAACTCTCCGGCGGCAGCCATTGTTGTTGTCACCCAAGCGCGCTTTGGTCACGTGGTTGATTACGACGCTGTTGATCATCTGTCCATCATCATATAAAGCCCGCCCTGACAATTTGATTGGATCGCCAGAGAGTGGGCGATCATACTCGCGCTACTATGGAGCAATGCCAGACCGAACTTCCCGACCTCAAACCTTGTGGGCGGGACTAAGTTCGGAATGGCACCCAGGCTACATCAAAAGACGTATGTGCTGAATTCAGCTCATCTTCATGAGAAGGTAGATCTCTGTTAGAGACATCATCACCACAGAGTATGACACTGCTTGGGGTATGGAGACTGGAGGATGAGCTGCAGGGAGGCTAGTGGAATGAAGATGATTAATGGGTGCAGGATGGTCACTGTTCAGCAGGCAGACAAAGATGTTATTGAATCTAGAGCCCTAAAAACATAGTCATGAATGGTGATTGGCTGTAATGAAGCTGTGGAGCTGCTAGGATTGGCTAGAGCGTAAGGACATGATGAGGACGTTAGTGGTAGAGCCTTCCAGTTTAAATCTACAGCCAAGCTTCATTTACATGGAAAATTAAGGTAGGAGTCTGTTCTCTCCTATTGAAGAACAAGGAAGCATTTGTCTGATGAGGATTGTTGGCCTGGTGGTTAGAGCAGTGAGCTTGTGCTCTCAGAAGGTTGCAAGTACCCGGTTTGATCGCCACAGCCTTCACTCTGGGTTCCTTAGCAAGACCCTTAACCCCACACTGCTCCCCGGGCGCCACACAAGGGCAGCCCACTGCTCCCCAAGGGTATGGGTTAAATGCAAAGAAGTGCATTTCCCCATTGTGGGACAACAAAGGGATTTACAGTTACATGAAATTGACAGAATAAAACAAGAAAATGGAAATACCAGATTTTCACTGTTTCATTGTTCTTTTTTTTAGTTTTTTTTATCTAGGTTTCTTATGGAAATTCTTTTTCTTAAATCATGCCTTTGCCACTAAATTTTTGACTACTATGCCTGAATACAATCCACTGTAATCACTTGACTTCTTTTTATGATGACCTTTTCTTGTCTTACTGTCCTCTTGTAGAACCGTCAGCTTTAAAACCTATCAAATTATCTAAACAAATTCATTAAAATCATCAGAAATAACACAGGGTATATGTATTTCTGTATGTAATGAATCCGAGTTCTATCTTTGCAATTTTATTCAAATTACCAAAATGAATTTTCATTGCACCGATAGTCGTCTACTTTATTAATTGGCTTTTAAAATAAAATAACCAATGTTATGATAACATTTACTGTTTTTTTTTAATCATACTAATTTGTTCTATTTAAATACTTACAGTAAGCAGTACAAAGTTTTATGCTGATGCAACCTTTATCCTTCAAACACATGTGGGCTATGGATGGGTATTGATTTGGATTACAAACGAAGCACCATTACAGATTATCCATATGGACACGTCCATGGCATCTTGACACTCTGATCTCAGTTGGTAGCGATCCACCCCCGCAGTTCCTTTGAGTGCATACATCCTGTATCCAGAGTCTCAGGACATTTCCTATGGGGGGGGGACAAAGAAAATAAGGACTTGGGGGATGTTTTTTTCATCCAGTGCATGCTATACTTTAGCAGGAGGGGTCACTGATGTCAGCAGGCCGGATGAACATCTGTCTGGTGTCAAACCCTTGAATAACCACAGCCCCATGCATGCAGACATACACATGCAAAGAACTGCTATTGCAGTTCTGAGGTCAAAGATGAATGTGTAAGCCTGGGATGTTAACACGGAGATAAAAATATGGTGTACAGACACACTATGCATGCACATACACAGGAGCACAGCGGGAGGAAGAGGAAGTGGTTGTCAAGGAGTTGGAAGAAGACAGGGAATAAAGTAAACAACGTTTGGAGAAGGAAGTCCCAATAGGAAAGTTTATTCAGAGAAAGGAAGTCTGTAGAAGGGCATGGACATGTACGGAGGAGGTAACACCAAGGAGTCGGGCTGACTTTGAAACGGCAACACAGCAGAGCAGATCCATTCTCTGTGTTCTGTATCTGTGTCAGAGGCAGCGTGTCCTTTAACAAGGTGAAAGCCGATTCAGGGAAACATCTGCTTTCTTTCAGCTCCGCTAACCTCAACCTGATTATAAAAAATTAAGCCACTTTTGTTAATAAAAGCCTTCAATTTTAGTCACTTTCAAATGCATATCAACAGGAAAGGCTTTTAATGCCCCGCCACTTTGAAAAGTTCAATTATATCAGGGGCAAGGGCACAGATAAGGTAGGGTGAAACTGAATACAGCGAGGGGAAAATGTCTGCTACTATAGAAGAGCCACCTCAATACAGGCTTTATTTCACCTTTCTTCCTTTCTGTCTTGGAGCATGTCGGGCAGGGGAGTTACATCAATTTTTTTTTTTCATTCACTTTTTATTTAAGACTCTTTAGAAATACATTAATATATAGCGACTGTACCAGCGTTCAAATAAAATAATCTAACATCATTTCAAAGTGGAAAATGGCAAGTGATGACTCAGCGGCAGATTTTACTTTTTTAATCAAAGCACATCAAGCATTTTGTAAGAATATCTTGAGAGCTTATTTCTGGCAAATAATACCAATGATTTATTGCTTTTGCTCTATCAATACAATCCAACCAATTCTACGAACATTCAAGGTAGAGAAATATATTACACAGCTTAACAAAAAATATTATAATTAAAATAGAGTTTTTTTTTCTTTTTACATAGGGGAGGGTGTAAGAAAGAAGAAGAACCAAAGAGTCACTTGCCATTCCAGATAAAACAGATAAAAAGTAGGATTGCACCAATTTATCAATCCTCATTTGTCAGATTGCCACGGAGATAAAAAAATCGATTTTAACCCCCTATTTTAATTACGTCTGCAAAGCTTGAGAGTTCTATCTTGTGCAGTTTTTTATTGCTTCAGCTGTGTTTCAGATTTTATTCTGCAATAAAATAAGACTAAAACAGTCAAGGTTTTTTCTGATCAGATTAGCAATTCAGGCTTTTTAAATACTGGAGAATACTGCATTCAGTGCACCACTGAAACTGTGATACTATCTCAATACGACTAAAGCTAAATGTGCAAAAATAAATTTAAAATCATATTTAAAATATCAGGGAGTGGTGGCCTAGTGGTAGCCTCGTGAGACCATCCTGATCTCGCAAGCTTTCAAAGTTTCATTCACAGATCAGTCTGGCTACTTTCCGTTAAAGAAAGTTTGGAGCAGTTCACCAAACGAACGTCCAATCAGTCTTGGCTTTGAGGCGGCTTGAGGTGTGATGCAACGAGAAGCGCGACAGTTCAGTCTAAAGAACATGGCGGCTTCAGCCGATGAAACTAGCGTTAGCGTGGCTATTGAGCAAGTTTTATCGGAATTACAGAGTATTTCTTCACTGAAAGAAGAGCAAAACACTGCTCCGGAGGCTTTTCTCAGAGGAAAAGATGTTTTTGCTCTTCTCCCGAATGGTTTCGGCAAGAGTTCGATCTATCAATTGGCTTGTGCCTGGCTTGTGGTTGTGTTTTCGTCGTCGCTCTGTTAGTACGTCATATGCTTCGTTGATCTGATTGGTTTATTTGGCCCGTCTATCACAAACATAGGCCAATCAGCTAACCAGTATTTTCGCCCCAAAATTACCTCAATGGAAGGTTTCCAGATGGATATGCGGAGCAAATCCAGCTGGCAGAGTCAGGTTAGCCTAGTGGTTAGGATGCTTGGAATTCTGAGGTTCTGAGTTGGAGCCCCTCCCCCACAAACTGCCAATCTGGGTCCCTGAGCAAAAGACACTTAACCCCACACTGCTCCCCGGGCCCTGCACAATGGCAGTCCACTGCTCCCCAAGGGGATGGGTTAAATGCAGAGTTAATTTCATTGCTCTGTACTTGTGACAGTGTAATGACAATTAAAAAAACGCTCGAAAAAATAAATAAATAAAAAGCGATTTCTTGAGTTGTCATGAAGCTATTACGACCTGACAATGTCTAATATAACTTTAACTGACTAATCCTGTTGATCCAGAATCCTTTCATGTAGACTGTGGCATTGTAACCAGAAGTAAATTATCTATATATTTTGGATTAATCAAAATTTATAAATTAAATGTTTTGTATTATACATTTTCTCTGTAAAATTAAGTTTTATTCTGCACTCTCTATATGTTCTTTAGAAGCATTTTTTGTCATCCTCATCTAGGATGTTCCTCCCAGTTTCCGTTCCTCTGTTCTTAACTATTTCTTACATATATGAAGATTGGCACACAAGACTGACTTAAATTACATATTCTCTTTATTTTTCCTTTAAAAAAGTGGCAAAGAGATATTGTTCTCTTTTAAATCCCAGGGAACCAAGAAGTAATGAATAAAAGTTTCTACAACCCTTAGAAAACAAAAAAGTTAAAGAATAAAACACATTAGTGCCTCAGTAACAATAGCTTTCTAGGATTTCTAGGGGCCCCTCTAATACCATAAAGCTGATTTTAAGATACAGAATAATTTCTTCATGTGAGATATTTTCCCTACTTATTACATTTTCTCAAATTAAAGGCTGTTTTTTAATAATGTTACAGAAACATTGTTACGTAATCATGAGATGTTGTATCTTTAGTTTAGTCACTTATTTAATTCCTTCTGTTTCTTCATTTACTGATTTTTTTCTTTTTGCTATTCACTTAAAAGCAACTTTTTTTCATAACCATTCCCTAAAGTCTACCATTTACAAGTTAAAAATTTCCTCTAGTCATTCCATATCCTCTTTGCACACTCTCTTTACTCTCCATCTCCCTCTGATGTGAGATATTGTGTTTCCGGCAGACCATTTCTCATTGTCAGTAATGCACATCAAATCCCACAAGTACTGTAGAAGGGCTAAGAGGTTTGATCGCCTATAATGCCTTTACCTACACTAAAGGCTTAAGAGAGGAAATCACATTCAAAGTTGCTCTCGCTCTGCATCTCACATCTGGGTCTCTGCTGGCTATTAGTAGTAGGGGAAAACTCATGTGCTTCATAAGACCTAAAACAGGTTTCTTTGCTCTTAATCCATCTTGATCTCATTTACACACTAGTGGCCAGTTTGACTAATATTTTCCTTGATATTATGCCACGACAGAAAAGGAAAGAGATTAAGACGGTCCAGTCTGGATCTTGTTAGGGGTTTATTTTGAGATTTTGGCTGATTGTATGTTCCAGTAGCTTTCTAAAATTTGATGGCAAATTTAGAGTCTTGCTTTTGTTAGATATTTTCTTTTCCGTGGTGTAAAAGCGAAGGAATGTGCTGCGGCGACATGTGCAGTCTTTTCCGATGCCTTGGCATCCTTTCCTTGAGGGTGTCCTCATGTGACCTTGTCTGTCTCCTGATGCAGAATCCAGAGGAAGTCATTTTCTTCACATTTTAGTCATTTTTTCAAAAGAAATAAGCAAAACCAATAAAAAACATAATCATATAATGTTCAAAGGTCAGCTTTTAAATCAAAGAGTGTGATACATACATGTAAATATTATTTGAAAAGGATGCATGACCTGGATAACTGAAATGAAACACGAAGAGTCTTTAAGGCTGAAACTGCCCCTCTGTTGGTTTGCAGACCTTAAGACTGAGACTTTGATAAGACTACCCCTTTATTTATTTGTTTTTAACAGCACTGTCTGTTTTGATAGAAGTTTATTAGCATGGAACATAACCTTAGCCACTCACAAGTCTGTCACACTAGGAGGGCATCTTCTTACCATTGTAGTGCTGAAAGATGATCCATTTTAGCAGAAACCTAGCCTGACATAGTCCTACTCATTTCTAGTCAGAATATGAGTCTGATACTGCTCTATAGAGCTGTGATTATGGGGCGTGTTTCGAACGAACCAGAAAAAAAAATGCCTCTGCACTCAATTGGATAGACCTACAACCAATAAGAGCAACAGAGTGCGTGTCGTATGTTAAGCGACGCATAGTTGTTGTCAACAAAAATCAAAGCGTGCAGTTGCACGCCTAGAATAAGAAGATGAGCCTTGATCTCGTTTCTCTGTTCCTCTTTTAAAATTAATTTGCTGTCAATATCTTCTAGAACAGACCTAATAGCAGAATCTACTAACCTTAACTCTCCAGCGGCAGCCATTGTTGTTGTCGCCCAAGCGCGCTTTGGTGACGTGGTTGATTACGTTACTGTTGATCATCTGTCCATCATCGTATAAAGCCCGCCCTGACAATTTGATAGGCTCGCCAGAGAGTGGGCGAGCATACTCGCGCTACTATTGAGCAATGCCAGACCGAACTTCCCGACCTCAAACATTGTGGGCGGGACTAAGTTCGGAATGGCACCCAGGCTAACAGAAACCCCTATATTCCCTTCACATTGACCAACGCACAAGCTCTAGTTATAGATAAACAGCCCCAATCCATGCTGCTGTCACAACCATACTTCCTTGGTAATGCGGATAGAATAGAATAGAATAGAATAGAATAGAATAGAAAATCCCTTTATATTCCCACAATCGGGAAATTCTGGTGTTTACAGCAGCAAAAAGTTTATAGAAAAAAATGTAATTTTATTTAAGTGTAGAGGGAATGAGAGAAACATTTTCCCTCTCCCCACAATAAACACAAACAACGCATCCAATAACTGACCAGAAGTTTTTGCTTTAGTTTTTGTGTCCTCCACGGCCTCATAGACCACTTGTTTCTCCATCCTTTATATACATTTCAACATAACTCCCAGTTCTCTACTGTTAAACCATATTTCCTCCAATTCATGGTCACAGTTTCCTGGTATATATAATGCATGACCATTCTTTCATATTCCTCTCCAGACTGACAATTTCTGACAAAAATATCGCTTTAATTTTTTTGGGGTCATGTGCAGACCATGACTTTTGCTTTAAGCTGAATCTGACAGGAAACGTCTGAATGTAGTGGTTGATTTTGAATACAGCCTCATATCTGGTTATGCCCGATTTGTTTTCTTTATAAAAGATTTTAGGTTTTCTCATTTTAAATGTCCGGGTTGAATATTAAAAGACAAAGGTCTAAATTAAATGAATAATTTCTCTAAAATCCGGCACTAAATTAGACCATAAATGTGCAAATAGAATTAACTAGACCTATTATGCAATTGGATATGCTGCTGCAGAGGATTAATGCCTTTATTGGAGTAAACCATTCCAAACTGCTTATTTGTGCCTTCGGGAGAAGTAAATGATCTTACTTTATTCCGACCAGCAGCAGCTCATGTCCTTGTTGCAGAGCTGCCAACTGCTGTACAGCATCTCCTTTATTCCAACTCCAGCCTCAGAGTTTGAGTGCACTAGATGGCACTGTTTACAACAGCAATGGAGCGCTGGAGCAAACACTCCATCTCACAATTACTGATTTACAACCCTTTCACTAATCTAATAAATTAGATTGCGCATTATACAGTTTGTAATTACACAACCACAATAAACACAGTTAACAATGCACATCAGCTCGGATTTCCACAGCTGTTAGTGCATTAGATGGGCAAAGATATGAAACAAGATATCAGATATGGCAATCAATGTGAAACAAGAAGATGATAAGATCAGTCACTTTTTTTTTCTCCTCTTTAATGGCTCATAATGTCATTAAAGCTGACTGCCATTATTTGCAAATACATTTAGCTATTCCACAGAGGATTCCTAATGAAAAGTGCAGCCTTATCATACGCTGACAGCATTCGTATAAGGTGGATATTTTACAGCTTTTGATGCATCTACCTGCTTCATCATTCCACTCTACCTCCCTCTATGTTTATCGCACCCCCATTTTTTTCGGCTTTTTTCACACTTTTACTGCTATCTTTTTTTCTTTTTTTTTTTTTGCAAGTCTGTTTGCAACTTTCTGTCTGCCTGTTTATCTGGCTCCTCACATTCCTGGATCTCTTTGTGTCTAGGCCTGTGGGCAGGTTTCTGACAGGGGTTGCTCTCGTTGAGCCTTCCCGAGGCATCAAAAGCCGAAGAGAGAGACAGGCTCTGTCACATTATGCGAGCCCTCCTCCCCTGGCTTTGATTGAGAGTAGTGATCCAAAACTGATGCGGAGAGGAGCCGGTGCTCACCTCTTGTCAACAGCGCATGTTCTCCACAGGCAGACAGGCAAGCCACAATGACAATGTTGGATACGCTCGGCGGGCTCTGACAACCCCCCTCAAACTTTGACATACTTGATATCTCTTTCTGTGTTTGCAATTGTCTTAAAGACATGCTGATTGTTGCACAGTTGCAGAGATATATGTGAAATGTCACACATTATGACAAACGATTATTACAGCTGGGAAATTCAGAAGAACTTATTCATTTAATAGGTTGCAATTAAGTAATATCTTACCTGCAGTACATTACTTTCATTTTGACTTTAATTTAGACTAATACAGATTAAAATGGTTCTGGAGGATAAAGCAGAAAAACGAATGAATGGCATTTATTTTAACTGCTAGAATAATTCTATTAATAATGTTAGATCTGCTCGTTTAATCGGTGTTATTCTAGATGATTCTTTATCCTGGAAACCTTACATCAGTGCCATAAGTCCAAAAATGGCCAAAGTGGTCGGTATGCTAGGAAAAACCCGGCACCTGATTAACAAAAAAGTTGCAATTATGTTATATTATTCAATGTTATATCCATATAATAAATACTGTAATGTTGCTTGGACTAGCACCCACCCAACTAAACTTGAATCTGTTTTTCGACTTCAGAAGCGAGCTTTAAGACTAATATTTTGTGTAAATTGTAGACAACCCTCCCAACCACTGTTTGCTCAGGGAAGTATTCTTAGTGTTTATCAAGTGAATTGACTTCAAATAGCTTTATTCGTTTATAGCTCTATAAAAAAGTTACTTCCCCAGCACTTTTGTAATATTTTTACTTTTAATAATGAATTTCACCAGTATCCAACTCGTAGTAGTTGTCTTATCAGGCCTCCTTACTCTAGTACAACTCAAACACAGTTTAGTGTATTATACAGAGGATCAAGGATATGGAACAGTCTTCCAACATCACTGACAGATCTTTCTAAAGAACAATTTAAACGGAGAGTAAAATTGCTGCTACTAAGTTGTCTGAACTTTCCATATGGATTTATGGTCTAAATGATATTTTAAATTGTTTTATACAAAGAAATGTTGTTGTTTTTTTCTGTTTTGTTTATATCATATAGTTATCTGAAATGGTGAAATATATTTGTTTTTATGGAGACTGCCACTCATTAAGCCCCTTGAGGGTCTTTCGGCAGTTGTCCATCACATTTTCTTTTTTAGTGAAACATTATTCTGTTTTTATGTTTTTGTTGTGAAAATAAAATAAAAGATATAATATAATATATATATAATCTTTTTCCACTTGCAGCACAAAGTTCCACTAGAAAATTGAGAATTGAATGGTTAAAGCAGCATTTCCAAAGTGAAGGAACTCTCTGATTAAATAAAAAGAAATAAATAGTAGAGCAGCATTGTTTGTTTACTAGTCTTTGGCCACATATCACCTCACATATTATATCTACACATAAACCTCTAACAAATTCGCAATTTTCTTGATAGGAAATAGAGGAATAAATCTTTACTTGGGTAACTATGGCTGAAAGAGATTTAAAGAGTTAGCTTGACTAGAAATACTTGACATGATTAGAAAGCAGAACTGATTTTACATTGAAAGATCACTGGTGGCGCATCTCCCCTGACTTTAATTCTCCGTGCATATGACCAACAACTGCTTAGTAAGTTAATGGAAGCAAGAGGATGGTTCCAATATTCATAAAAACAGTTCTATTGGGACACTCCTAGTAGAAGAACTAGGGGTGTCCCAACACATTATAACTTTTCAATTTCCAATACAATAATGATATTGTAACTTTTCTATATTGACCAATACTGGTTACACATGCTTTTATTACTTATTTCACAGTGTGGACTTGTAAAGAAAGCTTGATCCAATGACAAACCATAGAAAACAAAAATAGGTATGAGAACTGACCCTTTTATTTTTAACCAATGGGTTACATAAACTCTGAAATTAAATATAGGAATATTGCACAATTGAATAAATTTGAAGAAACTTTAGCATGAAGCACATAGCTACTGGTTCTTTTGATAACATGTTGCCTGTGTGTGCAGAATACCATCCCTGCTGGAAAGAAATGCTGGAGCGGAATAAATGATGGTGCTGAACAGAATGTTTCTATTAGCTTGATTATGTCGTAGATTTTTATATGCAGGCTTATATAATCGGATATTCATTTTATGACCGACATTTAACAGACTGACATCCTTAACCTGGCATAAAACAGAATATTAGATGTAGATCAATTGGAATTCTACACTGGTAAGGTTTTTTTGGAAAGGTTTTGCAAAAGGAAGGGACGTTTAGCACAACTCTTCGACCTGATTGGGTAAAATAAGTGGCACCTGCCCCCAATGTGGATGTTTTAGCTAATCGCAGCAGCAGTAGTAGCTGTTATGATGCAATGTTGATTTGTTTTACAATTAGCCAAAGTCAAATCAAATCTGGTCAGGAAGAATGCGCAGATCTTTCAAAAAAGAAACAGTGGAAATTTCAGCTAAAACCCGGGCCGCCATAGTTTTTTTTTTTGGCTTCAGGTTGCCGCCCCTGATCGATATCATACATATTCACATTACTAAACATTTCATTAGTTCAACATATTTCTGTATTTAGGCTAATGCATCCAATGGCTTTTGGCAGGATGTATTTTAAGGAGTTTTTGAATTCAAAAATCTTTGGAAAATTAATCTTGTCTGCAAGGAAAGGGCATCCCTAAGCAGTGCCTCTATTTAAAATCTAGATGACTGCTTTGTTTATGGTAAATTATTGTGATGGTGAAACATTATTGGTTTTATTTGCAAGTCATAGCCAGTGAAAACATCACAACCTTTTTAAAACGGATGGAGTCTGTTTTGGTCCATGCAACTCTCAACTGTTAGCTTTAGCCATAAGGACCTACCAATCTGGATTAATTAAATTAATAGGAGAATTTTTTTGTTTTATTACTATTTAATAGAAAACCTACCGTATTTTCGCGACTATAAGGTGCATATAAACGTCTTTTTTTCCCCTCAAAATGTGCGCCGCGCCCTATAGTGTTGTGCGCCCTATGTGTGTTGTTACTGCGGACGGTGTTGAGACCACCATGACAACGTTAAAGGGTAAAGTGTGGGTGTGGACAGAAACTGCCGCCTATGGTGATTTTAAAGAGAAAGACTTTGCCTAAAGAGACTTTTCCAGCTGGAGTCGTTATTAAGGCAAATCAAAAGGGCTGGATGGATGAGGAGATGATGAAAGTGTGGCTGAGGGAGGTGAATGTAAGGAGACCAGGTGGTGTTTTTCCACGCATCACTATCGCTGTTAATCTGTGACTCCATGCGTGCCCATCTCACAGCGGATGTGAAAAACAAGGTGAAACAAATGAACGCTGTGCTCGCTGTTATTCCGGGAGCTCTGACAAAGGAACTTCAACCGCTCGACATCGGTGTGAACCGGCCTTTCAAAGTAAGGCTGCGAGCGGCGTGGAGGCGATGGATGACCGACGGAGACCACAGTTTCACGAAAAGTGGAAGGCAGCGCTGGGCAAGTTACGCCACAGTTTGCGGATGGATTGTAGATGCTTGGGCTAAGGTGTCTGCTGGCACTGTTGTTCCAGCTTTCGCAAAGCCGGCATCATTTCCGAGGAGCCGCACGGCACGGAAAGTGATGCCGACAGCGAAGAAGGGGAAACTGACATGTCTGATTTAGTGCAGCTGTTTAATTCAGAAACAGAGGATGATGACTTTGATGGGTTTGATTAATACTTTGTAATAAATACATGAATAAAGCACAATCATACTCAGTTTGCTCCCGCTCTATTTTTAAATACGCAGTAGAGGTATTTAAACGTAGTAGAGGATATGTACGGTGCGCCTTATGTGTGTGTTAAATACAGTAATGGCACACATAACTGAGACTGCGCCTTTTAGTACGATGCGCCTTATGGTCGTGAAAATACGGTATGAAAAAAATCAGCACTATCTGTTTGTCACTTAGTTAAATTCTGTATTGTCATATGACAGTTTTTTTTTTTATTGAGTGACGTTAATTACAGCAATCAGTACCATATCATCCAATTGTAAAAACATTGCCATTGTGTAAAACACAGAGAAAGCCTCTTTTTAAATCTTAATTCAATTAAAATGTCTCCTCCACCCTGTGAATTAGTCAAATATCAAATAGAATTCACTGAGTATAGAACTTTGAATCATCAATTAAACGCAGTTTAAAACCACTCAGCTGAAACTTAATTGTTTTCATGTAAAAACAAAGAATGAGTCTAAGATTTAAAATCAAAGAAGCTATGGTATAAAAACTGGGGGAAAAAAGCATAGTGCAAGATGTAGTAGTTAAGAGACCTTTAACAAACTCAAATGCAGAGCTACACAGATTGTAAGCACATGTGTTACCTTGATGTGACCTTCTTATTTTCTTAATACATGATTTGGCAGGTCATTCCAAGAAGCCCACTCTATCTCCTCGCCCCCCGCCCCCTCAGGCCAATAAAATCCCTGTATTTATCCTACAGAGGATCCTTTATTTCTGCTCCACCACACATCATGAACCTAAGGCCACATATTCATAAAACGGGCATCTGCGTGAAATATGCATCGCTTAGGGGATGTTGTGTTAGGTATAGCGCAATGGCTGGAAGATGTCATTACACAACCTGCATGTGATATGAGTTGCCATGGTGATAAGGCTATTGCTATACAAGTGGACTGTTTGGGGGGGGGGGGGGGGGGGGGCTAGTAAAATCTACGTTAGAGACTTTTACAATATTGAGGTTGACACTTTGTAACAAAAGAATGTTTTTTCCTCCCCTTCAAAGTACTCTTTCCAACTTCTGTCCTTGTGGTTTCTCCATCTGTGGCCTCTGCATGGCTGTATTGCAAGTGCTTTTGTCTGCACTTTTCTTTCTGATGATCCCTCAGCTACAGCACATGTTGAGATCATTAATATCCGAGCCTGCCAAAACCACTTCCCACACATGCATGGCATATTTTCCTCCCTTCTCCTCCAAGCGCGCTCTTCCCCGATCTCCAACTTAACGCACTTTAGCTTCAACACAACAGCAAAGAGCAGAGTAATCCTGTTCTCTTTTCAGTGAATCAAATTCACCATGTGGCTTTGTTACAGTAGGCACTCAAGCTGGGGCAGAGACAGATTTTCATTGCCTTATACCATGAAAAAGTGGTACGTGCAGGTTTGTGCACGAAGACGAAGGTGAAAAATAAGAAGCGTTGAGGATTTATGCAGGCAGCTCTGGCAGAATTCCCTCATACACTCCTTGTTACTCTTAACATCGCAAACCTGCACTGTTTCAAAGCAGTGGCGGATATGAAATATTCATGGGCAGTATTACTATTACAACACACACTGGGGAAAAAAAAAAAGAAGAAAACACTGCATGCTAGCCCCGCACACTTTTAATTCTGAACACTTGATGATTATTGGTTCAAATAGGACTTGCGCTCCACAGCAGGAACTGCTGCCTGTAGAACCCAGGCTGCATTTTTAACGAGTATCTTAAAAAAAGGAGAGAAATCTTATAGGTGATGGTGGGGGGAGCTCATGGAGAGATAAAAATAAAAGACAGAAAGAGAAAGTGGGAGGAATTCACTGGTGTGTGTGTTTTTTTTGGATTTGTGTGCTGGTAAAGCTGGTCCTGAGCTGAGCTGAGCTGGACGCCCAACTCAAAGCCCTCAACCTTCACAGCCGGCCTGGCACGATGCATTGAGGGTTGGCATGAAGTGATGTTTATCACACAAAAGCACGATCAAAGGGTGCTGGTATCTGACTACACCCCTTTCATCTGGGTTCCCACAGCTGACAGTAGCATCCATGGGGGGCTCCCGTATCCTCCTTCTCCTCCTTTAATGGCCATTATCTCCTCCTCTGCCTCCTTGCTCTCTCTTTCTCTTACACATTTATCTGTTCCGATAGGGAGGCTTTATTTGAGATTCCATAGCCAAATAAATTTCCCTTTCGATCAGTGATGGCTTTTGAAGTTGAATGGGGGCATTCTTTGGTAAAGCTCTGTAAAACTTTTTTTTCTAAGAGGAGTTTGAGTTGGTGCTCCCTGTTGGCCAATCGGCTTCTGTCTTGGTTACTCCTTGTCTTCTTTCAAATCTAAAAATGTGGCACACATTGTGTAACTGCATTTCTCAGTAAGGGTGTAACAATGCATTGAGAAATCATAATGATTTCAGCACCCAGTTCTATTTCTATTCCATCTTTTGTAGCATTAGTGGTCTTAATTTGAAAGTCAAAAGGCCTGGGACTAGAAAATGTATCTCAAGAGACAACAATCTAAAGAAATACACAAAAAGGTCAGCCAAATAATTTGTCTTATTTTGGAAAAAATGTGTTCAGTGATAATGTTACTGAACAGGCAGCTCTCTGGCCATTAGTACCTCTGAGTGGCTTATGGAAGATAAGAGTTAGGAATCCTCTGAACTTAGCTTTGTACAGATAAAGCTATAGATGCCAAAACATACTAAAAGAAGCATTCTTAGCAGCTAGAACTTAACCAGTCATATTATCCAGAAAGTGACTCCATGCCATCCATATCCTGTACTTTACTCCCTCACCATTTATTTTTATCAATACAAATATTCCTGCAAAATAAATAGTTTAAATGTCTTTTAGTTTAAATAGTTAAATAGTAAATAGTTTAAAACACTTTTTAGTTTTTGTAACCAAGTGCTGTTATCAGTTTTGGGGATAGCAGCATTACATAATAACGCCGTTGGTTGGTAATTGTGTAGTTTTTCATTAAAAAAGCAATCTATATAATTACTTTTTACACACTGGTAATGATGTACTTTAATTGCGATCTACTGTTTCGCGTTACTTCAACCCGATCAATCATAGCGACTTTTACTAAGCCCAGACTCTGAAAAAACAAAACATTTTTACTGCAGGAACAAGCAGGGAGCTTAGGTCACAAATAATGATACCAATTAGGTACGGGGAGTTTAGATAGAGGCGTACGTGATTGGCTAAGGAGCTTTTATATGGACAGGTATATTGGGCCTTAAACACAGACTTAGAGGGGATACAATGGTGCAGATGCAATGGAGATTGCTTTAGTGAAAGGCTTAAAGTTCAAATAATTTGTTCATTTTCGATGAGAACAAAGACTTAATATACATCATATACAGCACTTAATATCATCTCTGTATCAACGCAAAAACATCACAATCCCTTATGTTGCTGGAGTGTCTGAAAAGCTCAAGAGGATTTTCTCCAAACACAAGATCCCAGTACATTTCAAGCCAAACCAAACCCTTAAACAGAGGCTAGTGCATCCTAAAGATAAAACCCCCAGACCGAATATGAGCGGAGTGGTATATGCTGTTCAGTGCAGCGAGGAATGCTCTGATCTTTATATTGGAGAAACCAAACAAACTCTCCACAGACGCATGGCCCAACACAGAAGACCAGCCTCCTCTGGACAAGACTCCACAGTACATCTACACCTTGTGGACAAAGGACATTCTTTTGAGGACCAGACTGTCCATATTCTGGATAAAGAAAATAGGTGGTTTGAGAGGGGCGTGAAGGAAGCCATCTATGTTAAGAGAGAAAAACCAACTTTAAACAGAGGTGGTCCAAAAACATACAATTCAATCATAGACATGATCCCTTCCAGATATCATCAAACCCCCCACCCCATCACAGAGGAACGAGGGACCTACCCGCTCCAGCCGGTGAACAATACCTCCTTAACGACCGACTCTTAACAATCATAGACAGGTTTCAGGTATTACAGGAGACAATCCCCCCCTTAACGGTAATCCCCCCCCCTTTAACGACCGATCCTCAGAATCATAGACAGGTTTTAGATATTAAAGGCTAACGATGGAACCAAGCGACCCATTCATCGGTTACCATTTGCATGTTTCCAAGCGATACAAGGCTTTGTCTATTTAAGACTCAAACTCACTGCGGATTCAGACATTTGAATTGAGAAAGCTTCCTGGAGAGTTGGCAAAACGTCTTCAAATCTTGGAAAGCAAGTCCAGTGGATATTTTTTTGTTTTGAATTTTTACGGAATCATCTCTGTACTGACTGACAACTGGCTGCCCACATGTTGCTTTTTTTCTGTTTAATTTACTTGCATTATATGTTTTTTTCACACAACAATACAATCTATTTATTTTATTCTATAATGAAGTATATTTAAATTTTGTTAATTGCTTAAAAGGTATTATTTTTCAGCTTAATACAATCTTATAAACTTTTTTAAATTGTCAGTTAAAGGTTGTCAATATAGAATATAAAATTCTAAAACATCTAACTTTCTTTTCTGTCCTTTCATAATAAAAATAAAAATCTAGTCATATCTACATAAATATTTTGCAACTCACTTGTCCCACTCAACACACCATAACGGTGCAAATTCGAATATAATGATTTTAGATGTGGTCAATTTAATTCATTACTTAATTTAAATCATTTCAGTTTATTTATAAAACATCAATTCATAACCCATGTCATCTTAAGGCACTTTACAAACAAAATTGGAGTATTTAATTAATTAATTAATTAATTATTATCAAACCTCTCATACTTCATAATTGAGCTTTCAGTTGTATTTAAAGTTAACTAAAGGGAAAGCTATCAAATTCTTTGACATTTAGATCATAAGATGTAACGGAATGGTAACTTTGACTAATACATTTTTTAAGTAACATCCCCAACACTGTCTGTTAGGTAGGAAAATATTTGATTATGTCAACATAATAAAATAAAATTGAAATATTTTGCATTAAAGGAAATATCCTGATTCTGTAGTTCTGTGGATTTAAAAAATGTGTTTGATTAAACAAACAGGGTGGTTAAGTTTAGATTTTTGTCCCAACATTTGGCAAAGCAGCTCTAATATGACGTTTAAAATGTCTTATTTCCTTTCCATATTCCTAAAACCACCAAAGAAACCAAAATTTAGGAGGGGCAGAGCTTGTTTTAAAATATGAGCCGAGAGCTGGGGTTACAGACTCAACATGACATGAAGAGTTATATTCCCTTCCTTAATTCTCCATAATAACCACTCTGGCAAATAAATGACAACAAAATTAAGCAATATGCTATATCTTTCTCTTGTGACTGACATATTACAGTGACACAGGGAAAATAAGAAAAGCAATAGCAAATAGCTTCTGTGGTCACATCAAACTGCCTCGTCAGCCATGAAAAACTGATACTTTTAAGCGTATGGTAGCAACCCCCATGCAACTGTCAGGAAATGCCACGTTTTTACTTTACCCCCCCACAGTGTGTGGGGGTGTGTGTGTGTTGGGGGGTATGTGTGATTCCCGTTGTTGCGATCAATCCCAATTTAACAGACACCGAGTCAAAGTCAACCTTCAGGGAGCCATGAAAGCTGACAGGTGAGAACTCACTGCCTTCTCCCCAACTCACATCAAAGCCGAGGCAAACAGTGGCGGGTTCTGAGGGAGACGAGCACTTTTAGAGGGTACAAAGAGACTTGGTAGAGAGGAGAGAGCGACTCGTCTCGAGACGGGGATAGCCATGAGGCTGAAGAGCAAAAGGGCACAGAATACTAAAAAAGGCTCGGTTTGCTCCTGCACAGATTCATAAGAATTCAGACTGAAAGGAACAAAAAATTCTATATGTTGTATAAAAGTTTCTGACTAAAGCCTTCAGGTGGATTTTTTCTGCCCCCGTTTTGCTTTCATTCTACACGACTAAAACATACTGGTTGTTCACTCCTTTAACTGTGTAAGTAAAGCCAGTACAAAGGAATATTATTTTTTTCTTATTGCAAAAGAGGTCAAAGAAAGTGACAGGAGGTATTAATGTGAAGAGGTTCAATGCAATTGAGTTTCTCATAATTTGGGTAAAAGTAACCATAGTTAATGTAAATGAAACACTGTGATGACTAAGCAAGAAAAAAATATTCTATGTAATTTATTTTATTTATTCGAATGTATTTCTATGATTGTTCTGCTTTTAAGGTTCTTGCTATAGGTTCACTGAAAAAGTATCGTTGACTAATGTGCATGTGAAAAATGATTTTGACTTCTGCAGCTCCGTATAGGTTTTATTGGTTTTTGATGTAAGGTTGGTAAGATATCTTCAGCTTGCCTACAAGATATATGGCTAAGTGATTTTTCTATGCATGCCTATTGTTTTTTGAGGACCCAAATTGCACCTATACAAAGGGATTTGCATGGCCAAAGAGAACGTGTGATTAAAAGAAATTGAAAAATCTTGAGCAATAGTAGAATCAAGCACAATATGGATGAAAATGAATGACAAGTACAAGAAAGTGGCGGCCTAGTGGTTAGGGCATTGTGCTTGGAATCCAGAGGTTCTGAGTTCAAGCCTCACTCCCACTGACTGCCACCCTGGATCCTTGAGCAAGACCCTTAACCCCACAATGCTCTGCAGGGCTGCACAATGGCAGCCCACTGCTCCCCAAGGGGATGGGTTAAATGCAGAGAGTTCATTTTGTTGCTTTGTACTTGTGACACTGTAATGACAATATGAGCTGGGGAAAAAAGAAAGCTTATTTCTAAATAAGGTGCGTAGTGGTTAGAAATAGGGGAAGAGCTATGGAGACAAATAGACAGAGATCAGTAGTTATTTAAATTGGTAAAGAAAAGTCATACAGTTATAAAAAATGTGGGTAAATGTAAAACCAAAGTCCCATAGATTATTATAGAAACTCTTCTACAAATGGGCCTAGTCACATACTATAAAACCCACCAAAAACATTATTCATGAAAAATAACCAATGTATAAAAAGAATTTGTCCTGGAAGAGTTTACTTGGCCCTTTTTTAAACAAAAAATATTTTTCTCACAGGGGATATAATAACATTGTTGTTCAGCGTTGTGATCTGCTGGCAGTATTTATTCATGCTTTACTCAATTGGCAGCTTCAGCAGCTTTAGCTCCCGCCTGAGTGAACAGTACTACTACATTGCATTCTGAGCACTTGTCTTTTATCCCTCCTGGAATCTAATACTTTCTTTTTTCCACCTTTTTCAAACTTGATCTTGGTCTTTTCCTTTTTCTTTTCACACCTCCACTGGGAATTTCCTGGCTTAATTACTTCCTTGTTTACTCATTGCGAGCATGCCCAATATTGAACCTTTGTAACAAACTGAAGTTTACTTACAAATACAGTATGCAAAACACAGAAATAAAATATGATAAGCAAACAGGGTACCATAATTTGATTTGAAAGCCTTCAGAATTAATTAATGGCATAGACATTTGTGACATAATAGTTGGCTTTAAGAACCAGACTTTGAAGCTCCACAAATCAAAATGCAACCTAATTAAGAAATGCAATTATGGAGATCGACAGATTCGCCAACATATCAAGGAAGATGCTTTAAAATCTCCACTTTTTAAACATGAGTTGGTGCAACTGACAAATTTTCAAATGAAAATTTGACGCAGAATAAGAAAATAAAAAAATTTAAGAAGCATTGCTAAATGAACTGTACCATTAATATCTCTACCAATAAATTGATCAGAGCATGAGGTATGGATCAGGGCTCGAAATGGAACAGGTTTCAGGATCAAGTCCACTCAAACTTCACTATATATCGGTATTTCTCATCCAAAAAAGCTTAATTTATAAACAGAGCGTTATTTCTAGATTTGTTTTCATCAATAAATTACAGTACCTACACCAGACCTGTAGTTATCATTACTCTGCACCAGTAGGCACTTTCAAAATTCCTGACCAAATAAGGGTCGAGGAAAAAAAAAAGAATACTTTTAAAAGTAATAGTAGGCTACTACTTGTACACAACATTTTTTGGGGCTTACATACAGTGCAATCACCTTAGGTAAACTGCCTGCAGGATTCAGGTGTGTAATTTTCTCCTTAAAAGCGATGGGTGCAGTTATTTCTTCTTGCATAAATCAATCAAATGGCAAACAAAAATGAACTGGAATGTGCACAAGCCTTTTTCATTTTTCATTTTTTTGTTCTTTTTTTTAAGTTTGTTGTTGTGTTACCATGACACAACAGCAACAGTGGGAATTCTTGCTGCTTGATGCTTAAGTCGTTTTCAGCAAAACACAAGGACACAGCTTGGGGTCACCCTGCCAACAGCTGCTTGCTGTTTTTCTTCTGTTTCCAGAAAATGTCAGAAGCTTCTGTCATATTTACTCTCTCATATTTACAAAAAAAGCTCCTGCCAGTTTAACTCTCTTTTCTTAACCTTGAGCAGACATCACATTTATACAATGTAGTCCTGATATGAAGTGCTAAACAGATGGAAATCGATTCAACTGCTGAACATTAATGCTACGTTACTGACTGAGACAAACAGTTAAACAGTAAGTTAAACAGGTAGAGATCTGATTCTGATGCCATCCAGTGACTGGAATATTAACATTTCAACTTGCAGGTGCATGTCTGGTTGAAAATGAATAAATTATGAAGCCAGGTAGTTATCAAAACATCAAGCAGATGTCAAAACAATAACAGAAGAGACATATTAAGCCTATAAGATGTGTTAAAGCCTATCATAAGCATATAATAGGGCTTTTGCAGAGTCACATATCATTTTGACATAGCCAAATCTGTTGAATACTTTCTGGTAATGTTCTAAAACATATAATGGGCAGAGGGTAAAAGAAGGGTATTTTCTGTTCCTCTCACTGTCTTCTGCAGGGCCCTCTTCCAGGCTAGTGTTTAACTGAAGTGCCGCAGTTTAAAACCATGATGTCAGCACACTCTCCACCAAAACTTAGTGAACTATTGAGAATATACTGGTAGGGAATAATCTTGATCTTTTGAAATTTCAATGTCTAAAAGTGAACTTGATAATGCTAGTGGTGTTCTTTGAACAGATAATGCTTTCTTAAAGAGATCTGCTAAAGGATTTACTGTTATCCATTCAGACGGTTGTGTGTGTTGGGGATGCAAGCTTAGAATGTCAATGAACATGCCCAAGATGTCTCACATGGCAGCTGCTGGTTATAAAATCTCGGTCTCATAAAAATCCAAAAATGTTATTCTGTTTCTATCAGGCACCCCTTGTCTCTAGTGGCCTTCGCCTTCTACTCCCATTGAATAGCCTATTCTTTCAACTGACCAGGCTGGGTTTTTTTTAGGATAACGTATGCCCCTTACACTGCAAAAATAGAAATCTCAATAAGTTATTTTTTCTTAAAAAAGTGCGTTTTTCCTTGAATTGAGGAGTTAAGTAAGACACTTTGCCAATGGAACAAGACAATTTCCTTTTAAAATAAGAAAAAAAAAATCGTCTTATTTCAAGTAAATATTATCAAACTATCTTATTTTAAGAGTAAAAATACTCATGCCATTGGCAGATCATCTTATTTACCTGCTCAAATTAAGGGTAAATACACTTAATTTAAGAATGTTTTACTTATTTCTGGATTGTTTTTGCAGTGTAGTACATAGGAGCTATCAGCTGCTAGCAACTCAGATCACTTAAAAACCAAATGCACATCTGCATATGTACCACATGAAGTGTTTCTTGGTGCCCATTGGACTAGTAGCATGCTTTTGTCAAGGAATACATTTTATTTTTGTGTATGCATGGCGAAAAAGGTGGATGCTTCCACAAGCTGCAAAAGCAGTTGCTGAGTTGAAGTTAAACATAATAGATATTCTGAACTAGTTGTTATAAGGCTAAGAGAGAATAAAAAAGGGTCATAAAACCTTATAGTGAAGGCGATGATTTAGACTTTGTAGAAATGATGCAGAAGATTTCATATGTAAGCTGGGTCACTTGCTGCGCAACTCTAAACGACATTCTTTTCCTAACAGTTATTTTTTTCCTCCTCCATAAAATCTCTCTGAGGCTCTTTAAAAGCGCAGCCCGAGTGCACTCACTTTTTATTGTCTACCAGCTGTTGGAAAACGTTACACTCTGAAGGAGAGGAAAGACAGGAGAAGTCCTCTGAGGACCCATTTGTAGAGCTCCAGCAGCCTAAGTCAGCCGTCTCTGATGTTAGAGCAGGTGTGCATCCTTTGTGGGGTTTTCACCTGAATTCTGCTTCCAGAAGAAAACTACATCATAAGAGCATCTTAAAAAAACAGACATGACTTCCTTCTTTAGAGGCCTGGCGAGGCAGAAATTTCCTTTTCCTGCTGAGCCGTTCCCACCCACAGGTCTTCACAGCAACTTGGCTTGCAGCCTGTCGATACAGTGCATGTACAGAGGAGGAGTGGATCAATACACTTTGAGGTGCTGGCAAATCTCTGAGTATGTTAGTCAGAACAAAGATGTGAAATTACTCAATCCAATTCCAGGCTTGTCATGCCAACAGAACCCGCAAGGAAATAATTGAACCCAAGAACTTCAATTACACCTTTTTAGTAAAAGTCATTACAGCAAAGCTCATTAGCAGTGTAATCAAAGCTGAAGGAAGCAGTCTTTTTTTTTTTCCAAGTAACTGCTTATGGCTGATTTGACTGTATGTTTCCCAAGCTGATGTTGGATTGTAACACCTTTAAAAAAAAATGCATACGGGGGTCAATATATAGGTGTCAGTATGTGATATCAGTCCCATCTTATTGGCTGACTTCGCAGCTCTGTTTCTATCTCCGGGTCTCGCCCAATCATTTCAGGCCAGTATCTCCGGAGCAGGAAGTAAAGATTATGGCTATGTGGAACCATTTAGATCTCTCGCAGATCTCTTTAATGCTGCTCATCGATCGCTTCCCCTCCTTTAAAAACAAATGGACAACACTGATGGTCCAAATGGCCCTTTTCCCAATTACAGGCTTGGGTGGCTTTCAATCCTCCCGCCGAAAAACACGGGTCTTAACTTTGGATTGCTACTTAGTGGCCTGTGTGCAAGTCCTGCTTGCCGTTTGTGTATCCAATCATGCACTTGCAAAAACTCACTAGTGCTACTTTGGAAATGAATTATATATTTTCCATTTTATCCACCCTGCTATGAGCCGGTGAAGTTTTGCTTTTGTTTGCGCTAGAAATTCCATCTAAAACGAGGATTTATTTAGTGCCTGCATTTTAGCATATCAGATCCTCATTTGAAATATCACCTAAGGATGATTCTAAACAGCTTACTGTATAAATTCCCCTGTGATCCACTACCTTATGGAGGCATTGTCAGAGGTAACAAATGTGACCTTTCTTTCATGCAGACCCTGAACACCAGGCCGGTACTGTGTTCCACTAAATCTTGGACAAGAGCAGCGACAACGCAATCCAAAGAAGGAGTGAACTGGGAGCTGAAAGAGTAAGAGAGAAAGAGAAGAGCTGCTGTCAACAAGCTCTTATGGTGAACAGATGTGGGGGAGCTCCCTCACCACTCCTTACCCTGCAGCCATGCACAGACACACACACACATGCATAATTCAACACACACACCGGCAGAGGAGAAGAAAAAAACAATGATTTGGAGTAAATTCCAGGGATGACTGGAATGGCTGTGGTCCATTTTCTGCAGAAAGGCCAAATTTGGAGGAAACTAAATAAGACGCTGAAGTAGATGGTGGTAAACAGCTGCTGAGGAAAAGTGTTTTTTTCCTTATTTTATTTTCTTTCTTCTTTTTAAAGAAACACCACTCTCAGTAAGCCAGAATGAGTTAGGAGAGCAGTCTAGAAGCTTGATTTATGGTGTTTCCCGTGTGCTACAGAGTGCCCCGTTTGACGGAGAAGCAGACATAAAGCAGCTGGCTCTCCAAACAGCTCGTATAAAGAGATGCTATCGGTCAATGGGCCATACTTTGGTCACGCAGCCAAACTCTTTTTCCACTCTGAGTAAGAACGCAGCTTTTCTTGCGCATTTATCTTCATAGGGAGTTAGTCTTACGTAACCACATTGTACTGTTGAATTCAATCTGTGCTCTGATTTAAGGGGCTCAAAGTGAAAGACAAGCTTGACTACACAGTGTGCAGTTGTTGAGAATGTACGCAAGCGCTGACATGTTTTACTTTTTTTCTTGGCACTGTTTTATTCTAGTCTTAGAACAGAACCTTCTCTACTTTTACCTCCCTGTGCCTCCCACAACCCCTATTTACCTGAACTTTAACACTTTTAAATTACATGTTTCCTTGGTCTACCTACTCACTTCAAAACAGACTCTCACCTCCAGTGCATAGTAGTAACAAGATAGTGTTGTTGATCAAGGGTAAAAAACATATTGGCTGCTGTTTTCCAAATTTCAAAGAGATTAGAATCAAAGGTTACAAATAAACTTGAAAATACAGTTCTTTTACTTTTTACATATGCTATACTGCACTTTTAGCATGTACCTATGCATGGTAATCTATAGAGAAGACAATGTAAAATGAAGGGTTTGCAGAAATGAAAGATTTTTATCATCTATTTTTTACTTTTTCATAAAGCAGGAGTGTATTTTTTTCCTAAATAAATGTTTTACAAATCATAAAGACTCTAGATTAAAATAATGCAGTCCAGGGTTTAGTAGTTTAATATTTAAAGCGTAACTCATCTCCAAAAATTAATATTTAAACAGTGTAAAATGAATGAACAAGGCTTAATGTGTGGTATTTTAATCTTGCTCTGTTTTTTTTTTTATTTTCATGTGAGCTTAATTAAGATCTGTAATATTTGTCTTTAAACCATCTTAGTGCTCCCCTAAGTGGCTTTTCTAGTTTATTGTTGTTATCAGTGTTGGGAAAGTTCTCTTTCTACGTGAACTAGTTCAAAGTTCAGTTCACACATTTTAAAATGAACTAGTTCAGTTCATAGTTCATAATTCAAAATTTTGAACTAAGTTCACAGTTCCAAAAAATGAACTAGTTCATAGTTCTTTTTTTTTTCATATATTGCTCAATTACACCATAGCCTACTGTAGAACAGCAGAGAGCAATTATTTTATCAGTTGTAACTCTGACACTGTGCGTCAGATTTCATCTTCATATCCAGTTTTGAATCCTTATCCAACCAGGATTTATATTAGCATTGAGGGGACAGCATTTCCCCATTGTTGCTTTAATGCTTTGTTGCTGTCCATTCACTTCACACTAGTAGTAGCTGCAGCTTTCACCCCTACAGTATATTCTCAAAAACATCAAGAAAAATGTGCTGCTTGAATGGTCTTTTTTATGAGGAATTATTAAAAGAAAAACAGGAAAGTAGTCTTTAAGGTGCAAATGTTTTTTTAATTTTAATAATTTTTTTCATTTGAAATTCCATTTCAGTACATATGCCATTTCAGATTTGCTTTGGATGTTACTGAAGTGCGGATTTTTTTACTGAAAGCCGGCGGGCAAAATTTGCAGAGAAATGTAAGATTGTTGCCATCATCCTCACCGACCACCAGGTCATAAAACTGTTTTAAGTGATCATACTGCTGCTTTGTCGCATCCACGGTCGCCTCCATGCTGCTGTGGCTTCCACGCTGCATTTTGTTTTGATGACGCACGCGACTGTAGGCTACGACACTGGTAGCTGGTGTTGCCAGATTGGGTGTTTTTTACCGCTACATATTAAGGCCTGTTTACGGTGTGATTTAGCCGGGGTTTCGCCTGGAGGACTCTATAGAAATCTGGCAACCTATTGAACGAAGTTGAACTGATAGAGCGTGCCGTTCACAGACACCAGAATGAACGAGTTCACAATAACGTTCATCAGGCAGTAATACAGTATGTTCAGTTCACGTTCGCCCAAAATATGAACGAGTTCATGAACTTTTGTTCAATGAACGCGTTCAGGCACAACACTGGTTGTTATTGGTCAGAAAGGCTTATGGTAATGCAGGCTTTTGTCATCATAGTTCCACGTTTAGGTGTAAAAGCAACTAGCTAATATTAGAAAAGCAGAAAAGATTTCTTTATTCTATTTTTGGTTTTGAAAACCAGCCCTAATTTTAGGGGCAGATATCTGCACAGTCAACTGTTGTGTAGTGGATAGCTTTGAGGATGGACTGGCTGATGCATTGAGATTATATGAGTTTTATATGATACTTCTTTTAAAAATATAAAACATTTTGCTCTCCTCCTGTTGGCCCTTCTTATCAACTCAAATGCCTTCTTCATCATTTGTTTTTGTCTTAGCTATGAAGTTAACTACAGTGGATTGGACTTTCCATAAGCTTCTCTTGCAGTGTGAATAACTGGAAGCAAAACTAACTTTTTGTAGGTCCTGCCACCACAAGAACCAGAACAAATTTGTTGGTTCTTGCCAAGCTTAAGCCATGTTATATACTTGACACTCCCACAGCCTGGACATAAAATATTATGTTCAGACTGTTAGAAACGTAATGATGTGGTTCTAAATGATCTATGGTGTTTATATGTCTCTTGAAAAGCCCATTTGAGATTCATATTTCCCTACATAGTGTTTTTTTTAATGTCCACCCATGCAGTATGTGACCAAAACCCAAGAATGTGGATGAACTAGACACACTTGGCCCTAAAGACAAAGTCAGGGCAACAAAATGCCATTCTACTAACTGCAAAAGATACTTGTCATGAAGGGGCTGAATATATCAAAAAATAATCCGCTTAATGTTTAAAAATTTTTACTGAGTGCAAAACAAAATAGCAAACAAATATTGTATATAGTGACTTGAATTTTTTTATTTTTTTGCCATTATGGATATAACAAAGATGAGGTCTGACCTACTCACCTTCTTATCTGGGACTCTTGACAAATTCTAGGCTGACTTCACAACTTTGAAGTTAAACTTTGACATTAAATAGATCAGGCTTTACAGATTCCCCTCTTTATGTTGTGTAATAATATGTCACAATATCTTACAAAACCTTCAGATACAACCCTTTTAATAACTTATAATAACTAGTTACATTCAAACCAAAAAAAGTTTGGATTAAAATATTCATTAACCTATGCTGATGAAGGTTCTCAGTCATCCAGGTCATAGTCATTCCGTAAAAATTCAAAAAGTCCAGTGGATATTTTTTGAATTTTTACGGAATTCATTAACCTATTAAACATTGTGCGGGTGTGTTCTCCTTAGGCGTATTTTACATAGTTTGAAATAGAGTGTAACAAAACAAGATGTTTGACACGCATTATGTACTTGTTTACCTGCTGATTACACAGGTTTACCCTCTCTATTACAACCTTGTCATCCAGCCTTGGCTCAATTCCACAAGCCAAATTAAATTAGTTGCAGCCATTGGTTTCTACAGCGAAAAAATCCTCTAGGTCATACACAGAAATTATGAATATTAACCAGAAGACCTCTAATAGAAGATTTTAACCCCTCTGTCGTTAGGCTCTCAACCACTTTATTGTATCTTACTGCGTTATTCACTTGACAAACAAACTATTAATCCCAAAACTCCTCTGCTGTGCAGGATTAGCTCCAGAGGCTTTCATTATCCGTTGATACCACCACCTTGATTACTTTCAATTGGCGTGAACACCTAATTTTCTGGCATAATCTAATTCAATATCATCTCATTTAGAGGCTGATAGAATGAGACCAGAGATAATTTGCTCTGCATGGTATTGCATTGAGATTAAATGTTTGTCTTGCAAAGTAATGAATACGTGGTGAAGATGTGAGGTTCTATTCATTTTCACCTCTGTGTTCGGTGAGGAATAAGACCAAGTAGATAAAGGTTGCATTTCAATTGACTTTTAGTCCAGACCTACTTACTGCGACCTTGTTGGTGAGACTGGCTTATTTCACCTCAGATTACCTTTTGACAGGGCTTCAAAGAATGTAAACAAGTTCTAAATCATTTTAAATCTGGCCCTGTTATCCCAGGACTGCTACAGACAAATGTTTCCTTCTTTATGGAAGTGCTCACAAAGCAAGAACACTAAACAGACATAAAGAAAATTTTGTCTGCAGTCAAATAAAGTAGCTGTAGTCCCAGGGATTTATTTTCCCTTAGTTGAATTACACTTGTTTGTTCCCTCTATGCTGGAAAAACAAAAACAATAATTAAAAAAAGTTCCCCATCAGTTTAATTTCAGCTCCAGATCGGATCTTGCTACCATTGATGCCAAGTGATAGCTGTCTTTTTGACAGGAGACTCAAAGGTGACTGTCAGCAGCAGCTAATGTCTTTCACTCTGCTTGTGTCCAACTGAGTGGTTAGAGTCAGACTCATGTCTCCAGAGGTCAATCAGTCACTGGACAGATGTTCCAAACACAATCAGACCTCAGGCCATAGATCAACTACATCAACAGACCATTTTTGTACAGCATACCGGAGAAGATCATATGAGATATAAAAACTGAGATGCTAAATATGAAGTTAAGATCAGCTAACCAACATATTCAGCCTCCTTTAGAATATGCCTATCAAATTCAGCAGTTCATTTGGATAGAAAACTATGACATTTTATACTTGATTTCATTCTCCTGTTAGGTGAATAGAGGTGATTCTCATGCACCACCTATTTTTGTTTTTCTGTTTTTTTTTGTTTGTAGGAATATGTTTCGTACTGATCTGTAATGAAGAGGTCTTCATTACTGGGACTATTTTTATGTATATAGCTTTTTATGTAAATAGCTTGTAGCACTTTAAAGGGGCCTTTGCACTTTATCAAAAATCAGCTTGCTTAGCACTAGGGCACTTAATTAGGCACTGCACTTTAAGCATAGATTTGCACATAAAGAACAGTTTGCACACAAGGTTTTAAAATATTTATTGAATATTTGTTGTGTATTTTGGAGGTTAACATGTAGTCTTTTGTTCCAGGCTCTCCACAGCTGCTCTCCATTAGTAATTAGGGTGGTTGTCTGTGGAAAAGAGAATTGATGTTTAGAGCAAGCAAGGGTTACTGTTTAGAAACTTCAGCAAATGTTAGGGTAAAGTTTGTTAGAAGTGAGTGCAAAAGAAGTGTTGTGGTGCTGAGAAAGTGACTTACCTATCTTTTCAGTGTCCTCTCCAGGGTGTTTGGACAAATGCTTCCCTGGGGGTCCAGACAACATTTATAGGTTCTGGGAGAGACCATGGAAAATATAGGGGGAGTTGTGCACATAGTTTGTGGGATTTCTATAGGGTTTGGGTGTAAGTTAAATCAGAAAATAGTTTATAAAAAAATAACCTTAAGTGTGTGTTTGTAGATATTTGACTTAAATGTATGTTTTTAGATGGAAGTGAGGAGTTAATTTTCATGTAAATGGTTTAGTCCATCAGCTGTGTCTATTTAAGACAGAGATTGTGTGTTTGATGGAGACCAAATAAACCTGCTGATGCCTCAACTTCACTCTGCCTGAAAAGTTCATTTTCTCACTGAAAATCCAGCCGAGAGGTTGCCTGTTTACATGATCACAGGTCATGCCTGAGTTTAAAGTTTAACACATCCTAGAATCAGCTTTTTTTCTATTAAATTTGTATTAGCTAGGTCTTTGAGAGGCTACTGTAATGTTAGTGCCAATACCAGTGTTAAGTATTAAGTATTTGTAAAAACAACCAAATTCTCCACAATATTACACCACTTCTATGTTTGAAAAAGATCACAGTATCAAAACGATAATTTTGACTTTATTGTAGCTGCCAAAATGTGGTTTCCTGATGTGGATTAGAAAAACAACAACCCTCTTCTGTATTCCAGCTGTACTGGATCCAAGGTAAAAATATGACTTTGTATGTTAAGAATTTCACAAAATTAGGACAAAATCGTTTATATAACTACGCTTTGTTTTAGCACTTGAATCAATGCTTTCTATCCGCGAGTTGAAATCGAAGTACTTGTACTTACACACAGTTCACAGAACTCTGGTATCAGCATATTTCTAGTTTTTGTGTATCGTGTAACATTTTCATGTAAAATATTGTTTAGAAATATTAGACTAAAGACCGCCTCCAACTGTCAAAGTGGTTGAATCGTTTTCCAGAGGAATTTTCCTAACGCTACATGCTGGTATATGCCTACGTCATGGTACAAGCATTCCTCATCATAGTCTGTGTTTGGTTATAAAGGCAAATCACTATAAGTCATCCTGTCCTCCGCTGCCTCACTTTGCACATGGCTGAGTCAGCTCCTTGGAGCAACTGGTTTGAACTAATAAGGCTTCGGCCTCCCCTGACCTCCAGTTATGGGGGGATTTGAAAAATTAACATCTAAAGATCCAACTGTGGTGTAACTATCAGAGTCACTTAGTGATAAGACAATAAAGCGAGCGGTATGTAAAAAGTGCCACCTGGATAAACTGCATAGGCAGAAGAGATAATTTAAGATGATGGCTTTATTCCAGCTACTTTAGCTACTTTTATGAGTCATTCAAAATTTGCACAGCATAGCTTTTGTTTTGCTTAGAGAGTATAGTAGAAAATTAATATAAAGTTGGTAAAAAAAAGACCCATAACAAGATAATAGAGCAAACTAACGACATTTACTTTTGTTTTTGTGCAACTAAGAACATTTCATATTTTATTTGTTCTTTTTGGCTTATTTAAATGCAATTTACTTCCCAAAGGCTGTTAAAAATTAATGTTGCAAAAGTTGACAATAAACTGACACAGTTTAAATTTAATATTATTCTTATTTTTTAATATCGTCTGGGTGTCAAATAACTTTTTAAGTTTTTATTTGATTTAACATCTTGGTTTTGTACATTTAACTTTAAAAGATAGTTGTCTCTTTGGCATCAGCCGTTGCTATATAAGTAAAAGAAGTCACTTAAACTATATCCTCAAGTCCTGCTTCTTTTCAGGATGCCTCATCAGCTATCATGCAGAGGATATAGGAGCAGAGCTAGTGATTCACTACCCCCTAACCGGATTTTCTCAGCTTGTCTTGGGATTGAAAACTTCAAATCCTCTCCCATTTAGATTCTCCCTTCTAACCCCCCTTTCCCCACTTGCACATTTGCTTTCTGCTGTGCATGGACTCCCAGAGTGAGCACTATGAAGGATTACCCTCCCCAGATGTAATCCAATCAAAATCAGAAAAAATGGAAAGAAAGAAAAGCAGAAACTGATTTCTTATCTTTGTAAGATGCTGCATTTCCTCTCTTCTCTGAGAACACACAGCCAGCATTATCAGTCATTTGATTACCTTGAGTAAAAATGGATATAGAACAGCAGCGGTTTCAGCCTCAAGAGGCCTGACTTGCACATTGAAATCCAATTGAAGGCTGTACCTTATGTATTTGTTTAAGATTTGGAAATAATTAACTATGGTAAAAGCTGTTATGGCTCCACAATGGGATTAGACAAGACATAAAGGGTTGTTTCAGTTCAAGACAATTGAGGTACGAGGGCACCTTTTCCCTGCCACTTTAGTTTTATATGCAATTACAGAAATGCATCCTTATTCCAAAATGTTTTAGTTTCACTGGGTCTCTGGCCATTAGAGGCTTTTTTATATTACAGTGTGTGTTTCCACGTCTGCATTTGCACACTAAATTTGTCTCACAAAGTGTGCGTCAGCCTGGGGCGCCGCCAGGCTAGCAGATGTTGGTCACAGAGGACAGCTGATCCTGTGAACTGGATGCACTCACAAACATGTGTTTGTCTCGCTTCCATATGGATGAAACACATGTAGCAGATACAATCGCCTTGACCAATGATATCTTTCTAGACAATTTAAGGACATTTAAATGGACATGGAGCTCAACTCTGACATGCTAGGTGTTACAGCTTCAGTTATTATTCAGACTTCTCTGTCTTATTTTGGAATATGAACTTAATGATGCATCATGGTTTTATGGTGGATATTTGCGACCTGGTCAGAAGAAGTGGGAAGTAACAAGTTACATTTTCTTGAGGAGCTTTTTGAACAAAACGTACTTTTAGGAGTAATTATACTTCACAATACTTTCAGTTTTACCTAGATAATATTCTTTTCAGAGAATCATTACTCTTACTTGAGTAAAACGTCTTGTTATTCTATCCAAAAGGAGAAGTGATGTCAAAAGTGCACACATTTAATTAAGTAGAAATATAGTTACTGCAGTTTAAAAGCACTCAGGATAAAGTTGAAGTATCAACTTGACCTCTGTACTCAAGTAAAAGTGAAATAATATCTGCTCAAAAACTACTTAAAGTATAAAAGTATAAAGTATCCTTTAAAAAAAAACAGCCAGATGCCACTATATGAATTAAAAGCAAAATTTTTGACTATTTTGAAAAATTCTGAGATAGGGCCAAGGATGAGGGAGGTCTTGTTGGTCTCCGTCTCCCGATACGCTCTTACCTGTGTCCGACCTTTCAGACATTTCAACATCTTTTTCTGAATCCGACATTGTAGCATGGCATAGACAATTCACGTTTGCAGTTTGAAGAACACCTGCTTGCTTCTAATGATTTCCTTTAGCTAACCAATGAGTGTTTGCGTTATATGACTCATCCAATGACACTAGTTTTCACTAGATGTGGATGGCGCCAATGATCTGCATTGGATGGCGCACATGACGTGAAATAAATATTTATAAACATTCAACCGAAGCCAAGAGGAACAAGTAAAATTTGTTTTAAAAATGTAAGGAATAGAAAGTACAGATACTTGTGTGAAAATGTAATGAGTAGAATTCAGAAATAGGAAGAAAAATAAGTAATGGAGTAAAGTATAGATACCTAAAAACTGTACTTAAGTACAGTAACGATGTATTTGTTCTTCGTTACTTGACAACTCTGAAAAAGAGTAACGTAAGCTGGTAAGATGAAAATATTGTAAACAGCAGGTATTTTCACTGGAAGTTTTTATCCTTTCATAACATACAGTATATGCATTTCCTTCTATAAATATATCGCTATAAGAGACTTTCCAGTATTCGATGCCGGTCCAGCAGATTCTGCAGCAGTGTCTTCGTCACCGCCATCAGACAGCTGAACTGTTGAAAAAACTCAGCATCAGACTGATAACACCAAACCAAAAATACTGCATAATGGCACCATACATATTTAATGCTCTGAACTTCCATGTCATCATGTTTTTTCTCCCACAATGTTTAAATTTGATCGCTGCAATAATAGTAATAATGAATTTTATTTGTAACGCACTTTACACTTGACTTCAAATCTCAAAGTGCTTTTTGGAATGGAAATGTTCTGAAAGCTGTACAAAACGAAACTTTGTTTTGTACACACACTGTGTATACAAAATGACAATAAAAGTTATCTAAATATTGGTTTCATAGGCTCATCTAAAAAAATGATTTTAAAAATATTTTTTTGTTCTAAATTTGTTGTTTTATAAAGTTATTTATTAGTTTTTTTATTTTATTTTATGTCAATACTTAAGAATAAACAGAATTTGCATATAACTGTCTAATTACAAGATTTTACACTTTAAATCAGATGTTAGTAACCATACATTTGCGTAGCCTTATTTCCAAGAACGTATCCTACCCACCTTGAAGCAAAGATAAAGGTTGGTTGGATGGATGGATGGATGGATGGATGGATGGATGGATAGAAATAGACAAAATAATGGAAAATAGAAATAAAATATTGGACATTTTTTTCCTTCTTGTCATGATCTTGAAAACATGTGATCTCCCTACTTCTCCAGTCATATGAAATACTCTAAGCTAGGATTTTACTGATAAAATAATTGCTTGCCTCCAATGTAGCGAGCTGAACTGCCTCCAGTTTCTAATAGCCTTGTTTTCTGAGAGTCAAGCTGGTGATAAATTGATTCTGAGTGGATGTAACATGAGAGCGAGAACCTTTCAGCGTTTCCTCTGTCCTGCATTTGACCTGTGAGCCTCTGCAGCTCTTGACGGCAACCTGTCTTTCCTATTGGACTCCTCTTTGTTGTAAGCTTGATGCCGGGGTGTCCTGAACTGCTCTTAATGTAATTGCTAAAAGATAATTGTACTGGCAGGTTACGGCAAAGCCTTAGCTCCCCCGAGCTGCCCCTGATCCCTGCATAAGGACCTGATTAACAGCCATCTCCTGTCATTAACTGTGAGGGCTTTGGGCAAGCAGGCCGCTACAAGTGTGTAATTGTCATATTATACCCATTGCTTGGTTGAATTGAGTATTGGAATCAAGTTCCTGGTCTGAAGTGGCTTCTGGCAGGCCTTTATGTAAGCAGCAGAATTGACCAAACTGCTTCTTCTTGTTCCTGTAGTGAAAAGTGACAGCTCTACTGCTGTCTCATGCTCAATTTGCTAGTCTGCTGTGGAGAAAAGGAATATTTTTTTCCCTCTTTAAATGGCCTATAGCTCAAGGGCCCAACATCTCAGGGTTGACATCCAGTTGGGGAAATACTTTATTGAATAACATTAAAGCCACGGGAATGAATCATTTGCTCCTCTGTATGGGGCAGTAACTGCCAAAAGCAGCAGCCAGGCAGGGGTTCAAAACAAATAAAGCCAAACGCATGTTTACCAACCTGCGGAGAACCTGTCTGTTTTGTGTATTATAGCGTAGATGTAGCGCAGATTACAGCAAAAGTCTCCTGCACTGAACTGGCAGGAGCAGGCCATTGATCTTTGCTTGGCTCCGTGAGACTGTGATGTGTCTGCAGACAGATGGAAAGAAAGAGCGGTGGAGGGGATGCAGGGGGGGGGGGGGAGCAGCCAGGCGCTCTCTAGAACATGCTCAGAAATGCATATGCAAGGCAGCCTCTTGATGGTACTTCAGAGACAGGCCAAGTTTTGCTTAGATTGCTTAAGGATGGACTTATTGGGGCAGTTAGCTTCACTTTGTAGCTGAGAGAAGTAAAGGATGAAGGGAAATTCAGGACTTTTTTTAAGGGGGTCAGAGAGGGAGGAAGGAAAGTGGGTAAGCCAGAACTATACAACTAAAAGATACATGTTTAAAGATATCTCACGATGCAGATATGAGCATTATATGGAGCATAGATAGTTTTTAAGATGGCTTTTTGTTTGAAATGTAGATAAATACAGAGATCTACAGAATTAATGAAATGCCTTATTTTATACTTTAGTTAGAACCGCAAATCTAAAAAGCAATAAAAATCTGGCTTGATGGCATATTTTTTCTGTCTTTAAATTAATCATGAAAGATGCTGACATTTATTAACCAGGCTCTTTCAAAACAGCCTGCATTGTTGCCACTTACTTTAAATGCCCTTAATTTTGCCTACAGTTATAAAGAAAAGGGCTGTCTTCTTTTAGCAGAACATATCATTTTATTCCCAAATTCATGACAAAGACATCCTTTCCCCATCACATCATTACCAAAAGTGTAATATCCCGTCCAAGAATAAAGTAGCCAAACCAGTCAATGCATTTCTTGTTATATTGCAGTAATATTGGAATTCTTTGCTATCAGGAAGATAGTCAAAAGGGATCTGTCAATTCAAATAAGCATTGGTATTTCCCATATTAAATCTCATGTTAAATATCAGAGATTTGATTATTCCATAATCCAAACAGAGTCCTTTTAGTTTTTTTTGTGTTTCTAATGTAAAATCAAAGGCTGGATTTTGGTTCTCCTAAGACCTCTATGTAGGACTTACTGCTGCTTTGCCTTTATTGTTGATGTAACTTGTTTTTTTCCAATGACATGATGCAATTAAGTGTCCAGTCTAACTACATGTTTGATTAGAGGAGCAAATGCTCCAAAGCCAGTGAGTTGGCTGCGATTACATTGATTGACTTACAGTAACAATAAACTAAACTGCAAACTGCTTTGTTTCATGTTGAGGCTCAAATCTGATAAATTACTTTAAATGTTTCTGTATTATCACACTGACAATGCATATCCGTGTGTATAAATATTTTCTTTTATTGTATAACAATATCAATAAACTAATTAAACTGCTTTAAAGTGACTTTGTTGATCCACACAAAGCGGTGCATTCTGATAAAGAGGAAGAAACAGCATAAATTTTATCAGATTGCATTTAAATAGAGCATTGTTAACTCTGACACTGCTCATTGAAATGCAGTACAAATTTTCGTGGAAGGTAAATTATTGGGAAACATGGTTTATTAATGCATTATTTAATCTTAGTGAAAATCAAGCAGCTCTGTGAAGGCCCTAGAGTTCTGATACACGGTATTGACCAAACACCATAATGAAGACCAAGGAAAACAGCAGATAATGTTGTGAAAAACTACAGTGCCAGTTTATATATGAATACCTCTAAAGTCGTAGGGAAGCGGCTGTTCCAACCGTTGCATTTCCGAATTCTCCCGAGTAGTTCCTGAATTTACACGAGTGAATAAAGTGAATGTGATTGGTCATTTATCAAGGGTGCTGAATTGTTGTGGTGGAACGTTCGCAAGCAAGTTTGGTTGTGGCCGGCATCTCGAAAGCATCTTGCTAACCAGTTAGCAACTTAGTGCTAGCAGATTCCCAATGGGAAATTACATTGGGACCAAGTAGTACTTAGCAACGACACTGTCAAGGAACGCTATGGACAGCGGAAACATGCAAGAGGAGGAGAGTTTTGTGTCAGAGGTCGTGGATGAGTCTCCTCCGTCATACATTTTTTATTTAGAGGAGGAAAGCGGGGACGAAGTTGTCGTGGAAGAGGACGCCAGGGCGGCAGAAGCTTGGTTTGGTGTAGAAGGCTTACAGCCGTACATGTTTGAGCCCTTGCCTCGCAACACTGCCAGTTCTGTTAGCTCTACACCTGCTGAAGACACAGACGTCCATCCCCGTGAACACTGGGTGGTAACTCAATGGTATAGTAAATGATTCTTATTTCTTATTTCAACCGTTGCATATATTAGCTGCGACATATGAATCAAGAAGCTATAAACGAAAAAATTTGATTGACAGATGACCGTTGATATGTAGCCTAGGCAGATATTCAACTGCAGAAACTCTGTTTTTTCATCCATCCACCTGCTTTGCAGCCAATCAGCCTCCAATACGCACCTGTCTGCTCCTGTGTGCAGGCGGTGGATGTGCTGTGACTTCATTCAGATGACATTGTTTCAAACCACCTCCAGCCCCTCCTCCACCATCATAGCTAAAACTTCATCAGAGTGTCATTCCACCCAGACTCTTACTGCGTTCCCTATCTCATCTTAACCCGTCTGGCAGAAGACCGCCATGTTGAGCCTGGTTCTGCTAGAGGTTTCTTCCCAACGGGGAGTTTTTCTTCTCCACTGTTGCTTCATGCTTGCTCATCATGGCCAAGTTCTTTCAACCTGTGTTATCCAAACTGGACTTCCATCTTCCAGGTCCCCGAATGAAGCTCTAGTATCAGCTCACGCAATTGACTGGATCTCCCCATAAAGCTCAGCAGACCGTCTCGCAAACAGCAGTCTATAGACTGACCAACTTCATCCATCTCCACTCAACCACCAGTTGCTCCTGATTTGCTATAAGTGCTATTTCCTGCCAAGGTCTGAGCGCCAAAGACAAAGTAATTTTATCAATAAATTTCTCCTAATTGTCTTTTCTTTTTGTGTGAGATTTTCAGATTGAAATATGATTGGCGAGAATTAAGGTGCTGAAGCTGATTTATAACTAACTGGCCTGCATAAAATAACGAAAAAACCCCCACAGATTTTAAGACAGGAAAAATGTAAATTTTCTTACTTTTGGGACATTATAGTCAAATAAAGAGCATTTATATAAATGTTTAAGCCAAAAATGATTTGAAGTTTAAATATGAGTTCCCTACGACTTTAAGCTTTAAAAAACCGTAATAGAGTTCCCTTCAATTCCTCAGTGTAACCTTTAAAGTTTATGAAACAACTGCAAATCTACCAAATCACTGCCATCCACCTAAATTGAGAGGTGGGTGTGGATAATTTTAATCATTGTAACTCTGGATGAGCTGCAGGGATCCTCCGCTCATGTAGCAGAATCAATTGAAAACCATTCAGACAATTATTAGAGTTGATACATTTATTAGTGTGGGATATGTTCTTTGTAGAAATCGAAAAGAAGAAACCCACTGTTAAAAGAAGGCGACAAGAAACCAAGTATCCAGATTCCAAAGGGTCATGTAGAGGTCGTTACTATATATATATATATATACACTATATTGCCAAAAGTATTTGCTCACCTGCCTTGACTCACATATGAGCTTAAGTGACATCCCGTTCCTAATCCATAGGGTTCAATATGACGTCGGTCCACCCTTTGCAGCTAGAACAGCTTCAACTCTTCTGGGAAGGCTGTCCACAAGGTTTAGGAGTGTGTTTATGGGAATTTTTGACCATTCTTCCAGAAGCGCATTTGTGAGGTCGCACACTGATGTTGGACGAGAAGGCCTGGCTCTCAGTCTCCGCTCTAATTCATCCCAAAGGTGTTCTATCGGGTTGAGGTCAGGACTCTGTGCAGGCCAGTCAAGTTCATCCACACCAGACTCTGTCATCCATGTCTTTATGGACCTTGCTTTGTGCACTGGTGCACAGTCATGTTGGAAGAGGAAGGGGCCAGCTCCAAACTGTTCCCACAAAGTTGGGAGCATGGAATTGTCCAAAATGTCTTGGTATGCTGAAGCATTCAGAGTTCCTTTCACTGGAACTAAGGGGCCAAGCCCAGCTCCTGAAAAACAACCCCACACCATAATCCCCCCTCCACCAAACTTTACACTTGGCACAATGCAGTCAGACAAGTACCGTTCTCCTGGCAACCGCCAAACCCAGACCCGTCCATCAGATTGCCAGATGGAGAAGCGCGATTCGTCACTCCAGAGAACGCGTCTCCACTGCTCTAGAGTCCAGTGGCGGCGTGCTTTACACCACCGCATCCGACGCTTTGCATTGCACTTGGTTATGTATGGCTTGGATGCAGCTGCTCGACCATGGAAACCCATTCCATGAAGCTCTCTGCGCACTGTTCTTGAGCTAATCTGAAGGCCACATGAAGTTTGGAGGTCTGTAGTGATTGACTCTGCAGAAAGTTGGCGACCTCTTCGCACTATGCGCTTCAGCATCCGCTGACCCCGCTCCGTCAGTTTACGTGGCCTACCACTTCGTGGCTGAGTTGCTGTCGTTCCCAAACACTTCCATTTTCTTATAATACAGCTGACAGTTGACTGTGGAATATTTAGGAGCGAGGAAATTTCACGACTGGATTTGTTGCACAGGTGGCATCCTATCACAGTTCCACGCTGGAATTCACTGAGCTCCTGAGAGCGACCCATTCTTTCACAAATGTTTGTAAAAACAGTCTGCATGCCTAGGTGCTTGAATTTATACACCTGTGGCCATGGAAGTGATTGGAACACCTGATTCCAATAATTTGGATGGGTGAGCAAATACTTTTGGCAATATAGTGTATATATATATATATATATATATATATATATATATATATATATATATATATATATATATATATATATATATATATATATATATATATATATGTATATGTAAGAAGAAACCTTGCCAGAGACCTTCCACCTGAACATCGAAGTCCAATTAATAGCAAGATATATCCTCACATTGACTTACCATCCAATCTGACAGAGCTTGAGCTATTTTGCAATGAAGAATGATAAAAAAAGTTAAATCAGAAGTACATCGCTGATGTCGCTCTAAATGCAGTAAAATGTGTCTCTACAAAGTATTGACAAGAGAGCTGAATGCTAATACAAGGGATACTTTGAAATTAGTTTGTATTACTTTTTAATAAGGATTTATTTAGGGGTAATCTATAAGTTACAATCCCAAATATTCTAAGTTATTTTAAGACTTAGTAGGCAGATCCACATCCAACCATATTGACTTTCTAATTTTCTCCAATCAGTATTTTTTATATATAGGAATAAAATCTTCCCCAGAAGGGACTCAGTAAAAGAGGAGGGATTTAAACGAGTTTGAAATGACTCTGACATTTCACTCAGTATCGCTGTCTCACTTTTTATCCATAAGGTTTTTTTTAAAATCATTTTTTACTATGGTAGAAATGATTTGTATGTGAGGTTTGAGAAGCAGTGGGAAGCCCATCAACAACAAAGGCCTTCTTGGCCCGGCCGTTGTTGAGTGTGTCTAAATATTTCCACACTTACCAAACACACACACGTAGCAAAAAACCAGCCGAGTTATGCCAATAGAAGTAGCCTGAACAGCATGGGTCAGCTGGAGGCAAGCAACGCTATTGTGTGGGATGGGAAGATGAAGCAATGCAGAACTTGAGGAGGAGGTGGGTGGAGAGGCAAATCTCTTACAGCTGCACCGTTTCACTGTGCTTAACCCCTGCAGGCCGGTTCAAAGGGGGACAGTGTGTGGTTTACAGATCCCTAACATCTGTATGTGCCGTGCGTCGGAGGAGAAAATGGTTACTAATGCAATCAAGGTCTGATTTACACCCTGCGGCGCATCCATGCTGGCTGCAAAACACGATGCTCCATCACATGCAGCCATGCTCTATTTCGGTGTTTAAAATGCTAAGAGCACAATGGAAGAAATTACTGCCCTTTTTCACTCTCACTTAGTGTTTTCCTTTGTGTTGCTTGAAGTAAGCATTAGCCCTCAACAAATGTATATAATGAAAAAAAAAAACTGATCAAAATTGGAAATAATCTAACACAAATTAGGAATCTGGATTAATATAAAGAGCTTTATTGGTAATAATTCAATTTTTTACTATTGTAAGCAGCAACAATGCATGACCTTTTATTAAACTGACCACATTCAAGTGTCTTCCAAATAGTTTTGAGGAAAAAATATTTCTTTAAACCTTTAAGATAAGCAACCAAATATTAATATCAGACAGAAAGAACCAAAATAAATACAAAATGCAGTGTGATTTAAAAAATAAAATAACTAATCAACCCAACATGGTGCTATGTAAATCAGAATTGTCCTCCTTTACTCATCAATTAAATTTGATTTACATTAAGTCTGGATGCATTTTACAAACCACACACAGGCCTAATTATGGCCAAGAAATTTAATTAATTGTGTCTGTCTGAAAAGATTAAGTAGGTGAAAAGATAATATATTGCAAAAAAAAAATACTTCCAACTAAAGAAAGCGAAAAACATGAAAAACAAAGCCATCTATCAGTCTGGAACTGATTTTAGAGCCATTTTTTAGGGTTTAGGGAGCTAAGAAAACTATATTGAGAGCTATTATGCTCAACAGGAGAAAACATCAGCAGTAAACTTTTCCAGGATGTAACATCTAAAGAACCACCAGCCTCACTCTCCTCATTGAAGATTAGTAATAATGGTTTCAAGAGGCATCAAACATGGAATCCTTTCACAGCAAAAATCACTTCTGACAAAAGAGCACAACAAATATCTTTCTCTTAGTAAAACATTATGATAAACCCATAGATGTTGGGAAAATATCCCATGGAATGGTGGTGCTGTTATATTAAGCCCCTTTCAATTACCAAGACTTGAACAGCTTGATTGAACCATGAATTTGGTTCTCTACCAGAAATCCCGGAAAAGGAATTTTAAACCATCAGATCCTGACCTTTCATTTAAGATAATTTGCTGCAGGACACTTATCTAAGGCCCACCAGCAAGTCCACATCTGATCATTAAAAAAACATAACAAAGTGAAACATCTTTATTTTTTTTTCCCTATACAACATGTTGACATAAATAAAACTAAATGACAGGTATCATCTGTTTTAAATGAATCCTTCTGGGTTGTATTATGGTACAGTATGTGTTTATACTGTAGGTGTATGGTTGTGATACACATGTTTGCTTTGGTCACCGCTGACAGGCTTCTTACCTTATTATTCTGCCCACTCATGCCTGTGGTAAGAACCAACTGCAGTTTGATCTTGTCTGATTATTCTTTAATGGCGTTGACTGAGGGAGCACGGTACCTATATTCTTTAGAATAGCAAAATAAGTTGAGGCCTTTGTTTAAGTTACTGTCTTTATTCTTAAATGAAACAAGTGTATTTTTTTTAAAGGTATACTATGCAACCAGTGTTGATTTTCCAGCGAGGCTCCCCCCAGAGGGCGAAAGTAAAAGTGCCCTGTCGTAAATATGCTCAGCTGTTCTCCTGGTTACTCAGTCAAGCCAGGCGCAGTTGTTTTGAGCTTAGCAGACAGGCGAACGCAACGAATCACCATATCTACTGCAGTAAGTGACTATTTTGTTCCAATTTTCGAGTTTGAAAATTTAGCATGTTTTCATACATTATTTGTTATGCATGTACTTTCACTGTTTTCTCGCTGGTTCCGCCATGATAACTGCACAAATATCGCCACTGCACTAGCAACAAGCATGCCTTTCACTGGGGGCGTGTAGCAGTTCTCGCCGTAAAGCAAGACCGACTCTCGCGATGCATGAGACTTCTGAGCCTGTGGGTGCAGGCCGAGGGCTCCTGCAGTTGCAAGTATGGTATTTCCCCTACAGACCACCAGGGCGGCCGAGAATACCTTTGTTCGACCTGAAATGACTCATTTAATCATCCAAAACATTACGGAACACATTAATTAACTGAAAAATGTTGCATAGTGTGCCTTTAACTGTTGAAAAAAAATTATTGGTATGAAATGGGTATGGAAGAGTACTGTTGATGTTTTTTTTATGGTATTATTTCTAGACAGTTGAAAAATGCATTTCATTTAAGATAGATCCTGATATTTTTTCAGCACTGAATTTGAAGCAAGGCACTAGATGTCAGTACACAAGGGCAACAACCAACAACTACTTTTTTCTTACCTTTGAAAAGTCTCCATCACAGATACGGCAGGTTTCTAAGCTTGAAGAGATAGTTTTCCTATTACTTTGGGATCAAAACAGGTTAGCCCATTTTTGAGTCTAAAGCTAGTAAAAACAAAATGTTCTACCTTGTAGAAACTAAATTGATCATAAGGACACCACTGCTTTCAGGAATACTGATAATACATTTGGTCAGTTACATGGACTAAAATGATTACAGGATAAAAAAGTAGAAATTAAATGATTCATAAGTGAATGAAATTTTAACAACTTCTATATTAATGAACCGTTTTCTTATACATAGCCTCCATTAACATTCATTTGCTTGTATTTCCTAAGGGTGGCGTGAATCCCTAACCTTACAACAATGCTTTGGTTTTGTGCTAACTCTCCAGCTAAATCACCAGCTCAGATCATGGACAGACAAAACAGCAACAAAAAACAATGCTTTATAGTGCAAGTTACTAGTTTTGATCAATTGCGCGCTGTTACAAATGTAGTCATTTTGACCGGATAAGACCTTGGATGAAGTGTTATCTGCTGTACATTAAGAAATGTTTAAACAAAGAAATTATAAAGTTAGATTAAGAAGTCAGAAAAATATAACTTCCTGTATGTTCTAAAGTTGTTAATATTTTACTCTTCAAGTGATTTTTTTATGAATTTCTTAAAGAAAAACTTTTTTTTGTGGTTGTTTTTAACCAAATTAGAAGTAGCATGCACAGATTTTTTAAGGGCGCAGGCAGAAAGAAAAAGGGTTCATGCTTGCCATTGTCGAGGGCACTCTAGCACATGTTTTGGTTGAAAAGAGTGCAATTTTAGGATAAGATAAAATAAACTTTATTGATCTCACAGGGGAGAAATTCACCTGTCACATCGGCTCACTAGTCAAAAGAAAGTGCCAAAAGGAGAAAAAGGTGCATGGGGTATGTACAGTACATCCACATATGTACATATCTTGTTTAATAGGATTATTGCACAGGTTATTGCACAGGATATTGCTGCACAGGCTATTACACAGGGTATTAAATTGTGATTGCACATTAATTGTTGCACAAGTTATTGCAGTTATAGTGCCAGATTGTAAAGTTGGATGACAGCAGGGATAAATGACCTGAGGTAGTTCTCTTTTTACATGCATTCTTCAACAATTGGGGACATGGGGGAGGTTCCTTTAAAAAGGAGATTGGAAAGATTAGCATTTATATTCACCAAATTGAAATTTTTGAGTCAAGTATTTTAGATTTGAAATGACTGATGATTCCAACTAAGGAACTCACTGCAGGGAAAGTATTAGGCAGCTCAAAATCTTTCAACAGAACCTAACTGCAAAAAGCTCTCCCTTTAGGTGTATCTTTGATTCTTTTTTTTTTTTTTAATGGATATGATTGGACACTAAAACATGACTGAAAACAAATGCTGGATGAAATACAAGGGTGTTGCATAATCGACGAGATCAAACAGGAAAAGCTCCTCACCAACAGCAGGTACTGCCAAACTATGTAAAAGCCATAGGGTAGATTTTATAGGGATATTCTGTGCAAATCAACATCAAAGTCTGCTTCAAGCTATTGAAAATCCTGCGTGTAGAAGTTTCAGAGATACCAGTGGACAGACATGTGATAACAACGATGAGATAAAACATCTTCAGTTTCCATACCTCAGGTCAGTTATCACGACATGTGGACATGAACGCAGCATTTAAAGGTAGAATTAATGATTTCCACTGAGCTTAGAACCAGGAAAGATTTCTATGATGTATTCCTGGATTAATTTTAAATAACAGACAAGTTTATTCTTAGCCTTGGGATCCATTTTCCGCTCAACAGCCATGTTAACGTGTCAGCGGCGGTCACTCTATTGTTGTGGCAGGCCGTGAAGGCTAACCAGGACGCAACAAACATCCTTGAAGTGTTTACAGTCGTAAAGGTGAGGAGAGATAGATGAGTGGGCCTGCGTAGCTATGAGAATCACTCGGGGGGAAGATGAGCATTTATGAATAGCAGCAGCAGCTCTGCTCCGCTTCACGGTGTTTGGTCAGCTGGCGTGAGTTTCAGGAAACAGATGCAGGCCCGATAAGCGCAGAGGATGTGATACTGTGGGTGCCATTTTTTTTTTCTTTTTTGTGCGAGTGTGTGATTTCCTATTGTTAATCCGTTTCAGTGTTCTCACACTCCCAGCTGCTTCCCTATTTTTCACCCGTCCTAGGGAACAACCGGCCAGGCCGCAATCGACTGCAGAGGAGGCCTCAGTGACTGACATCTCTGCCCCATTCAGAGCTGAATAAGGGAGAAGTAAATCACAGTTGTTTATTCCATCTTCTCTGGCAATCTGCCAGAGGCTTTGCTAGCTGCTGACCTGAACCGTGCCTCTGTGTACCAGGCAGCGCACCCTCCAACAGTTTCTGAAGCACGGAGTGGAGGAAACAGGAGGGATGTGAGTAAGCCTGCCACAATCTGGCACTTTGGTGTTAGCAGAGATGGAAAAGCGAAGTAAATCACAGCTGTTTATCTGCTTCTTCCATGCTCGGGTTGTGTGAGCCTTTGTGTGTTCCTTTTTTTTTTGGTATTTGTTACGTTGTAAGGCTAATTTTTTCCAATATACTGTGAGGAATCACTGCTCCCAGTGGGGCTCAAATTCTGGCCCCAATAAGGGGGTAAGTATAGAACTACGGTGTAAATATGCAATAAAAAAAGGTTAGGATCAGATTTAAACCATAGAAATGAATGAAAAATGAATGGAAGTCAATGCAATGTTCTTATAAAGGTAGAAAGACATGGTCTCTGTGTGTGTGCTCCTCTTTGTGCACCTGAGTGAGAAGATATTTCCTGATTTTACCAGCAATGTTACAGCTTTTTGTAGGAAAGTGATTACATTTTGCTGGTCCTCACTTCCTATTTAACTAACGGTTATGTTTAGGAATAAGTTGTGAATTGAGTTAAGGTTAAGGTTAGGGTTAGGTATGGATTGGTAATGGTTAGGTTTGGGGTTAATTTCAAGGTTTGGGTACAGAAAGGGATGAAAATGGCTGAATATCAATGGAAGTCAATGCAAGGTCCTCACTACATATAGGAAGATCATAATTTGTGTGTGTTTGGATCACACTTCTACAACTTGTGATTGTTTGCAAGTGAAAACTTGAAGAAGGAATGAGTCACTGCTTGAAATAATATCAGACCTGCAAACACACAGATTTGTACAGTACACATAGACCCACAACAGCACATGTCTCAACTCTCCTCTTGTTAATAAGCTACAGCAATTAGCAGAAACAAAGTCTTATTTATTGCAGAAAAACCTGATGACTCCCACAAGACCTACATGTGGATGTTTTGGCTCTTTTTAATTTTAGCAGAGAAATTCCACTACTTGCAGTGCCTTGCAAAACAGTAGCCAAAGCCCTTGAATTTCTGCATGTTTTGCCATTTTAAAGCATATTGATAATGGTGAATGACAGATTTTGTGTATACATTTATTTATTCTTTTGCAACATACTAACTGAAAGTAGTGCATAGGCATGAAATTCAAAAAATATTCATGATTTTAGACAGAGTTTAGACAGATTCAGGTCTAAACTTGGGGAGGATCTATGCATGGCATCCCTAGAGTATGATGCAATTTGCTATTTTCAGGGGGAGGTGTTTCCCTTCACTTAGTATTAAGATATAGATGATAAAGTTGGATTTCAGTCTAATTTTAGATCAGGAAACCATCTTTGATGTGTCTGCTCAGTCCTCTATTAATGTATGACAAAATGTAAACAGGACTTCATATGGATTTTGTATCAATAAAGGCTTTAATCTTCTGTGACCTGCACACTCTTAACTGTTTAGAATTTATTTTATTTTTGATTTTAAATGGAAGGGGATAGAACAGAAATGCAGGGTAGACCTCTTAGCTCTTCATCTGTTAAAGGAATCTTTCGACCTTAGTGGAAATGAACAAATACTTCATGTTGGCGTATCAGACTTAATCCCAGTAAATTACCAAGGTTTTCATACTGCTGCAAGCTGGAAAAGATCAAAGGGTTTGAATAGTTTTGCAGAGGTCTGTAGACACAGAGCATAAGCATAAGCAGTGGCAAACACATGTGGTTTTATACTGTAAGATCTCCACCTTTATCTGGCATACAAAAAGGTGACCTTTATATGAAATAAGCACAGGCCATCCCTCACATACATTTAACTCCATATAACATGATGCCGGTGTTAGCTTTGAATATCAATGCTGCTGTCCACTCTTTGTTTTCCTTTTTTTTATTTTATACCGGTTGCAACTTTACCCTTAGAAAGGGAGAACTTTCCCCTTGGAGATACTGACTTGGTGAGAGATATTCCTGTGTAAAATTCATGAATTCATAACTTTTGAGGGTGCATTTCACTACTGATCTATTGGGCCGTGATAAGAATTCAAAGGTGAACGGAGCTGGAGGACATCTTCAAAGCGATCGAGGACATCACAGGAAAGCCAATGAGGCGCATTGCCCTCGTCCGACATCCATGTGCCTCCGCTGCAACGTGATATGCTGTCAGAGAAAAACCCGATGCCATCGGAGCTTGCTGCCATTAACTTGATTTACATGGGGTTTCAGTCAAAGGCTGACAAAAAAATTGGCAATGTCAGCAAATTTCAGCTAAATTTGTAAAACCACAAAAAAAGCATGTGAACAAGAAGGCCGATGGAAATCGGCACGCATACAGAAGGGCGATATGAATCAAGTGAGAAGTGCATCCAGTGCTAATATAGATTAAGACGCAGAATACAGAGGGCTGGAAAAGTATTTTTGCTCCTTCAATATTTTAACATTTCGTATGAGATTATAAGGAGTTATAAGGGTATATCTGATTAGACCAGAAAAACATAAGCGTCAATATTTGGATGTTTAAAGTTAAAAATCTGAAAAGTGCTCCAATCTTAAACCCCTCTCCTCTAAGCCAATAATTTGTAACATCACCCTTTGTTTTTTCTCTGTGACCTTTTTATATATAGACTGCAAAAAAAATCATCAAAATAAGTCTTTTTTTTCTTAAAATAAGCATATTTTTTTTAATTGAAGAGGTAAGTGAGATACTTTGCCAATGGAACAAGCAATTTTACACTTAAAACAAGAAAAAACAATTACAGTGTCCTATTTCAAGTGCATATTATCTAATTATTGTATTATACGTGTAAAAAAAAAACTAAATTATCAATTAGCAAATCGATCTTATTAACCTGCTCAAATTTTGAATAAATACATTTAAGATATTTTTACTTATTTCTAGATTGTTTTTGCAGTATTGAGATTTTTAACATCTCCTTCTTTACAAAAACAACCGAAAAACTTCAAGCTCTGTTGGATTTCAGGGACAAAAAAAACATTTTTGAACATCAGTTTGTACACCTTCTCTGCAGTACTTTGACTTGTTTACAATTATTGATCCGATGGAAGGTGAGCCACCCCGTCCTACAGTAAGTCTTTTCTAACCTCTAACATATTTTTTTTTCCCAGGATTGTCCTGTATTTGGCTCGGTGCATCAATTATTCATCTATAACAACCTTCCCTCTATCTGCTGAAGAAATGTAACCTTCCAGTATGATACTGACAAAAAATGCTTGTTGCTGGAAATGTTGCTTTCAGGGCTAGCCAAATATTGTAAGGTATTCACATTTAGGCCTAGTTCTGACCATGTTCTCCATATGTATTTTTGTGTCTCTTAGATCACAAGGGGAAAAGTGTAATTGAAATTGTAATTAGGGATTTTTTTTTAACTTTCTTTTTGAATTACTTTAGCTGCAGATCTTTTTGTGCATAAGTAATTGTTTTCACTCCAACAGATAATAAAACCTTGTTTGGATCCAGATTTATGGGCTGCGGCTATGATTAATCATCTTCTTGGTTATGGTAGTAAACTAGTTTAATTGCAATATTTTGTTATAGCTTTCACTTTTGAAGAAATTGATCTGCACAGCATGATGCTACCACCTCCATGTTGTATTGTGAGGCAGTAGTTGGATCTATCCTTACTTTGTTTGTTGGCCAATAATTTCAGATTTGGTCTCATCAGAACAAAGCACCTTCCTCTGCTGCATGACTTGTGACAACTTTCTAATTTAAGATGAATAATTACACACCGTAAAAGACTAAAACCTTTAGAATTACTTTCCAAGGTTATCCCTAACATATTTGGTCTTACTTTGTATTTATTATAATCAGAGCTGAGTCGAGTACCCAAACTATTACTGAAGTAATAGTAGCACTATATTTACATATTTAGGTATCAGTATGAAGTATTCATCCAAGAAATTATTCAAGTAGAAGTAGAAAAGTAGGCCTACTTTTGGACTAAATTTCTTCGAAATTTCTGATTGATTTGATGTTCACAATGGTGTTATCAAACAGAGAATTATGTGCAACTCTTAGTATTTAACCCTTTAAAGCCCGATTCAAGAATAAAACAAAGCAGAACATTACTTTTTTTTGGTTTGAAGTCCTTATTTGGCCTTTTAACAAAATATGTAAAAAGAAAAAACAGAAATACATCTTTGATATTAATAATTTATTACTATGCGATATGTCAAGATTATTTTTTGTATAGTCTTCTGCCCTCTGTTATCATGTATATCTGATTGTGTACAATAGGATTTTGAGCAAAGTTTTTACCATTAAGTTATGCAAAAGGTGTCAGACGCAAAACATTTCAGAAACTGTATGTATCAAATATGATACATTTGGCATTACGGGGTTAAAGTATATAAAATAAAATAAAAAAACATAGTTAAAAAATAGCAAATTCAAGCAGAAGAAACTTTTTCAAAAATGATTTTAACATAGACCTACAAAACCAGACTTGTCAGGTAAAGCATTTTTGTCAGGAAACGACAATGGTCGTCCGATATCTACTACTGAATAGCTCAAGTTACTGTTGATGGGTAGAGTAACCAGCAATTCTACCAAAGTATTACACAATACTCTCATAAGATCTTTACCCAGGTAAAGTAGGCAGTATAGTATAGGAAAACACATTTTATCTAAAAGCTTCTCAAGTAAGTGTAACTAAGTTATTACACCTGGTTAATACCCACCTGTGATTATCATGTTTGTTCACTGATGTTTTCTAGTTAAAATTAGTGAAAAGGGGAATCTGTTTTCTGAGTAGATGGCTTCTCTAAAATGGATTTTATTTCATGGGTGAGTATTAGACATATTATAAGCCCCCCCCCCCAAAAAAAAGTAACCCAGAATAGATTTTTTTTTTTTTTAAGAACGTTCAGCACTGGAAAAACGATCTAGAAATAAGTAACAATTTCTTAAATTCAGTGTATTTACCCTTAATTTGAGTAGGTAAATTAGATAGTTTGCCAATGGAATGAGTATTTTTACTCTTAAAATAAGATTATTAGATAAAATGCATATAAAATAAGACAATGTAATTGTGTTTTCTTATTTAGAGTTTAAATTGCCTTGTTCCATTGGCAAAATGTATCTTTTACCCCCTCAATCCAAGAACAAATGCACTTATTTTAAGAAAAACTGACTTATCTAGATTTAGATTTTTTTCCAGTGAGAAAACTGTTTGTTGTCCAATTCTCATTTATGTTTAGGCCATTCCCATGAAATAAAAGTATGTGGTTGTTACTCAACTAAATGTGAAAATGTTCAAGAGATTTTAAATATTTTGACCTGATATGTCAGACATGACAGCTGCAGCTTCCCCTTCCTCAGAACTCCTCTATCAAAGCTAACAGTCTGTAGCAGGTATCAGTGGAGCCGGATAACCCCTGATAGATACAAGGGGAACACAGCGACAATCAAAGGCAGCCGGCTCTACTGGAGGTGACAGTGGTCAGCTTCTGGAGGTGATAAAGGCCTTTGAACCTGGAAGCTGCTTGAGGCCCTCCCTTTGTGTCTCCCTTTGCCCCCCTTGAGTCTGGCCGTAGTGGGGTCAACTTTGATTTCAGCCTCTGGGGATGCTGGGCAGCTCTCTTCATCTCAGCTGGAGACTGAGAGCTTCGGAGAAACACAGAGCAGGAGAAAGGAGAGGTAGTCCACATCTATCAGATAGTGGTCCATCAATGTTGGCTACTGAGCTGCAGGAGGGGTCAATATGCTTGACCTCAAACGCTTGACTGGGAATGCAGGAAAAAACAGATAAGAGCATCTGCCTACTTTCTGACGACAGCAGCATAAGTAGCAGACTGCTGCATTGTTGTTGTTTTTTTCCATCCCTAAAACGTAGAGAAGACATTTGTTTCCATTTGCTGCAGTACAGCTTAAAACATCACTTTTTAAATATGATAACGGTTGACTTAATTCATATTTCATAGTGTCATTCAAGGCCAGTAATCTTCACCCTATTGAATTTTATTGCTCAGACCTTCAGACTCACTCATCACCACGGCAGAGTAAATATGTTTTACAAATGGAAAAGTCTCTTTTGTGAGAAAAACCTCCCTGAGAGACATGCAGGGTAAGGCTATGGAACAAACTCTTCCTCTCTTTGACTGTTATTACGGTTCATGTCATGTCTGTCTGGCATGGAGGCTGTCTACCCTGGCAGCCAACATCTCTGGTTTGTAATTCAGCACACGCACACATTCAAACACAGTGAATTTGGATTGGAGAAGTGCTGAATGTTCCCTATTTTGATTACACCTATTGTATTCGACTGTAACACATTCGGAAATTTAAAATGGGAGTGCTTGAATTCATTTACACGTTTCCCACAAAGTGATATAGATCACAGGGCTTTGATTTTAGTGTGGGAGAGGTCAAGGGTCAGCGGGGGGGCAGCCAGGTGAGCCATGCCTGCAGGGCAACTATCAGTCAAGAGACAGCAGAATCAGCTCCAGAGATCACAGTGCTTAAACCACTAGACACGTAAATCCCTCTGTCCAAGTGTTGGATGTCTGTATCTGTTCGAACGTAAATACAGTCGCTGAAAATGGAACCTTGTAATAAATATCTATGAAGTCAAAGCAAAGTAAACCGTTGTCCCTTCTGCAGGATTTAAATTGTGAAGAAGTAGCCAGCTGCTCTTAATTCTAACACTTGCTAATTCATCATCAAAAAAGGTGAGCCCTCTGCAAAAACAGGGATTTCAGATGATTTCTTTGCTAGATTATTTAGGTGGGTGTTGATACATGCTATGCCAAAAAAGAAAGAAATATATCATTAATCTCCCCAGAGAAGCAACTCTGCACCTCATTAATTTGGAGAGAGAAAAAAATAACACAATTTTGAAACAATTTTAAGTAAACAGTTCTGCAAAGAAAATACTTCGTGTAACCTTAGCTCTTGCTGTAACAAGGTAACCCTCTGTCTCAGCTGTATGTCTAGCAGATTTCTTCAAAGATTTCTTCAAAGAAAAAGAAAGGATTTCTCTTCAGGATGGTGTCACGGCCAAACCGGAAGAGATCAAATGAGGCTACTATGAGAAAAAGCAGAGAGAGGGTAGCGTTAGAAATCAAACTAACAAATGATCTGGCATACTGTATAAACACAGAGCTTTACTTAAAATTAGGTTTGCAAAGTAAAGCATTTAAATAAACCACACTATGACATAAAAATACCCCAACAAAGCACATAACTATAAATACTTTTTTAAAGCATGACAGTGGAGGGGGAATGATTCTTGCTTGTTTTAGGACCTATGAACCATTGAATCGACCTTACACTACTAAATAAGTATGAGTCAAAGGTAAGCCCATCCACCTGGCAGCTTAATTAGGTCAATACAATTAGAATATTCTCAAATGCAGCAGCAAATCTACAGCAGAATGGCATAGGAAAGAAAATAATCAATGGGCTGAAACAGCTAAAAGTCCAGACATAACCCAACCCCAGAATTGTACGTAACGAATGGCTGCAAACCTCAATGAACCAGGGTTGGAAATATTCTGAGCCAAAATTCCTCCTAAGCGATGTGAGATTGAAAGTCATACAGAAAATTACTACTTTCAGGATTTTTATTTTGCTAAAGGTAGTTCTGAAGTCATTGAATTATGGGGTGTTTTTTTGTTTTTCCCATGACTGTGCATTCTAGATATATAATGGCAAAGACATGGTAAATGTTTTAGCGACAGAGTATAGGCCAAAATTAGCTGAAAGGCAGAGCTTGGCTATAATTCTGCAAACCAGGATATGTTTAAAAAAAAATGGAGTTATGTCTGGTTTTATCCTTAACTCTGGCTCCAGTTTTCTGAAGCATCAGCTTCGCTGTTTATTTCCAAGTCCACAGAGAGGCATAACCCAGAGACTTTTATGTATTTGAGAAAATGTGCTGAATGCTTCATTCTGTCCTGCAGCTAAGGGATCCTAAAACACAAAATCTGCAAAACCAAATAAAAAACAAACAAGAAGCTGTAAAATTGATTAATCCAGTCAATGACACTCAATATGTTATTTCTTGCACTTGTGATCACTTGGGGCTAATGATTTGCCCTTTATTGGTAATTACTTGCAGTCCTCATCCTTGAACGTTACACCTGTGTACAATGATATCTCTATATTTATTGTCTCTCTCTTTGCTGTTGACAATCAGGAAGGAGACGGGGGTGGGGATTGGGCGCTGAACTGTGAGTGCTCAATGAGGCATAGAAGAGAGAACATTCATTATTCAGAGCTCAAATCACAAAAATAAAGATGGCAAACCAAATTGTTTTGAACAATTCCTAAGGAAAGAGAAATGTTGGCAAGCCTCCCAAAATGCTGTTTGAAAATGCTCTTTGAAGGTAATGAGGCATGCTTGTGGCACACATGCCGAAAGTAGTGCCATGGCAAAGCAGCATGTTCGCAACTGGGGTTCTTTTTTGCTTACATATCACTTTGCTAAGGCACGTGTAGTTCATTTCTAATGAAGTTCAGTATCATGCTCTACCCCCGCTAACACCATATGCCTTTTAAAGTGAGAGATGTGGGCGAAGAAGGTGGAAAAAATAGAGCAAACTTTGCACTCTGAGTTCGTGACTTCCATAACAATATATTCACTCGCTCAATTTCACATCTTTAACACCTGAATAAGGCGTGATATCAGTCTCAGTCCTATTAAAAGGGCGCACCACTCTACAGCACTGCATCAAGCAATATTAAACACTATTATACAGGCAGTTTTACGGCTAATGAGATATGAGAGAATCTTATTTCTTGTAGTTAATAATACATATGAGGTGAGAAAATACTGTTTTTATTGTATTCCCCAAACCCTTTACAATATGATGAGGAATGGGAAAGTTGAGCAGCTATTAGGCAGATTTTTTGGTTGTAAAAATGATAAAGGATTATAAAAAATGTATGCAAGAAGGAGGCTCAGACTTCACCAATCATTTATTTATTGTATATAAATGTGTAGCGCTGGTCAATATTAATCATCTTCTGGGCAGACCTGGAGGATGCAGTAAATTTTAAAACTAAGGGCTGATGTACCAAGTTTTCTACAAAGGCTGTTCCCAAAAGTGCATAAAGTGAAACATAGGAGGAAGATAGAGTAAAACTTGGTGACCGTTTGAGTAAATTTACCTTCAACCAGCAAGGGCAGTTAAGGTCAGTTTGAGTTTGGATATGTGCCAGACTTTCTAACCAATTTGCGCTTTATTAAATACAAAAATGTAAATGTTTAACCATTTAATTATAAAGACAAAAAGGTGTGTTTTCTTCATGTAAGATTAATTAAAATGTATTTTTTCCTGCCTTAGCTATGTTCCAATTACCAAAATGATTGGTATTTGAGAATTTTTTAACTACGTTCATTTAAAAGTTTATATATATTGTTTGCCACAGTCGTCTTTTATCTGTATAAAACTGGTAATCATTTCGTGTATCCTTCCATAAACAGAAATTAGCTGGAGTCTTATTCCCTTCATTACTCCCGACAGCACTGATGTCTGTAGGCCTCATTGCTCCCACACATTTTAAGTCTTGCTACAAGTTTTCAATGATTGGGAACTCATGCATTTTTGACGGTCACTCTTAACACTGACTCTGTCATTAAAAGGACCTGGTCACATATTATGCCATTTAAAAAATTCCCATAAAAACCACATGTTCATGTTAAACAAAAGCAGCATACCCCAAAAATTATTCCTGATCAGTTCTTATAAAGTCTGGTAGTCAATTCTAATTGTCGCTTCACTCAACATCAAAGTTCATATTGTATTCCAAGTATTACTCATACCTTATCCCTCTTGGCATTCAATATTTTCTGTGATTTTTCAGTCTTGGTCTTTGACCTGTTGAGAGGAATTTCCCCGCTGAAGAAATTACTTTCTTGTTTATTCATTGTATGCATGCAATATAAGGACATACCTCCCTTCACATACTCTTGTTATGCTGACATTTTTCAAATAAATGACCAAAAAACAAAGTACAAATAAAATAAGCCAGAAAGAGGACAATAATCCGTAAGCCTTTGTATGTCTGGCAAAGAAATCCATAAAGTCACAGAAGGTGAGTAGCCGTTTTAATCAACTGTAACTGATCTAGGGATATCCTGAAGGTCACTATCTATTTGGAAGACAAATATCTGTTAAGGGATTACCTTTCTGCTTGAAGTCTTGATACAACAATGCAGTGTCTTTGTTATGGTTCCCTTTTAGAATTCTTTTTGAGTTTCTTTTTGAGTTTTCTGTTATTTAGGTAATTTGTTTTGTTCGTCCTGGGTTTCTTCTCCATTTTGTGTTATATTTAAGCTACGTTGCATTTTTTGAGTTGTTCCCTCTTGCCACAGTGTGCCAGTCTCCTTCCCCTAGCTCCCTTGTTTTTTCTTCCATCCACACCTGCTGCCTGTCAGCTGATTAGCCCATTCTTTGTTCTGTCCCCCATATATACTCCTTCTCTGTAGTTCCTTATTGCTGGTTTCCCATTGTTACCATGCCCCTCATGTCTGTTTTTCCCTGGCATCTCCTGGTTTTTTGTATTTTGTTCCTGGATTTGTGTTTCTGTCACCACCTTCATTTAATCATCTCTGCATTTTGGACCTCAACCAACCTCCACCCTACTTTGACAGCAAAATATCTACATAACATGATGCTCTAAACCCCATACTTCATATTTGTGATGGTTTGTTTTGTTAATTTCTTCTAGTTTTCTAAGCCTAATTTTATTTTCCGCTAAATGTAATGACATGCATGATAATATTACTTTAAATATAAAGGTTAGAATAAAGCCTTCTTCCCCTATGAGTGGCTTTTAATAATGACCTCTGTTAATAATGACACTATTATCAGTTTCAGCCATTGTCTTAAAATGTATTTTTTCACACTATATAGATCTTACAACAACATACACTGATATCTGTGACCGAGAAGCGGTTTCCTTACCGAACTATATATTGGTTTGCTCTTTCAAAAAATTATTTGAACAGATCAATTTTGCACCCCCTGATGAATGAAAATGTTTCCCATGGATGACTCAGACTGGGGAGGTCCATGCTTTTTCCTAACATGTTGATGGATTTTTTTGTTGTTGTTGTTTTTTATTTTTGTTTCCATCATGTCACACAAAGATGCAGTGTGTTTGAAGTGCTAATCTTAAATTCATCCAAGCTGGGGCTCTAGTTAACTGAAATGTCATGAATTATCTTATCAGAGCCTGAAAAATCAGTGACATCATCACTTTAGTTTTTCACAAGTTAGAGGCTAAAAATCGGTTATGTAAAATTCTAAACTTCAAAAGGGGTAATAAAGCCATTCCCTTTTATTTATCCGTGTAACAAAAATGTACCAAAGATACAATTTTTGCTTGATTTAATGTCAGATACTAAGAAAACAAATGTTTCTTTAAAACGGTGGAGGTCAACATGTGATTTTGACTGTACATGAACAACTCACATTCTTGAGCTCAGATAAAAGGACTGTCTGGATAGTTTAAAATGATGCATGACGCTATGTCATTAATAGTTCCTTTAGATTTAGCAGAAAGATTGTTGAAGGTCTCTGAGCTTATTTTACAAAATTAATCGCAGGACTGGAATTCATGACATAATAGACATAAAAAAAACAGGCTTGAAAGAAAATCATGTTTTGTGTTAAAAATGCATTTTTTAATCATCGGCATTCTAATCCTGTTAATTGAGTACTTACATTTTGGCTTCAAATACATGAGAAGAAAAATAATCATCTTCATAATGAAGAGTAATTTCGAAAGAGCTGAAGAGAGCCCATTGGCTATGTTGTTATACAGTATTTAAATTAAATTGGACTGACTTTGCTTTAGATGCTAAATTAGCCTGAGAACGATTACAAGATTGAATATCGAGCAGGTTGAAACATATTTCCACTGTTAGACAGTTCTCTAATAGAGGAAAAAAGTCTGTAAGTTAGCAGCTTTCACTGGGAAGACACACTTCAAAAAATATCATACCTGCTTAGGTAGTTTATAAAGAAACTAAGTAGGATTTGGACTGAATAGGAAATCCCATTCCCTCAGCTTGAATCATTTTAAAGCTGTTATGCTAGTAAAAAATCACGTGTTCAACATTCACTTTAGGGGGCACTCTTTGTCCAACATGTTCCGTACACAATGGGGGGGTCACAACTTGTTAAATGTCAAAAGAGAATTAAACGAAACAGGTCACCATTTATGCCGCATTCCGTCTCATTCTTACCCTATTGGTTACATGTATGCTATCATGTCCTTTCTTAACCTGATCCTAACTTGGTTTAACAGAGTTCTTTCTAAGGTCTTTCTTTTTTACACTTACAATGCAAGATCTATCTAACTACACAAAGCAGGCTTAAATATGAAAACAACAGTATTTTATGCTTCAATCTGAAGACATTTGAGATCAACTGAGAATTAAAGGCATGTCTATCAATATTGATGGAGTCACAAAGCAATTTCCATGGCTTTGGGAGACCAGTGAATCAGAATCAGACAAATGAAGGAAAACTTTTTCTATTTTTCTTTCTTTTTTTTCTGGAAGAAAAAAAAAAGTAATGCAAAAAAAAAAAAGGTTTGTCTCAAGAGGTCACAGTAAAAATCCAGAACAACATTAATCAAGGCCCTATTTGTCTTAATTGGGTTCTGGTTTAGCAATTTAACAATAAGTCAGACACTGGTCAAAAAATGCCATGCGTTAAACATTTTTAAGGTGGAAAAGGGTAATGAATAAAAAGGAAAAAAAATATCTGATATTTCAGAAAAAAAAAATCTGTGTTGGTAAATTAATCTGAGGATTGATGAGATTGAGCTTTAGAGCATCCTACTTCATGTAGAAGAACTGTAACACTGTCAGGATCTAAGCACTGATGCTGGTTTAATACCTCGCAAGACACACCTACTCAGCTCCACCCCATTCTGGTTACTACTCATCTGAACCACCTGTACCTACAGTTGTGGTCAAAAGTGTACCTACACTTGTAAAAAATCATAATGTTATGGCTGTCTTGAGTCTTCAATAAGTTCTACAACTCTTATTTTTCTGTGATAGAGTGATCGGAACACATACATGTTTGTCACAAAAAACAGTCATAAAATTTGGTTCTTTCATAAATTTATTATGGGTCTGCTGAAAATGTCACCAAATCTGCTGGGTCAAAAATATACATACAGCAACAAAATCTGTCAACTTTGGTGATGTAGCGAGTTGTGTCAATCAAATTAGCTTCATGTCATGGCCTCTTCACTTCTTCTAAGTGATTCTGATTGACTACAGCTGTTGACTTCTCATGAGCCCATTTAAATAGGGCTCATTTGACCCAGTGATTAGACTCAGCTACAAAAGCTACAATGGGAAAGTCAAAGGAACTCAGTGTGGATCTGAAAAAGCGAATTATTGACTTGAACAAGTCAGGGAAGTCACTTGGAGCCATTTCAAAGCAGCTACAGGTCCCAAGAGCAACTGTGCAGACAATTATACGCAAGTATAAAATGCATGGAACAGTTGTGTCACTGCCACGATCAGGAAGAAAACGCAAGCTATCACATGCTGCCGAGAGGAGATTGGTCAGGATGGTCAAGAGTCAACCAAGAATCACCAAGAAGCAGGTCTGCAAGGATTTGGAAGCTGATGGAACACAGGTGTCAGTCTCCACAGTCAAGCGTGTTTTACATCGGCATGGACTGAGAGGCTGCCGTGCAAGAAAGAAGCCCTTGCTCCAGAAAAGGCACCTTAAGACTTGGCTGAAGTTTGCTGCTGATCACATGGACAAAGATAAAACCTTCTGGAGGAAAGTTCTCTGGTCAGACGAAACAAAAATTGAGCTGTTTGGCCACAACACCCAGCAATATGTTTGGAGGAGAAAAGGTGAGGCCTTTAATCCCAGGAACACCATGCCTACTGTCAAGCATGGTGGTGGTAGTATTATGCTCTGGGGATGTTTTGCTGCCAGTGGAACTGGTTCTTTGCAGAAAGTAAATGGGATAATGAAGAAGGAGGATTACCTCCAAATTCTGCAGGAAAACTTAAAACCATCAGCCCGAAGGTTGGGTCTTGGGCGCAGTTGGGTGTTCCAACAAGACAATGACCCAAAACACACATCAAAAGTGGTAAAGGAATGGCTAAACCAGGCTAGAATTAAGGTTTTAGAATGGCCTTCCCAAAGTCCTGACTTAAACCCCATTGAGAACATGTGGACAGTGCTAAAGAAACAGGTTCATGCAAGAAAACCATCACATTTAGCTGAACTGCACCAATTCTGTCAAGAAGAGTGGTCAAACATTCGACCTGAAGCTTGCCAGGACCTTGTGGATGGCTACCAAAAGCGCCTAGTTGCCGTGAAAATGGCCAAGGGACATGTAACCAAATACTAATGTTGCTGTATGTATATTTTTGACCCAGCAGATTCGGTGACATTTTCAGCAGACCCATAATAAATTTATGAAAGAACCAAATTTTATGACTGTTTTTTGTGACAAACATGTATGTGTTCCGATCACTCTATCACAGAAAAATAAGAGTTGTAGAAGTTATTGAAGACTCAAGACAGCCATAACATTATGATTTTTTACAAGTGTAGGTACACTTTTGACCACAACTGTATCTTGAAGCCAAACGAGTAGAAGAGAAATATGAAGCCCTCTAGAGTGAAACGCACTGCCTTGGCAATTTGTGCAATTTTGTCTGCTGAAAGCCCTAAAAAGTAAAGGTGACGACGTATTTGGACAAAGACATGGCTCAGCAAACGGGGCTACTCTGGTCTGTCAATTGTACAGAAAGAACTGCATTTCACTCACATCCCCGCCATGCTTCTGTGTTTTCATCTGAGAGGAAGAAGAAGAAGGATTCTTGTTTGTGTATGCCCACTGAGCGATTTGTCCACGATGGCCGATCTAATTTCAAACATGTTTCTCCCGAGCTCACAATTTCTTGATCTGGAGGTGGTTGTGAGAGGCTGATTGCCCTTCGTTTCCCCCTGTACACTACACGACACACAATGCACAATCAGGCTGAAAGTCGGCCTGATCAAAAGATTCTCGCACGACTGGAGAATAGTGCATGCCCGGCTTAAGACAAATCTAACCAAGGAAAATAAACCCAAACTGAACTCTCACAATAAACAAAGAGGGATTTATACTCAGAGGCTAGCCTACAAACAAGGAGGTAGAAAACTAATGACAAACATTAAATAAACACATTCTGATAAATAAACGTGTATGTTTTGGTACCCTATATTAGGGTGCAATAAAAATGCTTTAACATGATCTGTTGCTGAAACTGTAGTTCTGAAAGTGGGGGAAATATTTCTATTCATGTAGAATCAACACAGAGTCAATGTCCTTAAAATCTTTGAACAACAGATGAGGGGTAAGAAACCAAATCCAGCTGATTTGCAATGCATTAGCTAGCACACTAACAGTATGTTACAGCCCATTAGTGGTTAACAATGATAGCTGATTTTCAGATGGCACAGATAGCCATTACTGTAATTTGCTCCAGCTTGCCCCAACTCTCCAATGACAACCACTGCTTCCGGCTCTGACACTAGATCAATAATGCAAAACCTCCCTAAAGTTCTTGCTTGTGGCTTAATTTAAAAGAGCTTCCTTCCGAACTAATGATGCAGGTTAATTGGCTTGTCATCGTTTAGAAACTAACTCGGAAAAAGTGGAGAGGAGGGGTTTAAAAGCAAAATGCTCGAGAGATGTGCCGGGTCCCGTCTGTGTATTGTCTGTGTAGTTTTATTGATAGCTTCTCTCTCTTTTGGCCAACCACCAAATTGATGTGCTTCTTTATACTTTCCCTTTACAATGTCAATATGTTTACGAGGAAACAGTTGACTAAGAAAGTAAAGAGAATGGCAAGGCAGATCAAACTGTTGGTTAAATGAGGGTCCAGATTTTGAATGTTTCTCTGAATTTGAGGCATCCATGTGAATGAATGAATAGAAGAACACTGTGACAGTTTAACACTGGAAACGTTTGAGAGAAAGCTCTGATTTCCATTTCCATCTGCTGACGTCTCCTTGAGTAAAAAAAAAACCCAAAAAAAAATGTGTATATGTATATATATCAACTCCTTTCATTCTGCTCAGGTTTCCCTGGTGACTTGAAGATGTTCTCACAATGAAACAAGCATACATTGAGCTGCTCAAACATATGGTCCATTATGTACTCTCTGTAGGTAATATTGTCCCTCCCGATTTCCTTCCCACAGAACACCCCAGGGGTTGATCCACTTCTATCGATTGCCACCACTTATTAATCTGCCTCCGGGTGAACGCTGCAGGCCTGCCATTTGTTAGTGGCTCTCCAACAGGATGCCATTAGAGCATCACCGTCGCACATTATCCTGAATAAGTCATGAGGAGGATGGTTAAGGCTGCAACTTCCTCCCACATTAGGATAAACGACTTTCAGGCAAGGAGAAACACGGCATGTTTCGTTAATGTGCATGTAAAGGGAAAGTATGAGCAAGTATGAGATTTGCACCAGCCCCACCACGACCCTCACAAGGACTAAGCGGGAGAAAAGTGATGGATGAATGAATGCTTGAAAAAAAATGTTACTAAAGTGAAAATGAAATAACGTCTTTAAAAATGTATTCTGTGGTTTGAAATTTTTGGTTTTCAACTATTTTCACTTTTTAATCTAGGATTCAGTTTAAATTCCAAAATACACTGTCTTGTTCCAGACATGTACCCTGCCTCTCTTCCGTAGACAGCTGGAGATAGGCACCAGTACCCCTCGCAACCCCACTTGGGATTAAGCATGTCAGAAAATGGATGGATGGATTGATGGTCCAGGTATCCGGGTCTTTTTGCCACAGAATAATCAAAAACAGATTCACCCATTTACCTCTCACATGAGGTTAAAGGTGTTTTACAGCATTTTGAGCTGAAGCAGTGGAGCAGACATGGGCTTGGTTCAGGTAGATGTCATTTTAACAAGTCAGTCATTATGTCAAACATACCGATAGGGAAACATAGTATTCTTACAGTTAGCTCACATTCTTTTTGTATATAACGCCTTTTATAGATGTTTTTCAAATCTGTTTAAAGGTGTGCACAGTTCTAAATAATGAATTGGTAGTGTTTCAAAGATCCCAAAGTATAGTAAAAGCTTTTTTTTTACCAGTAAAACTCCTTGTTTTGTGTTTTTTAATCTATACATTTTTTTAATACAGATAAAAAAATCTGATTTCTTAGCAGGTCGCAACTTAAACCCACTTGCACAAGTTTGGAAAGCTCTACTGTGATAGCATTAATGTAATTTCCTGCTGAAAGCATGCATTAATTTAAAATGTATGCCCAACCAGATGCAAATCATTCTGCAAAGTTTAGTTTGGTGATGGACTGCTCATTACTATACTTGGCCACTTTCTCTGCTAAGTGAGAGACTGCTAAGTGGAAACATATCCTTAAAGCAGGCCTGCATAAATAAACCAGACTAGATGCTAATAACTGGAAGTTGTTTTGCCTGTGGAAAAAATATTTTTTCATAAACTTCCATCTATTTAATCATAAAACATAAGTTAGGTTGCAAATTTTAAGAAGCTGAGGTGAATGCCAACCGTATGTTGAAGGCCTAATGCCAGAGGGAGCACTTCTAGTGCTCTGCAATGGAAATGATTCTCACTGATGCCACAGTTTCTCAAACAATCCCTTCAGACTTTAAGCTGATCAAGTAAGAAAAGCATTGGGCAACATTTATGTTACAAATACATCCCAGCAGACTTAATTACAAAATATTGCTGTAAAGGTAAAGACATTTCTGCTCTAATTGAGACCCTGTAGATTTATCAGACTTACCCATTATACACCATGCTGTATGGCAGTATGAATACTTGCCTCATATTTACGCTTCATGAAATATAAAAAAGTGGAGATCACCACAGCTTGTAAGAAAAAGAAAAAAAATGTTTTCATAATTTCTAGATGCATCTGCACACAACAGGAATGCAAAGTACTGTACAAGTAACCTGAATGCTCACTCTTGTAAGCAGATATTTAATGATCTTAGCATCTGCTGCTTGGAAGACAAGCCGGTCCCCCTGCAAGATGAGGAACTGGTCTCCTCATCAATAGTAGGGGTCAAACCACAGCTCTGCTGGATAATGCAGAGGGGGGAGATTTGCAATGTGAAAATATCACTGTGGCATTTACTGTTAAGGTTTGTCTCCAGGGTGAAAAAAGGTGTAGTTAACGGAGTCCTCGTTGAAGCGGTCAGGGAGAAAGGTTGGTGGGTTTTCTTAGGAGGATTTCTTTAGAGTCCCTCGGCTTCCTCAGCCACTAAGGAGACTTTTCTTGTAAAATCCTCCCTTTATTTCCCATCCTGCTTGGTTTTTTTTATTAGGAAGGACACATCACTGCGGGAATGATTGGTTGAAACCTGTCATTTTCAAAAAGAGCTGCTGTTTACAAGAAAAAGCTTTGCTTTTAAGAAAATTGGGAGCATATGTGTGGGTCTCAGCCATGACCAGATCATTATAGGAGATTGGTTTGACTTTCTGCTGAACTCCAGTTAATTAAACAATCATTTTACTAAGAAGAAAAATCCATCTAGGAGAGAAGAAATAAATTTGCTTGAGTACATAGAAGAACTTATCTCATAGGGTTTAAAGTATTCATACCTTTGAACCTCTATATTTTTTACATTACACAAACAAATATTGGTTAACATTATATAATATGGTAAGGGAAATATATCAGAGTTACTGAGGTTTTAGATTAAGCCAAATAATTATGATGATAATTTATGTAGGGCTGAAGCAATTAATCGGATTAATCTATTATTGAAATAACCGTCAACTAATTTAGTAATCAATTAATAGTTAACTGGAATATAGTGACTTTAAAACATGTCTTTATTTGACAGAGCGACCCACTTGTAGCAATAATTATACCAAAATTGTAAAAAATAACAAAAAATTTGCATTTGAAAATATCTTTGGTCTCAATATGCTCTATCCAGAACTCCTCAATTGGAAACGTTTCAGTTTCAGCTGGGTTTATTTTGTAAAAAATCTTATATAAATCTTATTGGCTATCCGATTATTAGTCGATTAATCGAAAAAATAATCAACAGATTAATTGATTTGCAAAATAATAGTTAATTGCATCCCTAATGTTTTGTCATATAACTTAAAGTCACTTAATTACTAGATCCAAAGCAATCTCTGCGAGCTAGGGGCCTTAAACCCTTTGGAGGACACCAAAGAGTACAGACAAGCTTATTAGAAAAATAGAGCAAACCTGAACATAAATCTGTAGGAAGCTCCAAAAGCTGCAGGGTTTACTCTCTGACTGTATAAAAAAATAAAAAAATAAACATACTAAACCTAAACCCTGCTGCCCTCTGGGAAGAGGCTTCGAAACAAGCAACACTCTGTGTACACAAAATGACAATAAAGGTTATCTTAGTCTAAGACATATAGCCAGAAAAACACTGAATCCGATTAGTATTTAAGATATCTATGTTGGAGAATGGCCTAGTCAAATGTACTGTAAGTGTAGGTCTGTGTTAAGCCTTGAAATTTGATGTTTACCAATGCTTTTCTTAGTCTCACTGAGCTCTTACTAATTTACAAATAAGTTTTAATCCCACTATTAAGCATTAAATGCTCAAATGCATCATAGATCATGAAGAACAGCAGGCACAAAGCACAAAAGAGTCTTTAAGCCCTGTATTCAGGACCATTCTTTTAATCAATTGCGAGATTGAAGGCCAGTTTCACTCTGTTCCTTCCTCTAACACAAGTAAAAGATGCTTATTAGAGTTACTCAGCCATACATAATGCACAAACAAGGACATTGGAGATGTTTGTAATGATGCTGCAGTGCCAGGGTCAGCATCAACCTAAAAATCAATCAGAGTCTGAACTTAGGAAGTGCTATCCAAAAGGCCCACGCCGTGATTTATCATATTATCTGATCCTGTGAGGTTGGGGAGGTGGCAAATAAATCGGGATGCAAATTACACTTATTTGCTTTTCCGTCCACTAAAGATTCTTCTGTGATTTAAAGCACTTGCGTATTCTGTAATCATTCACACACGAAGGATAATGTTTTGTGGAATGACAGAGCCAAACCTCCGATGAATGTTCTCCTTCTCCGCCAGGTCTGATTTTCTCCTGGTTGTCGCAGAGCATGTGTGCGCAAATCAATCAGGCCCCTTGTTCTAATCACTCCCACTTATATCACCCTGCAAATAAATGACACCGTTGAGAACAGGAGATCGATAGAAGATAAGGTGAAAGTCTCCTCACTTCCTGTCCGTTGGGCACTGGGCTGAGGTGGAACCCAGTAAAGCAATGGAGAATTCAAACGGGTTGCAGAACCTGCGCTGCAAAAAGGGAACTAAAAATATGATTTTATTCATATACATATATTTCTCCAAACAAAAACAAAAAAAATTCTTATTTATTTAAATTCCTTGTCATTTCATTGCAGTCAGTTATTATCTGTGCGTTAATGTTTTAGGCGAGAGTTTTAGAAGAGTTTTAATGTTTTGAATTATGAATAGGTTTTATCTGTTATAAACTGCTGCCATCTTTACCAACTCTCTCTTGCAAAATACATTTTAAATTTCAACACAACTAACCCGGTTAAATTAAGGCAAAAAAAAAAAATCAAGTTTGAAAGTATGTCATTTTAAAAGACAAAGAGTGAATTTTACCTGCCTGCTCCAATAAAGGTCAAATGCAATTATTTAAAGAAACATTTTGTTTTTCAGTAATATTCTTGCTCAGCATGAGGTAAATATATCTTTTTTTTTTTGGTCAATTAAAATGTTTATTTTTTGTGTCTTCACATAAAAATATCAGTGTGTTAAAGAGTCTCTTCTCAATGAGGAATCAATTTAGTTCCACTCATACCTGTTAAGATTTTTTTTATATTTTTAAGAATGTTAACCCGAACTCATTAAAAAATGTTTAGTTTAACAAGGGTAGGAATTTGCAACCCATGTATTACCAACTTTAATGCTGTTAGCTGCTAATGGTTAGCGACTCACTGTGCAGAGCTGTATGGTTTGTAATTGTTTGTATGTATTTTATTGTACTTTTTTCTTTCCAAACAGGACCAAACGTTGTTGCAGTGCAAATGATTTAAAAGTGAAGGAGGCTTCTTGAATGCTTTTGAATTTTGTCACCTACCCTAAAAAGAAGTCTTTATTAATTGGCTGTCAACACAACTGAGCTACCCAGGAGATAAGCTCAGAACCATCCTGAGAACGCTGACTTTTAACATCTTCAGACTTAAAGGCAGTTTATGCTCTTTTTCTTAAACCTTTATACTCCTATTGTGTATAAATTGGTCGGTTTTTACATAAAAATCAACAACTTATTACTTTGGAGATGGAGATTGGAAGCAAAACACACTTCAAACATAACTTGCCAAGTTTTCCATTCATTGTAACCATCTAATATAAGACCAAAGCCATGTTAAAAGCTAAAGTATTACTGTAGTTTATGAATAAACATTTTATTGATCTTTACATTACTTTTTTTTCTTCTGAACTTTGAACTTCCCTGATTTCCCATGGCAATAATCTATAATCATAGAACAACTTTGATGTTCTTACCAAATGACACATGTACGGCAGGGTATTTCTTCAGATTCATTTACCATTTAACACATTTAAAAAAACATTTGAAAAACCCTGTAATGCAATCTAAAGTATATTTAACAGGTTCTTTTCTCCATTTTACTGGTTAGTTGTAAATGATTCGCATGACACAGTTGGCCTTTTAAAGATGGACGTTTTCTCCGTTTATTCTGACAAGAAAATTCAACCTGGAGAGACTAAAACAGAGAAAAGCTGCGATTACAAAGGTATTCAACACAGGTGAAAATCATATCCTTCAAAATATTTCTATCTAAGAAAAACCAGCTGAGTGCGAAGACACATTGACTCTGCAATCCCTCGTACTGAGCATGCTTGTAGTGACAGTGGAGAGGAAAGTTCCCTTTTAACGGAAGAAACCTCCAGCAGAACCAGGCTCAGTGTGGGTGACGATCTGCCGAGGCCGACTGGGGTTCAAAGGAGACAGGAGCAGATAATGACATAAATTGAACAAGTTATTTGGTGCCCCTGCCCTGGCAGAAGACTTCAATGGTGTAAATCAAAATTTGCTTGGATATGTAACCCAGGAAAAGGATTAGAGTAGTCTTCCCCTGGGGCCCAGACACTGGTGGTGGAGTTAGCCAAAGAGTGAGGGGGACTGAGAATATTCTGAGAGTGAGGAAGGAGATGAGCGAAAGTTTGCTTGCATGCATGAGAGAGAAGCTGGACCAGGAGCTAAATGAAGGGGATCTTGAAAGATAATGGGCTTCAGAGAAGATGCGGCCCAAATTCATTACTTGGAACTGAACGGGGTACATCAAAGTTGGTTCAGCTGAAGCTGATAAGAGTTTTCCAGTTTGGGTTTTCACTTAAGCTTCATTAGACAGAAAACAACCATGTTACAGCAGCGTGCTTCAAACTCTACACAGAGCAAAAAAGTTAATTGCTGCTACCTGTCTGTCATAAATTCACTTAAATATGTCCATTATTGAACTGATATATAATAATGGTGATGATAAAAAAAAATGCACCCCATAATAACTTCATAAATAAATCCAACGTGTTTAGATGAAAAATGACCTTCACCCACCTCTTCTTACGGGGAGAAGGGGACCATAGAGGAGCAAACAAGTTAACAAAAAACAGAAAACATAAAGAGCAGGGTCTCCACATCTTAAAGTCACACTATTTCAACAAACTCAGTGGTTCACATTTACACACACAAGTATATCCAAAGTCCCAAGTACCACCTTATGCTTAAGGGCTGGTTATACTCCCACAGCAGTGTGTCGCAGTGAGTGATTTTTGATTTATGCCCAATGTTGAAGTGGTCTGCACTATTTTATTCTATGCCACAACGTAAGGGGGACAATCAGGAACTTGCTGTGGATCTAGATACGGCCGAGGCGGTGAGGAAGTTGGGGCAAGTTTGTGTGACAACAGAGGGACATGAGGGCGAAAAAGAGCGGGGATCTAAGTGGAAAAAGGGTCCCAGCGTGCTTGCGCACCTCGCTCTTCTAGCTGGTCCAACTTAACGAGTAATTTTCCACGATGGCAGTCATACAAACAAAACAAGCCGGTAAGGTACCAAACAGGAAATATGCATAGTGTAGAGCGGATGTAGATTTGACCAATCAGAGGCCTCCTGTCTACGGTCACCTACAATTTTGAAGAGGTGCACCAGAGTGTCTGCAGAAGGGGCGGGGCATATCTGCATTAACTACAACACACACGCAGACGACCTTGTCTCTGAGTATAAATTAGCCTTTACTTAAACAAAGTCACATGCTGACTGCAACTGTGGTTAAACTTCACTTTGATTAAAGATATGGTGGCACTTTACAATCCCAAGATCTCTAACCACAGGCTCTTGTTACACCTTTCTACACCCATAGTCTGCTTTTAGAAGCACAGGAAAGGGAAAACATCACACAGAGGTAGTGTAACCTTCTGCAAATACTGCAGCAGAAGTGATTATTGTTTAACTTATGTCCCCTTTTAGCTTTTAGCGATAGAAGTTTATTCAAACAAAGAAGGATGACATAACTTTTTAATAGCATCAATATCTTCAACTTTAAATATCTGATAATGGTCCAAGAATAAACATAATCACTGTGACTCTGCACTAGCTCCTATCCTACATAATATTTAGGCTATTATTTCAGCCATAAATTAATGCAACCATATGGCTTTTAAAAGTGAATACACATTTTTATCTAGTTAAAAGATTTAGAGAATCTGCAGGAGGAAAAGATGAATTTCAAAAGTTGAAATGACTATTTGAAAGCAGGATCTCAAGGATCAGTCTCTTAAAGAGTGATCATTGGGTTGGTGTAGTGGTAGAACAGACATGCCATATATGGAGGTGTTTAGACATCAATGCTGTCTCTGAAGACTTTCCCTAAATATCCTTCCAGGTTCTGTCTTCATCTGACTATTGCAAATAAAAGCAACTAACATTACCACATCTAAAACAGACACTAAATCAAATTGAAATTATTCAATTATCAGTAATCCAACCAAAGTTAACTCATATTAACTGGAAGAAAACTCAAAATTATCTTTGGTGAAGGCTATCAATGAGAGTTTTCTCTAATCTTAACACTTTCCCAGAATAAGTATTAATGTAGTAAATGTATCTGAATAAAAAAACAAGATAACACTTTAAATTACCATAATTTATAAATTCTAAAGGAAACTTTATTTATATATTTATTTATATTTGCCAATTATTTATAAACTGCATCTATGGGAGGTAAATAGATCACATTGCTCTACCATGCTAGTTTACCTCTATCCCTGACATCAATGGGCTTAAGACCTAAACTTAGCTTTTATTTTTTATTTAACCTGCCCTGTCATGCTGGATCTACCCTAAGCATAACATCAGTGGGCTTAATAACCTCATAACTTATCAATTTAATAAATAATCTAGATGCAATTTAGAAATTATTATCAAACATTAATAAACAACATGGTAATCACAAATAAATTGACTGTTACTGAATTGTTTTTTTATTTGTCAGATCTTTTTTATATACAAATTATATATATATATATATATATATATATATATATATATATATATATATATATATATATATATATATATATATATATATATATATATATCTATTTGGTTGGCCACAGCCATTTTGTCTGTTTGTGTGTTGAAGTGTCACAGGATCATAGCTCTGTCAATCTCCACCAGCTTGGGAGGTGGCTCCTATTTTGATCTGGGATCTTCAGTTTGTATTCTGAACAGATGTTTATATATCCTATGTTTCCAGTGCCTCTTTGCACATATATATATATATATATATATATATATATATATATATATATATATATATATATATATATATATATATACATATATATATATATATATATATATATATATATGTGTATGTGTTTTTTTATTTTTTAGGAGTAAGTACATTTTTGAAATCAGAAAGGGCCGTCTGGATGTCGTTGTGTTTATTGTGGTTCCGTTTTTCTCTTTAAGAGCTGCCAGTCATGCCTAACAGATAAAGCGTGGTAAAATGTCTCCTCCAGACAGCTGCAGTGCACGTCATTTAGATTACATCATGCTATGTTTGCATATCCAACACACGCAAAAAAAAAGCTTTGTTAATTTCCTCCCCAAATTCCCCCCTTCGCTCCAACTCTGAGTGGTATCCTGTTTTTCCACAGCACGTGTTAAATAGCTAGTCAGATTTGTTGGTTCCTGGAGGTCACAAAAGGATGCCTTCTGTTTTATTGGTTCTTTTAGGAGAAAGAATTATTAATTTCTTACCTTCCATTTCATAGTATGCTGCTAATTCCTTGGTCTACCACTTAAAGTTTGTAGAAATGCATTGAAAATTTGTGTTTTTTTAATTATTTTATAAGAAAGTGTTGCTAAAAGTGGAAAACGTTCCCTTGGAACAAAATATTAACTGCCTGTTACTATACATCAATATTGAATGTTTTCCCCATATTTTAGTTCCTAATGCATTATAATGTAAAACCCAACTCATAATGCTAATTTTGCCGAATCTTATGATGAATTCAACATGAATCATCATGCTTATTTTATTTTTTATTCTTTTGTACAAAATATTCCTAAATTCAACAAATTTTATAACTGAGAAAAAGCCACCTGCAAAAATTCCCCTAAATCTTCATCTGCTGATAGTGGTCCTGTTTCTCAGAATTGCCCCTTAACGTAACAGTTTCTGTTTTCCTACTCTAACATTATAACAGCACTAGGAAGTTAAAGCAAACATGATTTAGGGGATGCCTTGTGCACCTACAGTATTTGAACGCAGGGATCATGAGTTGAAGCCCAGCCACCTGCTGGGTGCAGTCCTAACAAACCAACTCTCCAGCAGTCCTCCCTACTCTTTCCCAGCCTCCTGTGTGCAGTGAATAAGTCATGCAGTGAGTCAGAGTAAGAGCAGGCCTTTTCCAAGAGTAGGGCCTGGGTTTGGTTTAAAGTACTCATGGTAAGCCATAAAAGGCCAGGGAAAACTGAGAGCAAAGAAGAACTCTCTCCCCTTCTATTCATGATTCATGAATGACTAATCTTTAATGTAAGCCTCCTCAAACACAATTTATTTTATTATTCGCTCACACAGTATGCAGCCTCTGGGCTTTTGCACCACACCCATGATACAGCTCTATAAAGGAAGAAGGGAGCCATTAAGTACTTGGAGCAAATTTTTTGAAATACATTCTAAGCCAAGAGGGGAACAGGCAGAATTTGAAGAAAGTTCTTCGGCTAAAGAGATTATTGAATTAAAGTCATAAATTCATCACTATTTTAGAATAATACAATACTGTTCTTTGGCTGATCTGCACAATCCAGTGGGACTAACTGTATCAATCATGCAGCCACAGTTCAATAGCCGCCAGATCAATGAGACACAGTAAGCATCCGATCAAGAGATAAACGCAGTTAGAGCTCAACATTTGTGTTTTTGATACCAGCAATGAGGTAGAAGGCTAGTTGTCATATTTAGTCATTGCAATCTTGGAAGCATTCAGCTATCTTGCAGGATTGACTCTATCTTAGCATGATCTGGCTATGTTTCCTGTGATGCTTCCTGCAGCGTCTTTAGAGCGTTATGAAACTCAGCCCTCCTTCACTGTCACCCTTTTTTGTGATTCTTGCAAGGCTTTGGAGGATTCACCTTCCAGCTGCAACCTGAAGTTGATTTGCAGCAGGTGCCCAACTCAAGAGTAGAAAAAATTTCCCCAGGCTTGAGTTCTTCCTCCTCCATATTTCACGGATGGCTTCATATACCACAGCATCATTTCTCACCACTTCTTTTTCCAAGTTACTGACTTTGCTGCTTTGATTTAAATTTAAGAGCCACTGCCATACCCCTCTCCCAAACGGACAACAGTTTAGCCAGAGCTACTAAAAAGGGTTTTATAAATGCTTTTCATCTTTCAAGTCTACTAAGGGTAGACTTTTTTCATCAGAACATTTGCAGATTAGAATCGTGCATTCTTCATCTGTATATCTGTGAAGATATTTCTCTCTCTCTTGGTGAAAAATGTTTGATCCAACTGTTTGATTTTGTCAATTTTCTGTATTTTTGATATAATTTTGATTGACAGCCTTACCCTTTGATTACCCGCTTTTTATGTATCATTTAAACACCCGTCTACTGCCCTTCCTTTCCCCGGGAGGTTTCTTCAGTCTTGCCAGAAAAGGATACAAGTAAATTCCAAAGTTGTTAGGAACAACTAAGGAATCTGTGCCTCAATCAGCAGTAAAACCAGGTAAAACATTTTTCATCCATGTTCTACTTATTCAAAATTGGGTCAGCTAGGTAATAAGGGCTATAGAGAATGGCAGCCACACCAGCACTCTTCAGTTCATGCTGGACAATTCACAAAAGGTTTTTCAGGACACAGACAAATTTAAGGTTTGCTTCTGAATGTCCTCCAAAAAGTGACACCTAGCAATCATCTTGAACAGAATACCTGATGGACCTCACCCCTTTGTGTTAAGCAACAGTGGCTCTACTTGTACCCTCCTTCAGATGACAGCCTTTCTTAAAGGTTGAGCTGAGCAACCATACGGAGGAAGTTTTTTTTTTTTTTTCAGTCACTGGGATTCCCTTTTAGTCATGATCCATATTTCAGGACTGCAAGGGTTTGAAAAATAAATAGACTATTTGCAAATAAAAAGTTTAACTTTTTGGCTCATCTCTTTCTTTACCATGAATGGCCAGAGCAGAGCCCACATTACAAACTAGAGACTGACATTACGATACTGTACAAAGACTGACCCTTCCTCCTGCTGCTGCAAATCCAAAGCACTGCAGTGCATTCTGAATGCCAGGGTTATGAATATGAATGAAAATAGAAGCATATAATCTGTAAACAGCAAAAACACATGACACCCACCTCTTCCTGATGAAGGCTTTGGATTCTGTTGTGGCCATAACAAACTGGAACAAGGAAAGAGGTATTGCTGGTGGAGTCCCATTTGGGGTGGGAACAATTTCAACAGATTGTTTGCAAAACTTTTGTTTTGGTTTTGGATTTAGGTAGCCATTGTACTCATCCCTTGTACCCTCTACTCTCTCAATACAAATAACTTAAAATATTCTCCAAGTCCATAGAAAACTCCGTTCACTCCACCAACTTTGAAAGAGGAAAACTTCAGTCCACTGTTCAACATCCAGGATGAAAGCTGCACTGTTCTTGCTGAATGAGGCCCTGTTAAACCTGGAACTGACCTGGATGCTCACTGATCCAGGTCTAAGTGCACAATGCTAAGAATGAAGGTTTACTCCTAGTATATTCCCTCCTGCATGAGTGAATCACTTTACATGCTAACAAATATCTTTGGTGGGGCAGTCAGCCAAGCCGTTTACAGGTCTGCTGATTCTTCTAACATCATAGACACACAGAGTGACCCATTACGGTGAGAGACACATTATTGTGCAGTTATTGCAATTACAAACTCTTTATTAGTTCACCTCTGTGGCTTTAAAAGGACAACGTTAGAAATGAAAGGCACTGAAAAGTGGGTATATTTACATATACACAGAGAGAACATGCAAACTCCATGCAGAAGGACCCATGGCTGGGAGCCACACCTAGAACCTTCTTGCAAGGCAACAGTGCTACCCACTGTACCACTCATATAACTAACTCTTCCTCACCGACCCTGGGTGGCCTCTATTTTTTCCCAAAGCGCGGTTCCTGTACCAGAGGCCTGGGAGCTTGGGGGTTCCTTTGCTTTTCCTAGAACTGCACTTTTCTGGACTGAGATGTCTGATGTATAAACAAAATCTTTCCTTCTGTCTTTGTGTAGGAATTCTTAGGCTCTCCATTTAGAATCAACCATTGAGGCCAGATAAACTTTTAACAAAAGCAAATCTGAAATGCAGATTGTCGTTGGATTAACCTGCTATAAATATCTGAATCTGAAATCTGATTGGTTGAAGAAAACCTTCCTCACTAATATTGTAAAGGTAATGTCAGCCGGCACTGCGGATTGAACTGAATTGAAATAGCGATGCGCTAAGGCTGAAATCTGATTGGTCGAACAATATAGCAACCACATTTATGTAATGGAAGCAGTGCAGCCTTGATACAGAATTATGAGCATGGACTGTTTGGAATAAATTCATACAGTTGGAAAGAAGAAAAATTAAACTTTAGGTTTTGAATGTAGGTTAGTGTCTCTGATAGATTTAGACCAGCAGTGGCCTTGAAGGCCCTGGCCACCCATCAATGTACAGATCCATGCGACCTCCCCTTCATCTCTCAAGACAGCTAATCAATCAGTCGTCATCAACCAGCTCCTTCCTGATCAGTCTGCTTTCTCCTCTCAAACCAACCAGAAAATTCAACTGACCTCCTGCAGTTCTCTGTAGGAAGTCCTTCCTTTTCCATGAAGATCGGAGAGATACTGAGGTTCACTGGTTGTCTGGAACACATTTACACATTAAGAGAGATTCACAAGAACAGATACTCCTGGTTTAGACTAGAATACCATCAGGAGTAATCATCCAGTAAAGATAAATGAGCCTTTGTCTCCTTATATACATGGAAGTTATTTTGATAGAGGAATGTTCTCAGGTGTGCATCAGCACGGGTCGGCCCAGCCACCAGCAAAGATCCTCTCTGTGACAGGACACTCACTCACACCAGGAAAAACAGCAAAACCTCAGAGACTATAACAGTGTCTCACAACGGATTGTGTTCAGATTTCCACATTCATGCAACTGCAGGTATCCCAGGCCACCTCTGGTGGTGGTTTGTAGAAAACTGTCAATACTGCCACTTTATTGGTTTCAAATCTCATAAAAACAAATAATCTCTCCAAAAAAATCATTGATTCAGACTTGTCACACAAAAGCGTTAGATATGTTTAATAAGTAATTCTCAAGTCAAGTTAATTACTTTTAGCTACTTGAAAGTTTGCTATCATTAAACTTAGAGCTAAATGGCTTACTTATATCAGAATGTGTATGACCTTAAAGCAGCCAGAACGATTAAGTTTTATCTCGCTTATATCTGTGCACCGACTAAAACCTGGTAAAAGCATCATACATACAATTCCAAGTGCACAAACCCTCAGTTTTGTGATTTTTATAGGCTCTCCCACAGAGGGTGCATTCATTTGAATAGCACAAGTCAGTAGGAAAAATAAAGCTGCATATATGCTCTCTGCATCAATGTGCAGTATGCCTCAATCTCTAATAAAAAGCATTGTGACAGCCAATGACCGTGGGTGTATCACAGCTGACAGATGGGGAACCATGAGTGTTGACTTCAACATACTGCACTGATTTTGTTGCATTAGGAGAGTAAGGGCTGTTCATGTGCATCTGTGTACCATTAAAGTCAGCTGCTGAACCTGACAGTTGTTGTTATTTCTAAGATATGGAGGCAGAATAAGACGTTGAAGGTGACGTTACAATTGTGGAATTGCAGAGTGCAAGAGATGTTTGTGCCTTATTCTACATGAGAGCCGGCATAGCAGGAACTATGGAGTCTCCGATAGTTCTGCCTCTCCAGTTTCTCCAACAAGACTGATAGAGCACTCTGCAACATCCTGAGCCTTTATTAAGAAAAAAAGTTAAAACAGGAGCTAATTACAAGCAAACAGGTATCCCAACATTGCTTCTTGTAATTGATAGTGACATCCATTATTCTATAAGTGCACAAAACAGGAAGAGTTTATGTTTAAGGGAATTACAAAACGAAAGGAAGACAGGTAAGAGATAAGCAAATAAAAAAAAGTAGGAGTGTTCGAAGACATTAAATTAAAATACATTAGATGGATTTTTCCTCTCTGTTCAAACAGTGCTGACACTTTGAACGTTTATGTATAGTTTTGCAGTTTCATTAACATTATTATCATGTGTTCTCGAATCATAATTGGGCTCATCTACAGACCAAAAGACACGCTATTGTATCATTCCTTCCGGCAGGGTAATTAGTCTTTAACTGTTTTTGTCAGTGAGGATATAGAGTGCCTTCTTAATCCATTAGCATCCTCAATAAAGATGTGTGAAAAAGGTTACAATTATAAACTGTTAACCTACTGTATATACATCCTTGCTGTTCATAGTTCCATAACAAACTCAACTTATTTTCCACAATCACACCCCTTACTAACTGATCTACCCGTAGAAGTTCAGCGCATGTACGCTGGACATGCTCTTGTTTTTCTGCATTTTAATAAGATGTGTTGTTGTTCCTGTTTGGCTGTGACTCCATCCTGGAGAGAAATATCAGCTGTGCTGCTGCCATCAACACCTTTGTTTATAGACGTTGGAGATCGGCCTGTTTTTCAGTGTAGTCCTGTTTCTCTGACTGTGACTGGCTGGATGTGCTCTCTTCGTCCTCTGACATGGGAGCTGGAACAGAACTCATCTGCCTGGCTGTGTGTTTCCTGGACGGGGCCGCATTTTACAGTTGCCTTTTGTTTTGTTTCCTTCTGTATGTCTGCTTCTGTCTCCTTGAACCCCAGTCAGCCTCAGCAGATGGCCGCTCACACTGAGCCTGATTCTGCTGGAGGTGTCTTCCTGCTAAAAGTGAGTTTTTCGTCTCCACTGTCACTACAAGCATGCTTAGTGTGAGGGATTGTATTTGAGTCAATGAGTCAATGCAATCAACTGGTTTTCCTTATGTAGAAAACTTTGAAACATTTTTAATGTATATTCTTGTGAGTTGTCTCTGTAAAGTGCCTTGAGATGATATGTGTTGTGAATTGGCGCTATATAAATAAACTGAATTGAATTAAAATGAATGTGTTAGAACATTATCCCTCTATTTAAAGTCATGTTTTTACCCCAGGGAAACATGAAGGCATAGATAACAAAATAAAATAGCATTAATGTAGAATATGATTTATGTATATTTTTTTTCTGTTGTTGTCTTTTTAATTCAGGGTTCTGCCACCATAAAAAAAAACTAAACAAAAAACATATGGTTTCAATATCAGTGTAAGAATATGTTTTAAATATATACAGGGAAGGAAATGTAGGTAATGTTAAAGCAGAGAGGTGTGGTTTGCATTATTAACTTATACCCATATATATATATTATATAACCCTAGATATGACCTGTCTTCCTTTCTTTTTTCTTTTACCCCTAGATATATATTATATCTTATTATATTTATCATATTTTATCATTATATAAAAAAAGGTTAGAACTGTAAATTTATTGTTATATGTCTATATTACTGTTTATATATATTTTTTTACTATTTTTCAAGGCTACACTTATTTTTGTTTTACACTTGTGTAAACAAAATGACAAATAAATCTGTATAAGTCTTGATCAAATGCAACCAATTATCTTAAAACATAAGTTTACAGAGAACATGATGAAAACCAAGGTACACGGTAGACAAAGCAAGATGACAGTATTAAACAATGTCTAGAACTTTGAATATCTCCTAGAGAACTACCCTCCAGAAATATAAAGAGCAGGACAGGGCTGCAAAATTAGAAAGCAGCCAAGAGGCCTTCATTTAGCTGTTGAGACAAAAGGAACAATATGTGATAAATGCTTTTCAAAAAAGTTACATTGGTAATTGTTTTTTCTTTTTGTCTACATAAAAAGCCTGATGTGTGGCTGCAAAATACCTTAAAGTCAGTCTGAAAGCTACATTCCCATGGTGGTGGCATCCAGTGTTGGGAAAGTTCTCTTTCTACGTGAACTAGTTCAAAGTTCAGTTCACACATTTTAAAATGAACTAGTTCAGTTCATAGTTCATAATTCAAAATTTTGAACTAAGTTCACAGTTCCAAAAAATGAACTAGTTCATAGTTCTTTTTTTTTCATATATTGCTCAATTACACCATAGCCTACTGTAGAACAGCAGACAGCAATTATTTATCAGTTGTAACACTGAAACTGTGCGTCAGATTTCATCTTCATATCCAGTTTTGAATCCTTATCCAACCAGGATTTATATTAGCATTGAGGGGACAGCATTTCCACATTGTTGCTTTAATGCTTTGTTGCTGTCCATTCACTTCACACTAGTAGCAGCTGCAGCTTTCACCCCTACAGTATATTCTCAAAAACATCAGGAAAAATGTGCTGCTTGAATGGTCTTTTTTATGAGGAATTATTAAAAGAAAAACAGGAAAGTAGTTTTTAAGTTGCAAATGTTTTTTTTTTTATTTTAATTATTTTTTCCATTTGAAATCCCATTTCAGTACATACTAAAAAGGAATGCTGGAATCCTGGAAAATTATACCAGGCAGGTTTAAGTGCAGATTTTTTTTACTGAAAGCCGGCGGGCAAAGTTTGCAGAGAAATGTAAGATTGTTGCCATCATCCTCACCGACCACTGGTCATAAAACTGTTTTAAGTGATCATACTGCTGCTTTGTCGCCTCCTCGGTCGCCTCCATGCTGCTGTGGCTTCCATGCTGCATTTTCTTTTGATGACACACGCGGCTGTAGGCTACGACACTGGTAGCTGGTGTTGCCAGATTGGGTGTTTTTCCCGCTACATATTAAGGCCTGTTTACGGTGTGATTTAGCCGGGGTTTCGCCTGGAGGGCTCTATAGAAATCTGGCAACCTATTGAACGGAGTTGAACTGAGAGAGCGTGCCGTTCACAGACACCAGAATGAACAAGTTCACAATAACGTTCATCAGGCAGTAATACAGTACGTTCAGTTCACGTTCGCCCAAAATATGAACGAGTTCATGAACTTTTGTTCAATGAACACGTTCAGACACAACACTTGTGGCATCATCATGGTGTTAGGATTAGCTCTTCAGCAGACAGAAGAGGGACTACATAATATATGCATTTGTTTTTTTGGTTGATATATAAGTTTTATTAACAATGTAACATTTCCCTTTACAAAAACACACTATTATACACTATATTAATGTATTACTGAAATCCCTATACCAAATTTATTTAGAGAATATAAGATGACAAAATGCCAAAAAATAAAAACTCTCATAAGACTCAGCACAGCTCCATTAATGGTTGGAATTGTTGTTACTTTGTGGAAGTGGTTACATAACCCATTTCTTTTTGCTGACAGCATCTTTCTCTGAAAAATGAGTCATTTCAGAGAGCGGGATGTGGCAGCCAAAACATCAGGATTAACATTAGCCAAGGATCTGTCCACACAACCTGAGCAATATCTGAGGTTTTGCTGCCAATTTTTGGATTTCAAACGCACAAAGTCAAGTCAAAGACAGAGAGGAGGAGAAAATCAATTTGTTAAAACTTTATCTGCGTAGCACCAAATGCAAAGTACTGCATGTTAACAGAGAAAATAGAAAATAAATGAATTCCACTGAGTAATTCTTTATTCAGTTTCAACTCTGGGAGTTTCTTTGATCTAGTTAATTTTGATCTTGTAGCTGTTTAATCATAAAATGAGCGCCCCTTTTTTTCTTACACAGCAGACATTTCTTCTACTGTTTTACTTAATATTTTGGGAGATAATTTAACTCTAGTATTCAACATAGCTAAATAATAATCATGTATAATATGCTTGCATTTGGTGTGAGTAATACACATGTGGCAAAAAAAAAAGCAGTTGTGGAACTCTTAGAGTAATTGATATCAGAACCTAAATTCCCATTGCATGATTTCACCCAGGAGGATAGTTTGTCACTTTGGTCAAAGTTGTTCCCAAGAAGCAAGGCTGAAAAGGTCAACCCCATATTTCTTGCATCATTATTTCCTTGCATGTTTGGAACAATCTGGGAATCTGGGAGTGCACAGCTTCAGCTTAGGGTGGTGACTAGCTGGAGAGTCGGAGGGTCCTGTATGCAGGGTGGGAACACATAGGATGCCTGACTTCGTTTCCCATGTTTCCCCCGGCCAGGAAAAACACTGGGAAACTGCACATTCCTGTCAACTACGCTTGGTGACATGGTGACCTCAGGAAAAGCGTGAGTAAATACTAGAGGCATTTCCCCAAGCTCTGAAGGGGTGGGGGGAGTTATAGTAAGTTAAAATGCCTCGAAATCGTTGGGACTGTTTCTGCCTTGGGCGTGGAGGCAGAGACTATTAGACTATTACCAGCCACCTGTGCTTCATTTAGGTTAAATCCTTCATTAGGTTTTAAAAGCTCATTTATTTTCATTTTCTTATCCCCACTGTATCGCTTTTCTCTCTCTCACAGCTGTCAAATGCAATTTAATCTTTAAAAGGCAGCCCAAGTTCAAGACCTGAAGGTGATGCACTTTTTGCTCCTGCAAAATGTCAGATTTCCAGCAAAGGTATCTTTTTTTTCTCTCTCTCTGGTAAGCTATACAGTATGCTTGGTCAACAAGTAGCTAAGTGCTCTACAAAGGGCAAAAATGGCATGAAAACAGAAAAACACTGGGATTGAAAAATTCCAATCACAAAAGCAACAGCAAATTAACAAAAGAAGCAAATTCACTTCATATAATGGAAGTCCACCAGACCGCTAGGAGCCTTGGTAAAGATATTAATACCCTATAAACATTGAAGGAAAAAATACGTCAGTTTTTTTTCCCTCAACCTTTTTTAAACACTTAACTAAGGGTTTGCATAAATGGAAATAAGTGCTAACTTGATATCTAGCAAAGAGATGACGTAGGCTACTAAAAGGTGCACCAAAGGTTTGTGTCTCTAAAATTATCAAAACAGCAGGGGATATTAATATGCACAACGTGTGATGATTCTAAAAATATTCCAAATAGTGGGAGAATATGCAAATGTAAAAACTAACCATTTACAATGCAATTTATCAAAAAATAGGTACAGTTTCCAAAGACTTCTACACTGCAAAACTTGCTCTAAAAATAAGAACAAATGTCTTAAGGTAAGTTTATTTGCCCTTACTATTAGGTAAATAAAATGATCTGCAAACTTAATTTCTTTCCCTTAATATAAAATATTTACTGCAGTTAAAATAAGAAAATGTAAGAAAATTTTTTTGGTATTTTGAAAATAGATTATCTTATTCCATCAGCAGACTGTCTAACGTACTGTACCTGCTCAAAATAAGGGGAAATAGATTTATTACAAGAAAAATTCTCCTACTTACTATACATACCTACAGTATTTGTACTGTGGGTTCATTATAGCAGGAAGGAGGCAAAGGTAGATATAAACAAGAGAGAGAGGGAAAGAATTTTCAATGCACAACAAGATATTTATATTGTTAGTCTTAAAATAGTAAAGACATACAGTCTATTGAGTAATATTGAGGAAAAGCTAAAGCCCTGCATAATCTTGTTTTGTGATGCATCATTCCATGGCACCATGACCGTTAGTAGTGTCTCCAAAATGTTCTAACTTGTTTCATTGCTTCACAGAATATTTTTTCCTAGAAGTGAATCATCACAATATTTTGTGACCTTTGTATTGTTTTTGGTGTGCAGTGGTTTTGGCATTCAAACTCTCCCATAAATGTTGTTTTCTTATGGTCCATTTCTTATTGATGAATCATAAACACTAAACTTAACTGAGGCAATTGAGGTCTGCATTGCTTTAGATGTTTTTTTCTGGATTTTTTTATAATCTCATGAATAAGTTGTTGATCGAGGAGCAATTTTGGAAGGCTGCCTTTTCTGGGAAGGTTCACCGTCTTCTCTTCTTTTGTGAGTAACAGCTCTTACTGTGGTTCACCATCCAAATGTCTCAGAACAGTCTTTAAACCACTTTATTGACTAAGGAGATGTTAATGACTTTGTTTCTCTGCTTTTAAATTCCTTTTAAAATCCAATTGATGTGTAGCTCTCTCATGATCCTTTTAACTACTTCATGTTGTCGGGCAGATCCTATGTAGTAATATCTGCACTGGAAAAACTATCTAGAAATAAGTAAAAATTTATTAAATTAAGTGTATTTGAGTAGATAAATGAGATAGTTTGCCAATGGAATGAGTATTTTCACTCTTAAAAAAAGATAATTAGATAATATGCACTTGAAATAAGACAATGCAATTGTGTTTTCTTATTTTAAGTGTAAATTGTCTTGTTCCATTGGCAAGCTCTCTGTTTTTACCTTCTCAATCCAAGAACAAATGCACTTATTTTAAGAAAAAATTACTTATCTAGATTTTGATTTTTTTCCAGTGTTGAATGTAAAGGTCTGGTAGTTTTTATATTTAGTTAAGAGATGATTTAACAAGAAAGTTTTTTTTTCTTTTTATTTTTTTTTTGGGTGATCCCAGTTGGTTAGCTTTTGTTTTTTAATCAATAATATTATCGGTGGAAATCTTTATCCCTTTAACCAATGAAGTGTTAGTATTTATCGTATGGGTAATGAGAAGACGACAATCAGCGAGCTGTTTGATTCATTTTGTTTTTTCCTGCTTCAGTTAAGTGTGTAATGTTCCCTAACCACGAGACAACGATGCTTGTTTTTCTTTTTCATTCCCCCACTCCGAAATGACCAAAAAGATGTTATGGCTTTTGTGATTATGGGGCTGAAAGACCAACAAAATGACATCCAGATGTTCCCAATTACTAAATCCCAGCCTTTAGCTTGTTTGTTTTACCACAGAAAGGCTTTGGCTGTCCCAGAACGAAAACATCCAGTAATGTAGGACTGTCTGTAGGCAGTAAATTTAAACAGGATATAAATAATCTCATTCACAGGCTGCAGACTGTCAGCTGAAGGGAACCGTTCTATATTTAACAAAGCTGAAAGGTAAATAAAGTCCTTCAAATGTTTTAGCTGTGTGTTAAGCTGTATTAATAGCTCAAATTATTTTGAACATCTTTGAATGTAAAATCAGCACAGACTATTTTGTGAGAATACAAGCTCCTGCAGTGCTGTTTTAGTCTTCCTATTGTTGGTAAAGATGTGTCACTGTTGTCATCCTTTTTTTAGGTTTATAATAGATAAAGAGCAGCAACTGAGTAGATTAAGTTATTCTTAACTGAGACTTCAATGACTCCCACGCTCAAGACTTTAAAATGTTTTAAGTACAAACATTAGCTGTCGCATCACATCTGGAGGCAGAAATCTTGTTGGTTCTTTACTCATTCATTCAGAATGTTGCATACTCAGAAAGTCTACATGGTGTTTGTGAACATCAGTGTGCACCTATTGCCACTGAAAATGATTTTGGCCTGTCAGATCCATTCTTGTAAGTAAATATCATTTGTTCAAAACTATTGCGTTACACTGTAGCAATGGATGTTTAGTGTTTTGCCTCATAGTCCTGCTGTTGATCCTCCATCCTAGTATAAAGACCTCTACGGCCTTTAAGATGTTTTCTTCTTCTATTTACCTGTATTTTTACTTTAGAGACATGTTGCATATTGAAAGTCATAAAAAATCTTCCTTTTTTTAACAGTTTCCTATCTGGCAATGTTGCAATAAGAATAATTACCTTGATTCCAAAGAAAAGCCTAACAGATTTAGCTTTCACAAGTGGGGCAGTACGGCTTTCGCCATAGTGTTCCGTTTGATTTATGCATATAAATAGCTTTATCATAATTCATGCAGTTAGTATTACAGATTATATTAACGCTCCAATGTAAGTAGAAGAGGAAAGGAAAAACTGAAAAAAGGAGAAAATATGAGAGAAAGAGGAGATACAAGGGAGACAATGATAAAGCATCTTCAGTCAGCTTCATCACCTGCAAAGAGAGATGTAAAAAAACAACAGCACAACCAATGGATATAGTATGAGAGATATAATAAAGTAACAGCTTGATACTATTGCTATTTAATCTGACATGTATACTGTGGTAGTTGAAGATAAGAATATGGGCGTCTGTATGGAAGTACCTGGAGCCAAGCACCTATAGTTGTTTGTGATTGCACTAGTGCAAGTAAAGTTTATCCAAAGCAAAAAATGCTCATTAGTGGTTGTGAAGAGCCAAAGACCCGCCCCCAAGAGCACCTAGGCAAGTGCTGGGGGACCCAAAACCCCCGATGACCAAAGGGATCCCCAGAGCAAAGGTGCCCATGAGGGGCCAACCCAGAAAATCCACTCCCCCACCAAGGGAAGAGGAGAGGCGGCCCCGAGGAAATCTCCCAGCCGCCGCAATGCCAAAGCAACCAGGAGCCGTGGGAATGAGACTCCGCTGACAGCCAGCCACCCAAGAGTGGAACCGGCCATGGGCCATAGGGACCAAAGGCCCCAGGGGCGCCCTGCCCCCAGGCGCGAGCCCCGACTGGGCCCTGGGGGGTCAAGCCCCATGAAAAAATCTTCATATTATGACAATGCCACAATCCTGCATCACTCTGGGATGGTTTGAACAGGGCAATGTACAGTGATAGTGCTTCTATTGGGCCAATAGTATTTACTCTGTCTCCCATATCACTTGTTGCAAACAGAAGTGGTAGTTGCATTTGGGAAAGTTTAGGATTGGCTATATTATTACCCAGCCCTGGTTTAAACTTCCCAAACAAATCTCAAACATCTGCCTTGGTTCAGCCGTCAAGAAGATGCTGGTTGCAGTGCTGCGTTTACTGTAGGCAGATTCTTTGTACAAATTTGATTATCTCTAAAAACATGCTCTAAGATGTTGTTAATGTTTACTAACTAGCTCCCTTTGGTGTAGTTCGGTGACACATTGTCAGTTGTACTGAGTTTTGTTATACTAAAAGTCTTTTCATGTAAAAAGGGAGTTAGCGTATTTTTCGGGCTGTATGTTGCATTTTTTTATGTTTTGGTTAAGGGTTTTGGTTGACGGTTGGAACTTATACTCCAGATTCTCAGTTATTTAATGTATTAAAAAAACATGACAGACTCACTCCATGTTTTCTAAAAAGTCCACCGGAAATGGAAATGCAATGCATCATGGGCACTGTAGTTCGGCGGCTGCCCTATAGGTCATGCTGGTCACGATCAAGAAGAGAATAAATAGAAGAAAAAAAATCAACTAACAAGACAATGGAGAAGACAAAACAAAATCCCACCAAAAAATGCACTTTTTGTTCCACACTTTCAGCACCCTGAGGGACATGTTTGTTATTAGTAGTAATTAGATGTATTACAGCAACACATTCATGAATTCTGTCAAATAAGTTCTTAACTTAAGTTGTTGATGATTCTTCTTTAAGCCATCACCATACTATCATCTGAACTTATCATGTTCAATTCAATTCAGTTTATTTCTATAGCGCCAATTCACGACACATGTCATCTCAAGGCACTTTACAGTTCAACCAGATCATACAGTCAAATTGATTCAAAGTTTTCTATGTAAGGAAAACCAGTTGATTACATCGACTCATTGACTGCAATGCAATCCAATGCCTGAATGACCCTGTGACTTACAGCCCAGTGCGACTTAACTATGGTTTATTTTTTTCCTTATAATGGCTATAGTGGCTGGTCTGACTTGTACTCTGGTGCGACTTATAGTCCTGGAAATGTGGTACGTCTCCCTACTGTTGCCACCTGCTCACTGAGAAAGAGGAATTGCTCCAAAGGTAATGAATACATTGCAGTCACCCATGATTATTTTTAGACCTATGTACTGATTTTAAATGCACCATGTCTAAATGTTTGGAGCATTATGACTGTATATCATATAATCAGATTTTGTTCTCTCATAAAGTTCCTTGGCATGAAAGTTGTGGAGCACTGGAACAAAATACATGAAATTAACTAAACTAAAATTGTTGCTTTGCAAGTTTGGTAATTCCAGACATTTACCTGCAGCTGACTTCAGTTTCTCAGAAAGTTCATATCTACAGTAACATTTCCAAAGTAACACCAAGTAATAAATCTTCCAAGCCTAGAAAGTGTATAAGTATACATCCTATTGCATATTTTTATTCACAGCTTGGTAAGTTAAATCAATACATTTCTTAAAAAGTCGCAAAACTTAAGTTTTCATTTTTGTAAAATCAATGCAACATATGGAAGAAAAGCTATAAAAGTTTGCTGCAGACACAAGATGATACTTAAAGAAGACTTTTTTTGAATTAAATATTTTCTTTATTGGAAACATTTGCTGCAAATACGTGCAAGGCGTGTCCTTCAAGAAAACATAGGCTTCCTCCAGAGCTGCAAAGAGGACGGCATGTTCTCCTTGTAATGAAAAAAAATGGAGCCCGGCATTGAGTCAGACCACTTTGAAAACCATAGGGGGACGTCCCCACTTACACTCCTCCACAGGATCACACCCAAAAGGAATGAAGGAGTGTTGTGTGTGTTTATGCAGTGGGAGAACACACCCAAGCATGTGTGACTGTCTACATATTTGTGTGTGTGTGCTGCTCCCCGTCTGCAAATTCCTCTAGACTTCTCACAGCTCAGCCATGTTTTGCCCAAACTTGTCAACTTTCAGACAATCCCTGTCATCCTCGAGCTGCTCGCCTATATTCTCCTTAAAAGCTTCACACTAATACATTGAACAATTAAGTTATCAAATGGACACAAGCATTATGTAAAAGACGGGTTATATTGCCAACAATTTGAACACTGTCTGCTTCCTGGTAGCTCAGATGAAATGTCAGGGGCGCAATATTTCAAGGCTATTAACTTGAGTGCTTTTTTATTCAGACTCATTACTTTTTAAACAGCATAGGAAGTCACGGAAATGTAATATTAATTTTTACATGGCTTTCATTTTCATTCCTATAGAGCTGTTTAAAATTCAGAGGGTTTTCATGTGGAGACGGTTGACTTTTTCTCTATAAGTTGCATCGACACTCAATTTCAGGTAGAGAATCATCATTATCATGCGTTTGCGGAGTGTGAAGTTATTGTGTACTCGGCATTAAATTATATGCCTAAAAACGGTAAATGTGTGGGATTTACAGACATATAGGTACAAAAAAAAAACACTGAGTTGTTTGCATTAAGCTAGGTTTCTACTAGTTTTTAGTTTTGAAAAATGTGGAGTTTTACTGAAGGATGACCCATTTTGACTTCAAAGCTCACTTTCTGAGGTATCCATCGCCTAATATAGCAACCTCTGGCATATAGAGAGGCAGGGAAATGAAAAAGAAAAATGAACTAAAGAAAAAAATAGTAAGGAGATATGTCATGAAATCTTTATTTTGGAATAAAAAAAACAGATAAGACTCATTTTAATCTACCAGAGCTCCCTAATTTAGGCTCTAATGAGAATTTTTCAAATGTGGGAAGCCTTATCTAGAAAAATGGCTGGAGACCATTAATAGTTTATGGGTTGAGTTAATGATGGAGATGACTTATAATTGAGCTCCACAGAGCCTTCATATTCGGTGGTCCTTCTTACTGTTGGCAGGGAGTTCTCTTAATATTTTAGATTTTTTTCTCATACTTCTTTTAGGGTTAATATAAACACTACATCTTTACAAAGCAGTTTGTAGTTACCCAAACCAACTTTGTCCTGTTCAGTGTGGGGGTTCCAAGCAGAATCCAGCTTTCATTACAAAACACCTTAGCACATCAGATGCAAATGATGAGCAAGTGTGGGTCAGCCGTTTTGAAAATTGCCTTATTTATTGCCTTGGTGTTTACTTTGGTGCAGCACATCAACCTGACTTTTGGTTTTGAGTAACCAGGAATTAAAAGAGATCTAAAAACAATTTGAAATCAGTTAGTACAGTGTACGGAAAACAGTCTTCCAGTAAAGGACATGCAAAACATCTCCCCAGGTCTAACCCTGAGCTAAACTGCAAAAATAGGTTAAAAAGAAACAAAAATATAGTCATGAGACCTGCAGTAGACTATTCCTGTTGTTGAAAGGAAGAAAAATACATTTAATGTAATGCAGAAATTTTACTTTAATGACTGATGTGCAAGAAGGAAACTTTTTGCTGTCAAGGAAAAACATAAATGACTATTTGATTATTTCAACATCAGAACAAAAGATGTCTTCAGACATAAATCAAATACAGAATTCCAGGAAATGAACCTCATACAAACTATGAACCAAAGAGCTGGAAATGCCCACGCAGCTGGACCTGGTAAGCTAACCGTCATACACTACACCCAGAATTTTACCTCTTATTAGGACTATCTACTGAAGAAAACAAATTACTAACACACAAGCTGTATCCTGCAAACATTATAGTGAACCAACACACTCGTTGAGAGTTAACAAGTATCAACAATTCATGTGACTAGTCAAACCCCAGACCTTGGGATGATATAGGCTGGACATCAAATAATACCCTTAAGAGAGCAACAGACATTCTGTAGCCCATAGTTCTTCAGTTCCTGTCCTTGAGGTCCGGTGTCCTGCACCTTTTATGAGTCTTTGTGCTTCCACACACTTAAATAAAAAGGCCAAATTACGTCCTCATTATGCAGCCAAGTTCCCCAGAGTCCTGCTAATGATCTAATTATGTGACTCAGGTGTGTTGAACAAAGACATACCTAAAAGATGCAGAACACTAGATCTCAAGGCCTGGAATTAAGGAACCTTGGTACAGACCGAATCAGAGACTGGTGGACAGCTACAGGAAGGCCACTCTGAACTTTTATCACAATGTGGTAACACTAGCTTTTAGAGGTAAGAGTGTCCTCAGTTTTCTCTCTGCTACCCCAAACCCCACACACACATTTTATTTAATGAGTGCAACTAATCTATTTCTTTTTTTGCTTTATGACTATGAGAAAATCACTTACTTTTTCAAATTGATGTTTTCAAAGAGATTGAAAAATGATTTGATGTCCTTATGTGACATTTCTTAATCAAGAATGGAATACCTTAGTTTTTTGGACTAGACTCAATGCATTACACAAATGACTGAGTTGGTAACTTGTCAAGTCAAGCCTAGGCATTCCGATCATGCTGGAGTACCAACGTGAACAAACCAAAATATCAAAAACTCCATTAAATGTAGTTTATTTTTAACAGAATTATTATGTAATAAAAACCTAAAATAAGAAGTAATGGAAAAATGTGACTTTCAAAGTTTTTCTTGCAAATAGAAATCTAAATAGTGTGGCATGCAAACTGTAAGTGAGATCCTTCAGAAGTCACTTTATTTGTAGATAATTATCAGTTTATCTAATTTAATCTTCAGCTCAGTGATATATCCAGCTTCTGTGTTAGAGAGCATTAGTGCACAGCAGGGTGAAGACCAAACAATCCAGCAGAGGTTGAAAACAGGGCAGCTATCATTGTGGCGCTGCCAAAATATGGCTATTATTCAATAGAGATGACATGAAGACATTCATTAAACTCCAGTTCACAATTTGAACCAAGCCTTGTATGGAGAATGTGTAGGAAGGTGCTCTGTTTGGATGAAGCGAATCCTTCATGACCTTTTTGCTCAACATTTTTGAGCTGTGGATAACTAGCTTTGCACTTTACCATGAAAGCACCAACTTTACTGTGAGAAATCATTCAGGTAGTGTCCTCATTTTTGAATATATTTATATATATTTTATATATAATTAAAGGATAATGGAGTGTGCATCATGCTTAACAAAAATACCAATCTTGAGCGTAAACCTTTCTCAAAGCAGCCAGAGACCACAGACTGAGCACTTTTTTTAAAGATGTATTTATAGTCTTGTTGCATTATTTTAAACAGTGAAACAGTTAAATGTAAAAACCATAACTTAAAAGGTGGTATTATTGGGATTTAACAAAGTTTGGTTTATTGCACAGTATGAAAATGTAGTTGGTCTTTCTTCATTTAACGGTTCAAAAGGTGAGAGGATCGTGTTGGTAATTGGAGCAAGTAAGGTGGGTGTGAAAACTTTTTTATAAAGTAAAGTGGGCCCAGAAACCAAAGTTTGGAAACCACTGGATTACCTTACCTAAATCTGTAATTTATAACCTTATTTAGACTTTCAAGGGCTGAAACAGGCTGGATTTGGCCCACAGAGCTTCAGTTTGACACATTTTAAATTATATTGACTGCTTACAAATGCATGCATGAATTTTCTAGTTTTCACTTTTGAATATTGATTTTTTTTTTTTCATAAAGCACGTTTATAGTTGACTGGAAACTTGAACTTAAAATATAATGACCAAAATAGAAAAAAAAAAAACAGTAAAAAGGGATCTGCTCAGATTCAAAATGCTTTCACTAATTTTTGCTATAGAGATCCAGTATTTCTTAACTTCTTTATTTGATGTTGTGTTGTTCATCAGCTGGCGGTAGATGATTTAATCGGCAACTGTTGCTAAAGGCCTTGTTCTTCGGTTAGGCTGGATTTACCCTCTTATGCACACAGAGTTACCAATGAAACTTATAAATAGACATTACTGTGTCAACACATCATGCGCCTGTTGCTATGGGGTTGCTATGCCAGGCCAGTACAGTAAACACTGGGTTGCCATAGCGGTGCTCTGACAAAACAGGGGAAACAGGAAGGGATTCCCTTTTCGGCTCAGTGACGGCCACATGCTCACGTGAATTACCGTCAACCTTTCTCTGGCAGTGCTGTGGGGCTTTCCTCTTGTTGCGCCAACTGGTCATTAGTAACCCCCATCCCACCCTGCATATGTGGCGGCTCTTATTACTTTGCCGCAAAAGGCCCCAGCACAGGAAAACCGCAAAAAGGGGTTGCATGGCAGTGTAACTTCATAACACAGCCAGACGGAGGTGCTATGAAAAATGCATAAAACTATTTATGATTTGTGATTTCAGATTTACAGGCCACCATGACCCCCCCTCCACAACTCACTTCTTAAGAGGTGAAATATGGAGAGCTATATATACAGCTCCCCAGTCAGCCTCCAGCTCCCAGGCTGAGGGCAGATTTCCAACAAGGCAGATGGTGACTGTGAGGCAGTCGGTGCAGAGGAAGCGCTCAGCTTAAGCTGAAGAGAGAGACAGTGCATGTGGATGTGTGTGGAGGCGGATGGGTGCCTTTATTTGTATCGCAGCTCACAGCACTTCATGGACAGGAAAGTGTAGAAATGAAATGAAAACAACCCCTCTAACAAGCTCACACATCCAGTACTGCTTGTTACCGAAGCTGCTCGATGTGATTTAGAGCGATAAGTGAAAAACAAACCACTCTTATCAGATTGTCTGGTTTAAAAAAAAAAATTAAGCTTTCCAAATGCTTCTTATTTGGATAGAGAATTTTGGTTAGAAAGATACTGTGGTTTAAAACCAACGCCCTAAATAAGAATGAGCCTGGGCTGATTATCATGTTAATGTACACCAGGGTTTTAAAAGTTATGACTTTATAACTGCAAACAAACCTTAAAAAATGCAGTTTCAATCTATTTACACATAAAAGTTTCACACTTAAATGTGGAAACTACTTATTCCTCATACTTAGTGACATTGTCGACCCTGTTTCCAAACCTGGAAGAAACAGTGCTTATTTCTATAAATCATTATAAATTGTCCCTAGTTGTTTTCTGCACCAGAGTCTCATTAAACATCATTTAACAGTCAGAGTCTAATATTTCAAGCACACCTGGCATGACTTTAAAACTCAAGGCCCAGGACGCTTTCGATCTAGTCTGATAAACAGAAAAATAGATTCATAACGATCTTATTTTTAAACCATAAGGCTGAACAAGCCATCAAAAAACTTTGGACGCAAAATCGCTTTTATTTAAGGATAATTGTTTTTTACATGAGTGAAAACAACAAATACATTTTATTGTTTTCACTTTTAACGTGTTCACCACTTGCCCTTAACAGTCTACTTTCAGTAAAAAGTACAAAGTCTGTTTTCTATTCTTTGCTTCCACTTTCCAGACTTAACATTTTAGAAATGATCATTGTTTTTGTGCAACTTTGCAGCTCAGCACATCTGCGAGGATGCATATCTGAGCAGCGATCCCCAGCGGGAAACACATTCTCACCGAAACCTCGCTCAGATCAGTTGGCGAAACCCGGCGCAGCTTCCACATCTGAGGGAATTCCTCTCAGAAATATTTGCTTTTTTGTTCTAGCGAGGAAATGAGGGAGGGAAACAGAGGAAGCGATGCATGGGGAAGTGGGTTGAGGGGTGGGGGAAGCTGAAATTAAATCACCATAGTAACTTCAATAACATTCCTCCTCCCTCCCCTGCCATTATTGGATAGTGCGTGCACACAAACACACACATATGTATGCAGACAAGAGGAAATTAGTTCCAAAACGGAGACAGTGCATGAACTGTCATTTGTTTTTGACGCCTGCCAAGCAACAGAGACATTATTGACTTGATAAGGACTCTCTGACATTTTTACTTCTCTGCATCATCTCATAGAACAGACACTGCTAAGATGCTAATGGTTCACCCCGCCCTGCCACAGACAAGAAAAAGAGCATTGAGGATGCACTGATATGTGCACTTCGACTCCAGAATCTGGGTTGGTTCGGAAAAATATGCATCGAACAAGCTTTTACTCCACAGTTTAGCCTGGAGAGGTGTTCTGGGGATGTGCTGATGATGTCAGAAGCTTAAAATGGTAAAATTTGATGTGACTGTGGCTGCAGCATGGACTCCTGCTGTGTGAGACTTCTGTATAAGAGAAATATAGTTGCAGATTGAACTGTTTGCTGTTCTAGTCAGCTTACAGATTTGCCCTCTTTCAGATGTGGAAACCAAATGCAGTTGCACAGGTGAATTGAGGCCTTCTGGAAAAACGCGTCAGTCAATAAACTTTTAGGATCTCCAAATACAGCCTGATAAGAAAAAAAAAATTTTTTTTTTAAAAACAGGCAGCATTTATTATTATTATTAATCCTCTTTTTATTAGAAGAAAGAAAGGCTCCTGTTTAATTCGGTTTAATAACTCCCAAACAAAAATTCAGATTGTTGAACTAATTAAAAATCGCATGCACAATTGGTTTTTAAATAATGATTTTATTTTGTGAAATTACTTTTTAAAGGGACAAAATCTATTCAAGCTGAACCTTATGAATAACTGCTTGCACTCTGAACATGATGACTGCTTGTCCCACCCTCTGTAGCACCAACTGCCATCAAGTGTTTATGATAACTAGGAATGAGCATTTTTACACCATATGGAGGAATTTTGGTGAAGGGTTCTCAAGTTTGGATGACTTGTTAAAGATCATTCCACAGAAACTCAGAGATTTTATTCTAGTCTTTTTTTAAGCCACCCTAAAATCCTTTTTTATTAGTGTTCAGAATTTGAATTGCTTTTTCCTTTAGGATCTTTTCCCAGTGTATACAGGTAGGTTAGGTTTATTTCCATTAACTGCTGGCTAGAAATTGACCTTTAGGGTCTTTTAAGTTAAAATCAGGATTCATTGAAGACAATGTCAATCTAACAAAAAATATAAGCAGCAGAGCTGTCAAAAATATTGAATATTTGTCAAGTAGAAGTATAAATCCTACTGTTTGAAAACAGTTTTGTAGAAGTTAGTCTATCAACTTAAGCTTTTTACTAGTAGAAGTGCAAAAGCACATCTTTTAAAGCTCCTTAAAGTATAAAAGTAAAAGTAATGCACGACAGATGCTGTTAACCTTATCCTGGTTACTGCAATACCCAATTAATGGAACATTTTTCTACGATTCTGGATGAAAATTTTATTATACTTTATTTAATTTAGTTTTATAAATAATGGAAACGGTGTAAACTTTTTTGATATGTGACGCACAACAAGGTGGTGCAATAACAGTCCAACCTCAAAGAAATCAATTATCTGGATGAACAGATTATTTGGATGTGAGTGTTTTGTTTTTTTAAATACCAATAAGCCATAACAATGAAACAAAACCAACGAGTCTATTTTATTAATGTAAGGAGTATAATGTAGAGATAATAAAAAAATTTAAGGGATAAAAGCAAAAAGTCTTCTAAAAAAACTGTAAAGTCATAGTAAAGTATAGATAGCCAAAATGTACACTTAAGTAAGGTAACAAAGTATTTGCACTATGTTCGGTGTATTTTTTTTTAAGCCGTTTCTTTAATAGCTGGTGTAAAAGGATCCATACCTTCCAAAGGATTGCATTTTTGCTTTGTCACGCCAGATAATATTTAACCTAAAGTTTTCAGGGCCATCAATATCTTTTCTTTAGCAAAAACGAAGAGATAAGGAGCTCCACATAAGGAGCTCAGTAATAACTGTGCACAAAATACATAAATAGATGTGGAATTAATGGGCATGCTTGGAGTGATGTACAAAAATGGATGGAAATTTGTTTTGGACTTCCTAATTAAAATTAGATAATTACATGAACTATTTGCTGCTTGAGGGACTAGGGCTCATTTTTATTGTCATCAATATTACAATGAATAATAAATGATGCAACCATACAGAGTCGCTCTGTTCTGAAAATGCTAAGGGTAAAATGGGTGCAGCTGATCTGCTTATGTACTGCTTTCACTTAGAGAACTTTTAATGTCATTTGGTATCCATAGTACGAAATTTCGTTTGTGTACTGCTTTCATGACATTTCAATTTCTTAAAGTGCGGCAGTGATCAAATGTGTGGGAGAAAAACATGGTGCAAAAAAAATGCATTGATATGGAAGTTTAGAGCATTAAATAGATATGGTGCAATCTTCACTGTTATGGTTTTGTGTTATCAGTGTGATGCAGAGTCTGTGACATGATTGAGTTTTTTCAACAGTTCAGCCGTCTGATGGTGGTGGGGAAGAAGCTGTTTCGGAATCTGCTGGGCCTGCATCGGATGCTGCAAATTCTCTTCCCAGAGGGCAGCAGGCAGAACAGTCCACGGTGGGGGTGTTAGTGGTCATTGATGATGTTACGGGCTCAGGACACGCAGCGCTAGGAAGAAATATCTTTTTTGGAGGGAAGAAGAGTCCCAATTCTCCTTACCTTCTTCCAGTCTGCAGCGCTGCACTGCAAAAACAATCTGGAAACGAGTAAAAATGTCTTAAAATTTGTGTTTTTAGCATAATTTAAGCAAGTAAATAATAAGATTTGCCAATGAAATGAGTATTTTTACTCTTAAAATAGGATAATTAGATAATATCCACTTGGAATAAGACAACGCAATTGTTTTTTCTTATTTTAGATGTAAATTGCTGTATTCCATTGGCAAAGTGTATCACTTAACTGCTTAATTCAAGAAAGAAATGCTCTTTTTTAAAGAAAAATAAACTCACTTAGATTTAATTTTTTTGCAGTGTGCAGCCTCCACACCATACACATTTTACACAACTTTTTTTGCAATGTCCTAGAAATATCTCCCAAACACCACACAGTATTCAGAATACTTATTTATAGAAGTTGATATGATAACAACATGAACGAATTGAGCTTGAAATGTCATTGCAGTTTACAGTAGATACTTTGGAGTTTTACTGCAATCAAACGGTTCTATGTATGTTATATAAAATAACGTAACAGCAGGTCAATATATTACTTTTAAAGTTTTATAAAAAAAAGTTGCAGTGAGAGAACTTTTTCAAATGAAAAAAAAAAAGGTAATGTCTGAATGCAATAGTCAGATCAGTTCCACAGCTCACTGTTTTGTTTTAAAGCCACCAATCTGTACCATGACTGCAGGTTCTCCCCCAGCAGCAAGTTTCTAGTCTTTGAATAAATTACAATGGAGGGAACAGACAGAGGAAAAGGATAACTTGTCTGAGGTGCTCCGCTGTGAGGCACTACACAGTCAAGATTTCTCATAATGGTCAGGCCCAACGACCTCTGCCTTTTATTTCTTCAGCGAGCCGCTGGACACTTCAATGTGAAGCTACCTGACACCATATGTTTCCTTGTGCAGTAATGACTGCTCTAAGCTCTGATTTTATGGCAGCTAGCCTCTGGAGGCTCAGCGATCAGGGACATACTAGCTTCTCAATTAGAGCTCTAGGACTATGCACTCCTTGCTTACCAGCTGTTTTTCTCTTTTTTTTTTTTACATTATTAACATCTCTCCAATACTGTATACTTTGCGACGGTGATATGATAAGAAAAAAAAAAGCTTGTCCAATGCAGTTCAAAGTTTCAAACAAAATCCACAGGGGGTAAAAGAAGGGGGCAAAACATGTTATCAGGAGGAGATGAGTGGTAGCGTGAGCACATGGAGAGAAAACCTAGATAAAGACAGGGAGAGGAGAGGGTGACTAAAGGCATGTGGAGTTCAGCATCACTTTGCTTGGCTGCACTGTGATTAAAGCAAAGAGTCCCTGGAGAGAGAGGCGGCTCGAGGCCTGCCCAGTCAGTTCTCTTGCTCCCTTGATCTCCCGCATGTCGCCCATAGAAAAGCACCGCCAGACCTTCAGAAAGGGGCTCCTCTTTTTTTTTTTATTTTTTTTTTATAGCGTTGGGTCCCCCGTTGGCTCCCCCGTTGGCTCCCAAGAATCTGCAAAGCAAGCACAGACTGTCACGGCACCAGTTCCTCTCAATTTAGACGAAGGAGGTCTGCCTTTATGGAATGAGCCGGTGCCTGCATCCTGAAGTTTCCTTTCTGTTTTTTTGATGCTTTAATGAAGATACTGCCTGCGTTTCAAAAAGCTCTGTGTTACACAAACGTGTCATCTTCCAATATAAGGTAAAAAGAGAATTTCTGTCAAACGATTCTCCTGAAAGTTTTTTTTTGCTTAAAAAAAGATGAGGCAGGGTGCTGAAAATAAGCCTATAAACCTTCATTAATCCCCTTGGGGGGCTCTGTTCTCATTTGATTGAAGTGCCTGTTCTTTCAGAAAAATTGATAATCCCAACCTCGCACACTGGGAGGCAAGAACGAAGAGATGGGGAGAAGAAAATGTCACTCTAGTTCTTAATTAAATTCTCTATTCAGTGGCAGTGGGTTGGTCTGTTTGGTGTGGACACGGTCCCGCCCTTGACCTTTTTTTTTTCTTCTGGTCATTTGACCTTCAGTCCCTGTCGGTGCTGCATCAGACAAGGAAGGAAAGCGCCTGGGGAAAGTCGTGGAAGAAAGGCCGTGACATTATACACATTGGTACGGATGTCGCAGCTCAGATAATTACACCGAGGCTCACTTAACATGCATCGCAGGCAAGCACATCGTTTATCAGTCGCATGACCTCTAAGAAAGGATCTTTTCCTCTGATCTGTCTAATTATTCTGTTTTTCTTTCCTCTTCTCAGTCGTCTCTGTCCCCCCCCCATTAGGAGCGCAAAGCAGCAGCTTTGTGTGTGTGAATAAACTAAAGACAAGCCAGGGCTGTAAACATCACAGCTGGCTGGCTGGGAGGAAGGATTTCCGAAATGAATCACTGATGTTTTGTGCAAGATTTAAATTAATTCAAGTGTGCCCAAAGGTATTTTGTATTATTTCTCACTGTTTAAAATACACTCAGCTCAATTCTCATGTCTCGTGCCCGTGGCACTTTACATGGTGATGGCGGAGATGGTGGGAACTGGTGGGGGTGCTTATCAGTGTCAGTCGAAATATTTTGGGAAAATGATATCAACATAAAATAACAGGCAAACACAATTTACACAAATGTAATTCGTGAATTCAATAAAGGCTAATGTGACTTAAGCTTCTAGCTAGTCTAAGGTTTGAAGAAATATCCATTACAGAGCATACAGTCAGAAAAGATTAAGTATTACAGTGATCAACACTGCAATGACAGAGTCCTTGTGGTACCGGCCCACCTGCATGTTAGATTCTTGGGTTCTGGGCTCCCAATAGTGGGTTAGCTTTGCTTGGACTGTCCTCACATAGGCAGTCATCTTCCCTGTGGAGTATCCCTTGTATTACTTTAGGAAATTCCTGTAGGATAACTTGTTAGACTGGGTGGTGGCAGGACCAATGGGAACCAATTTCTTGCCTCCAGGGGGGAATTCACTCAGGTTCTTAGGCATCTACCCCTTTCTTTATCACCAGATTACTTATCAAGAGTAACTTGGGCCTTGCGGGCAGGAGAGGAGCCCCATACAGTGCTTCTGACTTGGTCATGCCTCATCCCATCTGACTACTACATTTTGAATAGCTCAGCAGACGGTTGGTAATGAGCAATTCTTTTGTTTCATGTGTGTTGGAAAGGGATGAGTCTAAAAGTTTGGTAAAAGGATTATAGCTCTGAAGTACCGCACTTAGGCACCACTGCTTTAAACATTGCTGCATATGCATAAATAAATGTCACATTTACACGGACACTGTGCTTAATAGGCATATGTGGTCTTTGGCTCCAGTTGCAAAGTCTTTGCCAGTTTAGTGGAGACTGGGGATGGAGGGGTGGCACAGGATCTGTGACAGCAATATGAAGGAAACTGGTCTGCTTACCTCTTGCTGCTCTTAGGTGTTTTCTGATGACAGTTCTCCTACCATTTTTGATGTTGATATTCACCTATCATCATCCTCACAAACACTTACATACAAACAATGCAATGCAGCAGACAAAACCTGCAAACTGTTTAAAATCAATGTCAATTTAGTTTATTTAAAGAATCCAATTACAGTAACAACATGTGTAATCTCAAGGCACTTTCCAGGCAATTCAGCCAGGTCAAACAGTCAGACTGACTCGGAGTTTCCTTACTCTAATTTTAATAAAGTTACTCAAGCAATTAGGATTTTTCAAAAGGTACCATATCATTTGTCAAGGAAAAAATTACTCTGGAACACGTAGACAACCATCTGTTGTATTCAACTTTAAGGTTGCAAAAAGAGCAAATTTCATTTTATATCTATCTATAATCTATCCAGATTATAACAACCTTTTCAGAGAAAGTATTTTGTAAGTGGATATTTCCTAATGTCTTTTGAACTAATTCAAAACCTATATATAGTGTTAGTTTAGTGCCAATGATGCACACCCTAACAGCTAAATTTTAGACAGCATTTATATTCTCACTCTTCTAATAAAACGTCTATCCATTTTCTGTTAACATTTAAAATAGGAGCGTGTTCAGTGCTTTTCTTAGTCAAAAAAAGGAAAAATGCCAGAGTCCGACCACCTACTTATGGAGCTGATAACAGCTTACAATCATTACAACAAACAAAGTCAAACCTGATAGTAGCAGGACAATTATGTCCCAATATGAAGATTATTAGGTACGGTAACATTGTTTAGCTGCCTTTCAAAAATCACTTTTACTTGTGCAAGAGAAAGAGGAAGCAGGGATTAAATAACCAGCTTTTGCTGCACATCTTTCCCCTCTAATCCACAGCTTCCCTGACTGATGTTCAATGTGTTGTTGACATTAACAACTAATAAATGCTCTTAATTTGTCTCTGATCCTTAAAATACAGATTTGACTTGTTGATTTCAGTTAATACTGATCCTATCCTGCTTAAAATATTAAATTAGTGTTGTTTTTACCCCAAAATATGAAAAGTCAGTCAGAATTTGTGCACCTACAGTGCATAGTGTAGTAGGGGAGGAGCTTATTACAGTAGGTAAGAAGCTATTAGTTTAGAATATAGCAATTTCAGGTAAATTTTAAGGTACAATGTCATAGTTACTCAACAAAAACAATGATAAACGTTGCATTCATGGCAAAGAATATAGAAATGTATCATAGCAGATTAAACTGTAGAATCAAGGCTACAAGCCTGCACAGTATTTTAAAATGTACAAAACACGATTGAAGTTCTGCCCAAATGAAATAAAAGATGTAGAACACAAATATAAAAGCAACCTATGAAGATTTCTGTCCCCACAGCCACAGACCCACATCAAACCAACACAAAATACACAATGTTTTAAAAATTAAAATGTTTTTTATTTTTACAACGGTTGGACATTTTGCCGCGCCATCTTCATTTACTCTTAAATAGCAACACATATACAAATGTTTATATATCTCCAAAAATCTAACAATTATTTTCTTTAATTTCACACCGAATTTATTCAAATAGACTTTGGCTCTAAATAGGCTCAGGTTTCAATAAATTCTGATCTTCTTTCACATTTTCTTTTTAAATACCTATGCACTTATTAGTGAAAATAACATTTCCAAATTGACACATTTGGAAGAATATTGTAATTATTACTCATAAATGTTAAATATCTAGTGTATATGGATGGATGGATGGATGGATGGATGGATGGATGGATGGATGGATGGATGGATGGATGGATGGATGGACAGCACCTTTCTCATCCTTATCCAGTAAAACAGTTGAAAACAGTGGAAGTCAGCCAACCACTGTTACAGTAAGGTTTTTGCTGCATATAATATAGTATGTGCCATAAAGCTGCCGTGGATATTTCTGGGTCACTGATCTGCAGGGAGCTGCTTGCACAGTTCAGACCTGTCAGGTTATTATGTAACACATTGCCCCATTTCACCCTATATGCTGTTTCTGTCTGTACTTTTCCACCCAGCATATAAATCTCAGAGGTTAATAGAGGTTGCAGGTAAAAATAGGAGGATCTGAAGCAAAGGTTTCTCTGCAGCCAAAACAACAACAACAGTTCGACACACTTCAAGCTTTACTGGGTATAGTTTTTCTTATCCTGAACTCCAAAGTGGAGCATTTAATGTTTTCAGGTGCATCAAAAAGTTAGCTAAAAAGAGGGGAAAAAGGGAACATCAAAATCATTGCAGAAGAGCATAATGATGGGCACGCTTCCTCTTTAACCTACCAGCTTCACTGCAGGTCCTTCGGCTGTTTTTGAGGCTTGGAGTAGAGCAAGAATGGCTGGATGTAATTCAAATAGAAAAATCACAAGTGTTCAGGGGGAAGCTTCTATCTACCATGTACAACTGTGACCAGGAGGTTTAAGAATCAATTAGCCCACACTGGCTTGTGTTGTGTAATCCACACAAGTAAACACAGAAATCAGCTCCCACGCTGTCAGCAGTTGATTCAGATGTGCAGTTTCTTGTATTGACTCCCAGAACAGACCATGGTTCATGGGAAATCAGATTTTTTTTATATATAAATGTATGCTGTAAGCATGAACAATTACACAGTACTACTGGGAAAAAAAAATAATTTTCACTGGAAGACAGGAATCGCTTTAAGATTCCATTTTCCAGCACCTTTTTAATTTCATTTCTGAAAGCTGAACCACACATTGTGCATAACTCCATCCCTTATCTCTTCTCTGCACGTTTTTTTTATTTTTATTTAAACACTTAAAGCCTTCTGTAAAGTCTCAGAAATGGTAAAAACCTCCAGGTCTAAATGTTCAGTCTTATTCTTTCAATTTCCATCTTTGTCTTACAGTCATAATGCAACCAGGTAGGCTTTGAGTGAACAAGGTGGAAATTTTACACTACACAGTCCTCACTGAGGCAGAATTAACAGTACAAGTCAGATTTTATATACACTCATCAGCATCGGGAATGTCATGCTTACTATAGGTTTTCAGATTTTTTTCAAAGAGTTTTTCTCTGAGAATAATCTGGTGTTATGAGATACCAGTTCAACAATATTCAGAAACATGAACTGGGTGCACAACCTTGAGTTTAATGTGGATTTTCACAAATCTACAAGGGGTCAAAATCCCTCATAGAGGCTCAAATATACTTAGAGCCCCTCACAGAGAAAACATTTTAAACGTTTAGCCATAAAGGGCGTCTAACATAATTCTGTTAAAACTCTGTTCTTGGTGGATTTGGGTGTGTTTATTTAAGTTAAAGTACAGCCAATTCCAGAAGCTTATATTAGCCTTGTTTTAATCCATTCAAAAGCCAGTTTGTGTTTGTGATTTCTGTCCTCTTCAAACCCATAGGTGCATCTTTTTTAAACCCCATTACTAAAGTTAAATAATAGAGTTTTCTTCCTTTACTATTGTATCCACTTTGTGAAAAGCATTGTCAGCACTGAAAGGTCACCAATCCCACAACATTATGCTGCTCCATCTGTGCTTTGAAGTTAGCGTAGTTTTGTTACGCCGCAGAGACTCAGGTTAAACACAGCAGTCATTGTTTCCAAAGAGCTCAGTCCCAATCAATTTATTAAGTGCCAATTTAAGTGTTTTCCTATCTGTCCATTTTCTGTCACACTTATCCCAAGTGGGGTCAGGAGGGGTACTGGTGCCTATCTCCAGCTGTTAATCGGCGAGAGGTGGGAAACACCTCGGACAGGCCGCCAGTCCATCGCAGGGCAACATAGAGTTAAACAGGAAAAACAACCATTCACACACACACCTAAGGACAATTAAGAAAAAACTAATTAACCTAACAGTCATGTTTTTGGACTGTGGGAGGAAGCTGGAGTACCCAGAGAGAACCTATGCATGCTCAGGGAGAACATGCAAGCTCCTGCAGAAAGACCCCCGGCTGGGAATCAAACCCGGAACCTTTTTGCTGCAAGGAAGCAGTGCTACTCACTAGTGGTTTGAGCTGGAAATAATTATATTTAACAATAGGGAAGGCTTTGAAACATCAGAATGTCTAAATAATCTCAGGAATGTTTCACTCACTGAGTTGCTACAATAAATAAGCCTTTGTATGATATAAAAATTTACCGTTATGAACCAATTAAATTCTTTCATTTCTTAAAAATCCTCCTCATTTCAACTTAAAGCTGCATCAGTACTGAGCTCGATATATTTGGCTTTTCTTAAGTTTCAAGTTGTTAGTTTTTACACCACTCTCTTTATTATGGCCATTCATGTTATTAATAGGGTCATTAATGTCAAAGGAGTCCCTGGCCCTACTCATCGTTTGTTTTACTGTGTTAATTGCTGTCACTGAAAGAGCAGTGAACATGTGAGTTGATTTAGAGGCAAATCTGGAGATGTAAATGGCTGTAAAACCAACTGGTGAGAAGTGGAGTGTGAAGATGGAGTCCATTCAGTCTATTGTTACAGCAAGACCATATAAAAGCCAGAACATTTAGCATTTGTTCTGATGGTAAATCAGGTTGCACCATAGTGTGGCAATGACATCTCATTCAAAGTGCATGGAGTTGGTAAGACCGCACACAGTTCTCTGCAACTGAGCTTGCACGGGTTTACTTTGTTCACTTTGACAGGAATCTCATTACTCAGACATGAAGAGACGCAGTGACAAATTAAAACACATCCGCTTTGGAGAAAATACATAGTCAAATCTGCCTACTATCCCCATATGGGTTCATGCAGAATCAATATAACATTTTTATAAACAGTGTACAGAACCAATGGTATGGTATGTCCTCTGGAGTACATGATAGAGAGTGAAAGGTAACTTAGAACATCGAGAATGTTTATGAGGGACCATGCAGGTCACATTCAACATTCTCTTGCGTTACTTGTATTGACAGTGTTGTTTCACATTGTGCTTTCTTCAGTATAAAATTGAAAAAAACAACTTTGGCAAACTTCAGAGAGCTCTCTGAGAATCACCTTTCATCAGCCCAATATTAAATTGTGTTTTTGTATACATACATTTTGTATAAATTACAATTCTATAACTGTTCTATTTTAAGTTCAAATTTTATTGGTCACCCTATAAATAGTGGTAGGCTCTATACACTTATAACAAAAAAAGGGAAAAAGTCTAGTTGTGTTTAATGTAAAGAAGGGTATCTATCAATCTTAAAAAGAAAAAAATGAGCATAGAATTCATGACCAATGCAAGACATAGGACTGACACTGTACATGTTGAGACACTACATGGTCGTTAGCAGAAAAATTCCTTTTTGCTTTTAAAAAAAACTCATTTTTAACAGATTTTCTGTGTCAGCTGTTAATTTTTTTTAAGAGTAAGACAAGGTAAGACAAGACTTCCCTGTATCTCCTCTTTTTTCGTTTGGTTGTTGATTAGTTTCTACATGCTGTAGAAAGCTAAAATTGTTTTTTCGTTGTTAGTGTTGTGTAGAATAACAGTTTAGAATTTGTGTCAGAAACAAAGATTGATAGAAACGCTTTCATGTCCCTAATGGTACGGTTACCTCACAATGGGAGTTTCCCATAACGCTCAGGGTACAGCACTTTGACACAAAATACATTTGAGCTTATAGCCCCTGGGAAGCCATTAAATGCACATTCTGGCACTTGGATATTAAAAAAAAAAAAAGAAAAATTGTCCCAGTGAAGAGACGTCAGAGAGAACGAGAGAGACTCCCTTAAGATTACCATATCCATCTGTAAGGCGGCTTCATACTGCGCCTCAGGATCCTCTGGCAACATGTTAATTGATAAGAAAAGATGAACATTCAAGGAAAGCTGTTTCAATCAACAGTTGAGTCGTAGGTGAAGAGAACAGGGGGTTGGGGAACGTTTGCAGCTCTCTGTAAATCATGAAACTTGCACAAAACACCATCCATCACCGCTAGAAAGGCCTCGTTTAGGTTGAAAGGTCAAAGGCCTGAGTTATGTTAGGAGGTCTTTTTGCTCCCAGGGGACAAATTTGTCCAGACCCCGAGTGTGAAGAGATGAGGGGGTGAGTCATTGCTTTTACTGGGGAGAACTCTACCAACGGGTCTTTAGTCTGTGGCTGACGACAACAAAATACAAAAAATAAATAAAGGGGTGAACACAAATAGCCCCTGAGTAACCCCTCGATCTTTCTTCCTGAGTGACAGGTCTCTCCTCAGTGTCAAGTCTTTTAATCCGCACTTACTATTCTGCCTCCTTATGTGTCAGAGTGACAAAGTTGTGCCGTGGTACCTTCTGGGTTCTTCACAGCTTCTTGGTCAATATTTCTCATTATATTAGGAAGGAAGAGACAAATATCCTCTGGAACGCTGACCTTGCTGGGGAGATTATCTCAAACTCAGCCTCCCCTTTACCAGATCTTAGGTGAAGAAAAAAAAAAAGCAACAGCATTCCACATTCCTCAAAGCATTTAATTTTTCTTGTCTGATATATATACACTTTTTCAAATATGTACCCACCCCTGTGACTTAAAACGTGATTTACAAACACTGCAGAGGTGCATATTGTGTAGAAGTCAACTTAAAAACAAACACATCAGTGTATGTTTATATATATTTATTTTATATTATATATATTATACAGGAAACCTTTTTTATTGAACTTCCACAAAATACAGAATGTAATAATTAATCAAAATATAGTACAATGTAAAGTTTTTTTTTTGTTTTTTTTCCCAGTCACACACAAAAAAATTATGGTGGCCGGTTTAAATGTGGTATATATACATAAACATAGACATACCCATATATGGAATAAAATCTCAAGAAAATTTTTTAAATGTTAAAAAAAGAATGAAACCACCTAGAATAGCATGCCAAAGATAATTCAATTTCAATTCAATTCAGTTTATTTATATAGCGCCAAATTCACAACACATGTCATCTCAAGGCACTTTACAGTTCAACCAGGTCATCCAGTCAAATTGATACAAAGTTTTCTATCTAAGGAAAACCAGTTGATTGCATCGACTCATTGACTCAAATACAATCCCTCACACTAAGCATGCTTGTAGCGACAGTGGAGGGGAAAAACTCCCTTTTAACAGGAAGAAACCTCCAGCAGAACCAGGCTCAGTGTGACCGGCCATCTGCTGAGGCCGACTGGGGTTCAAGGAGACATAAGCAGAGATACAAAAAGCAGCTCTAAAAGGCGGCCCCATCCAGGAAACACACAGCTAGGCAGACGAGCTCCGAGCAAGCTCCCATGCCAGAGGACGAAGAGAGCACATCCAGCCAGTCACAGTCAGAGAAACAGGACTACACTGGACAACAGGCCGATCTCCAGAATCTATAAACAAGGGTGTTGATGAAAGCAGCACAGCTGATGTTTCTCTCCAGGATGGCGTCACAGCCAAACAGGAACAGACGAGGCAAAGCTACTCTGAAGAAAAGCAGAGAGAGCAGAACATTAGAGAACCAAAACAAAACCAGAAAAATGGTATGAATTACTATACTTGTGGGTACAAAAAAAATAAAAATATCAATAGATGAAACGATATCAACAGGAAAGAGATATTTTAAAAAGTTGCATCAACCTTAAAGAATAATGTGCACACCCTGAACCCGAGGTTGGTAAAGTTTATCCTCCAGGGCCAAAGTCCTGCATCTTTTCCAATCCTCCCTCCTCCAACACATTTGAAAGAAATGTCTGATAATGACAAGGCCTCTGCAACTATTGCTGACATTCCAAAGATGTATGGCAGCCTTTTCTGTACTTCTGCCCTAAATCAAGCCTTTTATTTTTAAGCTTTTGTGTAGCAAACGCAGTTACATAAGCATTTTTTTTGTGTGAATTTATTTTTGTTTTTGTGAATATGAATAAATTTTACTTTTAATATCCATTTCATATTTGTGTATTTTTTTATTAATATGTACATACTTTGGGGAAATATTGTAATAATGTCAGATGGAGACGTCACCGATTAGGTTATCACTTTATCAAGTGATGCCTTGGATAAAAAATTCTGAGTTTTGTTTTATACTCGGTCGGCGTGTGCAAGAGTAAAGGCAAAGGACTGAAATATAGAAGAAATTGACTTGTAAGGACTTCTAGCAACTCCTAACCTTCTGGTTGGAGGGGCATACGGTATGGACAATTGAGAGAATTTATATTTTGTTTAATAAGTTTCAGTTAATAATTCATATAAAGGAACATGACGGTTTCACTGATGAATATTTTCCAACGTGTATTTTGCAGTGTTTACGGTGGTCTTGGGTGTTTGTATGACAGAAAAACATGTAATAAACGTTTGGAACCATCAGTTAGAAAAAGTTGGGAGCAGCTATATTCTGCATTCAGGCTTATTGGGTTTAATTCTTTCAGAATCTGTCCTTTTAACTTTGAAAGACTTTTTTCAGAGGATATGTTTTGGTCACAGTCCTCTGTAGGTTTTGGTCCCGGTGCTCTTTATGTGTATATTTTATGTTTATTTTTAAAGTAGGCTTTTATTTATCGTCACATTGCATATTGAAAATCCCTTCAAATATAGTATTTTTTTTATAAGACCTTAAAGGTTTTTGGTAAAAACTAACGAGTATCTAGGATTGTTCATGGTATGATTCACTTTGACAATACAGCTCTGCCTGAAGAACCACAGACCATGATTCTTTAGCTCCACCATATTTCACTAAAGGCATGCTTTTCTTTAAATAATGCACAAACACGTTTCTCAGCTAAAGTTGTCACCTGGAATTAGGGCCCATAATGTTCTTCTTTTTTTTTTTTTTATTGTGCTGTTGTTTGTGAGTGCAATCTTTAGAATTGAAGTTTGTTATATAACAGATTTGTAATCAACCTCCCAGACCACTCAGGTATTCTAGTTCTAGTCTACTCTGTGCACCCAGAACTAGAACCATACGTAGAGTTGCAGCACTTAGTCCCTATGCTCCACTTATCTGGAACAAACTCCCAGAAGACTGTTAAAGTGCTGAAACCCTGAGTTGTTTTATGCCAAAGTTAAAAATGCATTTTTTTTAAACTGCCTTTGAATGTTAAAGTTGCTTACTGAGGTATTATTATTAATATTATAAGGTTGTGATCCAATTGTTTCATGTTTTTTTTTTTTGGTTTGCTTTTATTCTGCTTTTATTTTTCTTCTATTTTATTATTTAATTCATGTAAGCACTTTGAAATCACTATACTGAATTGTGCTATACAAATGAACGTGCCTTGCCTTGCCTTGCCTTGTTAGGCCCTTAAAAAAACTGAATGTTAACTTAAATATTCAGAGAGGTTTTACTCCTTTATACCACTAGGTTATTGCCTCGTTTTTTATTTTGCATCTCCATCTAAACCTTTTTTTTTCGTCCTTTCAGTTAAATTATAACATGAAAAAGGAGTACATTTTGGAAGTATTTCCTCACTCTTTATCAGAGACCCACTATAATGTAAAAAAAATTGGCCAAACATGCCATGTTAACACATGCTGATGTGTTCGGGCTGATTTTAAAATGAATGAGCCTTAAAATTTTAATTTCAAACGTGATCCTAATCTCCCAACATAGCCCTATCTCTAAGTGTAACGAAGCACTGATAGTGGCGGTAAAGACGCAGAGGCAGTGTGACAGAACTCACATGCAGCTACTCTGGAAATATTAACCCAGAAAGGAGGTTTTAATGAAGCTCCTACGCCCTAATGAAGGTTTTTCACATCTCCCCTTTATTTTTTTATACCAGAGCATCTCTAGAGAAGCGGCTCCGAATTCTGATGTGCCATGATACTGTAACTCCACCAGAAAGAGCTCCCTTTTAAGGATTTCTCCCCATGTCAAAAGCCTCCTCCTCCGCATGCAGAGCGATCTATCTGATGGGGGTTGTGGTGGTGGGGGTTACGGGGCAGGTTGTGCCTAATCAGCATTTCAAAGCTGCTTCACTGTCAATTATCTGAAGCTGTGCTCCCTCCACGAGTTTTCTTCGACTACAGACATCCAGGGTCAATGTCTGTAATGTTTGAGGATGACATCATCCCTAGTAGGAGTTTGGTACAGGTAGACAAGGCAGCAGACAAAAACAAAACAAAGAGGGTTCAAATTCAGCATCTGATGTTTACAATTCCTCTTTCTGTTTTTACTGCAAAAACCCAGCTCACATTCCCTGTTTAGTGTAAAGAAGCAGCTCAGGTCGAGCGATCACCCAGGGAGGCATCCATGTGCAGTATACAATTTAAAATTCAATCACACCCTGTGAAGCTATGTTTTATATCTTTTCCATTAGCTCCAGATGTCATACCAATACCATATGTAAAACTGTTTTGCAGTTGTTATGCACACAGTGGGGACATTCTGTATGCTTTGCTGGCAGACTGTAGCATAATTCACTATTCACCCCATTGACTACTGAATATGAAACATGCGCTCTGTATCAAGCCACTTCTGTCACCAGGCCAGTGAAGTGGAGCAGCCATGGCTGAGTTTTCTCTGGACTTATAAAAAGACACACTTTGTGGTTTTAAACAGAGATATTAAGGCAGTAGATCTCATACATTACAGTCAGGGGAATGCAGGAACCACTCAGTGATTTCTATGCAAGTTTCTTCTCCCTCACAGTGTTCTGCAGATTACCTCTTCCTATAGAGCTGAAGAGTGGCTCCAAAAATGTTTTGCTCATTAAAAGTAAGATATGAGGAAAGCCAGATGGGATGTAGCAGCGAGGAGCAAAATCCTCTCAGTCTGATTCTGTGAAGGCAGTTATGACATATGTTGAAAGACTAATAGGCGTCATGGTTTCGTGCTGGGGAAGCTTGAGTTTATTCCTGCAAACATTTGTTTGAGGTAGAGCTGCATTGCGAAAAGAACATTTACCCTTTAATATATACTCTCAGTGATCTGTTATGCAGTACCTTGCAGAGAAATTTATAACTTTAAAATGTTTCCGCATTTTGTCATGTTACAACTCCTAAACCTCCTTTTTTTTTCTTGCAGTAGACCGACAAAAACTAGAGCATAGACGTTTAGGGGAAGGTCATCCATGGGTTAGGATTATACAGCGATGCTTTAAAATGAGCTATTTAGTCAATATGAAAAGGCAAAAAACTTGTGGTTTCAATGTGACTAAATATATGTCCAAAAGGCTACAGTTTTTTTAAGAATACCTTCTTAATTTGTTTTATCAGGAGAAAATTTGCAGTATATGAATAATCAAAATTCTGCTGTAAAGAACCAACAATTACCTAATAGATAAATAAATATCGTTTGAGATATCTGGCAAAATATATTTGACCTTATATCATAATTTATATCTATAACACTGACTGCAGCCAACAGAATTCTGATTTCCCCAAAAAGCGGGTAATTTCACAACTCATAATTTGTTTAAAAGTATCTTGCAGCTTTATGTATCTTATTGTAATCTCCTCTTTTGGGGAATTTAAACCTTTGCTCTTTAAAGGTCACAAACATGCCAGCTGTATTGTTTCTTGGATCAACAGCAGCAGGATGTCAAAGCTGGAATTCAAAAGATTTACCCCACTCACGGCTGACTTCCATCAATCCATTTTGCTTCCCTTATCTGGGGTTGGGACATGGTGGCAACAGACTAAGTATTGGGTATCCTTTTCCTGGTTGGTTCCTTCCATTTCCAAATGAGATACACAATCAATCCTTTTACATCTTGACCTGAAGAAAGCACTGAAAGAATTTTCTAATCTGATCCAAAAACCAACCAAAATGCATAGTCTACCATTATCTCTGCTATGAGTTCCTCCAGATCTGCAAGCATCAGTCCAAAAGTTAGATAGAGGGGATGTCAAAAGTGAATCCTGGGTACCATTAACAGCCCTCTAAATGGTTTTGTGTGACTCCTATATTCTATGGAGTTAATATTGCCTGCAAACAAAGGTGAGTAATAGGGCCTTGGTGTATAAAATGAAAAAAAAAGAAGAAAAAAAACAACAGAGGACTGAAAAAAGAAACTACAAGAATAATTTTACATAATTATGAAAAAAATGAAATTCTCTAACATTGTAAAGTCGGGATTTAAAAACAGACTTAGCAATGTTTAAAAAATGTAATGATTGATGAACGAGATGTAATGATTTATAAAATTTCTCTGTAACATGCAATGAATGTTACAGAATATTTAAAAAAATATTTTTTAGGGTGAAACTTAGTTGTGTAAACCACAAATATCCGTTGAATTTGCAAAGAGAACGGTTGATTCCTGACACATAATTTTTAAAGTCCTGTTGGCTTTTACCAATAAGTGGGCCTATTTTCACAAATGAAATAAACTCCAAGACAGCCTTTGACCACCTTAATAAATCTATCAACCAGCTTGCTATTATATCACCATTTCATAGCAAACAGAAGCCTAAACATCAACCTTTATTTAAAAACTTGCTAGTCCCTACTGGATTTGTTAATAAAAGAAGCATCAAATTAGTAGATTGGGGTATTGTTCACGAATGAGGGGAAGATGTAGCGGGTGATCGATAGGCGGATTGGTGCGGCGTCCGCTGTGAATCGTGCACTGTACCGGTCTTTTGTGGTGAAGAGATAGCTGAGCCAAAAAGCAAAGCTCTTGATTTGCCGATTGATCTAGGTTCGTTTCCTCATCTATGGTCATGAGCTTTGGGTCATGACTGAAAGAACAACATCCTGGATACAAGCGGCTGAAATGAGTTTTCTCCGCATTGTGTCTGGGCTCTCCCTTGGAGATAGGGTGAGGATCTCAGATTAAAGCCGCTGCTCCTGCACATCGAGAGGAGCCAGTTGAGGTGGCTCCGGCATCTGATTAGGATGTCTCCTGGACGTCTCCCTGTTAGGTGTTCCAGGCATGTCCCACAGGGAGGAGGCCCAGGGGGAGACCCAGGACACGCTGGCGGGACTCCTTGGGATTCCCCTGGAGGAGCTGGCACAAGTGGCTGGGGAGAGGGACATCTGGGCTGGCTGGCTGGCTGGCTGGCTGGCTGGCTGGCTGGCTGGCTGGCTGGCCGGCTGGATGGATGGATGGATGGATGGATGGATGGATGGATGGATGGATGGATGGATGGATGGATGGATGGATGGATGGATGGATGGATGGATGGATGGATGGGCGGGCGGGCACCAAATGAAAGATTACCGTACCCTATCCCAGAAACAATACAGGTTGTATTGTTTCCCATAAAGAAAACAATGAATCCAGAAAATTGTACCCCCGTCTTATAGTAACACGGTACATGAACTGTTTTATCTTATGAATCTACAATGGTTTGCAGATGACCTGTGTAAAACAATATACATTTTGTTCTTTCCAATTAAGTTCTATACGTTTAGGATATTAGTGAGCAGATAAAAACAAACAACAAAAAACAAAACAAAAAACAGGAAGACAGCAAGAAATCTGGACACTACGCTTGATCACCGTTTAAAAGAACTTTCATCAGAGTGGTTTGCTTGCATTGCTGCACATGCTGCTCTAACCTTTGTTTCCGGATCCCCATCAATTAACTGTATTCTGAAAATCCTGAAACTCCTTTACTTAGGAAGTTTTTTTTACAAGTTGCTACATATTTTTCTTTGCCACACAGTCAGACAGGCTGATTTCCAAACACCGCCGCTTCTTAACACCTGAGCGTAAAATATCTCTGAGAGTGTTGCAAGTTTGCCTTCTGAGAACCGGCAACAAAGCCAGATCAAATAACAGAGATACAACACCATGTTGCTGAAATGTTATCCCTCCCTTTCAGCTGTTTCTGGTTTGTGATCCAGGGACAAAGACAACAAAGGAAATGAGCAGGTAAACTGAATAAAGGTTTGATTCAAAAGCATTGAACACAAATGTCTTTTTAAGTACGGTTCTGTTTGAATGTTTTGAGCAGTTATTATCCGACCTGCACTTTACCCCTCTTCTTGTCTTCATTTAGTTTAAGTTCGCATTAATTGTCAAGCAGATTTTAGAATTCTCAAAAAAACTCTAATGTACAAAATTCAAGTTATTTATTCAAGAGATGTTTAGAAACTTCTTTTATTTAAAAGTTGTATTTTTGCATCAGAAATGTGTTTTTTAGATAGAAGTCAATTACCTTTTACACAGGAACTGAAGATAGAATGTTGAGCACAACTTCTTATGGAACAACAGATTTTTCAAATACAATAATAACTCATGTGAAACTATGGTTGTAATGGTTACTATGGTAGTGATGGATGAGATCATGCCCCTTTCGCAATATGTGTATTTGTGCGTTCTCATTTGCTCGTGAAATGTCATTTGGCTCAGCCCTAGCATTGTCACAATTCACAACAACACAAGACCAAGAACGGACAAAGTCCCCAGATGTTGTTCTTGCCCCTCCCTCTTTACCCAGTATGCATCAGAGCAGACTCATCCATTTTTGAGATTGACAGCTGTCCCAGCATGCACCGTGGCAGTAGCAGCTTCCAGTGGAGCGCTCACAGAGCTCAGGGTATTAAGTTAAAAGTTCACTTTTCTCTTGCTATGGTTCTACAAAAGTAGATTTTAAGATCAATTGATGGCCCATTTACTGATTCAGTACGTAATTTAAAAAAAGTTCCGATGCTGAGAGGACTGTGGAAACCAATGGGCCTCCCAGGCTAACCACAGCCAGGACTAACGTTATCTGCAATAGCATTGTGTGAAGTACTGCTGGCTCTGATGGAGATTTTTTTGCTCTATTTGGCAAAACATTCATTTGATATGTGTTTATCTGAATGTGTTAATCATTATTCCCCTACTTAATGAAAAAGAAAGTCATAATTTATTATTATCTAAAAACTATTAATAACAGGAGGTGAAATGCAGCTCCAGACTAACTTTGAATATGGTGACGTCTGACGAGTATGCTTCTGTTTCAATTGATCCGTTTCTCTTCTGCATGCTCTTCCTTAGTCCATACTTTCTTTTGTTGTTGTCAAGAACATACATGGATTGAACACAAGTCCATACTGACATTAATGTGAAATAAGAAATGGCCCATGTTTTAAGACCACAGAGGTCCTTCTTGGTCTTGCTCTTTCTTATAATGGACAGTAGCTTTAGCTTTCCTGATAAGCTATTCTGAAATTGTACTGAAATTATAATTATAGTTCAGTCTGAGCCAACAGGATGAGGTTGGATCCAGCTGATCAGCTTCCAACAAGACGCAGCAAACGCTGCCCAGAGAGTCCCAGAAGCTAAAGTCCCGGAGGTCAGAGAACAGGCAGGGGATCAGAACCGAGCAGATGAAGGAAGGAAGGATAAACCAGAGGGCAAAGCCAAAGCCATATCAAGGATGTGCTCAGGAGTCAGGACCAGGAGACCAGAGATACAAAGAGGTAAAGAAGAGAAATCCAGGACGATGTCAGGAATCAGAACCAGGTTCAGTACACAGGCAGAAATCCAGCAGGAGTCCGATCACAGGTCAGGCAAACGGATCACAATGGGAAAAGGCAGGCTCAGAGGTCCAGAGGCAGAATGGGTGAAGATCAGGCAATACCAAACACTCAAGTATGCTAGAGAACTCACCAAAGGCTCCAATAATCTGCCACTGATGACTGGTTGAAGGCTTGTTAAATAGAGGCTGAAGCAAATGAATCAGAGAGGCGGTAATGAGAACTGGGCAGCGCTAGGCAGGTGAATGAAATGATTAATCAGGCCAGTCATTAACTCCAAGATCATGACAAATCTTAAGTATATAAAGGTTCTTCCTTTCCCTTAAGGAATATTTATGTAAAAAAAAAATGTCCCTTTCCACCCAGTACTTTAGATGGCAAAAGTAATTTACAGTACAGTTCTCCTTATACATGAAGACAGTTTGAACTACTAGTTGAACTTTTTCTACAGGTGATGAAATGTAAATTTGCACTGGTTAAAATCTCTCTCCTGCTGCCATGAAAAGAAATATAAAATCTCAATGACACATGGCACCATTTATTTAGCATAAATCCTGCTTAGCCTCTAAATGTGCATCCTAACTTCAGCATGCTTCTACACAAGCCAAGTGATATATGGAATGCAAACTGTATTTACCATCTAAATTGCGTTTCCACAATGCCAAGATGATGACAAGGATTAATCGGCCCAAGAGTTAAATCTCACCCCCCCTTTTCAATATGGTGGCATATCTTGGGCCACATGATTCCAACTTAAAGGGGGCATTTGTATTCTTGCAGAGCATCTCCTCTCGTCTGCTTTATGATATTACCGCCAGGAGACTGCTAGTGGCGGCCTCGTCTCCATGTGTGGGCCCCGATTCAACTATCATCCATTTCCCCCACTATCTTTTTATCATTACACAGTCTAATAAATGTGCTGTGCGCCCTGTGATGGTGCATCATACATCAGACAAAGTGACCTGGGTCAGTGCCTCACCAACCAACCACCAAGGTTACACTCTCTCACTCACGCGCTTTTAGCAGGCTGATACAGAAAGAAGAAGAATATTTCTCATCCTTTGTCAGCTGGAGATATTCTCTGACAAAGTAATAACCTCTTCCACATCCCTTTTGAATGTCTAACAGTGTGCCTTCTAAAGGAGGGACATAGGTGTACGAGCCACAGGGGTTTCTCTGTGGTTATTTTGATTCAGCGGGTCGCCATTGACAGGTGCACTTCAATTGAAGCGGCAGGTTGTTCCACCAACTGTGGCCGCTTTATGTCGGGTTATGAGATGATTCTTCATACGCCCACATCAAACGCAAACACCGTTATATCTCAGTGATACGGAACTTGAAAGTATATAAATGTGTGTGCGTGTGTGTGAAAATGTCAGTGCTGCCTGCACTATCTAATAATGCAGATAAAGGTTGGCCTACACACAGTAGGCCGTTTCAGTGTGAGATTGTGTGATATTTCAGCACATGTGATCCAGGCTTGGCAGCACATGTCCGCCTGTCTCCCGGCGATCCCTCATCTGAGCCGAGAAAATCAGCGGTGGCCCCAGAAACTCAACACGGTGATTGGAGCCAGATTGGAACAAGGCCTCCAAATCAGAGGAACACGCTCAGCTAGATTGGTGAGTTGAAGCGAGCCTATTACAGCCTAGGATTAACTATCCCACACATCCCGTTATCTCCTCCTCATAAAGAATTGTGGAGTTTCAAGACAGAACCCAGCAGAGACGAGTCAACCCATTGGCAATACACACAAAAGACAACCAGAGATGTCTATTTGATTCAATTTAATTCTTTTTTCACTTCGGTTATGGAGTGCCATAGGTGTTAAAAGGTAGGAGTCTATCACTCACTTGGGAAAGGTTAACAAGCCACAAACTGAGATTCAGTCAAAACAACTTTACTTGATCAAAGAAAATATGTATTTATTAAATTCCACCACAATCCTATATATCAAAGGCTTTTTCAACAATAGTTTTCTATCGTCTCTTGGTGCAGGCGCAAAGGCCTTATAAATGTCCAAACCTGGGTTTAACAGTGAGCCTGTTAACTTTTATAGATGTGTGTAAGATCACATCCAGTAAATTACGATAAACTGAGTTGGTGTGTGGCTAAATGGAGCCTGACAAAAGAAAAATGACAGCCGCTGGACGCTTCTGAGAAGTCGCCATTTATGGGAGCAGCACAAGGTCAAGGGCGTTAGGAGAGGTAGATACAAATATAAAGATGGAAAAAATCCCAGCAGCAAGAAAGTCAACAGAAAGATAAATCCAATTCTGCTGCAGGAAAAAAAATTAACTGCAGGTACTAAAATAATTTACATTTAAAGGAACTTTTTATTTATTTCATTAGAGATAGATGTTAAGCTTTAGGAGCTTTTTCACTGGAATGTCTTATTTGGATGACTTTTAGAAAAAGACAAAGCTTGTTGGCATAGATTAGCTGGAGCTACAACATACTCTGTAAGAGTAAATATTAGCTGTCCAACTGACAAGTGCCAGCAGTTAAGGAGCTTCTGACTCCAGGAGAGTCTGAATGTTCCTGGAGTTAATCTGAATAACTGTAAAATATGAAAAAATTTACTTTTATACACAAATGCTGCATCATGCCCCAAACCCAGCAGAAGGTTTGTGCTGAGCCCCTTTGTGTTAAATCAATTAAGGAAAAAAAGGTAAAAGGAGAACAAAAAGCTTCATTTTAAGCCCAGCATTTTTCACAGTACAATATTTTGGCAAGCCAGTTGCAGCAAACTCTCCCATTAACCAAGTGGTAACTGTGAGAATAAAAACCCTCTACCTGGAATAATAAAGTACTCTCAAGCTAGATCAATCTGTTTGTTTGTTCCCTGTAACCAAGTAGTAAATATATAATTTATAATCACACTTGTAGATAATTACAGTCATATTTCACCTAACATCAATCTTTCACTGTCATATATTTTTGGAATCTGTTGTGAGGGTTTGTTGAAAATCCCTGTAGTATATCACCAGTCAACATTTGTATTTAAAAGTGTTCCCACGTGGAACTGAAAAATGCAACTAAACATAATAAATTCCACCCTGTCAAGTTCTGATTTACAGGTCAGGTCTGAGCATAGGTGTGTGAAAATGCCTGTGGTCATTTTTCATCTCTCAGATTAGTTTTTCTTGTTTTTTGGGAGCGTGCATGTGTATGCATGCGGGAGTGTGGGAATGTTTCCTACTTGCCCTTGCTGAACACCAATATTGTTTTTTTTTTTGGTTATTACCTTAAATCTTTGATGAAGAGATTGTTTTATTTGTTGTTTTACTTAATCCTGAAGGGTTACTGAGTGCTATTATCCCCCCCCCCCCCCCCCCGTCTATTCTCTAAGCACATGGCTAACTAGTGCCAATAACTGTTAATAACTTAATTAGGGAGATTAGAAAAAGAAATCCTAGGAACCGAATGGGCAATGATTAACGTAAAGCCGGAGAGGGGTTTTTTTTTCTCTTTCTGCTTTGGCTTTGGCTCTAAATCATGTCGTCTCTGCTGCAAAAACACACATAAACACGTTCACAAATTCCAACCTGCTAATATAAACTCAGAACTCTATCCCTGTCTCCACTGTACCTCCTCTTTTTCCCACTTTTGTCTCTAGCCATTAACATTCAGCTGAAATTTCATGAGGAGAGGATACATGAATTATAGCAACCGTAGATTCATCATGTTCGTTTTCCTCTCTCTTTCTCTTCCTTCATGAATTATGGAGAGCCTCCCATGGCGCATTTAGTCAAGCCACTAGTAAATTAAATGCAGTGTGCACAGGAGCAAACAGGCCCGACAGGGATATATTGGATTGCGCTGTTGTGGCCAAAACATTAACCCCCCCCCCCCTTAGTATTTCCAGGCCCCATAACCTTCCTAAAAAGCCACATCATGTCAGATATTTTTAATCCGATCATGCAAAAATACCAGATGTGGCTTAAATACAGTGTCTTTAAACAGCCTATTAAAACTATGATTGATCATGTTGTATTGCAGAGGCGATGTGAGCAAAAATTATAAAAAAGTAACCAAATGCTAACCGCACAAATTTGACCAGGAGGCAAAACAGATGTTATGAAGGACTTTTAATTGCTGCTTTTCAGATATCGAGGCTATATCCACCTCAGCTTATGGAGCACAGCCCCTCAGTGCTTCATATTTCTCTCCTGAGGCAGGCACAAATGGGGGTGCTGGCCCCCTTCTTGCCCCCCTGATTTATGCTGTTATGGTAGCAAAATGGCAGACTAGGATAACATGGGTGGTAATAAATGACTTTAAGACAGCAACTAGCAGCTGTTAAGGCTACAGCTATTAGACTGAAAAATGAAGGGTACCGGTGATTCAGTCAGATTTATACATTTCCACTGCACCGTGCATTAGTGCTTGTCATCCCAAAGTGGCAATACATATGCGAGTATTAATCGTCTTCAGCAGCTAAAATATTCTGATGCAAAGTGAGCTGCACCTGCAGTTATCATGTCTGACAAACAAGAATGGACCGAAATATATCGGGGACGGACTAAATGTTGTTAACAATGTTTTCCACATGTGACTAAACTTAAACTTAATAACTAAAGACAATGGTTGTATATCTTTAAAACACTGCAATGTGTATTTTAATACTCAGGAACAGTTTAACAAGTTTTAAGATTTTCTGACTCAACTGTGTTTGATTAGAAGCCATAGTAGCAGAGATTTAAAAAAAATGAAAACTAATTAAAAAAATGTTAGGAACCACAATTCAAATAAGTAAAAAGGCTTTTTTTATTTTGGAAGGATTATGGAGTATAATGTGAAAAAACCCACTATGCAGCAGATCTGGTAATGTATTTACTGTATTAAAAAATCTATAAAATTTTAGTCTATGAAAAAGACTTACAGAAAATCTGGCAAAAATGCTGGCATATGTTGGATAAGTTATGGGTACGTTTTTTTTTTAAGTTATGAACACGCTGAACTGCGATAAGCATGCTGAAAAACGCTGGAACACATCGACATACAGCAAGTACGCTCAACATTTCTTGTCGTATGCCAGCATATGCTCATATGTGGGCTATAAGTTAAAGGTAAGTTATCTTATCGTTGATATACCTTAAGTGTAAGTTACTCAAAGTCATGGCCTCCTGTTTATCCAAAACCTATGAATATCTTCTTCTCCTGACTGCATCCCCATCATAGGGTGAAGGTAAGTGTGATGGATCCTCCCTGCGTTAACGCCCACAACCAACAAACTTCCTAGCAGACATTATGCTAAATGTGCTGTGACTTTAAACCTTCTTTCTTTTTTATTTCTTTTTTCTTTTTATTTATTCTGGGTTTTTTTTTAGGCGGTATCATCGCTGATGGTATCATCGCTGCTAAGGGGAGCAGCAGTGGCGGCTGGTGAAAAACATTTTTGGTGGGGCTGATATAGCCTAGTGCAGTGGTCTCCAACCCTTGTCCTAAAGATCTACTGTCCTACAGATTTTAGATGCATCCCTGCTTCAACACAGCTGAATCAAATGATTGATTACCTTTTCAAGCCATTCATTTGATTCAGCTGTGTTGAAGCAGGGATGCATCTAAAATCTGTAGGACAGTAGATCTTGAGGACCAGGGTTGGAGACCACTGGCCTAGTGCAGGGGTGCTCAAGTCCATTCCTCAAGAGCTACCATCCTGCAACTTTTTGATGCAACCATTTTTAACACACCTGAATCAAATGAGTTGCTCATTACCATGCTTCTGCTGAGCTAAATGAGGAGATTGAGGCTTTAGATTCAGGTGTGTTAGAGAAGAGATGCATCCAAAAGTTACAGGATGGTAGCTCTTGAGGACTGGACTTGAGCACCCCTGGCCTAGTGTATGTCTCCAACTAATCCGGAATAAGAATTCAAATAAACAATTGCACAATACATACAATTTAACAGTAAAGATTTAATTTACTATATAATAACAGTAACAGTGATGATTTTGGTCACTGTTACGGGGTTCTTTGGCCTCCAAGAATCCAGGCTCAGTCGGGTTACCGGTGTTGGTGATTTATTGTGCTCAAAAACTCAAAACAGGGTGCAAAAGAAACTAAACATATACAAGATCCTCTGAGCCTCAGCCTCTCTCCAGTTACCAGCAATGTAACAAAGAAACAGAAAACAGAAATGGCCGCTCTTCTTCCCACAGCCCTCATTAAATAGTTTAAGCCCCTACCCTCAGGCTCTCTTATTTCTGATTTCTTCTCATAAATCAGTTTTGTCCATATATCACCTCCACAAACAATTGATGTACAAAAACAAACAATTTTTACAACTTAATTATTTTACACAGATTCATTGCCTTATTCAATTACACCAAACTGGGTTTGAACCCAGCAAAGACGCAGCCAGACTGAAGATGACAAGTCCCCGTAGCACACACACACACACACACACACACACATACACACACACACACGGCTAACCCCACTGAAATATTAAGTGTGCACCCTCAATATGCCAGCAGGTAACCAGGAACAGCTTGTGTGTTTTAAGTTAACGGAGCTACTGGGCTCAGCGCGAGTGAATTGGTCCTCACAACCACAGTATAACAGGAATGTGTGTGTGGCACGCAAAGTTTTAAGCGACGAGGTGGATTCGTCGCAGTCACAATATCCATGATAGGAAATTTTCATATCCTACAACAGGGATGTTCTTCTGGCAAACGGGTAGATAAATAAGGATTTCACCGAATTTGGTGGAAGCTGCATCTCGCTCGTTACGTTCGCCATCATCCCTCTAATTGTCTGCACCTGCGCATTGGGTGCAGAAGCCTGTAAAAGCGCAGTATTTTCAGCGCCCCAAGACCATAAAGTTCTGAGACGCTGATTGGCCATTAAATTCACCTAGCAATAGTACATGATTGGCAGATTCTCTGCAAATGTGGGTCTGTCTGATCAGCGCCCCAAGACAGAGACGGTAGGAGTCTGTCTGTGGAAATCCACAAATGAATGACAGTAGGTAGGGAAATGTAGTTTATATAGTTTGTTTTGCTTATAGGTACACACTCTAGAGAGTAAAACTGACATTTATGAGTTAATTTCTAAAAATTTATTTTACGTTTCTCTCTTCTTATCAGGGAGGGCGGTGCCCCAGCGCCCCCTATGGGCCGGCCGCCACTGGGGAGCAGCTTTACCTGATGCTGGGTAATGCCCATAAAATGATGCTTGTGTATCATTTCATTGGGAATTATGTTGTGGTGCGTTATGCATAAGTTAGGCCGTCGTTCAATATAAGTTCTGGTCTTGTTATAAATACTCTATGTATATGCCCAAAATTCAAAAAAATGCATAGAAAGTTCAGCGTATGTCAGCGTTTTAGAACATTCTGGGACGTCAGGCATATGCTGTCTAAATCGACAAGGTGTGACAGGGCCCCAACTGATGACAGCTTACAACACTTTCCGATTTGTTCACTTTATTTGCTGCACTTCCAATCCCACACAGCAGTAATTTTCACTAATAGAATGATGCTGTATTACAAAGGTGTGGTAAAGGAGTTGATTCAAACAATTTAATATTGTTTCATTAGAATGGATTCAATTTTACCGACACAATGAAATAAAAACAAATGCAGATTTTATCCAAAAACGCCAATGGTGCTTGACCAGTTTACACATGTCATATCTGATGAAGAACAAAAAGACTTTCTCCAGTCTCACGGGTCTAAAAAATGCATTAATTTGTCTCATATTTCCATTACATTTAATTGTGTTACTTGGGTTGTATTTACAGTTTAAATCATACTTTTTTTTCCTGGTCTTTGGACTGAAATCATATTGGAATATCACAACTTTTAGTAAAATAACATGATTTCTTGGAGTATAGCTCTACAAACAAGCTAGAGGAACCCAGAAGTAGCTATTTTCTAATAAGCACATTCCGTTTGCCAGTTTCTGTGAAACCAACAGTGGATTGAGCAAAGGTGGCATTTAAGTCCAGAAGATGGATCAACAAGCCTATGGTTGATCCATCTTCTGGACTTGAATACAGGATGTATCTGTTAGTCTTGTCAGGGAAAATCCCTGGAATTACTTTCTTTAATGAGAGGAAGAAGGAGGGGAAGAAGAAGAAGGAGAATGATCTCTCCAGCTGACAGGTTGTAGAATCTTAATATTCTCTGAGTTCTCAGACTTCCACAATTTACGATTCCAAGTCTGTTTCACAGTGGCGGATAAAACACAAAGACTCTAACATTTCCATGACTTGTTGGAACCACTGTTGGTGATTGCAACCATGCTAGCATGGTTTAAAGCTTGCTAATGTAAAAGCTCAAATCATTGTTATATTGATTACAATAAAATACAAAACCAGGAAATATAAAGTCACTACAGGCGATATACATAATTACTTACCTCATTTCCAAGAAGTTTACATTCACATTTGGCAGAAATCCATTTCTAGTATGACTCAATCCTGGAGTATATTGATTGTCTTATGCTGACAATGTACATACTACGGAAAGTAATAACCGTCACCACATCAAAGTTATATTTGGCAGGTCTAAGAAGACCTTAGTAAAGCAATTTCATAAAATCACTGATTTAACTCTGCTAAACTAGTGTTACAAAAAATGTTTATGTTTAAAGTTTAAAGACGGCTATTTAAATTGGATTATGTTTAGAGGTAAATACAATGGAACCAGAATAAGATTTTATGATTCCTTTGCAGTTCTAACACAATGGGATAGTAGATGTCAACACGGTAAGGTGATAGCCATGCTTTTTTACCAAGGTTACTAAGGTAAGGTACACTCTAAGGTACATTGTTATATGTTACTGCAGTTGTACATGTAAATGCAGTTGTAGAAATGTTCGGTCAGATATTGCTTTGCTTTCAGGTTTGTTTTGTCAGTGCCCTCAAACTGCATGGGGGGTTGGGAAAATGAAGACAGCACTGCAGTAAAACTGAGAAGAAGAAGACATGCAGGGTTTGCTTTACAGGCCAAGGACAATTAGCAGCTTCATTGAGCATGGCCATAACAAATACCATCCAGTCACCTCCCTCTTTGCTCATTTCCAGTTGACTGAGCCACAATTCTTATTCACTTATTCACAAAGGACCAACAGCAAACTTAAGGGGCACTTTGATTGCAATTGGCTCTTTTCCTGTTAGATATCTCCCAATAAGTTAGCTCACAGGAGGCTGTATAACTTAAAAATGACAGTCTTGTGTTAAGCCACTCTCTTAATTGAGTTGGGGCATCTTAACCGTAGTGACGAATGGCAGTAATCGTCGGTTTCCTCTCTTATAACAGGCAGCATGTTCATCTGAGAGCATCTTCGTTTGGATGGGAGCGGCTGCAGAAGAGAGATGCTTTGATGCTTGGAAAACAAAGTCTGCACAGATATCCTTAATGATGAATAAAAACAGTGTTTTCTTTCAAAGTCTTTTCACGGGGCAGATATGGCAGAGACAGGACAATCTTTATGCACTGATTAAAGGCTGTCAGTGTTGGTAAAGTAGACTGGATAACATTTGTAAAAATGATCTTTGAGAGATGACTTTAAAAGCTGATGTGGCCTTTCATCTCGGCGTCTGCGTTTGTCCGCTGCTGAAAAATAATGACGCTGCCTTCCAGCTTGATGAGCACTTTTTAAGTGGACCCTATTCTTCATGACCTACAATACGAATAGTCTTACTCTGTCAGCAGTAGACAAAGCATTGCCATTCTTGCCCAATATCAAAAGAGTCTGGGATATATTTCCATTAAAGCACATATGACACTTAAAACTTGATGGGGAATGTGTCTCTCATGAATTGTTTGATACATATGAATATTTATGGGAGCTACAGCATGTGGGGTAATTACATTACAGATGGGGAGAATGGATGCGAGTCATTGCATACATTTTCATGTACAAATTGTCTATTGTAGTCAAGATATAAAAAGCCTCCTTGAGATAATAGCCTTGGAATTAGCCTGATAAGCAAAGTAAGGGATTTCTTCTGAACCAGGAGAGCTATCTCTGATGCAGTCTCTCGTTTAAAGCTGTTTTCCTTTTTTATTTGAAGGAAAAGTGCAACCTAGTGGCAGGTTCTCCTTGAGTGGCATCCATTGTGTAATTTCGCAGGATAATATTGCTTTTCGTGTGGATCACTGCTGATGATGCTCACACGAGAGGGGAATCATTGCGGGCAAACTCCCCTCTAATGTGCCCATTACTTTATAATGATGCCAAGTGTTCAATTTCACAGTGGTGGCATGAATTTGTAATTACCACATATAGATTTCCCAGTGTCTTTTGATTGCAGGAGAAACATACTGTACCCACTAGCACCCCGGGTCCAATAACCAGATGTGGAATAGTCTCTAACTTGCCAGAAGCGTCCCTCCCAAATGAGCTTTACTCGGCTCCGAAGGGAAGTGTTTTCCAGTTAGCTATCTAACATGGATCAATACTCAACCGCCTCCCATAATGCTCACAGAAACCCAAACTTCTAATGAGGGATTTTTGTTGCGATGTTCTGTGAGCACTGTAAAGCATGTGGTCAATATGAGGACGAATCTGTTGAAGAAGAGATAGAGAGAAAGCAAGAGATAAAAGAGGCAATGGCATTGTTCAATAAGAAGCTCTAACCATCTCCTGGAGTGGACCTGACCCAGATTTGGTTTACTTCAAACTGTCTTAACTACCATTTCACTGATTTTCAACTTGAAGAAGTGCTCTGGCTTTTGTTTTTTGTTTTAATCCTTGCTGAGGGATGAAGCGCATTATCCTAGGCCACAGTTTTGTCAAACTCATATTTGATTCTTGAAAAGGTTAACATCTAGACCTGCAAAAGAAGAGAAAAAAAATGTTTAGGAAGAGGCCTTCACATAACAAATAGGCTAATATCTGAGATACAGTTCTGTATGTTTTCTGATGACCTTTATCAGAAAGGAGCTGCTTAAACAGAAGGCAGAGTCGATTCAATTGGCAGGCCACACTATTCTCGAAAGATGAAGGCCAACTCCATAAATCTCATTACTGCTAAACTTTCCCTCACAAAATTGTGTTTGAAGCTGAAATTACACAGGGCAGCTAAATTTTTCAAGTTGCATTTGTATAATTTGAAATAACATGACAACAAAAACCCTAGTGGCCATATCACCTTCTAGGTTGGTTGTTCAAACACAAACATTATCCAAGGAATCTGTTTCTGTCTGAGGGAAATATGGCATATCTAGGTGCTAAAGGGGTTCTTCCTTTGACATAGGAAAGAAAAGGCTAAGTCAAACTAAATTTGGATTTAGAAGTCTGTTTTGTTTCTTACCTCTAACGAAGGTCATAGGAAATTGATTATAACCAAAAGAAGGACACCCCATTTAAAGTTAATAAAATGACTTTGTAGTTACTAAAATGACTGGCCAGACACAGCCTTGGTTGAGATGCTGGGTCACTCAGGAGAAGCCTGAAGTAGAGCCGCTGTAAAGAAATGTTCAGGCAGTTCATGCATCTGAACAGATTGTTTCCTAAGGCATATTTTTCGGGAGGATTAACAGGTATGTCCCTCTGGACAAAAGTAGCCCAAAAAGAAGCTGAAGAAATTATATTCATCTTTCAGGCCTGTGAGTGACTCAAGATCCTCCACAATAAGCTGAAACGTGTCACTACATGTTTTAATTCTTTCTGGACCTGTATCACTTGCAAACCTGCTCTTCATTAGTGTAACGATCTATGTTGTCTTCAGTACTTCTGTAAATGTTTTTGAGCCTTTGGCATATGAAATGTCCTTCAAGGATTTCTGAATGGTAAGCAGTAAGTGCTAATGTTTGCTGAGGGAGTCATGTTGAGTATGTTCAGAAAACATTTGAAAATGAAAAAAATTGTACAATATACTTAATTATGACTTGTAGCTTTTAAACTAAATGGTCCTGTTAATTTATTTATTTACCTTGTATAAAACCAAAGCTGTTATTAAAGCCCTAAACAAAACAAAAAAATGTTGCTCCTTTTCATATATTTGGTCTTGTATCTGTATCCTTTGCTTCTGACATACCTGAAATTCCATATTGTAGGACAGTAAAGTATTTTTATTGTATTGTGTTAAATTGTATTCTATTCCATTCTTAACCCCTCTCTGCAGACAGTTATAATTGGTACAAATATATGCATGATCTGTGCATGTATATATTTAAGATAAGTATAGGGCCAGAAAAGAAAGTCAGAGAAAAAAAAATATTCTGTTTAGCAGAAGAAATAAAAATCCCTCCGAGAAAACCAACATGCAACTGTAGGGGTTCTAATTGACAAAATGTATTAAATCCAAGACAGATAACCATACTGTAAAGGACATATTTCTCTCATGTAGCACTTTAAAAATGAATACAAAGGGTCGATTGATCTGAATAACACACATCAAGTATACTGTGTCTTCAAGCAGCCAAATCTCTAGATTTTTGAATATGAAATATAAAAAGAAGCCAAAAAGTGTAAATATCTATCATTATCATCTTGGCATTCATTTGATTTAGTCACATGACTCAGCCTCCCCGCTTGCAATATCTTTGCTATTGGTCACTCAGACGGCGGGCCACTGTGACAGCAAATTCGTTAATGCTTTGCAAGGACAGCTCTCGGAAAGCATTCTGGGATATATCTGCTCATACTGACCATAAGTGATTTCTACTTTTCCAGGTGCATTGTGTGAAGGTTTGAGTCCACTACTTTTTCATCCACATGATTCTTGGACACTCATCTAAGAGGGCAGGAAATACTGACTAGGGTAGACATTTGGAAACAGCCTATGTTTTTTAGTGGGTAGCACAGCTGCCTTGCAGCAAGAAGGTTGGGGTTAGATCCCCGGCCCAGGGAATTTCTGAATGGAGTTTGCATGTTCTCACTGATCATGCATGGGTTCTCTCTGAGCACCCCTGCATCCTCCCACAGTCCAAAAACATGACTGTTAGGTTAACTGGCTTCTCTAAATGCGTGAATGTGTCATGATTTTGTTAAGGATCTGACCCAAAATCAAGAGAACCACTCAGGGAGTAAGGCAAAGGTTTAAACAGGTTTATTGTTTTAAGGGTTGAGGGGTAGGATCTGGCAAAATCCTTCCATGGGGAGAAGGCCAAACATCCAGCTTGCAGGGTGACTTCCTGCCGAAAAGGAAAAGACAAAAAAAAATGTATGCTCAGCTAAAAACAAAGACTCAGAATCAGCAAAACTCTGCTTTGCTAGAGTACTCAAATCTGGCAAACATTCTACCGAGGTAGTGACAGTCCACTGCTTAAGTACTCCTCCCGATAATGATCCAACGAGACGCAGGTGCGCAGGGAGGACCAACGAGGACAGGGCGCCAGATGGTGGTGGAGGGAGAGACAAACACAAACAGACCACACAAACTGGATTCCTGATAGAACGGTTGTTTGTCTCTTTGTTGCCATGTGATGGTACTGACGACCTGTCCAGGATGTACCCCGCTCTCTCACCACCACCCCCCTTGACCCCACTTAGAATAACCAAAACGGATGGACAGATGGTTAGGAAATTTCTAATCCATGAAATAATACATGCAGATTAGGGGTATCTCTACTTTATTTTAGAAAGCTCTGAGGAGGGTGCAAAATGTAGGACCAGATACCCAAATTTTAATAGAACACAGAAAATCACAAATAAATTATAGAAAATGTTGGGGGTTTTTTTTGTGATTTTTGCAATAAGTAAAGCTGGCCAACCTGATGAGACAAGGCGACACTTCAATAATTACTTACTATAATGCTTCAAAAGAAGAGCTGCAAAAGGAGATCCAGAATTTTGAGGTTAGACTTTTGTTTTTCCATGTTTCATAATCGTAGCATAGACTTACTTAGCCTGTAGAAACCATACTGTCAGCAAATACATGAGAGACAGGTTTCATTTTGATGAGAGATGCCATGGCTTTTTAATATCAGAAGATCTTGTTAAACCTCCAGTCTCCAAGCTAAATATTTTGCAGCCGGGGGATTCCATGTCCATGATAAAATACCCCGAGCCATACATGATGAAAATTACTATTATTATCCGATTTTATTTTGACTGTGGACTCTTTACTCTATCTTTTTTTTTCCTTCCTAGGTATTGCAGCCAGCAGTTCAGGGGGGTCCAAGTAAAGAAGGCCTACATTTGAAAGACATTTTGCTACAGAAATGTACAAACAACTACCATAAAATGACCCTGAAAGAAGAAATAGTCTTAGAATCTTCACAACACCTGAGATCAGCAAAAACGGACATAAATCTAGACAATCTAATCAGACAAAATCCAAACTTCATAAATAAATAAATACAAATTTTCTTTAGGTGTTTTAGATGACTAAAACTTTTTGTATAGAACTGTCTGGTTTGACATTTTCCACATTAAGGCAACAATACAAACCCATAGTTAAAAAAAGAATGAATATCTTAGAGTTCTACCTGCATCTTGGGGCTATAGTCAGATAAATGAAAGGAAAAACTCACAGTGTCATCAACTGATGGAGATTAACTCAGCACACCTTAGAGAGGTGTGCTGAGTTCCTCATCTATTCTCCTTTTCTGGAGAATAGATGAGGAATTAACAGCTCCTTCAGACAAGGTTCCCCATCATGCTAAATGTTAAGCTGAGTTTAATGCAGCCAGGTTGATACATTTTGCAGGTCTTAGCACATTAAAAAGAGATTTAAACTGGCTTTTCTGATCAACCGGCAGGAAGTCTTTGTTCTCAAGCCGATGATTTATTCAGAGGCATCACACTCGTACCGTTACTATTTTATTTCTGCGTTATGGCTCCACATTCTTCAGCAGGGTAAATTTACATTGAATGCCATTTGGGGCCAGCAGTGAGAACTCTCAAAAAGAAAGTGTGGTGGTCAAAGAAAAAACATAAAAATATGTGAAGGTTGGAGCATCTATCTATTGACCTAAAAGGGCAAAAATGACCTGCCATGCTATTAGTATCATTTTAAAGTCATTGCTCAACATTTTGGAATTGGAAAAAGTATGAAAGAATCCATGCTCAGTGATTTGTAAAGGACATTCTGTATCAAACTCTAGCCTGCTGCCGGAGGCATACAGATGGGTGACAAATGAAGGGAAGGACAGAAAGCTTGACCTCTGTGGTAACGGGAACTGGCTCAGATATGCTTTAGGAAACTTTCATGGGCAAAGTTTGCATTCTCTTTTCTTATCTATTCAAGGGGTCACTGAGAATCAATGCAAAGTTGGTCTGAGCCATCACATTTATCCGGTGATAAGTCCTTTCTATTCTGATTCTGAATGTCTTCTTTCAGGATAACCATTTCCCAACTTACAGGAAACTGGGAGGGGAGGTCTCTGGATGATCTTATGATCATAGAAATGATGGGATTAATGTTTCAAGATCCTTACAACCAAGGAATCATAGAAGAAAATTTGTTTTATTTAAAATTAATTCTAACAATTACAATAAATGTTGGACTTCCTTGGTATGGGATGCCTATTGTAAGTTAAAAAGCACTCATTGTTTTAACTGATGCAAATCAATAAACACCGTTCATAGTAATACATATATATTTACTGAAACATTTATTTTTTTACATCTTTATATTCTACATTTGTTTTAGTTTAATGATAGAATATAAACATGCTTTCAATATATATATTTTTTTATTTGTCTGTATGTGGCGCTATAAAAAAAGTTATTTGACCTACCTGCTGCTATACTAAGACTTCTATTAGAAAATTATTCATTCAGCTTAACATTTTTTCCCATAATAGTTACCTTACCTGAACTTTATTCTGTAGGGGTCACGGAAGGGCCGGTGCCTATCTCCTGCAGTCTGTGGGCGAAAGGCGGTGTACACCCTGGACAGGTCGCCAGTCTGTCACAGAGCAACACAGAGACATACAACCCTGCACTCCCACTCATGCCTAAGGACAACTTAGAGAAGCCTACCAATCTAACGGTCATGTTTTTGGACTGTGGGAGGAAGCCGGAGTATCCAGAGAGAACCCAGGCATGCATCGGCAGAATATGGAAACTCAATGCAGAAAAACCCTGGACCAGGAATCAAACCCAGAACCTTGTTGCTGCAAGGCACCAGTGCTACAAATTGCACCACCATGCAGCCCAAAAGGCAAATCATATAAACAAAACGGATAAAAACCTCCAAATGATAGTTAATCAGATGGATATGGATATTATTTCTAGCTTATTGTAGTAATAAAAGGTAACTTAAAATTAAAATGCTTATACCCATCAGAAGCAACGCTATACCATAGGATATTAAATGTTTCTAGTTTTAGAACACATTTAATTCTCTACACAACCACCCTGCCATGTATTCGCTACCTAATTGTTAATTCTTTGGAATAAGTTTAACTATGACACCTGGCAGAGCACAGGAACATCACATCCCTGATGCTGTGGCACAAATTATAGCCTGACACATATGTCAGAACAGTCTCAGTCAGGCCTGGATGTCATAATTCTAGTAACTTTGTTTTAATGCATCATCTGAGCAGATAATGCAGATTGGTTCAGAGAGTAGCCTCCACTGATGTACCCTGAGCACACAGCAGAGAAGTAGTTCAGCTCAAACAAAAGCAACTAATTTGACATGTTTTCTCTTCAGTTTCAAAAATTTGCTTAACTCTAGAGCTGTTAGCTGTTAGCCTCCCACCACTCTGAGGATTTCCGTTCTTTTCTCCAAACCAGGCTGTTGCGATATCTTGCTCATCTATGAAAGAACATTTACTGATAGTATTAGAAGAGCTTGCATTAATAAATCCAAATTAGCTCTTTAACAAGAGTACTGTTTGTTGCCTTATTTTTATTTCTTGACTGGACTTATTTCCAAAACCAAAATATCTTCGCTAAGCAAAGTGAGCATGCACACCTTTGTTTATCATGAAGGGATCCCTGTCACTTTATATTCAACCTAACAAAACTTCTGTGAATTTTCAGGCTTCTCTGGGATCTCATTGAAATCGTTTAAACTATTAAAAGACTTGGAAGAAAAATGTCATGTTTTTAAACAGAACATTTTTGACCACCTTGATAAAAAACACCCAAGTCCCAGCAAATAAGTTCTAATATCAACCAGTACCTCAAAAGCTTTAGTTCAGTCTTTCCTTTAATCTATCTGTTGTTCTGCTTTCACTATGCAAGTCACACTAAATATATGATTGTCAAAATAAGTACAAATAGATTCATGTGTTCTGGAGGACTACAATTCAAATTGCCATTACAACAGTGCATACTGCAACTTGAAGCCTTTAAACACTCCTTTGTGACACATACAGACAACATCAGTCCTTTTCCATGGATGATGTAAGGTAGCTCCTTCTTTGCTCCCTATCTGTTATTACTCTTGGCTTGGCAGCCTGCCAGTGCTTCATGTAAACCGCAGTTGTCCTTGCTGATGTACTTTGCTTTTTCTGTGGTGTACAAACAAAAGTGACAAATATTCTCAAGTCCAAAAGGGGGCTATTATCTAGTGCTTCCTATGCGGCGCAGCATCCATCTTTTAACCACCACATTATGTGTTCTCACATGAAACATGTTTGAGAGACGAATGATGAATGGCTTTCAATACAAAATAGATGTGCTGAAATGCAGCAAGGACAAACAATGAGGTGCTTGCCGGTAAATCTGAATCTTTAATCTTGGCCTGTGTTCATGCAGCATTACAATCCATCGCATGTCCCCTGGGGAGTCATCGATTATGAAAACCAGATTATTGGTATCGGAACAACAATGTGTATGATTTTACACCTAAATATAGATCTGTAGTGAAAGAAGAATGGATTTATAGAGGCAGTGGAAAGGTTTGCATTACTCAGCAGTTCATGTCTGAATGTGTGAAGGGAAATCTGTTACAACCACAATAAAGCAACATGAAAAGCATAATGCACATGGCTCACCCTTGCCTTGGTGAACAAATAGGATAAATCACACAGACATTGAATGGTTAATTGCTTTTTACCTTATTCGTTCACAGATCCAATAGAGAGTTAAATACCATGTCCTTATAGGTCACATTGCTACATTTGGACATGCACTGCTTTTACAGACCAAGCCAAGCATGTGAAAACATCTTTCCTTTCGATCACCTCTGTTTTTTCGTTTCCTCCTGAGTGATACCGTGTCTTCTGCTTCTCTGCACAGGTTAACGGAGAGTTGAGACCGAGTTCAATCAATGTCCTGAATTACCAGACGAAAGACGATGGAGCAGCCCATTACTAAGACTGACCCACTTAAGATCTGGCCATAGCAGTCAAACAGAGTGGGGTTCTTGCCAGCCTATGAATGCCATGTTATGAGACTAAAACAAGTTTTTCTCATTAGTGATCCGCCTGCCCGGAGAAAGGGTGAATGGATTTCTAAGAATGATGTATTTTTTGTTGTGGCCGAATGTGTTATTAGGAAGTCATGCATTGATTAGGGGAGAACGGAACTACCTTCATCATGTTGCAAGAGCTCTGAGCCATGACTGGTTAGTAATAATAATTATAGGGAAGGAAACAGCAATGTTATTCAGGAGTGTTTATATATTGAGGAAAACGAATGGCTGTGGAGCATTGAAAGATCAGTTTATCAGACAAGACACACAACTATGCAATGAGGCATTGAAACCAAAAAAACTGTTTTGACTTGCCATGTTCTTTCAATTGTGGGCGTAAAACTGGATACCATGAAAGCAGCCACTTTTGCACGGCTGTCATTTCAGAACAATATGTTTTTCCATTTGCCTCTTGTGTACACAATGGAGGATACCAAGCAGAATTCTTCTTAGTATTATTATTTAATCAGAACAATTACTCCTTGTGTTACAAAAAGCTTTTGCATACATCAGACTTTGTCCATGTTATACATGTAAACAACTGTTGGTCTTTTTTTTTAGACAACTGTCTAGAACTGTGTTTCAAAATGTGGCTATGCTGTTACATACTTTCTATACAGCCAGAGAAAACTCTGGTTACTCTGGAACTTTCTCTGACACCCCATTAAACACAGAGATACCTTAAAGTTTTTGTCATTTCAACCCTTACTAAGTTTTCTTCTTCCTCATCTCAAACACACTCCTCCATTCACACACCATGTTAACCACTCCAGGGTACAGATAAAACATGTCAAGACTGGCAATTGTAACCATGCTAGTTTATAGTTATCTGGTACATTTTTGGAGTCAGGGTAGCTTCACGCCTGGAACTTTTTGTCCTTGGACTCATTTTTAAGCTAGAAGCTTGTCTTCCTAAAATTATCTCTGTATTCTTAAAATAATACCTCCAAAGGCAAAAGTGTGAGCAAAATTGATTCAAAATGTCTAAAATTTTGTTAGAATAATAACATTTTACAAGTTTTTACAGGGATTGGTCATGAAATGAATACCAAATGGTGAAGAATGCACACCCTTTCCCCGAAGACATTACACTCTGAGCATGTATGTGCCATGGGTTTCCCAGACCATGATTCTAGAGGTGGGATGCACCTTCACATCTCTGCCTTGTAATTCCCCAAAATGCATTCTGGTATTGGACCCCTTTGAATACTTGAATTTAACTTTTTCACTATTCAACTATATTTAACCTGTAGCACTATTATGAGTTAAAACAAAAAGGTCTTGCTTGAGATATAAATTAGCCTCTGTATCCGCACTTCTCTAGGGGAGCCTCTCGGTTTTTAAACAAAAACATACACACATTCAACTTCACATTCTGCCAATAATGTAATTATGAAAGATGCGGTGTGATGAGAGGCAGTGGAGTGATGTAACCAGGTCAAGTAAAGATGAGCCGCTTTCATCACTTGCGTGCCGTAGACTGACAGAACGGGACAAGTAGGAGGTTGCTAAATTGGTTGTCATTGAAACATATGAGTTTTAGATTCATTTTGGATGGGTGAGAAGATTTATTTAAGGCAGAACAAAGACAATTTTTAAACTTCATAGCTTCTGTGAAATACCAATGATTTTGGAGCTATTCACGTGTTTAATTGGCTGATTATCCAGCAGGGTTGGAAAGGAGTCTAAGCTCATGCTAGAGCCCTGTTAAAGTTCATCCTTAGGAATTTCTATCATCCATTCTATTTAGAAAGTTTGAGTAAAGGGTGACACTGCAATCTACTCCTAATGAGTTTTGTAAACTGGCTGATTGTGGGCGTAGAACTGGATTTAGGTCAGTGTGTATTTGGCTGTTCAATATGCACACATGACACAAGGAAACAACTCTAGCCTCTATCTAAATCAGTGCTCTTGCCCACTAGCTCTTACTAACAGGTTTTAATAATTTTATGTTCCGTGGACAACAGAAGCTAAGCATGTGACATTTATAATGAACTATATGAAACAGTTTAAGCACAAACAAAATAGGACTTGAAGTATAGAAGGAGGCATCATGTGGTTTTCATTCTAGCTTTTATTGCATTAGGAGTAAAGTACTGCTTACCTTTGGGCCATGTTCGATGAAACCAGCCCATGTAAGTCATCAGAGGGAGGCATGCTCATTCGCATGCTAATGTTATGGGTTAATATTTGTTCCTCTGATTTGCAATAACCCTGAAGTCCACCACGTCTAATAGGGTAGATGAATAATGCACAATGCTTATACAATGTTTAGAAAGGAATATCTTTGCAGAGGAGACTCATGGCCACCCTTGGCTGACTTAACAGGATGATACTATTCTCTCTGGGGAATGGAAGAAAGCTATAGTAGGGTTCTGTAAATACTGGCGATCCACTGTCTAGATTATCTTCTTCAGAATCACGTCTTGCAGCAAGTCAAATTTATCCTTTTTGTTTCTAGTCTTTGCACTATCAGCAGTCATTATTAGACACAGAGGTGTATTCACACTATACAGTACAGGAGCACTTATCCCGCTGTTAGCAGCCTTACAAAATATTTAAACAGAGTTTGAGGCTTTATATAGTGTACCAACAACAACGCCTTGTTTTGGCTTAGAAAACATGCACATTGAACTGTTCAAAACTAATTCAATTTGTGTGTTTTCTAAGCCAAAACAAGGTTTAATTTTGGTCAACCCAATAAAGCCTTGAATTGGACGCTGTTTCTGACATTTTGAATTGAAAAACCTTCTAAGATGGGAAGCGAAAAGTTTTCAAACTTGGAAACAAAGTCCAGTGGATTTTTTTTTTTACTTTTTGAGAATGACTATGACCTGGATGATTGAGAATCACCAGCATACTCAAAACAATAAATAGTAAAAGAATAATTTTTTGATTTATTTTGATGTGTCCAATAAATATAAATAATTTCTTTTGCTTCTGATGGCAACATCAGCAGAGAGAATTATGCACGAGTGGGATTAGTAGTTTGAAGGCATGATGAAGCTCGGGCATGGCTAGTACCTCCATGAGAGTGCTGAAAAAAGATCTTCTTCGAAAAAAGCAAAACGAGAAGGAAAGTGTCTCAGAAGGCATGTGGAGGTTACCGCTTTTCTTCTGAACTGGTAAACATTAAAGTTAAATGTTTGGTTTGGTTAACATTAGCATAAGCATTTGTAAGTCTGCCACCTACTGGCTTGGAGGAGTTAAACTTGTAGGAATCACCTTTAAGTCGTATCCTCCAAGTTATTTGCAGCATTAATTAACCGTATACAAGCCATACTAAATGCAGTAGACCTTCAATAACATCTTAAATATCTTTATTTCTTCTTATTTAATTTTGAAAACCTCAATAATACTGAACATGTTGCAAGTCAGTAGAGTGGTGGTCAGAGCAACACAAGACTGTACTGTAGCATTAAGCTAATGTTTGTGCTTTGATCAGAAAAAATTGCTTTTTTTCTGTTTTTTTGACAGCTGGTAACCAGTTACTATTTAATCCAGAACATGACAGGGCTTAAAACTAAAGATCAAGATTTTATATTAATTTATTTATTTTATTGGGTACTCTTGAGCAAATAAAATCTAACTTGTCAGTCATGCTGAGTGGCTGATGCTCTGTCAGCTTGTTTGGGTTCTCTAAGTGCCCTTCAATCATTTGTCTCCTTTCAGCCAAACAGTTTTTCTCTTCTTTTTACTCAGAGGAAACCAAAATTCTTGCTGGACTAAATCCTAAATACTAGCTGCAGTGAGCCAGACATGAAATGCTTTCTACGGTATTCCTGAAGGAGTCGGCTTTGTGACAGTAGTTATCTCACTTACACAAAACATCATACACAGTTTTTAAAGGTGCTGGCATTTTGATGGCGAGGAAAGAGTGAAGTGCTTCAGTGCATGGTGTTTTTGTGAACCAACCAGCAAGATTTAAAAAATAAAACCAATACTGTTAAACTGGTCTTGCATCCTTCATTAAATACAAAAAGCCTACAATGTTGTAAAAAATCAGATGAGATTTAGGATAATTTCCTTGTCACAGTTTAGCCCTGTTTGCTGTTGTAGCTTTTAGAGCTCATAACAGGAGGTTGAAAAGTCAGGCTAGTAGCATAGAAGCTACCATGGAGTCAGCTGTTTAACAGATCTATCATTTAAAGCAGTTATTTTAAAATATCTATGATTGGTTGCGTTGGATATTTTAGTTTCTACAACATGAATGTCTACAGAATTCACAGGCCGACCAGAGGTGGAAAGAGTACTAAAAAATTGTAATTGAGTAAAAGTATCTTTACTTTGCTTAAATTCTACTCAGAGTAAAAGTAAAATTACCCATCTCAAAATTTACTCAAGTAAAAGTACAAAATTACTTCATTTAAAATGTAATTTGAGTATAAGTTACTTAGTTACTTTGAGTTATTTAATGCAAAAAAAGGATGAGTCATGAATCGAATTGAGCACACGGTGTTTTAATCGATTTCAAGGCGTATTTCAGTGGACATCCACACTTGCAAAAGATCAGCTGGGCTAAGGAACATACTTCCTCACAGCACAAGGACAGTCACAACCTGTACCATAAAGTGCAAACAATTTTCAATCCTACTGTCCAACAGACAACACCATGATAACTAACTTACCGCCACATTTTTTCTTAAATTGGACGTTGATGTTTTAAAAGCCGAAAACTCCATTTTGCTGGGCAGGCAAGTTGTGATTAGCAACTGCCATCTTCCGAAGCGCAGCACTGGATTATGAGACAATACAAAGGGTAATTGCAAGGCAGGGCCACATTTAATTATTTCACCATCAGTTTTTTTTTTTTTTTTTTGTACTCATTAACGTGAGGGGGATTTTTTAAAGCTACAGTGTGTAATTTTCAGCGACATCTAACGTCCAGGCTGCAGACCGCAGCAACATGAACATCCCCCCCCCACCACTTCTCCACCTGTGTCTGTGTAGGGTATAGATTTTATGTAGACTTAAGATAATAAATATACCCGTTATTTTTTCTACATCGTTGTGACGTTTTGGTGAGCTGCTTTGCATGGTGATATAAACAGACAAAGTAATTGTAGTCATTAGTTTAACAGCGAGATTGTGTTCGCTGGAAGAATATATATTCCCCGTTTACAGAGTCCAAGTCTTGTTTGTGGCACGGGGGTTACAAGGCGAGGAAGAGGGAGAGGAAGAGGGCGAGGAAGAGGGCAGAGGGGCCGGGGTGGGCGTGCAGCCAGGGCCAGGCGAGGGAGAGGTGCCAGCGGGGTGACTAGAGCAGAGGAGGAAAGGCTTGAAGATCTCCAAAGGAGCCCGAGAGAAGTAACCGAGGTATATATCCAGAAAATAATTTTACAGAAAATTACTGAATCATTACCTGTGAAACGTCAGGGACGTTGCTGAATAAGTATACTGGAGAGTAACAGCATCATCACGCAGCATGTTATTGTAATGGGCGATCTCGCAATCGCTAGTTTGTTGGTTCTGCGCTGCCGTAGCTCAAAGATGTCTGCCTCCATGGCTGCGAGACCCGCTCCTATGTAATTATAAATAACGAATTCTAAGGCAACGCAAATATTAAGGTTAAGAGGCTGAGCTCGTAGATGATGATAAATAACACAGTTATGTATAATATATTACATTTCTGACTGTATATCCCTGTAATTATTACACACTGTAGCTTTAAATGTAGCAAAGTAAAACTACTTAGGTAAAAATTTACTCGTGTAAAAGTAATAATTACATATTTCAAAAACTACTCAGAAAATTACTATTATTATTTGTAAAGTTTCTCTGGCATCTCATTAAAAAGATTGTAAATCTTGAGAATGGAGTGATGCTTAATCTTGGATGTTTGTTTTACGTACTGGTATTAGATAAAAGGACAGGTAAGCATCTCATTCTGTAGGTTTTAAAAATTATTTTGCATACATTTAAGAGACGTTTTGTGTATTAAGGTAAAAAAAAAAGCTTTATTAGCTATATTTTGCAAGAATATTGACTTATATTTTGCAAAGAAACATTTATTAAGCCTTTAGATTTTTTGAATAAATAATAAACCTTAGTTAATTTTGGTAAATGGTAAATGGCATGTACTTATATAGCGCCTTTATTCAAGTTAGGAGACTTGACCAAAGCGCTTTACACAACATTGATTCACCCATTCACGCACACACACTCACACACTGATGGTGGCAAGCTACATTGTAGCCACAGCTGTCCTGGGGCTCACTGACAGAAGCGGGGCTGCCGTACACTGGCGCCACCGGGCCCTCTGACCACCATCAGTAGACAATGCAGGTGAAGTGTCTTGCCCAAGGACACAACGACACTGAAAGTCGGAGTCAGGGCTTGAACCGTCAACCCTTCGATTTCAGGGCAAACTCCAACATCCAACAATTTTATATTTCTATAGCTTAAAAACTGGATGAAATGTTAGTTAATTAGAAGAATGGAGCTTTTATTTTTCCATAGAGAGGAATAGAAGGTTATTATTAATGAACAGCAAATTTTTTTTTTTTTTTTACAGATTGTTCACCCAAATCTTGCTAAAGAGTTTTTGTTTTGATTTTGATCGACACATTGTTGGTGTAATCTGTAATGAAATGAAACTGTGTAACAATGCATTGCCCTCAAGAGGGTAGTGGGCTCTTTGAGTGGCCTTAAAAATGCCAAAAAAATGCCAAGGATTTATGCTTGAACATATGGGGCAGCAGTTGCATGACCTGTTTGTTTAAATACGCTTCTGTGATGAAGACTGAGAAATATTTTCATCATATTTTAGGCTATATTGTCTAGCCATCTTCCAGAGTGACGTCACAATTCTGTCTTTGTGGCAGAAATTAAATGGAACTGGCAAAACAGTGGTTTTATAAAAAAAAAAAAAAAAAAAAAAGATTTATTTTTCATAATTATTATCTGCATAACTCAAAACTCTAGATTTGAGGGTAATTAATGACAGGACATCAGTTTCAATTAAAGCTTTCATTCTTCTTCTTTAATTAAAACCCTCAGAACGCTCTTTTTTTGTATTACATCCTATTTGGTTTAGTTTAGAGTTCACATGCAGCTTCTTAAAATATTTGCTGATCTGATTAAAAGATCAAAATAATGTCTATTTGCAAAAAAGTAAGTTGGAGTAATTTTATTAACCTGCAGAGCTGATTTTATACGTAGTATGAGAGAAGGCGGAGAGAGGCTTTCGCAACCCCCACACACCCACCTGCACCCTTCGGCCAAGCTCCACTCAGCTCCACAATCTCCGTTTGTGGCGCATGTTTTCATCAGCTCCCCACTTGTTTACATCACTTTCTACATGTCTCAGGCAGTGAGAGTTGTGGAGACTTTGGCTCCAGCTTAGATGGACCACTCTCATACCTCCTCTTTAACACATCCCCTCCCTCCCACAACGAACACATTCCACCCTTAGCTTGTGGAAAGGATACCAATCTACCCTGGGGCGAAATTCCAGCCTATTTTCTGGGAAAGCATAATTTTTGCTTTGGTGAAACCCCCCACGAGGGTCAGAATAAGAAAGCAGCAAATTATCGAGGGAGCCAAAACACTTTAAGTCTTCCTTTTAACCCCTGATAGGTACAGCTAGGCTTTTATCAGAGTGTTAATGGAAGAGACAAAGATGTGTGACACAGCAGGGACAGTCGGGGTTTCAGAGGTGTACATCTTCATGAAGGGGCCATGTTACATCAGCCGCGTTTTTGACACTTCTCATTGCTGAATATTCAACAAGGGACACAATCAATTTGGATCAAAATCCTCCTCGAATGACAAACAGAGGTGATTCTGACACCAGTGGCCCTCCATGAGGAATGTTTGGGGAGCTCTAGTCAAATTATCTCTATTTTGGGTAGTCTTTGAGAGAAGGCTCAGTAGTGAGAACATTCTTCACAGCTCAATCAAGAAACAACAAACAGAGTTGATTCTGACACTAAAATTCCTCGCTGTGATATCTCAGGAGATACGTGAGCTCAAACTCTTTCTTTTTTTCCTTTTAATAGACAGGCGGTTTGGAACAGGGGGACGTGCAGTAGATACTACATTCCCCCCAGCTCAATCAAGCAAGCATGAGAAGATGTCAGAGAGGCCGCCCGAGGCTGCTCTGGGATGGTTCACTCTTATCTGTGCAGACGAAGCCTTCTGGCTCTGACCTGGCAACCATCAGGCTCCTCCGACGCTGAGCTCTCAGCATCTAATGAAGAAAGTGCACATCAGTCGGTGGAGCACTCGCATGCTGCCACCGCACATTAGGGCAGCTTTCAGGGTGGTTGAAAAGTCAGGCTAGTAGCATAGAAGCTACCATGGAGTCAGCTGTTTAACAGATCTATCATTTAAAGCAGTTATTTTAAAATATCTATGATTGGTTGCGTTGGATATTTTAGTTTCTACAACATGAATGTCTACAGAATTCACAGGCCGACCAGAGGTGGAAAGAGTACTAAAAAATTGTAATTGAGTAAAAGTATCTTTACTTTGCTTAAATTCTACTCAGAGTAAAAGTAAAATTACCCATCTCAAAATTTACTCAAGTAAAAGTACAAAATTACTTCATTTAAAATGTAATTTGAGTATAAGTTACTTAGTTACTTTGAGTTATTTAATGCAAAAAAAGGATGAGTCATGAATCGAATTGAGCACACGGTGTTTTAATCGATTTCAAGGCGTATTTCAGTGGACATCCACACTTGCAAAAGATCAGCTGGGCTAAGGAACATACTTCCTCACAGCACAAGGACAGTCACAACCTGTACCATAAAGTGCAAACAATTTTCAATCCTACTGTCCAACAGACAACACCATGATAACTAACTTACCGCCACATTTTTTCTTAAATTGGACGTTGATGTTTTAAAAGCCGAAAACTCCATTTTGCTGGGCAGGCAAGTTGTGATTAGCAACTGCCATCTTCCGAAGCGCAGCACTGGATTATGAGACAATACAAAGGGTAATTGCAAGGCAGGGCCACATTTAATTATTTCACCATCAGTTTTTTTTTTTTTTTTTTGTACTCATTAACGTGAGGGGGATTTTTTAAAGCTACAGTGTGTAATTTTCAGCGACATCTAACGTCCAGGCTGCAGACCGCAGCAACATGAACATCCCCCCCCCACCACTTCTCCACCTGTGTCTGTGTAGGGTATAGATTTTATGTAGACTTAAGATAATAAATATACCCGTTATTTTTTCTACATCGTTGTGACGTTTTGGTGAGCTGCTTTGCATGGTGATATAAACAGACAAAGTAATTGTAGTCATTAGTTTAACAGCGAGATTGTGTTCGCTGGAAGAATATATATTCCCCGTTTACAGAGTCCAAGTCTTGTTTGTGGCACGGGGGTTACAAGGCGAGGAAGAGGGAGAGGAAGAGGGCGAGGAAGAGGGCAGAGGGGCCGGGGTGGGCGTGCAGCCAGGGCCAGGCGAGGGAGAGGTGCCAGCGGGGTGACTAGAGCAGAGGAGGAAAGGCTTGAAGATCTCCAAAGGAGCCCGAGAGAAGTAACCGAGGTATATATCCAGAAAATAATTTTACAGAAAATTACTGAATCATTACCTGTGAAACGTCAGGGACGTTGCTGAATAAGTATACTGGAGAGTAACAGCATCATCACGCAGCATGTTATTGTAATGGGCGATCTCGCAATCGCTAGTTTGTTGGTTCTGCGCTGCCGTAGCTCAAAGATGTCTGCCTCCATGGCTGCGAGACCCGCTCCTATGTAATTATAAATAACGAATTCTAAGGCAACGCAAATATTAAGGTTAAGAGGCTGAGCTCGTAGATGATGATAAATAACACAGTTATGTATAATATATTACATTTCTGACTGTATATCCCTGTAATTATTACACACTGTAGCTTTAAATGTAGCAAAGTAAAACTACTTAGGTAAAAATTTACTCGTGTAAAAGTAATAATTACATATTTCAAAAACTACTCAGAAAATTACTATTATTATTTGTAAAGTTTCTCTGGCATCTCATTAAAAAGATTGTAAATCTTGAGAATGGAGTGATGCTTAATCTTGGATGTTTGTTTTACGTACTGGTATTAGATAAAAGGACAGGTAAGCATCTCATTCTGTAGGTTTTAAAAATTATTTTGCATACATTTAAGAGACGTTTTGTGTATTAAGGTAAAAAAAAAAGCTTTATTAGCTATATTTTGCAAGAATATTGACTTATATTTTGCAAAGAAACATTTATTAAGCCTTTAGATTTTTTGAATAAATAATAAACCTTAGTTAATTTTGGTAAATGGTAAATGGCATGTACTTATATAGCGCCTTTATTCAAGTTAGGAGACTTGACCAAAGCGCTTTACACAACATTGATTCACCCATTCACGCACACACACTCACACACTGATGGTGGCAAGCTACATTGTAGCCACAGCTGTCCTGGGGCTCACTGACAGAAGCGGGGCTGCCGTACACTGGCGCCACCGGGCCCTCTGACCACCATCAGTAGACAATGCAGGTGAAGTGTCTTGCCCAAGGACACAACGACACTGAAAGTCGGAGTCAGGGCTTGAACCGTCAACCCTTCGATTTCAGGGCAAACTCCAACATCCAACAATTTTATATTTCTATAGCTTAAAAACTGGATGAAATGTTAGTTAATTAGAAGAATGGAGCTTTTATTTTTCCATAGAGAGGAATAGAAGGTTATTATTAATGAACAGCAAATTTTTTTTTTTTTTTTACAGATTGTTCACCCAAATCTTGCTAAAGAGTTTTTGTTTTGATTTTGATCGACACATTGTTGGTGTAATCTGTAATGAAATGAAACTGTGTAACAATGCATTGCCCTCAAGAGGGTAGTGGGCTCTTTGAGTGGCCTTAAAAATGCCAAAAAAATGCCAAGGATTTATGCTTGAACATATGGGGCAGCAGTTGCATGACCTGTTTGTTTAAATACGCTTCTGTGATGAAGACTGAGAAATATTTTCATCATATTTTAGGCTATATTGTCTAGCCATCTTCCAGAGTGACGTCACAATTCTGTCTTTGTGGCAGAAATTAAATGGAACTGGCAAAACAGTGGTTTTATAAAAAAAAAAAAAAAAAAAAAAGATTTATTTTTCATAATTATTATCTGCATAACTCAAAACTCTAGATTTGAGGGTAATTAATGACAGGACATCAGTTTCAATTAAAGCTTTCATTCTTCTTCTTTAATTAAAACCCTCAGAACGCTCTTTTTTTGTATTACATCCTATTTGGTTTAGTTTAGAGTTCACATGCAGCTTCTTAAAATATTTGCTGATCTGATTAAAAGATCAAAATAATGTCTATTTGCAAAAAAGTAAGTTGGAGTAATTTTATTAACCTGCAGAGCTGATTTTATACGTAGTATGAGAGAAGGCGGAGAGAGGCTTTCGCAACCCCCACACACCCACCTGCACCCTTCGGCCAAGCTCCACTCAGCTCCACAATCTCCGTTTGTGGCGCATGTTTTCATCAGCTCCCCACTTGTTTACATCACTTTCTACATGTCTCAGGCAGTGAGAGTTGTGGAGACTTTGGCTCCAGCTTAGATGGACCACTCTCATACCTCCTCTTTAACACATCCCCTCCCTCCCACAACGAACACATTCCACCCTTAGCTTGTGGAAAGGATACCAATCTACCCTGGGGCGAAATTCCAGCCTATTTTCTGGGAAAGCATAATTTTTGCTTTGGTGAAACCCCCCACGAGGGTCAGAATAAGAAAGCAGCAAATTATCGAGGGAGCCAAAACACTTTAAGTCTTCCTTTTAACCCCTGATAGGTACAGCTAGGCTTTTATCAGAGTGTTAATGGAAGAGACAAAGATGTGTGACACAGCAGGGACAGTCGGGGTTTCAGAGGTGTACATCTTCATGAAGGGGCCATGTTACATCAGCCGCGTTTTTGACACTTCTCATTGCTGAATATTCAACAAGGGACACAATCAATTTGGATCAAAATCCTCCTCGAATGACAAACAGAGGTGATTCTGACACCAGTGGCCCTCCATGAGGAATGTTTGGGGAGCTCTAGTCAAATTATCTCTATTTTGGGTAGTCTTTGAGAGAAGGCTCAGTAGTGAGAACATTCTTCACAGCTCAATCAAGAAACAACAAACAGAGTTGATTCTGACACTAAAATTCCTCGCTGTGATATCTCAGGAGATACGTGAGCTCAAACTCTTTCTTTTTTTCCTTTTAATAGACAGGCGGTTTGGAACAGGGGGACGTGCAGTAGATACTACATTCCCCCCAGCTCAATCAAGCAAGCATGAGAAGATGTCAGAGAGGCCGCCCGAGGCTGCTCTGGGATGGTTCACTCTTATCTGTGCAGACGAAGCCTTCTGGCTCTGACCTGGCAACCATCAGGCTCCTCCGACGCTGAGCTCTCAGCATCTAATGAAGAAAGTGCACATCAGTCGGTGGAGCACTCGCATGCTGCCACCGCACATTAGGGCAGCTTTCAGGGTGGCAACAGGAAGCAGACACTCAAATGCGTGTCTATAAAGCTCCAAACAATTTTCTGCTGTATAGCATAAATGATAAAGAGTAATTTTATGTTCCTTTCAGAGGAGCATGCTTCGGTTAAGTCACATGGTTAAAGCACATATTGGATGACGGTCAGAGCGTGTTAATCAAATACTGTCTTTACGCACAATTTTGTGAACACATATGATTTAAAAGGAAATCATTCAGTCATATTCTGTCTAGTTAAGGGATGATAGAGGATTTTGAAGCAACTCCAGCAGTCAATGGGCAAGAATGTGTCACACAGTAGGCTTTGCAGAACCCAAACCCAAGAAAGAGTAGCACTATTAACATCTTTTTACTTAAGTTAAGAAAGACTTAAGTAGAAAGTCATCATTCAGAGAGAAGAGTGCTTGAGTAAAATGGGTACTTGAGTACTTCTTACTTGTAAAATCTGATTTAATGTTAAAACAAATGATGTTATCAGAAACAGAGCTATGCACAAATTCTGATACTCTGTAATATAAACAACAAGATATAAAAAAACAAAAAAAAATGGCATGATTGCAAAGCAACACATTTGGAGAAACACTTTTTCAAATCAACATAAACTTATAATCTTTACAGTAGTTAATGTGTCAAGAAAAAATAAAGAACTTAACACATTCTGTACTGGTAACTGTATTTTTAGAAGATCTCTCAATAGCTTAACATGGTAGGTACAGCAACCAGAAATGTTACATAAATAAGAATAGGAATGGTCTCACAAGATTTGTGATTTCACTTCCATTCAATTCAAGTTAGTTTATCTATACAGTGCCAATTCACAACAAATGTCCTCTCAAGGCATTTTACAGAGACAGTTAAATCAGATCGTACAGTCAGATTACCTAAAAGTTTCTCTCCAAGGAAAACCAGCTGATAGCACTGTCATTGGCACGCAAAACCGACTCCTGCAAGTGTCTTGCAGGATGAGCATGTGGTGGCATTAGATTTTCCTTTCCATTTTGTTATCGATTTTACAGCAATCACTCACACTACACAAGCATGCAGCTACAGAGGAGAGGAAAAACACTCTGTAACAGGTACAAGTAGAACCTGGCTCAGTTAGACACAGTAAAAGCTGAGGCCATATGTACAATGTGAGACAAAAAAGGACTAAACACTAAAAAACATATCCAACTCTTCAATTTATACCCAAAGGTGTTAATGGCTAGCCTTGTGAGACCATCCTGATCTCATGAGCTTTCAAGATTTCCCTCGCAGATCAGTCTGGAGACTCTCCGTTAAAGAAAATTTGGAGCCTTTCACCAAACGAATGTCAATTCAGCGTTGGCTTTGAGGCGGGTTGAGGGGTGACGCAACAAGAAGCTAGATGGAACTAGCGTTAGCGTGGCTATCGAGCAAGTATTTCTTCACTGAAAGAAGAGCAAAACACTGCTCTGGAGGCTTTTCTCAGAGGAAAAGATGTTTTTGCTCTTCTCCCGACTGGTTTCGGCAAGAGTAGCCTGGCTTGTGGTTGTGTTTTTGTCGTCGCTCTGTTAGTACATCATATGCTTCGTTGATCTGATTGGTTTATTTGGCCCGTCCATCACCAACATAGGCCAATCAGCTAACCAGTATTTTCGCCCCTTCCTGAAATTACTTCAACGGAAGGTTTCCAGATGGATATGAGGAGCAAATCCATCTGGTGGAGTCAGGTTAGTTAATGGCAACAGCTCAGCTGATATTCCTCTCCAGGATGGTGTCACAGCCAAACAGGAGAAATCAGATGAAGCTACTATGATGAGAAAAGAAGAGAGATAATAAACTTAAGGGTTGAACTACCAAATACTTCAGGATGGGAGAGTAGAGATAGAATGAAGCAGAATAATGTATTGTGGACCCCATGTCCTCCAGCAGCCTAAGACTAAAGCAGCATAACTATAGAGATAGCTCAGGTTACCTGGAGCCACTCTAACTAAAAGGTTTATCAACAAATGCAGTTTTAAGCATTGCTTTAAGGGTAGACAAGGTTTCCTCCTCACACACTAAAACTGGTAGTTCGTTCCACAGGAGAGAGCCTGATAACTAAGCTCAGTTCTTACAAACTTTATGCTTTGACCTCCAGCTCACAGTGCATATATAAGTAGCCTAACAAACTTACTTACTGTTAACGGGTACGTGTACGTGAAAGTAAGCTTTTTTATCCATTGGTTTGACTTGCAAGTAGTAGAAAAAAAAAAAGTCAAGAACGTTCCAAAGAATCCCTCTTTTCCTTGTTCATTACTATGTTTAAGTGTTGAGAAAACTCAACACTTAAACACAACTGTCATCAAGAAAACGAAAGATGTTATCTTCTGGCAGGATCATTTTCTTGTCTTCTCTGGATAACGTTTGTATTTTGGTGATAAGAAACTGTTTGCCTCCAGGGAAAATGCTTTGCTTGGAGCTTCTAAGATGAGCACGGTTTAAAAATCAGTACTTGCTGTCAATTTTTTTTTTTTTTTTGAAAGCTGGTTAGTTTAGATTTTCTACAATGTACTACAATCGTTTATACACACATTAGAAAAAAAGCATTTTGGAAGCTTTCCAGTGGGTACATCGATAGAATCCCTCTTTTAACTGCATGAATGAATACCAGTTTTTATTTAAGTTACTTAGACACATACTGTTAAAGATTTCAATGAATATCTCTGTCTTGTAGTGATCCTGGTTATGTGAAGAATAGAAATGTGTTGTGGACCTTTAGTCTTTTTGCTGTTGCTTTATCTCATTCTCTTTATGAAATCCCCCACCCTACCACATGAAGTGTGACAGCAGCATCTCAGAGTATAAGGCAGGTTTTGTTTCTTCGATATTGGTCATCGGATGTGCTTCTAAACACTCCTGGGTAGACGCATCGCAGCATATCAGCTCAGTTGCTTTATATTAAAGGAAGAAGGTGATGAAATCATTTCCTGTTATCGCCTAGCTAGTTGGTTTCTTGGCAACCAGGAAGCGACACCGAGGGAGAACTTGTGAGTGCTGCTTTGATCCCTGGACCTTGTTTTCTAATGAACTTGAAAGCAGGCTGTAGATGAAAACCTTAGATTAACACCTGACTCATAATGAAACAGAGCTTCCAAGCCAGACGTTCGTATTGATTGTTATAATGAAACGTTTTGTCTGTCATGGAAGCCCCAGACAAATCAATCCATCTTCAAGCTCCTTCATCTTGAATATCTGACGGTGGTTGGTTTTCATGGTCATATTTGCATCAAGAAGCTCACTACAACCCTTTTGTCTAAACGTCAAAGTGATGAAGAGCCAGCAAACAGCAATATGTCCACATATGCATGCTGTTCATGATCGGGTCTTCGCTCAATGTCAAGAATCTGCACTTCCAAAGAAAGTATTATACAGCGAATCCATACACAGTATATCAATAGTCTCTATCTGGACTCAGTGAAAACATTGTATGGAATCAATGTGATTCAGCCTCAAGGCCCGAGATGTTCCATTAACAGTTTCACACAGCCATTTAAATCAGTGGAAAAAGATCAATTCTGAGTCATCCAGAGTATCAGTGATGCTTAGTTTTCATGATGGGATGTAAGTATGAATTAAACATCAACAGTTACTTTGATTAAACAGCGTTTTGCATGAAACAGTTTACAAGCAGGAAAAAATCACACAGTATTAGTAACATTAGTAGCACATTCGGAAAAAAAGATGTCATATTGAGTGTAGTTAAAATTTGCAGGCTGCTAACAGGAAGTTTTCCCTTTAAATAGAAATGTCAGTTTCTATTTTAGTGAACCTAAGCAGCAAACATTCTCTTTAGAGCTATCTTATCCAGTCAAAGCTTTTAATCTTGTGATTTTCTAGCAGTGAAGTCCACATATATTGATTCGGTTAAGTAGTGTATTTGTAGCATCCATTGTGGCAGTTTTTACAAGCACAATTGTTTCGCCACAGCCCATTAAGCTTGTAAGGTTAAGAGGTTTAAGATGTCGGTATGAAAAATCCTAAGTTCATTCTCTGTTATTGTTTTAGCTCTGCAGACTTATCCACCATTATGTTTTTTTTTTTTTTTTGCTTTACCTGATTTTAGGAGAATAAGAGAGATCATGCATTGTCATAACACTCAAAACATTAACTCAGGTTGTTCATTATGTATTTCTTCATCATGGCTGTCAACTGTCTGATTGAAGACCTCACACTGGGAAGAAGTGCCTGAAATTCTCTGGATGAGTCGAAATGAGCATGCTGAGTAGTGAAGCAACATAAGAATAACAATTTAAAAACAAAACACTTTCCTATATGTAAGAAGAAAATGATAACCAACTTTGCTCTAATGGTGTGGACCTTTTTGTGTGACAAATAGTCTGATTTTGCTCCTAACACTTTTAAATAAGGGGCAGCAGCTGCTGCTAGTCACAATGTTCAGGAATCAACAATAGCATTTACTGTATTTAGGAAGCACAAAGGGAAAATCTGACATGTGTGAATTCAGGTGGATATATATAGGGCATATATTGACTCAAACCTCTGGTTCGTCAGGTTGCAAAGTCTTTGTATATTACAGAACTTTCCATGGTCCAACAGTCAAATAAAAATCACACTTTAAGTCAGCACTGACCTACAAGCACATTTTTAAGGTTCTTTTTTACAATTACTTTTTCACAAAAGATGTAATTGTATTGCCTGCCAACTGTGTTGACATTTTCTCTTCCCTACTAGTTGGATAATTGGCTAATTAATTGGCTGCAATACATAAGTAACTGTTGATGAAATTCTCTTGTAGTGCAGCTCATTTTTTTTCTTATCCAATTGGTCTCACCGAGGTCACATTTTGAGCTTTTTTATTGCTTTTTCTGAAAGAGAAATTTCCTTGGAAAAGCATTGTTGTGGAAAATGTTGATATGTCTGAGCTATTTTTCTTGGTATGCGGACCGCACCTCTTTCACAACAATCTCCCCTGTACATCAGTGCTGTGCTCTGAAATCACCTTCAGAGATTACGGATAGAACACAAAACATGGTTTTCACGATAATGGTGTTATAACTACTTTTGCATTTAGGACTCCAGTTGGTATTTGATATTCTTTGGACTCATATTTAATGCCATTTCTTCATCAAAATAATACCCAAAGAGGTATTTTTGCTTGATTCATGCATGTCTTAGTAATTCTGATCCATTTTGAGCAACGGGCCCCCTCCTTTCCTGGAAAGTGATTACCCACCCCCCCTCCAGACAGCACCCATCTTGACCCCGACTGCCCAGTAAAAAACATGCCTATTTTCTCTGATCGGCGAGCTAGTATGTGAAGCAAATGGTTGTCATTTCAGCTTACAGTCGAGCAGTGACTCTTTCACCGCCTAATCTGCACAGTTACAGCAACTGTTCTGTTTTTAGCGAGCGTCTAATGATGGGTTCATACTGAACGCAATTCCAGTGACTTTGTCGCAATTTTGGTGTCGTCACCCAAATTACATATTAGCAGCAATTCTCATGGGTGGTGATGACAGTTTGCGTTTGCATGCTATGCTCTTGAAGATCCTCCGTGCCTTCTAATCGGTGGAGTCTGCTACTCCGCAGTGTTAAAGTCCAAAACTTGCCGTACTGGATTTTACGACGCAAGTCATAGAGTTTTTGAAAGGCCTCTTAAAAGAAATTACTTTCTTCATCCAATTTCAGCATTGTTTTCTATCTTTCGTATCGAATAAAAAAAGATTTGGGACCACTTCGCTCCTTCACCCAACTTTACAGCCACATTCAGTCCATGATTAGTTGTTATGAAAAGTCTTGGCAGAAAGGTTCAGAATTTTAAAATCCTGGGACTTTCATCCTTCTGGGTTTAAAAACTGAGAAGGGAGCACCAGAAAACAACTACTAGTACCAAAGATATCATCATATACGTACTTCTAGTTGACTTTGGAAGATACTGGACCTTTAAGTTTAGGTGTCTTAACTAACACATTATTTTATGAAAAAAAATTTGCATCTCTCAGAGGAAAATAAAACAATATAAAAGAAGAATTGGTTCAAAAATATATTTAAATTGCTGTTTTGTTAAAATTGGTTTGTGATTATTTCCATTTCTCTAATCAATACAAAAAACCCTGTAAGGCTGTACACCAATCAAAGCCTCAATATTTTTGCATGGTATCGATCTGGGTACTCTGAATATTAAGTGTTCCATCCATGGGATCCTGGGGTAAGAAAGTGTCTCTGCGGCAGCTGTTTTTTGTTAAAAGCACCTTGCAGCGTGGGTCTAAAAAGTCAAAAAAGTTTACATACAAGATATTTGATGTCTTCTGTGATGTTAGCTGCTTTTGTCCTGACCCAAGACCTGTAAAAGCACTGGGTGGACGGTCAGCTTTGATAAGCTTCTATGCAGATTTAATACATATCACTGTCTTGGGTTATATGACAGTGGTGTTATCTATAGACATCTGAGAGTTTTAAAGATGGGTCTACTAAGGTGCAGTCCTTAGTGCAAAGAAGGAAAAGGAGTGAAGGAAGAACACAGCCCTGGGGGGCATAAGTGCTGATGGGTCTTTGTGGGAGAAAATACAGCCCTGTTTCAGTAGCTTCTACATGTCTGTCAGAAAGCCAGTGATCCACTTACAGGTAGAGGCACTTCGAATTGGTTGACCTTCTGGTGGAGGATCTCTGGGTAGATAGGATTCAAGATGAAGTTAAAGCCTACAAACGGGATGCCGGCACGTGTTCTAGGGTGGTTGAGATAGTACAGGACAAAGCGAAGTTAAATGGTGAAGTGTTAATAATGTCCATTACGAAACCGAGACTGCAAACTGGTGGTTCGTTAAAGCAAATTATGTAAATTTTGAGTTTCAGTTTTTTAGGTTTTCTTTCTGCTGTTTTAGTTTCTCATGGGATGCCGTATCAGGAGGGGGATGCCCTGTAAAATCTGTTAAAAATGTATGTTTTCGTGACTGACATGCAACAGCTATCTTCGGTTGGCATGATTTCTCATGTCACCGTAGACTTGCCGTAAGATGCAAGGAATTTAAGGACCCCCTGGTAAAAATTATGTTATATCGTATGTAGTATGGGTATAGTTTAGCCATGTTATTTATTTATTTATTTTTATTTGTGACTGACTTTTTTTTTAGTTTTACAACTGTTTAAGGGACTCATAGTTGGAGCTAAAAAAGGAAGCACTCATTGCTACGTTCTGATTTTATGACCTGATGATCAAAAGAAAAAGTGGATTTGTCTTAAAATAAAAAAAAAAAATGAAATCATTCATCACGGCTATGCTGAATTCGGTTCCACAGCAGACCCTTTGTATTGTTTAGGTTTTACAGAACCAGAAATTGGAAATCGGCCAAAATCTGCTGATTGTATCTGTTGAAAGAAAGCAATAAGTGTATGGTATAAACCAGCCATTTAGTGCTGTAAAATAAAATTTTCTAAGGTATTTTGTTTTTGATGCCACCACTTATTAAATAGACTACATTGTAACCTTTATGTTTGAAACATTGACAGGGCTTATTCACTGTAAAACTGGCCTACAGCTGCTCTGCAACCAAAAAAGCTGACAAGAAAACAGAGCAGCCAAACATAACCTTCAAGTTTTAAAATCTTTTCTCCTTTCAGCAACGCAGTTTTTCCTCAGTTTGCACACTTAACGATGCCTTAACATGCCTTTATTTCATTAGATGCAGAAAGTGTATGAAGAACTTTCAGTTTAAAGAGTTCTTAATGCTTTTTTCATCAAATTTCAGGGTTACCAGAAGAGGTGCTTGAAAAAGTAATTGAACTGCCATACTCCATACAGGTTATTTAAAATGCAGAATTGAAAGAACATGAAATTAATTTGAAAAACACAGCATTAGAGTTGGATCTTCTTGCAAAAACAGCAAAATGGAACAAAAAATATATTATATAAAAAAAGCAGTGTAGTGTCAGAAAACTCCAAATAAATATGAAAGGAGCGACAAAGAATAGTCCTTAAAAGTCAATATATATTTATTTTTTTTAAGAGCTGGAATGAGATCACCTTAATAAAATGTGATTTTACTATATATTGCTCTCTATGAACACATTTTGCGATCAATTTTAAAATAAGTGCCTATTCAAAACTATAAAGACTTCAGTTAAATGCTTTAGGTGGCTCCAGTTTATACTGAAGATATAATTAGAATTTCAAAATGAAAGGTTGTAAAATGAAATCCAAGATGTATAAAAATAACTAAAGACAAGCAGGAAACGGACCATGAACTGACCTTACTGGCTGACTGCACTGGTCTAATGATGGAACAGGAAATATGCAGAGCAAAGAACAACCATAGTCTAAACAATGGACTCCTTCCTCCCAGTGACGATCAGAAATCACTGTTCCTTGTGACTTCAGCTCCTGTTTGTTCCTCCATCATTCCTAGTGAGCGGTAATTGCGCAGTGAAACATCCTGTTTTGAGTTACCTAACTCAATAGAGTCGCTGCAGCGATAAACAATAAGAATATTTCCTAAGCTGTGTAATGGCAAGAAATGAAAGGAAATGGGTTGTGACAGAAAAAATGGCAACTGTAGTTTATGAAGCCAAACATCCTTTTTATGCCCCTGGTACTTGGTTGTATTCTCATCCTAAAAAGAGGTCAAGCTGACGTGTTGTCTTGTTTATGCTGCTGTAAAGATGACAGCTCCCAAAGGACATTATAAATGAATTGATAAAATTCCAACACGGGTGGGAGTAGGTTGATTTATGCCTAGAACTTGCTGAGACGGTGGCCTGGGTCAGGGTGAAAACCCTGGCCAAGGTTGTCTGTGAGCCCAGATTAAGTGTCCAAAATGTCTGACTGAGCTCTGTGAGCCTTTAAGGATGCAGGAAAATATTTGTTACTGTCTTTCAACATACATTATACAAATAAAAGAAGAAGTGGAAAAGAAATAAGCTTAAACGTCAGAAGGAAGTCCAGCTATTGTGACAAGAGGAAGTGAAGTAAATAGGCAGGTGTTGCTTCCTGCTGCTGAGAGCTCAGCATGGAAAACTATGAAAGCTGCAAGACTGAAACAGGGTGATGCTTGGGTTGAAGATGGCTGCGAATTTGGCTCAGCAGATGATGGTCATCTTACTGTGGATGGGAAGTGGAGATAAGTAATAATGTTTTTCAAATGGTAAAGGGTGTGTACAAGGGAGGAGGAAGGATGTAAAGCTGGTCCCTATGGGAGGATGAGGTAGTGGGGTTATCCACTGGCTCAGCCTGGGTGTGCTGAGAACAGCATGAAAGTGAGCATAGCCTAGCATTCAAAGGACATTTTAAAAGACTTCTGTAGGAGACTGAAGAGGTCCAACTGGGTAGGATTATAGGATTGGTGTCAAATGTAAAGAATGTTTTAGGGTACTTTAGAAGAAAGCTAATGGTATTGGAATAAATGCTCTCTTGCCTTTCTGGTCACACCCATGTAATTGCCACAGGTCTCATTTAAATAGCTTGCTAAAGCATAAAACTGGGCCTGAGACTTGCATACGCCAACTTTCACGTGAAGGTTTTGATCTCTAAAATCAAACTTGAGTAAATTGTGAAGATCGTCACACTAACTCTGAGCCATCTTTATGGTTACACACATTTGTAAAATTTGGTGACACAGATGGGGACTAAGGTGGGGAACTGAAGCCAGATTAATCATAATCTTTCTTATTAAATTGAACTTCCTTTGAAACTTTATTTGTAGATCCACTTTATTGCAACTTTAATGTGCAACTTTAAACATAATCCTCCCTAGGTGTGGTCTCTCTCTGGGGGCCAGGACCTTTGTGACATGGGTAGTTGCCTACATATATAGACCACAGCATTAGTTACAGCATTGGCCTACTGCTAAGAATGCAGTGATGGGATTTTCTTTACAGTTCCAATCTCTGTATTTTACAAATATTTTACATGCCAGTATACATGATCATAATGGATTATAATACACCAAAATATAAGACATGGAGCCTAGGCGGAAGTTCAACTGAAGAAACTCATTGTTTTTCATACATTCACCTGCGACATAGCCAATCGGCTTTGAACCACGCCTCCATGAAAGCCAATCGACATCCAAAGTTCGTCTTAAAAGGCCTCCGATATGCACCTGTCTGCTCCTGTGTGCAGACAGCGAACTGTGACTTCATTCAGATGACACCGATTCAACCCACCTCCAGCTCCTCCGCCACCATCGAAGCTAAAGCTTCATCATTCCTCCCGGACTCTTACTGCGTTCCCTGTCTCATCTTAACCGGAAACTTGGCAGAAGACCGCCATGTTGAGCCTGGTTCTGCCAGAGGTTTCTTCCCTACGGGGAGTTTTTCCTCTCCACTCTCGCTTCATGCTTGCTCATCATGGACAGGTTCTCTCAACCTGTGTTATCCAACTGGTCATCCATCTTCCAGGTTCCTGAGTGAAGCTAATTGTCTAATTGTCTTTTCTCTTCGTGTGAGTTTTTCAGATTGAACTGAATTTATTTTTTCATTATTTAAAAGCTCTATGTCCTTAAAGCTACAGTGTGTAATAATTACAGGCATATACAGTCAGAAATGTAATATATTATACATAACTATGTTATTCATCATCATCTACGAGCTCAGCCTCTTAACCTTAATATTTGCGTTGCCTTAGAATTCGTTATTTATAATTACATAGGAGCGGGTCTCGCAGCCATGGAGGCAGACATCTTTGCGCTACGGCAGCGCAGAGCCAACAAACTAGCGATTGCGAGATCGCCCATTACAATAACATGCTGCGTGATGATGCTGTTACTCTCCAGTATACTTATTCAGCAACGTCCCTGACGTTTCACAGGTAATGATTCAGTAATTTTCTGTAAAATTATTTTCTGGATATATACCTCGGTTACTTCTCTCCGGCTCCTTTGGAGATCTTCAAGCCTTTCCTCCTCTGGCACCTCTCCCTCGCCTGGCCCTGGCTGCACGCCCACCCCGGCCTCTCTGCCCTCTTCCTCTCCCTCTTCCTCGCCTTGTAACCCCCGTGCCACAAACAAGACTTGGACTCTGTAAACGGGGAATATATATTCTTCCAGCGAACACAATCTCGCTGTTAAACTAATGACTACAATTACTTCGTCTGTTTATATCACCATGCAAAGCAGCTCACCAAAACGTCACAACGATGTAGAAAAAATAACGGGTATATTTATTATCTTAAGTCTACATGAAATCTATACCCCACACAGACTAATGAAATACTATCTGCAAAATTATCTATGTAAACGAACCTCATCACTTGAGAAGGTAGGTGATGCGGACGTCGCGGAAGACATTTTGTCCCGTAACGCTCGCCGTACTGTTGGGGGGGAGAAGCGGTGGGGGGGAGATGTTCATGTTGCTGCGGTCTGCAGTCTGGACGTTAGATGTCGCTGAAAATTGCACACTGTAGCTTTAAATTAGAGCCTTGTGTGTGTCCATGAAAAAAAGCTATGGTATGAACACCAATACCATCTGTGATTTATCAAGGTTTAATTCCAAAGTTCAAATGGTAGTAAAATCTATCATGTTTCTATAATAGACAGTTTAAAAGCTTGGTGTTATACCATAAACTAACTTTGAGGTCATCAGTTTAGTCTTTCTTTTATTTGCTAGAGTCTCAGCCGTTTTTTTAAATAGCAAACAAAGTGGCTGACAAGCCTCCATGGAACTTATAATTTTTTTTATTGCTTCTTTTAGTATTCTACTTCTTCCCTTAAACTAAAAATAACTGAGTTTTCTTCAAGTACCTTTCAAATATCTGGCTCATTTCTATCTGTAATAATTGTTAAGACAACGGTCTCAGGTAACTTATTTAGCGGGGAATAATCAGTAAAGGTATGATGAGAGAGAATCTGGATAAAAATCCTAATTTTTATGTGATGTTTCCATCTGTTTCGGCTGGAGGTTCTAAATATTTGAATGACCCAGACTTGAATTTCATTTTTCTGAAAAATGTAAAAGGTAAAAGAAATATTAGAGGTAAGCCCAAAGAATCATATTCAATTTATTTATTTTTCCGGCCCAGAACAGACATTTAGCGACTGATCCTATCCTTCGGTCCCTATACTGCTATATACTAGGAGCTCAGGTAAGCATTTCAAATATTCACCTCATAGATACTTTGCCGTGCTCCTTCCTGTTTACCTGCTTTCTCTCTTATTTGGAGGGTTGACACTTTTTTTTAGACAACCATAACTCAGTTCCCATTCTTTATGTTAGTAAGCCAGCTTGTTTGCAAATGTCACAACTGGCTTCACAACATTTTACAGCTTTACATACCCTAGATGGATAATTTCAGCTGTGTTACTGCATATTTGTTCTATTTATGATTCTACTATAAAATAAAACAAATGTCAATAAGATTTTTACATCAATAAAACAAAAATATGTGGGTAGTTCTTAAACTAAGCAGCTTTTACCATTTTTTTTTCTACTAAGTGAGCTGCTGAAAAACAATTTTTACAGTAAAGATTATCCAGCTTTGCTTCAATTCTGCTCTACGAGTGTCAGACGGAGGGAAAAGGTTGCAGCTCAGCCATAAACAGAGGTTCTTTGAATGGCACCATGAAAAAAGGCTTTAAAATGCTCAACAGTTTAACAGTTTGGATCAAGATGTTTGTGTTTAGTTTAGAGCAAATCACAGGATAAGTTATAACCTCCAAGGATTGGGTCCTGATCAAGTAGTTCAGAGTCAGGTTTTGGGTTAATAAGTTTTTCCATTTTGTATGACAAAACACTTTAGCTTACCTTAAAAGCTTCTTTTTTGTATCCAGCCATTGTTTAAAAACTGCAAAAATTACATTTCTTTTAGCCAGCTGTCTGGCAGTGCACAGCCTCAGCTGCTCTATACTTAAACTTAGGCAACCTTTAGACAACTTTTAGACAACATGCAGTTTGAAGCTTTTTCTGGTATCTCATAAAGCAGAAACTCTCTATTATAAATGTTTTTTTTTTAATGTCAATATGGAATAATAAAGTTTTTCACTTTGTTAACAAAGCTTCGGCAGCCAACCAACAACCGCAGCTTTAATGGAAAAAGTTATTGGTCTCATCAAAACGGCAAATATTTGAAAAATGTATTTCCAAGAATCTCTTAACTGCATATTCATCTAAGACCGTCAGAGATGTTTTTCATGGAATTTGCATGGTTACCTGAGAACACCTTTTTTTCGAGGAATCGCTGCGTTGAAAAGGGTAATCAGCTTTGCGCTGAACAAAAAGCAGGTGTGTGTGTATGAAGCTAGCAGCATGGGAAAGGAGCTTAAAGGGAAGAAATGAGAGCATGTGGAGGCAGTGAAAGGAAGAAGGGAAGGAGGGATTCTTTATTTTCTTTCCCTCCTTAAAAAAAAAGGGGGAAATAGAAGCCTGATGATAAATCCCAGAAATAGATTTCATCTCAAAGTAACAGAACCCAAGCTGTTCCTCTTTGCCATACGGCATCTGTCTTCAAACGTCTGGGATGACACAGCAAGCATCCTGTTTATTGACTACCAGCAGGAAACGCTTTCAGAGCTAACAATGTGTGCTAGTTACAAGTCTCCTTTCTGCTGCTGTATCCCTTTTTGTAACCTCATCCCTCTTCCAAAAAGAGGGGGTGAACACAAACTCCCAACTGAAGCATCCAGGGAAAGCTGCACATCAATATTCATTCATGCAGAACATGCGCTGTCAGGTAGAAATAGAGACGGCGATGAGTGCTGCGTTTATTTGTCATTTACCTCCTGGTATGCTAATATAATGAGGTCTGCACACCAAATAACCAAAAGTCTGCGTGAATGCTGATTCTCTCTGGTATTTCCAAATGCAACTTGGAAACCTTGAACACAAATACAGCCTTCAGGGGTTTTGGCTTCCCCCTCGAGAGAATGCTTAGCAGTAATACTGGGCTGTGTTTCCCTTTGAGGCAGTAAGGAGAAAATTATATTATTCTATCAGCATAAGGTTATTGCATTATGTGTTCCTTACATACTTCAATAAGCCATAAATCTTAAAGCAAAGCACCGGGGAAACTGTACAAAGGTAGAGCACATCATTGTTTTATTGATGACAGCTGTGAAACGGTCCGACAGTCACGCAGGCTGTTAGACGGCAGATGAGCTGCTCAAACTAGGGAGCGTGCCAAAAAATTATCAAAGGGGTTAGAAAAGGTGAGTAGGACTGTAGATATTTTTCTTTACTTTATAAAGACCAATAATTGCTTTTTTTTGTATTCCTTAAATAGGAGAAGAGCTGTAAATTGGTTGTACAGGCAGACAAACGATAAATGTGTGGAAGAGACTGCAGTAGAAGTTAACACCAGCTGTAGTTTTCCTCTGTCTTATTTTCATTCACATTTAGTATTTTTAACTTGGAAAAGTAAAAGAAAAGCAGCGTTATTACAGCATTTTCATTTGAACATACTTGTGCTTCTTTATCCTTTTCTGTTAGAATTCGTTACCATCAGATTGAACCCAGCAAGTTAATAACAGCAGCAAAAAGTGTACAAGAAAAACCTTTAAATAAACATGTAACAGCTTCATATTTCAGAAAACATGGAGTAGATTTTGTTATTGGTTGTAATTACAGGAAACAGACAAAAAGGACAGAGTTTATCAGACATATGTGCAGATTGTAGAACAGAGTTTTGTTCAAACTGTACTTTGTTGTTCTGTTTTTTAAAAGCTGCCACAATACGGCAGATCTTTTGCGTAGGTGTTTTTGTTTATGTATTTAGCAGATGCTTACAAAGTAGACACAATGTTACAGTTAACATCAATATAACAATAAGTTCTCTGGAGGAAAATCCCTGGTCAAAATCAGTGGTGACGGCAAAGAGAGAGATGTATGATGAGATGCTCTTTGAAGAGGTGGGCCGTTTAGGAGTTTCCTCAAGATGGACAGGGGCGCTGCTGTTCTTGTAGCGCTTGGTCGATCATCCGGAATGAGATCAACTAAATAAAATGTGATTTTACTTTATATTTGCTTTCTCTATTAAAACCTTTTGCAATCAATTTTGAAATAAGTGCCTTTTCATACAGTAGCAGCCAGTCAAAATGGCCCTTCTGAGTCAAACGGCAGCTGAATGGAAGCCCACTTCCCTCCAACTCCCACCGAAATCCCATCAAATTTCCGGAATGAGCCCTTCTTGCATATTTTTTACTCTGACCCCAACCTTTCACTGAATTACAGGGTCTGACCATGAGATGTTGCTTCTCTTTAGATCTTGATTTCCACAAATCATGACAGAAAGAATATTTTAGTACAAATATTGTTATTTAAAAAGGAATTGTAGGGGACCATGCAAGGGCCAACTATGGAAAGTGGGGTAATTTTTAATGGCTACTACTGTAACTATAAAGATCACCATCTTAACTCTACAGTTGTGAAGACTTATATAACGGTTTGCATTACAGATTCCTGTCATTGTTCTGATGTTTTCATTCCATTAATCACACCTTTCTGTTTGATTTAGTTTGCATATAACAGGGTTAGCTTGGATCTTATAAAGTAAGGTTTTGCTTTAAGTATATAGCACCATAACTTCTTTTAATTTGTAACACAGGTAATTATTTTTAGAATTACAAATGCTTTATTTTCCTTATAAGGACAAATCATTACAGGAACCATAGCCTAAGCTAACTAGAATTTAGAACAACTAGAACTGTTCATCTCTGTGTTATATAAACCTATGCTTGAATTTTACAGCAGAGCTTTGTGAAAGTTTTGTGGACTGACTGGCTTTTTATCCACTGACAACAATTACTTAAAAATAAAATTAAGACTAAGAAAATAATCCACTAATATGTGCCTATAACTTCTAACTCCACTGGAAAATATAAACATGTTCACATGGGTAATTTACCACTAAAATGATTCAAATACCAAAGATCTTTCACCTGCATTATATGTATATACACTATATTGCCAAAAGTATTTGCTCACCCATCCAAATTATTGGAATCAGGTGTTCCAATCACTTCCATGGCCACAGGTGTATAAATTCAAGCACCTAGGCATGCAGACTGTTTTTACAAACATTTGTGAAAGAATGGGTCGCTCTCAGGAGCTCAGTGAATTCCAGCGTGGAACTGTGATAGGATGCCACCTGTGCAACAAATCCAGTCGTGAAATTTCCTCGCTCCTAAATATTCCACAGTCAACTGTCAGCTGTATTATAAGAAAATGGAAGTGTTTGGGAACGACAGCAACTCAGCCACGAAGTGGTAGGCCACGTAAACTGACGGAGCGGGGTCAGCGGATGCTGAAGCGCATAGTGCGAAGAGGTCGCCAACTTTCTGCAGAGTCAATCACTACAGACCTCCAAACTTCATGTGGCCTTCAGATTAGCTCAAGAACAGTGCACAGAGAGCTTCATGGAATGGGTTTCCATGGTCGAGCAGCTGCATCCAAGCCATACATAACCAAGTGCAATGCAAAGCGTCGGATGCGGTGGTGTAAAGCACGCCGCCACTGGACTCTAGAGCAGTGGAGACGCGTTCTCTGGAGTGACGAATCGCGCTTCTCCATCTGGCAATCTGATGGACGGGTCTGGGTTTGGCGGTTGCCAGGAGAACGGTACTTGTCTGACTGCATTGTGCCAAGTGTAAAGTTTGATGGAGGGGGGATTATGGTGTGGGGTTGTTTTTCAGGAGCTGGGCTTGGCCCCTTAGTTCCAGTGAAAGGAACTCTGAATGCTTCAGCATACCAAGACATTTTGGACAATTCCATGCTCCCAACTTTGTGGGAACAGTTTGGAGCTGGCCCCTTCCTCTTCCAACATGACTGTGCACCAGTGCACAAAGCAAGGTCCATAAAGACATGGATGACAGAGTCTGGTGTGGATGAACTTGACTGGCCTGCACAGAGTGCTGACCTCAACCCGATAGAACACCTTTGGGATGAATTAGAGCGGAGACTGAGAGCCAGGCCTTCTCGTCCAACATCAGTGTGCGACCTCACAAATGCGCTTCTGGAAGAATGGTCAAAAATTCCCATAAACACACTCCTAAACCTTGTGGACAGCCTTCCCAGAAGAGTTGAAGCTGTTCTAGCTGCAAAGGGTGGACCGACGTCATATTGAACCCTATGGATTAGGAACGGGATGTCACTTAAGCTCATATGTGAGTCAAGGCAGGTGAGCAAATACTTTTGGCAATATAGTGTATATTTGTGAGTGATGGGATTATGGAACACTGGCCTTAATTTGGAAATTTTGATCTGCTTCTACTGCTTAAACCGACAGGAAGGAATGAGCAAACAGTATGGAAGGAGAAAATTGGAAAAACTGTTAACATTTTCCATTGTGGGGGAAACTACAGTCTTCTTCTGAGGCTACAGAAGATCATTACCATGATTTCTGAGCTGGCTGCCACGACTGAAGCTGATACATGACCCCTGTAAAATTTTAAGATGTGTATTTAACAACGTGGTTGTACGGTTTGAATTCTTACTGGCACCATTTAGTACCGCTACATCTTTCATCTTCTGTCACTCTCACAATGTAAACATGTTTTCCTAATAACATGATAGCCAGGGTGAGTCAGGCTTCGAGAGGCCGTGCCGGGACTCTGTCCATCTGCATCCTCTCAAGCATAATGAAACCTACAGCTAAGGCTACAGTGGTGTGATAGCATTACACTCCACTGTCATTCATATAGAGCAGAGAAACTTTGTTTCAATTTAAGAAGTGCTAAAAAAAAAAAAAAGTATTTAAACACAATATTTACTGTAGTCACATGAGCATCCACAAGCATCAATCTTTGTATTATGGATTTTAGTATTAGTATTGAGTATTTGCATCAATGTAGTAAAAGGAAAGGGAATGATGCAAGTTATGTTTTTTTTTTTTTTTTTTTGCAAATTTGAAAAGCACTGTGCACAACTGTATTCCTTAAAACCAAGTGCAACAAATCACCTAACTAAAACTAGAAACTAGATTTGGTCTATTTTGTAGGGAAAAAAATGAAGAAGGAAGCAATTTTAGCCTTTATTCTACACATATCAATTCAATTCAATTCAGTTTATTTATATAGCGCCAAATTCACAACACATGTCATCTCAAGGCTCTTTACAGTTCAACCAGATCATACAGTCAAATTGATACAAAGTTTTCTATCTAAGGAAAACCAGTTGATTGCATCGACTCATTGACTCAAATACAATCCCTCACACTAAGCATGCTTGTAGCGACAGTGGAGAGGAAAAACTCCCTTTTAACAGGAAGAAACCTCCAGCAGAACCAGGCTCAGTGTGAGCGGCAATCTGCCGAAGCCGACTGGGGTTCAAGGAGACAGAAGCAGAGACACAAAAAGCAGCTGTAAAAGGCGGCCCCGTCCAGGAAACACACAGCCAGGCAGACGAGCTCCGAGCCAGCTCCCATGCCAGAGGACGAAGAGAGCACATCCACTCAGTCACGGTCAGAGAAACAGGACCACACTGGAAAACAGGCCGATCTCCAGCATCTATAAACAAGGGTGTTGATGGAAGCAGCACAGCTGATGTTTCTCTCCAGGATGGAGTCACAGCCAAACAGGAACAGACGAGGCAAAGCTACTCTGAGGAAAAGCAGAGAGAGCAGAACGTTAGAGATTGAACTAACAGATTCTGCAGAATAGGAGAACAGAGAGAGAATGAAGCAGAATGATGAAATGGGGGTCCCTATGTCCTCCAGCAGTCTAAGCCTATAGCAGCATAACTATAGAGATAGCTCAGGATAACCTGAGCCACCCTAACTATAAGCTTTATCAAAAAGGAAAGTTTTAAGCCTAGCCTTAAAAGTAGACAGGGTGTCTGCCTCACAGACTAAAACTCGTAGTTGGTTCCACAGGACAGGAGCCTGATAACTAAAAGATCTGCCTCCCATTCTACTTTTAGAAATTCTAGGAACCACTAGTAAAGATTGAGAGTGAAGTGCTCTGTTAGGAACATAAGGAACAATCAGATCTCTGATATAAGATGGAGCTTGGCCATTTAAGGATTTATATGTGAGAAGGAGGATTTTAAATTTTATTCTGGATTTAACAGGAAGCCAATGAAGAGAAGCCAGGATAGGAGAGATGTGATCTCTCTTTTTAATTTTCATCAGAAGTCTGGCTGCAGCATTTTGGATCAGCTGAAGGCTTTTAACTACAGTTTGTGGACTTCCTGATAGTAAAGAATTACAATAGTCCAGCCTTGAAGTAACAAATGCATGGACTAGTTTCTCAGCATCACCCCTGGACAGGAGATTTCTAATTTTTGCAATGTTCCTCAGATGAAAGAAGGAAATTCTAGAAACCTCTTTGATATGGGATTTAAATGACAGGTCCTGATCAAAAATAACACCAAGATTTTTTACTTTATTATCTGAAATCAGTTTAATCCCATCCAAATGAAGTGACTGGCTAATCAGCTTATTTTTCAAAGACTCTGGTCCAAAGACTATAACCGTATTTTCACGACTATAAGGCGCACATAAACGTCTTTTTTTCCCCTCAAAATGTGCAGTGCGCCCTTTGGTGCGGCGCGCCCTATGTATGTTGTAACTGCAGACTTTTGCTACCACCTCATTGAGGAGATGATGAAAGAGTGGCTGAGGTAGTTGAATGTAAGGAGACCAGGTGGTTTTTTTCCACTCATCACCATCGCTGTTATTCTGTGACTCTGTGCGTGCCCATCTCACAGCTGATGAGAAAAACATGGTGAAACAAATTAACACTGTGCTTGCTGTAATTCAACTGCTCAACATCGGTGTGAACAGGACGCAACAGGCGCAGCAGAAGCAGCGAGTTTACATGCAAAGTCAATGGTTGACGCGCGTATAGGCGCAGCAAAAGGTTGCGCAGCGCATTTTGAGCAGCAGGCGCAGCGAGGGTTTAAGCATCTTACGCGCCGCCAACGCGCTGCTGCAGCTCGAGATGGAAAAATTTAAGTTTTGCTGCTGGACGCGCCGCATCAACTGATCAGAGAAGCTGATCTGGGAGCTGACAGCGAGACAGACACATCGCTCTGATGACATATGATATTAAGGCAAATGAAAAGGGCTGGATGGATGAGGAGATGATAAAAGCGTGGCTGAGGCAGGTTTATGTGAGGAGAACGTGTTTTTTTCCACGCATCACCATCGCTGTTAATCTGTGACTCCATGCGTGCCCATCTCACAGCCGATGTGAAAAACATGGTGAAACAAATAAACGCTGTGCTCGCCGTTATCCCGGGAGGTCTGACAAAGGAACTTCAACCGCTCGACATCGGTGTGAACCGGTCGTTCAAAGTAAGGCTGCGAGCGGCGTGGGAGCGATGGATGACAGACAGAGACCACAGTTTCAGGAAAAGTGGAAGGCAGCGCCGGGCAAGTTACGCCACCGTTTGCGGATGGATTGTAGATGCTTGGACTAACGTGTCTGCTGGCACTGCTGTTCGAGCTTTCGCAAAAGCCGGCATCATTTCCGAGGAGCCGCACGGCACGAAAAGTGACTCTGACAGCGAAGAAGGGGGAATTGGCATGTCTGATTTAGCGCAGCTGTTTAATTCAGAAACAGAGGATGATGACTTTGATGGGTTCGATTAATACTTTGTAATAAATACTTGAATAAAGCACAAACATACTCAGTTTTGCTCGCGCTCTATTTTTCTACCTGAAAACTTAATTCAACAGCAGCCTCTGGGCAGGGTCTCCTCCGGGTTCACCGCGGCGGCTGGCAGGTGTTTTTCATCTAAATGATCTAAATCTTGCAGCTATATTTGCTGTGATCAGTGGGAATAAAGTAGTTTTAATATGTTTTTAAGTGAGAAAATCCACCTGAAAACTTAATAATGGCAGTCAGTTCATCCAGATTATCATCCTGCCTATACTATTTCTGTCGGAGGCGCTCAGACCCCCACATACCAGCGGTGTGCCGACAGTAGAAATCCCTTCAACAGCAGCCTCTAGGCCTCCGGGTTCACCGCGGCGGCTGGCAGGTGTTTTTTATCTAAATAATTTAAACTGCAGGCAGCAGGATACTGGTAATAAAAGCGAACATATAGGTTTCAGGATTTTAAGTTAATTTAGGAGTGATCACAGTGCTCTGTCATCTGCGATGTGTCTGTCTCACGGCCGGCTCCCAGGTTTGATTAATACTTTATAATAAATACATGAATAAAGCACAATCATACAGTACTCAGTTTTGCTCCCGCTGTATTTTTTAAATATGCAGTAGAGCTATTTAAAGGTAGTAGAGAACATGTACCTATATAAAAAACGCGCCCTATAGTTCGGTGCGCCTTATGTGTGTGTTAAATACAGAAATGGAACTTCTGTTTTGTCTGCATTCAGAAGCAGAAAGTTAAGAGTCATACAGGTTTTTATGTCTTCAAGACATGCCTGTGATTTATGTAATGGGTTAATCAGTCTAGCTTATGCCAGGCTAATAAAATAGAGTGAAAAGAAAAATTTTCAAGCAATCTAAAAAAAAAAAAAATTTGCTTTGCAGTATCTCTAAACAGAACCTAAATTCTTCCAGAATAGAAGAAATAAAGAGCAGCATGTTAGCAGCCAGTGTTCAGATGATTTGATGACATTCTGTAAAGTTGCTTCTAAATTATATATATGAAGTCTTTCTTCAGAAACTCAAGAAAAATTAACAAATTACAAAAATATTCAGCATATAACTTCATTGATCTGTTCAGACATGCTAAACAGGGCTATATGCCTCTATCTCAGCTCTCTGCTGCTTTTCCCTTCAGTAAAAATCTCTCCCCACTGCAGCAGGAGTGCCCTTATGAGACTGATGGCATTGGAATAACGGATTCAACTCCAAGTAACGTAACGTCTTTACTATTATCTTAAAAGTAATCAGATACCAAATCTTATTGTATTATGTAACAGTGTTTCTCCATACGTTTTTACATTCATGCGGCTTTTTCTACCCTAGTCAATTGAATAACATGCTGCTGTCATTTTGCACATCTCTGATGTTGCTGTTATTTTCAAATATCCATTACTGTAAAAATGTCCACTGCTGTATATTGGTTATTTATTCTTCAGGTGCACAGTTTAATATTGTTAAAACACTTAAAGTGCAGTATTTTATTGTTTTATCTTTTAACTCTTCACTATCATGTTTTTCTTATAAATCTTTCTAAGGTCCACGTTTGTCTGACCATTTTTTTCAATAATCTTTTAGCTGCTGTAAACAGAATGTCCCAATTGTGGGACGATAAAAGGACTTTCTATTTTATTTTTCTATTCTCCCAGCACTGCTCTCCATGCTCTGTAGACAAATGTGAGTTTTGGGAAAAATCTATGGACTTTGAGATTTCCTCTTGCAGCAGAAAATGACCCTTTTTTTAGCTATTTTTGGAAAATATATAAATTAGATTCACATACAGAGTGACTGCAACATCAGGAAAAAAAGCAGAGAAATACCAGGGGCTCAGAGAAGAGCTGGAGAAAAGCTGGAAGGTCAAGGCATCAGTGGTATCCGTGGTCATTGGGGCACTCGGGACAGTGACCCCCAAACTTGAAGAGTGGTTACAGCAGATCACTGGAAATACATCTTGGTCAGTTCTAGGAACAGGAAAGATAGTGGCAGAACCCTCAAGCTCCCAGGCCTCTGGTAGAGGACCTGAGCTTGGAGGAAAAAGGGGGAAAGACCGCCGTGATGAGTTTAGAAGAGTTTTTTTTTTTATTGAAAAAATATATATACAGTATACGTGTATATATACACATGTATGTATATATATATATATATATATATATATATATATGTATATATAAATCCCTTCATAGCTAGGTTGCCACAGCACATTGACCAAAAGCACTTTCCAGTTAAGAGGTAACGGTCTTTTTTTCCCCCTGTTCTTTCCTTATTTTCTTTTTTTTTGTAGAGACCAGAAAATTACTGGTCAAAAATGTCATGGTAGCAGTTAGACCATGTGTTGGTGCTCCTGATGCTGCACAGTGAAAGCCCTGAAATCGCGTGTGTGTGAGTGACATTGTTTATGTTTCACTTATCTCCGGCAGATGTTAGCAGAGTGAAATTGAATTCCTGGCAATGAGGAGGGGGGAGATCACAGCTCACATCCTCTTTTATGTCTGGGGACAGGATTTCTCCTGGCCAGCCTTGATCCCTTGATTGTCCGCACGGCGGGGCTGCTGGTGAATGACGACAGAGGTCAGGGGTGAAACAAGCTCTTCCTGACTCGCAGGGACCAAGGAGCCACTCGAGCAGCATCCTAGGCAGAAAAAGCTGAAATGATGCACAGAAAAAAAAGCAAATTAAACCAGCGATAATACAAATCAGCGGCTTAATTCTCTCTGATGCAGCAGCGGCAATAAAGACTGAGTTACACGTTTCAGCTGCACGCATCAGCTCAGTCAACATACTGTGTGCAGAGTTTCAAATTCTTCCTTTTTTTTATTCTCATTATCAGGGTGGACTTGTAAATCTCTCTGAACGATAAATCCCACAGTGATAAAATGTAGTCAGTCATTTTTATTGGATTTCTCAGACCAGTGTGAAAACTGCAAGATGAAATCGCTGCTCGCAAATAAAAACACGAAGAAGGGCCCCCGAGTGAAAGGCTTTGCTCGCATGCTGAATGGCGCACATTTATCTCAGAGCTCGGCGCTGCTGCACTATGCTGTAGCCCGGCATTTCCCCAGAAATTGTTGTTTAGATGATGCAGCATCACTTTACTATAAAACCAATAGAGACAGGGGCGAAAGAAATAAAAAAAATCAGGCGAGCAATTTGATGTCATTTGCTGGAGAGGCTGGTCTCATGTGTAGGCGCTCTGTTTCCTCTTGTTTACCCCGAGCTGTTTCTCAACTCAGCATAACAAGCCTGAACAAACATGACTATCAGCTGATATTGAAGGTCTCCACAAGCATAAGCAGATGACACTCATTACCAGTGCAGGTCAGGAAGATGTAGAGGCAACAGTTGCACAAAAACACTAACCCCTCTTTGGCTTCATCATGCTTGATTGCAATAACAATTTGCTTCCCTGGGCTGAAAGCTGGACTAAGGAAAATTGATAACCATTAAATAAAAATCCCAACAATAAAAATAGGGAAGTACAACCTGAGAGAAATCAGGGGGGAAAAACTGCACATAATGTTACATAATATTAGTTAGAGAGCAAAACAACCTCATTACATGGTTGCAGCAGTAAGTGCTATGTTAGATATAAAAACAACAAGCAACACGCATCAAGGTTTTTGGAATGGAATTTTATCTTAAAGAAAATACCAGTATATTGCATGCATGAAGTGGAATGAAAATATGCTTTTAAAATGTTGAGTGCATTCGTATTCAAGACCTTATGATCATACCTTTGCTTCAGTTATAGAAGCGACTTTTATAGGGTTGGACTTTACCAGCTTTGTGTATCTACAGACTAAAACACTGTATATTCACCAGTTTTTTGTAAGGCAGCTACAAGCATCTATGGACTATTCTTTTGCAATGCATTATTAAATGGATTTAATTTGGATTCTGCTGTGTCAGGGTCTTATCCAGTGTTAGTTTTGCTTAACATTTATGACTGTCCATCCAATTTTGGACTCATATGACAACGGACCTTCTTCTGTATGTTTTTTGTATCCCTAACATTGCTTGTGGCGAATTAATGACTAATCATTATTAGTTGAATCTGAGCTCTGGATCTCTGCAGGTCCTTTAGACTTACAGTAGCTTCAGAGTTTTCTCTGACTTGTGGGCTTTCTTAACCTTGCACTGAGAACTGAGTTTTCAGTCTCACAAAAAATTAATCTTGAAAGACTCGCGCTAATACGTCCGTCTCGTAACAACCAGCGAGTCGGACCAATGACATGCCTGCAGTGTTTTTTTTGGCGGGACATGTAGGAATGACGACAATAAGAAAGGCCTTGCTAGGGCATTACAAAAATGGCTATGCTGGAGGACACACCTGTGGATACTGCAATTGGCTCGGTTTTAGCTAAAATACCAACAGTTTCTTGTCTAAAAAAAGAGCAAAGAGAAACACTAGATGGTAAAATTTTCTCTGCTTTTCTTCCAACAGGATTTAGAAAAGTTTGATTCATCAGCTTACTCCACTCAAACATCAAGCTTTGCTACAATTGGCTGAAAGTGTATTATGGAAGGTAAGTACTAGCTGGCACATCACCCAATCAGCTCCAAGTATTGTACTAAACATCCCTTCTTTTAATGGACAGACTGAGCGGCAGCCATCTCAGATTAATAATGTAGAACTCACCTCAATTCTACACATATCAATTTGGCTACCGGTACTTCCAGGTTAGGTCTTTTTTATCTAACCTTTTAGATATGCCATGGCCATTTCTTGGTAGGCATAATTACTTCATTTACATATATTCAATTGAAAAGTGCTCTGTAAGATGTTTAAAAACTGATTTAGCCTTCTGCACAACTTTACCCTCTGACCTGTCTGATGTGTTTCTGGGTGTTTCTTTTCACAAAGCCGTTTGTTCATCAATGTTCTGTTGGGAATCTGGGTGTTTTAGTTATTTTTTCTCTCCCACAGAGCTGCAGGTTTTCCCACAGCCCAGTGCACAGCTGTGCAGTGGGCTACTACGCACCTATTGCTGATCAGCTGAGTGTCAAACCTTATGGTAGCCTACCTATACCCCCTTCCAGAAGACTCCTTCTAGTTCTGCTCTCTCTGCCTTCCTCCAAGGTAACCTCCTGAGTTCTCCCTTAATGTCTCACTGTCACACTTCCTACCCCCCCCCCCCCCCCCCCCCCCCCCATCCCCCTCAGACAAGACATACACCTTCATTTGTACTACAATAAAGCTTTTATTCTTTTCGCCTAGGTTTCCTACTGTCTGACGGTTGGATGTACACCACAAAACATGATACGTTCTTCACAGAGCAGCTGGATTTATATTGAGATTAAATTATCCTGATAGCTGGACAACATCAAAATGGTTCAAGGGATATTAACATTTTTGCAAGGTGCTGTGAATAAGTGACAGCAGAAAATCCGCATGATCAGCTAGTGTTCTGCTGTATTGGCGTAGCTTTGGCTTGTATTAGAAAACCAATAGGTGGGTCAGCAAGACCAGCAAAGTGGTGTGAATAGAAAATTCATAGACTATGTGTTCATTAAGAAACAGGACTATAAAGTTTAATAGTATGTTTCCCTGCCTTGTTTCTTTGATATTTCCCTTGGGGCAGACTAAAGTATGTAAATGGTCTAAGAGAAGGATGTGGCAGTTTGCAGTCTCATCACGTAACATGATACCGAACATGTTGATGGCTCATGCTAGAATATTGATTTCTGCTTTGCCATGCATGCAATCCTGTACACACCGTGGGAAAAATGCACCTATTTTATTTTATCTATCATCTTCCTCTCTCAAATAAAGGTCTAGTAAAGCAACAGTCCCCCACCCTCCCAAATGGGGTCCAGTTCCCCCTTTTACACCACAGTCAGATTTGGAAATGAAAGTCGCCTCATCTTCACTTGATATTCCCCTATCAAATTATAGCACCATGATCTACTGATCCACCAATGAAAGATCAAATTCAAGGTGTGCTTGGAATATAGCAATTGTAAGGAGTGCTCAGGTACATGCCTGCATATTTTCATAAGCTGTTGTTGATGGTTTGACTGCTGAGGACAGCATTCAGAATTTATTAACGATAAACTCTCTCATCACACATCTAGTTGTTTGAATCTTCATTTTAATATTGATCTGATAGAAGACCAGATATAGATTTATGTGAGCAGCAGTATTGTTGCCATTTGTTGAGTTATGGAGACAATCAGATAGGTGCTTATGAGAAATCTGCCTGTCTCTCCCTTCTTTGGGAGTGATTGAGTTAAAGGGCATACTTTGCTTTGTTATACTGCGACAGTAGCAGCCATTAAAAATGTCCCTTCCTAGTCAAACGCCAACCAAATGACATCCTACTCCCCTGTGACTCCCAGCAAAAACTCCACCCTTTCACTGAGATTGCGCTTCTCTTTAGATCTGAATGACCACAAATCATGACATAAAGAGTATTTTAGTACAAATATTTATGTTGAAAGAAGGAATTGTAGGGGACCAGCCAAGGGCCCAACAAGGAAAGTGAGGAAATTTTGAATGGCTGCTACTGTATTCCAGTGATAACTGAGACCTTGGAATACCTACTAAATATAAAGACCATTTGACCGTTGTAAAGAGTTCATTACAAAATTCCTCACTTAACTTGCTTTTCCTAAGAAACAGCTTTATTTCAAGGGTTGCACATCTCTACTAAATATATATCAAGAATTTCTGAGAGTGTTAAATATAGCAGCCTAATAGTTAGCACATACTCACACATCTGCATTTACACCCTCAAAAATAAACCTCCCTAAAGCTCTATGAAGTGTTTTCACACTTTGGTGGGAGACCGGCCATTGAAGATTTTTGCACTATCACCGGAAACATCTTCAGGTTCATTGCTGTAACAATGGATTCAGCAAAGTTACACTGCACCACCGACTCTTAATCTTTAATCACAAAATATTACCGCTTAAATATCACACTTTCATTTTATCCAACTATCAGTACCGATACCAACCAGACAGAAACACTATGTTTTTCTAAAATCATAATCATTCTTCTTCATGATTTAACCCTACTTTATGATTTTGTCACTTAATTATATAATAAAAGCATATAAATACAGTCATATATGTTAAAAGTGTGTATTATCCAGTGGAAGGGCTTTATAAAGCAAAAGAGATTAATAGGTCATCACCATGAACAATGTGTGGTATCAGTAGTATGTCCTCCATGAACCTTGTTTGGTATCATCCCTTTGAATAATGCTAGAATTATGGCCCAATAACGAAAAGAAAAGCTCTTGTGACAAATTAAGCTTATTGTTTACATGAATATCCTCATGAATTACCATTCACTATGCAATATTAGCCTTGCATTTTAAGAGTTTGAGTAGATATCTTTCCTTTGGTAAATGAGGATCCAACATCCCCTTTCTACACATCTGATTCTGCATTATATTCCATTTGATCCGAAAGAAAAAAGTCCTCCCCAGATTTTATGAACAATATTGGTCACAATTTTGAGATACCATACACATATATACTACTGCTGCAGAATCTATGTAAATTCTACTTTAGATGTCATAGTACTCAACTTATTGTAGAATAAATATATCATCTGATTCTAACCGACATTCCTTCTGAACTGATGAAGACTCACTCATCTCAGCATGTCAAATGCTTAAAAGGTCTTCAGCTCCAGCAAGCAAAGGTGCTCTCCTTAGGTGGGATCAAAAGCAAACAAAGAAAACTTAAAAGGTCCCATTTTATTCAAAATTAATGTTATAAATATTTTGTAACAGTCATATGTGTCCTGAAGCTTGTATTTGAGGTTTCCAAAAAAGAAAAGAAAGAACATTTACCTCTATCTGTGCCTTTCTCCACCTCTTAGCCAATGCGTGCTGGAAATGCTCTATTAGAAAAGCATTCCCTTTATGATGTCATAAGGGGAAATAAGCTGTCCAGAATGGTCTGTAGCAGCCCGTCGATTAAGCTAGGGCTTCCATCTTAATTGTTATTCCATGATCCTAGGCTATCTCTAAGGAATCTGACTGGGTGTCATTTTTTAGGTTTATGGGGCGTGGCCATTGGGATGATGGGGGGGTGGCAAGCAGAAACAGCTATTCCAGGGCTGAGGATTTTTAGTATAGGCTATTTGCTTAGGAATTTTCCTATGCAAACAGCATAAACATGCCCGGGGGTGTTACTGTTAATATTTTTTATATTGATATGTAAAGTAGCATAATATGGGACCTTTAAGACTTATATCTGTTACTGCAGCAGAAATGTTAAATGTGTCCTTTTCCTTCCAGATCAGAATTATAAAGTATGTATTACGTGAGTTTAAAAGGTATACCTCAATTTTTAGGGACTTAAATTGTTGTAATATTTTTGTCAGTCCTCAGATCCTTGCTTCTTTATAACATTCCTCAGAATAATTCTCCTTCAATGTGATTTCAGACTGTGAGGCTTTGTATTATCTCTCCTTATGAATGCAGCCATACAGTATTTATCTGCCCTTCAACAATACAGATGATCCTGTCCTAAAAGAGAAGCAACAGTTGGTATGCTACCTAACTTCCGTGATGCGGTTAATAAATAAAATCCCTTTACTATAATAATTCATCCGACTTATCATGTTGCTGTATCGTAAGCGTATGGCCGAGCGCTCCTAAAATCGCTGCGTGCATGAAGGTGCCCTTCCAGCTGCCTGAATAAAACGCAAATTCTGTACATTGAAGGGGAACCACCAGAACTAAACCCGTTAGAGTCTCAATTTGGTCCCTCGTAGCATGAAGTTGACCCCTTTATCTGTGGCACAGATTGAATTGAAGAGACGGCAGGAGTTTGTGTGGGGCTGGGCTTATCGTTCCCTGCTGCTTCTAAGGGGGTCTCTGGTTTTAAATACACAGATAATAGGAGTGAGAGAGACACATTATTAAGAAAAGTGTGTGGAGGGAAAAGGGTGACGCCATCAGTCAAAAAAGACATTAAGGATTTAGATCAATCCTGTTATATGGGAAAGCGAATGCACAATGTGGCTGATCTCCATATTCATATGTGTAACTCTGTGCTGTGTCATTAATAATCCCCTAGATGGTCCATAAACTCAATGGTAGAGCAATGGAAATCTAATATGAGAGAGAGGTTGGTGTAGGGTCTTAAAAAATGTGGGGCTTTTGATTAGGGTACATGGATGTGGAAGTGGATAAGGAGGAGATATAAAAGCAGCCTCACATCTGCATCCCCACAGGAGAGCTTTTGGAGAGGAAGATGAATATGGATTCCCATTAGAAAGTGAATAGTTCATATCCAGGTGATTTGTTACAAAGTATCAGCAGCTCAAATCTCTCCTGCTTTCCTCCGACGCCGACACTCCTCTGGTGAAGTCATTTGCAGAACGAGATTTCTTCCAGACACCCCAGATTAAAATGCAGTGGAATGAAGTGGCAGGTGGCAATCACTCCCCCAAAAGCTGCCATCATTTCTCCCCTCACTCCAAGCTCTCACTTGACTGAAGTAAAGGGGGGAGGACGCCTTGGAGAGAATCTCAGTTTGCAGGTTTTTGTAACATCGGTCACAACCAATGCTAATGACGTCTGATGAAAAGATAGGCAGATGATGAAAATACATGCAGGTGCCCGGAGCGAGCATCAACAATGAGGTTCTATAACAAGACTCCAAAAATAATAACCACACACTTGAGCAACTTGTGACAAATGCTTAGCGGCGTGCCCCGGCACGACTCGGTTTAGGGAAACAATGCTCACCTGGAGGAAGCAGAACAGGTTGTATTTTGGGTTGGAAGGGAGAGCTGCATTGACCTGGTTTCTTGAAATAGGGCCATTAAAAAAATGATGCAAGTTCTGAATTTACGAGGTGAACTTTACAAAACTTTCCCACACTTTTTACAAGCTGCAGTCCAAATTGCAGGAGAGTCTGGTAAAGATCACCATCATAATCATAGTATCAATCTAAAAGGTTAAGAGGAAGATCAATCTTTTAGTTTGACAGTTGGAAAAAAAAAAAGGCTTATTGATATACAAAATTTTTCTAGATTCATCAAAGTCGGGGATTCTCTCCTGCTTTATCTTGAGCGTATCTTACACTTTTTGCTTTTATTATTTTTTTCTTTACTGTACTTTTAATTAATATTCTGATGAAGTATTGCTACTCTTACATGAGTAAAATATAAAGCTACTCAATTTGGAGTAACTGGAGCTGTGTAGAAATCAGATGAAAAAAATAATTTGGAAGAGTGTTTTTTCTACCTTATTTTGGAAATATGTTTTTATTTGTTTTGATTTCCTAATTTCTATCTTTAAAATACCAGGCTTAGCATATTGTTGACTTTTGAAATACATTACATCATCTCCGGGCATTAGGTCAAATGATACAACAATTCACAAGTACTTGATTAGCCTGTTTACTAGATAATGTTTTACTCTTACTTAAATAATTTATCAGATGATTTATTTCCTCTTTTTTGGGTACGGTTTTGGGTTTTTGGGTATATATATATATATATATATATATATATATATATATATGCTTTTTTTATTTTTATTAATATCTCTTGAAATAGCTTAAAGGGATGTTTAAGAAGCTTTCACAAATATCTATTACAAGTACACATCTTTAACTGATGTTTTTGGCACTAGCATCCTTGACTCATTAGTAGTTGAACAGTAAGTAGGACAGATAGAAAATGAGAAGACATGTAGTAAATAGCCCAGTGCATGAATCGAAGCTCAGGCCAATTGGGTCAAGGGCTACGGTAGGATGCACCTGCTCTACCACTGAGCCACATCACACCATGTGAGTAATGCTCTACACCTGTGACGTAAGCTTCCCTTTTAATCAATAGAAGGATTCCATTAATTTGAAAGAATGAGTATTAAAGCAGTTTAAGTATGCTGGCTGCAGTAGGGAAAAAAAATAACTAAATTCCCCTTTCTTCTTTACTAACATGATGTGGCTACAAGTTCTGGGACATACACAAAAATAAACAGAATCAGCTAAGTTTTACTAAATGATCACCTTTTTTAGTTTTGGTTTCAGAATGATTTATATACTTTTTAACCTTTTACATCAACATCTGATTTGTGTATGAAATTCTAAAAGATTTGCATTTTTCTCTTAAACTTGGAGTGACTTTCTTCGAGAGGCTTTTTTTAAGTTCAATTCAAAAGTGGAGTAAACCTCAGCTACAAACAAACCATGCACTGCTTCTGGTACAGATGTGCATGTCATAGTGGTTAAAAAGTAACGTCTCAGTTCTTAGTCTCAATATTTTTTTAATTTGTTAAACTTTGGGCAGAAGTTAAATAAAAATAAAAAAGGTTTAGCTCATTTTCTTAGCATTTAGTCCTCATTTATTAAGCTCAACTCTCTAGAATTGTTGTTAACATCTTAATCTTTGGGATTTCCTATTTTCTTTTTGTTTAAATAAATTAATCAGAAATATATGTTACTGTGATTAAAACTAAAATTTGGGATTGTTAGTGAATGAATGCATATGTGTAAAGATTCAGTGGACAAATATCTACTCTTGCAACCTTATCTTTGCTTGGTGTCCCAACAAATGTTTCTGTGTCTCAGTGCAACCCTGGATGCTATCTGTTGCATCACCTTCCTTCCACAACCTCAACTCACCAGTGAATGGCAGGTCAAGCTTGGCATGTTTGCACTAGAAGGAGATCCTTTAAGGTTGAAAGTTTATCAAAACGAGAGAAGAGCTGCCATTCAGTCCGACTTCAATAGATGGACAATGGGATGGAGATTGAGATTACGCACAGATGGCGATGCTGGCCTCAGTCACTGTCCCACAGTCACTGCTTCTTTCACATCCATATCACTGCATACCACTACTGTTTTCACACCAAATCGATAGTAGGCCTATAGAATGGCTGACTTGAAATTAGCTAGAAAAGTAATGACAAAAAATATCAATATGTGTAGATAATGTGGCTGCAAATGTCTTTATTGCCATGGCTGCCACGGAAACCCATTATCATTTTACTGCTGGATTCCCTAACCAATTGTAATTGCAATATTATAGCCTCTTGCAGTTGTGATAGTTTTAGTGAGGCAGCTTCTATATTTCCTATGAGTAGAGTGAGTAATCATGTAATTTCCCCAGTGCACCCTGTGCACGAGGACAAGTACCTGCTTAAAACATGTTAACATTCAAATTATGTGAAAAAAAAGATGAAGTCCCTGCAAAAGCATTTATAACTCTTCAATCTATTCAAATTTTATCACTTTACAGACACAAAGTATGTATTTTATTTGAATTTTATATGAAAGACTAACAAAGTGTAGAGAAAATGGAAATGAAGACTTACTGCTTACACAAAAAGAAATCCTTAAAAGTAATATTTGCAGTTTTTCACAAGACATAACATGTGAAATAAAATTATGTTTTCAAATTTGTCCAAAATGTGACATGTTGAAAGTGACATGAGCAAAATGGTGAGCTAAGGAAAACTAAAACAGCAAACAAAACTGTGGGCTTATTGGAAGCTGAGTGGAACTAATTACAGAGCAGTTTACCTGATGGGGGCTTCAAAAAATATGGGGTTAGATTCACTATCCAGAGGGAAAGTGACTCTAAACATTCAGCCGGAGCTACAGAGTGGTTTAGTTTATAAGAATTCGTTTTGTTGAATGACGTAGTTAATGTTTAAGCCTAAAAGTAGACAATGAGAATATGTGTGAATACTGAAAAAGTTGCTGTTCGTAAACACTGCACATCCAATCCAGCTGAGTTAGAGCTATTTGACAAATAAAATGTGTTACAGTTTCTCTTTCTAGATATGCAAAGCTGGTAAAGAAGTCCTTCTCTAAAGGTATAGTAGAGGATGTACTTTTTCCGGGTAGATCATCAAAATAAGTGGTCCTCTTATTGTCAATCATTCAAGTGATATGTTTACATAAGGCCGTCTTATGTGCTCGTCCACATTTTCACTTACCGGTGGTGAGTCTGACATAGTTGGAAAACTGAAAATCTTCTTTTGGAAAGTAAGCTTGTATGAGGGATGCAAACAGCAACTTTTTAAACTGAGCATGCATGAGGAGAAATAGGCTCATGCATGTCTTGGCAAGCGTTTAATAAGTTCCCTCTCAGGAGCAGGTACTGTAGAGGGTTGTGCATGTGCATTTTTTTTTTTTTACAAGTTGATAGGGCAGTTTTTTTTTATTATTATTTGAGAAAATCCTCCACTATACCTTTAAAGACCAATTCAATTCAATTCAGTTTATTTATATAGCGCCAATTCACAACACATGTCATCTCAAGGCAATTTACAGTTCACCAAATCATCCAGTCAAATTGATTTAAAGTTTTCTATCTAAGGAAAACCAGTTGATTGCATCGACTCATTGACTCAAATACAATCCCTCACACTAAGCATGCTTGTAGCGACAGTGGAGAGGAAAAACTCCCTTTTAACAGGAAGAAACCTCCAGCAGAGCCAGGCTCAGTGTGAGCGGCCATCTGCTGAGGCCGACTGGAGTCAAGGAGACGGAAGCAGATATACAAAAAACAACTGTAAGAGGCTGCCCTGTCCAGGAAACACACAGCCAAGCAGACCGTCTCCGAGCCAACTCCCATGTCAGAGGATGAAGAGAGCACATCCAGCCAGTCACAGTCGGAGAAACAGGACTACACTGGAAAAACAGGCAGATAAAACCAACCAACGACCAAAAAGCAAGTGCAAATGAATTCACAAAAAAAAAAAAACTAAATCAGGGGCGTGAAAAACCAATGCATGCTACAATTTCAGATTTTATATATAGATAAAATTGAAAACCATTTATTCTCCTAACAATTACTCAATATTTATTGTTTTTAGATCATATTACATTCCAAGAAAATACAGAACTGTTTGTGAAAAAGAAAAAGTGCACGAGTTAAAGAGGTGTGAATATGTTTGCAAGGTTTCCAAGAACCTGAGTCCAGGTTATCCCATCAGTCAGCAAAGCGTTTCCATCCTGCCACATTTTGTTTACCCTTGATAAGGCAGGAGTTCCTCAGCTTTTGTTGGGCATGTGCACACAGATTTGTCTGTGTGTTTGTGTGTGTGTGTGCGTGTGTGTGGGAGTGTATGTGCAAGTGTGTTTACAGTAAAGATAATTCCTGCCAGGCATCTCAAATATGCAGGTGTTTGTGCAGGTTTGTGCACGAGCACCTCACTCTTTCCACTGCTGCTTCAGTTGGAACAGGACCTCCAAGAAAAACAGTGAGTTCTGAGAGTAAACACAAGCCGCACAGGCTGATGAGAGCAGGGGCCAGGTTATATAAGCCAATGCTAGTCCGATGAGTGTGGGGTGAAGAGGTGGGGGGTGGGGTGTAGGCTGGCATAACACACTTAATGTAGGTGCTCGGGAGAGATGTAAAACATCAGCCCAGTGAAACACCTGGCAAGTTAAAACATGATGCATTTGCACTTCGATATGTTCCCCCCGGTTTCTATAGGATACTATGTGGAGAATGTTGCACAACACCCTGACATGATAGAAGAGCAGCTCCAACAGATGTGCTCTTACAGAACACATTGCTATTTTATTACAGTGCTTACGTTAAACACTGCTATGTGTGATTGGACTTTAAAGGTAGCGGACTGAAGAGCTTCTCAATTGCAGGTGGATCTTATACTAATGGCCGCAAGGCTTTTTTTTCTGTTGTTACTCTGCCAATTAAAAGCAGCTCATCAGAGACTGATGGTGGGACCGTTGTTTGTCTTGTTAGCAGCCAGAGGCCATTTTGGAGTCTCAGTGCTCTGCCTCTGGCATAAGCCTTCATACAAGCAAGTAATCACAAGTCTAGGTTTTTAAACCTCTGAAGAATCCTCTATTACTTAACAAACAACACTGCAATTTGGCCTTTTTTGTTTGAATCTTTTTTCCCATGTGTGTTATTTCAGTACCTTTGTAGAAAAAAATGTGTCTATTATCCAAAGCTTTGGTTAAACAATTGTTTAAATTGAAAAAAGGTGTTTGGATCATCTTTGAGGTTTTAGATAATGTTTTCAAATTTCAAAGACTTTTTTTTTTTTTTCTCTTTTTGCCCAAGGTGAATTTCTGGATAATTGATTATTACCTTAAAGTCATACAAACATGTTTTCTCTTTATATAGCTCCTTGTCTCTACTCACAGGAGATAATCCGATCTGTCTCTTAATCCCTTGACCTTTGATTTTGTTCATACTGCAATTTTAGCCAAATGATGATTATCCACAATGATAGTAAGTACTGAATACTGGAATGTGCTACTCTTCTATTTACATTCAGCTAATTACAGCCGGTGGCTAACAGAATGAACACAATGCTGTGCTGACTATACAAACTGGAAACTACTGCAGTCAAAACTGAGAATTTAGGAAAAATTCTAATTGTTTCACATTTGCTTCAAGACTAGGCTGCAACCTGTAAACAGAAAGAAACAAACAAAGAAACAAAGAATGGCAATGATTCCAAAAAATATTACTTCCTTGTGCCTGCGTTTAACCCTTTGAAGTGTATAATTTTGATTGATTTTTGAGAGCTCAGTTTTATATTTTTGTCAGACACATGTGGTGAACAGAAAATGTATAAAAGATTTTGCACCATTTGTCAGAAAGTTATGTGAAAACTAATTCTAAAAAGTATTTTTTGTAATACCTAAACCTAAAAATATTTTTTTAAAAATGTTCCACGAAGTAAACAGATTTTCTCAAAGCAGAATAGTTCTACCATGCAACTCTATAACCAAATGAAATAATATAGCGCACAAATTCCTGTTAATCTGAGCCGTAACATAAACCGTAGGATAACCGTACATTTTGAGAAGAACATTTGTATCGTAGCAAAAAATGCACTGTTGCTCCATATTCTCTATAATGTTCAGCATATCAAGGTCTTCTATACTCAAACCACTCTGATTGCAGTTTTCAGAATATAATATGAAAAACTATACAGAATATATGAAAAATTATACAGAATTCCAAATAGTCTTTAATTTATTTTTCTTTTATTCTACATATTTGTTATATAAATATTTGTTTTGTAATATATTTATTATGCTTTTTTACAAGCATTATTCAGATTATGAAAATATTAAGACGATGATCAAAATGTTTTCAGGGAGATGAAAACAAAAACGTGACTTGCACGTATTGTGCTTCATTTATATACTAACCTATCTACCCCTTCTCTTGCAAGTTTTTTTTTTTAATGCTCAATGCTTAACTGAACCTCAATGGGCTAATTTAAAACTAATGAATCTGTTTTATTTTCATCAACTTTTTACATTATTTTCACATTACACAAGGGAAAATATTCTAAAACAAACAAAACAAAACATTATTGGCCCAGATATGAAACTGATATATTCAAATAAAAATTAAACAAAAAGAACTCAGCAAAATCAGCAAAGCTTGTTTGGCCTTTATTTTCTGAAGATCAACAAACAGAGAATAATTTTTCATTTCTATATATCACCAAATGTAATCCTTCCCCAAAACAAATAACTTCAGAAGATCTTAAACAAAATATTTAACTATTTTTAATTAAATTTCATACAAATATTATAACTCTTGCTCTTTGTTTTCCTTCTACCTTCATCTGTGAAATATATCCATAGGTTTCCAGGTAAAATGCTTCATCATCTATTATTTCCTCATAAATAGTCAATTAATACTATTTGCTGGTATAAATCCCAATATTGCAAAGATGTGAACAACTGAAAGTGGCAGCCTAAGCCTGAAACATTTGCAGCACAGAAGCCAAACTAAATAAGAAAGCAGGACGACATTAAAATGCAGACCTAAAATAATATTGTTTAGATTGAATTAACATTGAAAAACGTAAAACCTTAATCCAGCTGAAAGTCTTTAAAAAGATACACATAAAAATGATATAAATTGACATGTTTGGTGTAATTTGTACTGTCTAAATGCAAATAAACTGATTGAACCATATTGCAAAAATCAGACAAAGCACTGACCCTGCTGAATCCAAATGCAGGACATAATTTAGGTTTCAAAAACTTTATCTTGCAGGCCCTTTCTCTTCATCTCACCATTACGAGAATCTTTTTTAATTAAATGATGGATAATATTGAAGTTTGAAGTCACATAGGTGCATTTCCTCAAGGCAGTTTGAATTATACCAAATCTGGTTGTCTTTACCCACCAGTGCAGTGAATTCATTAGTGTACTTTACTGCCATTGGAGCTATAGCTCCAGCAGCAGAGTGCCAGAGTTATAAATAAGATCACGGCATGCATCCCTTTGCCCTTCGCCCTTTTCCCTGTCCTCCCCTGGACAGTAGGTCCCATCAAACAGTGTCATCTCACTTCACAGCAATGACAGGGCGCCATTTGGCCAATAGATGTTTAACCAATCCCTGGACACCAGCTGGCACTCGAAAACTCTTCACATTTCCCTCCAAAGTGTGCCTCATGTTTTCCATTCAGACTCCCAGGAGCGTCAGGGACGGAGGTGGCAGCAATTGAGGGCATGGGGGTGTTCTAACAGACAAACACTAAAGGTTACCGTCCCTATTTCACATCAAACATAAAGGACACCAGTAATTACCTCACGCAGCCGACAGGTTCCGACATAAGCACTGGGTATCTCTTCCATCTGACCTTGTGATAGCCTGTAGTGCAAAGCAAGGAGCAGGGACAACACAAAGCTAGAAAAAAAGTTGAAAATGACACTCTCTAATTGCATTGCTCTTAAACTGCTGGGTAGCCTAATTGCATTTCTGGATGTGTTCAGTTCCCCCATCTTTATTCTTCAAAGATTTATTCTCGCTGCTACTGTGCAAAGTCTCTTTACACCTTTTTCTCAGTGTCAGGAGCCTTAATGAAAGTTAAAGACTTGACATATTGACCGGTTTAAATTCATTTCCAAAGGTTAGCTGGTAAAGGACATGAAAAACACATAAAAGCTTTGTGGAAACAAAAAAAAAAAACTGGCAGAGATGAGAAAAGAGGAGAGGAGCTGCGATTAGCATCCCTCTGTTACTCAGTGTTGTGTGTGGCTGTGGCTGCGGAGTGAACGGTGTGAGGGTGTGAGAATTTCTGCTGCTTTGTGGGTGGGCACGGGGCCTGGGCTGCGTGTGCTGGCAGAGCTAATGCAGCGTCAACTGAGAGAATTTGATCCCTGCTTTGGAAGGCCGGCCGCATTGTCAAATTCCCGGATTAGGCGGCTGCAAAGGCGGGGAATGTTAACTGCGCCGGTCAGCAGGCTCGGACGGGATCAACGCTCTTACAGTGGCTGCTCTGTCGCTGGCTGATAGCATGAGATGACATGACGCCCAGCCGCGTCGCTCCCTGCTGACCCACATATCACACCTACGTCCAGAAAGTCCCAAATAACTGTGCTAAAATCTGCCAGGGCTGTTAATTAATTCTCACAATAGGTTGGCTGGCTTCAGGCTAACATAGGACATGCTTTGGCTGCTGTCGGCATTGGTCGGCGCTTAAGAGTCGGACTCCAGAAAAGGTCCTGTGTGACAGCTTCATATCTGCTAACATATACAGCGCCTTCCAGAAGTTTCTGATCCCTTTTTTCACAGGTAAAGATTTCAAGTAAGTTATGGGGATTTTATGTGACAGACCAAAGTAAGTTTAGTAAAGCACCTCCACTTTGATGCTGTAGCTCTAATTGAACACCAGCGCAAACAAGTAGGTGTCTGTGTTGGATTTGATCTCAGAGACTTATCGGAAACATTAGTGAAAAGAAACGCATGATGAAAAACAACGATCATAGAGGAGAGATCAGGGATGAAAGTGTTGAGTAGTTAAAGGCTGTGCAGAGGCCACAGGTTCAAAACCTGGCCTTTTGACTTTTGCCGCATTTCCTTTTCACTTTCTCTTCCCTCATTTCCTATCTGCCTACTATTCAAAAATAACACAAAAAAAAGGCCACTAGAGACTAAAAATAATCTTTAAAAAGTTGACACACAATTCTGGATCCACTTTGATTGGGCACATATAGAAAACTGTTTATACCAATAATTTGCAAGCATCATTTGTATCTCTTTGAACCGGTGCCAGCGATATGGTCTATCACCTTTTTTTGACATGAAATATGTCTCATGAAACTGTAAACAACCCCAACGTGTACATATGCCGCACGCACCTCATGCTGTTAGGCAACACCTAAGAGTGGAAAATCTTAGACAAACCCTCAACCTGAGCACACCATACTCTCTGTGAAACACAGTGATGACAGCATTATGCAGTGGGAGTGCCTTTCTTCAGCACTGACAAATGGGAAAGGGTTTATTATTAAAATATGTTAAAAAGAATTCCTATTAACTTTGCACTTTGTGTTCATCTCTAACATTAAATCCAAACAGACCACATTGAAGCATGAGGTTGCAACTTGAAAAAAAAAACAAAAAAAGGTCAAGAGATGTCAATATGTTGGCAAGAAACGAATGGACTATGTGTCCAAGTTTGAAAACAAGTTTCAAACTTGCAGACAACGTCCAGTGGATTGTTTTTTAACGTTTTGAAAAGATTATGATCTGGTAGACTGATAATCTTGAGCAGCATATGTTGGCAAGGCATAGTAGAACCTCTGCAGAGCCTATATACGCATTTGTCTAGGTCATGTTTTCAGCTGAGGTGACTGAGCCATGAATACCATCAGTATAGCAAACACCAGTGCCAAGAATAGCCACGATGCAAATATGTGAGAGGGGCATGCATGAGAAAAGCATGTGAGCTGGATGGAAGCAAGTAGAGGGAAATCTCCAACCGAGGTTGATCAATTAGAAGCTCGCTCAGGTACCCTACGAGCTGTCAAGGCTTGTTTAGGTTGTTGTTGTTGCTGCTGTTGTTTATTGAGCCCAAGCTATTAGGGTTTGTTGAGGAAGAGTTGTTGCTGAGCCCCCACCACCAACCCTCCCCTCTTGTTTTCCTCCCACGGGAAGGCAGCCATGTCTCCAGTCATTACAGGCTGTGTATTAGAGGTGGATGCACCGTGTCTATATTCAGTCATTTCAAAGCCACCCGCTTCTCTGCTGCCTGCTCAGCCTTGGCCGGCGTGCTGCAGCTGAGAGGCACTGGCTCGTGTCATTGCTCTCGGGGGCATTGCCCCGGTCCTGTTTGCCTCTGTTTACCTGTCTGCTTTAGTCTGCCAGCGAGTCTGTCAGTCTTCTCGTGTCACCTTGCTGCTGCAGTGTGGCAGGCCTCACTGTTTCTGTCCTGTTGGAAGACTTCATCCTGACACTGGTCTGGTGGTCACAAACAAGATCTGATATTCATTATAGCACAAGTTAAGATGCGGTGCTCTGAGCTTGTTAGGAGCAGCAGGATAAAGTTCACTGACTATCAAAATGTGTCATTAGTTTTAGAAAACCACATTTTATGCTCTTGAATACGCCTGGGCATTAGCTGCATATGCAAACTTGTCAGACTAGACTTTGCACTTCACTCAAAGTAACTCAACTTATGCTTTAAATCAGCATTTTGTTTGCTTTTACATCGTCTTTAAAAAGCAATGAAGACACTTTACTATTTCACGTTATCTTGCTGTACAACCACAAATGTCTGCATTTTTTTTATGTGAAACACATTGTAGTGCATTAATGTAAGCAGAGTAAAAAATGGAAGATGGCTTGCACCAGTTCATGCTAATAAAATATATACTTACTTTCTTTGTATTTCTACAAGCTGCAACAACACAGACCAACCTCCATGTTGCTACAAAATAAAATAAAAAATCCAGCCTTGCTACATTATATGGATGGTGTATGTGTGCACAGTTACAGTTCTTCCATGCCCATATTGTGTATGCACGATTGAAGTTAACCTGTTGACAGATTATTGTTAGTCTGCCTCTACTCCAGAGTAAACGTGGACCTCTTAACAGGTTTTCTAATGAATGTTTTTGTAGCCTGGCTTTTTAGTTTAAGAGATTTTGGTAGGTTTGTGGGGTGTCGTAGTGGGTAGCACTGCTGCCTAGCAGCAAGAAGGTTCTGAGTTTGATTCCCAGCCCGGGATCTTTATGCATGGAGTTTGCCTGTTCTCCCTGAGCTAGGGTGACCACATTTTCATTTGGGAAAACCAGGACACCTAGGACCGGGTGGGGGGGGGGGGGGGGGTTGATTGAAAGAACAAATTTCTCACCGGGATTTGCTCCGTGATCAGAGGAAATGTTACTTGGCGCAGAACAGTGGTGAAAATTGGAAGTTCGGTTTAATATAATACAACTCTGTGAATAGTTCCGTCTGAAATGAATGAAAATAGTTGTTTTAATGGTTATTGAGTCAGATATGTGGCGGTAATGTTTGGTTTATCTAAAGGTTTTTATCTGTTACTGTGTAAATAAGTTTGGCTGGAATTTAAGGACAGATTCTAATAGATCTGCAGAGTGGGAACTATAAATCTGATAGGAGTTTAATTTTTTATTGTTGTTATGCACAATATGCTTAACTAAGTATTTTTTGTTGTTGAATATTAGAGATTTTGCAGATATATTTTGTAGATACATTGTTTAGATTTACTTATATATTTCTAACCCTTTTATAGAATAGAATAGAAAATCCCTTTATTGTCCCACAATGGGCAAATTTACAGCAGCAGAAAGATTATTGAAAATGTTCACACAAATGAGGACCTTAGAAAAATGTATAAGAATAACATAATAGGGAAGAGTTAAAATATAAACAATAAAATTCTGTAAAGTGTTTAAACAATATAAAACTGGAGAATTAATAACCAATATGCAGCTATGGACATTTTTACAGTAATTTGAAAATAGCAGCAACATCAGAGATGTGCAAAATGACAGCACAGTGTTATTTAACTGACTAAGGTTTATATCATTACATTTGATTTGATTTGTTCCTGCTACCGGTGGTTGGAATCTTTATTCCACTCTGGATTCTTGTGAGTGTAGTCTTTGTTCACTTTAACTTTTTTTAAAATAAATAAATAAACAAACAGTTTTGAAAACCTCGGTATTCATTCTTTTCCTGCTTTGTGTGTCAACTTTCACGGTTGCTAAGCAACAGAGCATACGGCGGTAAAACCCGCCGAAGGCGTCCTTGGAGGATGCGTCCTAGGTTTTCGAACATAGCCTCTGATTAAGAACAGGGCTGCCCGCACTGACGCGGCTCAGGGATTACGTCACACGGAGTGTCGTGCGCAGTGAAATCAGGACCTTTCCTCACCCGGGACGCCCGGGACAGGACGTGAAATACGGATATGTCCCGGGAAATACGGACGTTTGGTCACCCTACCCTGAGCATGCGTGGGTTCTCTCTGGGTACTCCCACAGTCCAAAAACATGTCCAAAAACATGACTGTTAGGTTAACTGTTTTCTCTAAATTCTCCTTAGGTGTGAGTGTGTGCGTGACTGGTTGTTTATCCTGTTTGTCTTTGTGTTGCCCTGCGATAGACAAACAACCTGTCCAAGTTGGAGCCCGCCTTTGGCTGATAGATAAAATGGTGCATCGTGAGATATTTAAAGTTGGGATTCTGTTTTAATAAGTCAACTTTATCCCTGACCTGTCTGCTGTGTTACTCAGTCTTCATGAGGCTGTCAGTTTTCCAAGGTTCTCAAACAAACAAACCTTCACAGCACATCATGAACTAATATATAGGCTACAAGAACTTTGCAAGATTTTTATTTTAGAGGTATCAGGATAAAAAATTAATACGAAAAGCTCATGGTTTAAAATTTGTGGTTGAGCCATGAAAAACTCTTAAACATCCTGGAACATTTTTGGCAGTATATCTTGCACAAATGTGATCTAACTGGAGCAAAAAAGGAAGTCAACTCCAAGAAAATAAGAAAAAAATGCAAAACTATTTGTCCAAAGGCAGTTCTAAACTTAAGTCTACTGTCTATAGGTCCTGTGATCCCCCCCCTCTACCCTACTAGCCACCTCATAAGGATGTGGTAAACACTTCAGAACTGTGTTTGCCGTCTGCATTTGATGTCACTACAGCAGCCGCATTACAATGCTGAAGGACACCTTGTGCATATCTCAAAGATGCAAGGAGCTTTGATGGCTGGGAATGACAGCAGGTTGATAACGACAGTCTCAGTGTATGTGGCTGTTGATTCAGCTGCAGCATATTTTAAACATATCAAACTTATTTGCATGTAAGCATTTCGCAACACCAAAGAATTTTTTTTTCACAATTTAACTTTCTATAAAAAGGAATAATCCTTGAATATCATGTTTAATTTTAATTTCTCTGCACAAATATCTACTTAAATTATTCATTTTGTTTGATTCAAAGAATGACAATAAAATTTTTCTTTTTTGTAAAGTTTAAGTGGAAATAATTGTTCTGAATGACAGTGTAAGTATTTGCATGCCCATTTAAAGCTTTAAGCTTTAATATTAACATATTGTCCTTTTGGATGATAGAATTTTAGTCCTCTCTTGATTTCCCCTTTGTAAACAAGGTTTAACTCATTGTGTTTGCTTTAAAAGGACCTTTTGAGCTCATGATTATAACATGCGAAAGGTTGTTGACAGCTCCTGAACTGTGGGCTGTCAGAAGATTTTCGCCTACAAGCCAGTGAATACTACTTAAAGCATCTTCCTTTTATAATGGTAAACAAAATCAGATTTGAAGTTACTGTTAGTTGCTTAATCTGTCGAGTTAATGTTCTGATTTATATACAAAAAATTTCAAAACATGCAAGGAAGTGTCATTCTGCGTAGCCCTGAATGCAAACAGAAAAGGTGAAACAGATGTTCTCCAAAACGTATATATCTATATATCAGTTTCTGAATTTATAGTACAGTAAAATGCAGCAAGACTACTGCTTACTGTAGGAATCAGCACCACATGACAGAGTGTGACACATAACCATACAAATGTGTGACCCAAAACAATGAACAATTTCCTCGTCCTCACAGATCTTCTCCCACTGCCTCGTGGAGTGAAGGGATGTCTGCATCGTGATCAACATCATCAGCATCAACATGACCAAGAACTAAAAGGCATACTGAGCAGTGTCACACCTTATTATCAGTTAGCTGTATTAAGGTTGCTTTAAACTAGGGGGATGGGCAGGATAAAATGACACACAACATAACTTCTCTGTTCTGTGGTCACATTAGGTTAGAAAAAACCTCTGAGGGATCCAGAAAAAGAACATACAGTACGGCCCTTGCACACTCATCAAAGACATAAATATCCTTATTAGTTTGGGCTGGGGTCATATGTTTGAATTGTTGATTTTCCTGAATACACTGATACATTGTACAGCTTTGAAGTTTTGTTTAATTACAAGAATAAGGTGTACCAATGTATTATATATGCACTATAAGTGAGAATTATTTCTACATATGGTGGAGTAATCATTAAACATATGTTTACCTTGAAAACTCTATTTTTTGAGTTGTGGGCTTCCTTGTTGCTATGCTTTTAAGTCCTTGATTGTGTAAAAGAATGCGGATAATAGTAGAAATGCTGCTGTTCAACCATCTTCAAATGAGACTTGAGTCCCGACTGTTCCTAAGTATCTAATTTCTTTTAATCTGTGTATGAACCTTTATTTGTTCCCTGATGAGGTGGTGACATCTGACTCAACTGCAAATGGCATTAGATAATCCTGAAATCTTCAGTTGTTCAGAAATATTTCCTCACTTCTGTAAATTTACATTCACCCCTCTTAGCATAATACAGTCATGGTTCACTTCCTTAAACTCTGTGGACTTTCCCTTCGTTGAGATTATTGGTCAATCCCACAAGTGCCGTCATGCAAGTCCTTTTAATGCTAGAAAAAAGAAAAACAAAAAAAAAACAACAACCCAGAAACATTAAATTATTATCACTTAAAAGTGGCTTTTTGTATCTCTGCTTTTCTCCTTGAACCCCAGACGGCCTTAGCAGACAGCCGCTCACACTGAGCCTGGTTCTGCTGGAGGTTTCTTCCTGTTATAAGGAGTTTTTCCTCTCCACTGTCAATACAAGCATGATTAGTGTGAGGGATTGCATTCGAGTCAGTGAGTCGATGCAATCAAGTGGTTTTCCTTAGATAGAAAACTTTGAATCTTGAGAACTGTAAAGTGCCTTGAGATGACATGTTTTGTGAATTGGCACTTTATCAATAAACTGAGTTGAATTGAATTAAAAGTGGTTAAAAAAGCCTTTCCTATTCAAAACACATTTAGAAACTCAGGGCCAAGTTTATTTCTAAATTTAATACAAAGACAATTCAAAGTGCTTTAAATAAACTAAAAAGCAAAATAGAAGAAAAATAAAAGCGGCATAAAAGCAAGGAAGGATAAAAACATGATAAAATCAGGGAGTAAACAAACAAAAAAAACAGTTGGAGCACAAACTTAATGATACCTCAGTTCAACAGTCAATGGCAGTTATAAACAAATGTTTTTTTGTTTTTTTTTGTTTTTTATGGAGGATTTTTCCTACCAAAAACAAAAACGGCCCATTTTCTAATTGGAAGCAGGATTTCCTGCACTCAACCCTTGAAATGCTCGTATGACAGTGTGGGGTCCTGTCACTATGTCTCCGACTGAGAATGCGACTTGGTTACACTGAAAGATGAGGATGTCCCTTTACCTGACTGGTCAACACACATGATTTTCCCTCAGGAGTCTAGGGTTTGATTTTGTTCTCCCTTCTTTTTTCTCAAATATATTCCATTCTCCATCAAATCTTGGTTTCTGCTCTCAGATCTAATGCTTCTTGCACATATGTGTTCTCCTCCCCTTTGCTTCCTTCTCACTGCACGCAAACCGGTCTCTTACCAAGTCCAAGATACGCTCGCAAACCGCTGGCTCTGCTGGTGGATAATTTCGCTCTCTCTCAAACACTCGCAAACTAATTGGCAGTGTCCAAACGTCCACTTTAACCACTATATAGAGCCCTCTATATGGTCACGCCATTTTATTTGAGGGTCCCAATTTCTAGTGCATGAAAAAGTTGTGGACTCAACATTTCCCACAATGCACCTGGAAAAGTAGTGTGCATCCATGGTCACTGGACAAGCAGATATATCCCAGAATGCTTTGCAAGAGCTCTCCTCACAAAGTCTTATGGGATTTGTTTTGGGGCTGAGAGAGAACAATGATGGGGCAGGCACAGTTTGTGGAGCAGGAGTCACATGAACAACAGGAAGCAAAAAGTAGTGATCATCTGTGCAAACTGTCAGTTAACTGAGTTCACTATAAAGTCCACTATATAGTCCCCACTCTACTTAGTGATTGAGGGGTTTGGGCAGATGTTTGGAAACAACCCTTGGCTTTGCTTGTAGATTTCGCTCTCTCTCTCAGACTGGACTTGGAGCATCGCCTAGAAACCTTTCCAGCCAATAGAATCATTGCCTCAGAAAGGGTTCACTTGTTTTCTTTCTACTGAGTTTCCCTGTTACTTAGAAAATTGCTTTTAAATATATATTCTAATGAAATAAGAAAGCTGAAATAGGAAAGAAATTATAAAAACCAAAAAAATGGGGTGATCTCAAAAATCCAAAATCTCAACTCAAAATTAACCTAATTTTCTGTTTAAGGTGGAATCAGCATCTGCCCTGACTAGCATTCTATGAAATGGGAGTATTGTGTTCACCTCAGGTCTGAATATGGATAGACTACAAAACTCTCAAGTAAGTAGCTTTTAAGGCTAAAACGGTTCAGAGATCTGCTCAGTTTTTTCCATGAGGTCATATCTTTTATTTGACATTTCAAAGACCATGGCACATAATTGGTTTAAAAAGAAATATTTGCCAAGCAATTTTATTATCAGTAAGCAGCAACAACCAAACTCAGTAGAAGAAAACAAACCCAACCTTCTGAGGCAATTGTTCTATCGGCTGATGTGTGAAATCTAATGTGTTCTACTTTCTTAGTTCTAGTGAGAACACAGGCAGCAGACTTTTGGATCAGCTGTAGCTCTTTGATATACCTTTTAGACCAACCTTGTTGCAGTAATCAATTCTACTAAAGATAAATGCATGAATGAGTTTTTCTAGATCCTGCTTGGATTAGTCCTTTAGAATAGAATGTCCTTCAGTTGATGTTCTTAAGACCTTATATGGTCATTTTGAGCCATTCTATTCTAATTTTGAAGCTGTTTTTCTGTTTTGAATACATTTTACTCCAATTTATTATATTTTAAGGTGTTGAATATAAGATTAGATCCTGTATTGATCTTAACACAGATCTATAACTTTAAGTTAAGGTTTCATTTTGGACAGCCACATGTCAGTTGAAAAGAAAATAATTTTTAAAACCATATGGTGTTACTGTCTTACCATTTGTGTGTGTGTGTGAGTCTTTAATCTGCTCATGGTAATTAATTTAATTAATTTGAGAGTTCAAGTTTTTCTGTCAGTCACCAATGAAGCTAAGACCTACAAATAATATGATAAATATCAGATAATCTATAAATTGTATGTAATACTGCGTAATTTATTTTTATTAAATATTTTTATAATTTCAGGTCTTTTCATTAAAAAGTGTGAAGTAATGCTAACATACTGGTACTAAAAGGGTTAAATTCCCTCCAATATTTAGAGATAAATATGTCAATTTTTATTTTTTTAGCTGTTTTTACGTCCCCAGAGAAATTTATTATAGAATTTTAAATAACCAAACAATCTAGATAAATGTCTTAATACATCTTAGGCTTTCTATCCTGAAAAATGTGGTGAATCATTTAGAGTAGAACTTTTATATGACACTTACAGTGATGATGTTTAGATATAAACATTTGACCAGAAATGTTAATATCTGCCTATACCAGGTATTATACTTAACTAATAATAAATATAACCTATTGATGATACCTAACCATTCATCTTTGTCCTCCCAAGTTAGCATCAACATGAGGTCTGTAATTGAAACCATCTGAAGAAACAAAGTTGTGGCTGTAGCGAAAACACACTTGGTGAAATGTGGACTTCAGCAGATTATCCAAAGACACTTGGATGTGTGGATTGGGGGAGCAAGAGACAGATTTCCTGTTATACGTCTTACCATGTCACGGGTAAAAACACCAGCAGATTTATTTCTTGTCTCTGTCTTTTAAGGATATTTAGTACACACAGGTTTAGAGAGAAACAAGTCAGCGGTCGCACTGTTTGACAAGTAATTAAGGCCTTTAGTATGTACAGTTGGTCCTCTGTATATTTGTTTATGTCAGACTCACTCCCTAGGGCCTGCTGTGATGCGATGGTATAATTCAAAGCGTTGCCTCCTTCCCGGAAGCTGCCGCTCGGAACAACACTTTTCATTGGAAAGCAGTCATGAGATATGAATGAGTCACTTTCAGCTGGGCAAAGGTATCTGCTGAGCAGAAGGGGGGAGCAAGACAGAGAGAGAGGTTTTCTTCAGTCATGATGATTATCATCTGATTGCTGCAGCAACCAGATGATGTTGATGTACAAACAACAACCTTAATGCTTATTTATTGAATCTGCCAGAGCCAGCAGAGGTAAATGCAGAACCGGATTAGATTATAGCTTTTTTGAACAATTAGCTTCGGTATTGTTGGATTCAATTTGAACCTGGGCTGCAGGGGTCAGGATAAATCAAAGTGTTCACTCAAGTGTTTACTCTCAGATAATATCCATTATGTAAGCTTGGGAAAATGGGCTGTCGTATTAATGGTTATGCGAAAGAAAACTCACAATGGAACTGAACAAAAGCAAAGGCATAAAAGGTTACGAAGGGAAACAAGGGGTTTTGGGATAGGATTTCCTTTAGATAGGGAAAGAAAACACATGCGGTTTGGTGACAGAGGGAGGCCCGGCTGAGAGGAGGAACTTGTAAAAGGAAATGCCGATGACACACACATCAAATAAATGACATAGCCGTCCAAAGTTCAGCAGCGTACACCAATAAGTGAGGTCATGGTGGGCAGGATTTGTTACTTTGGCAACAACAGGCAGTTAGCTCTCCCACTATCTGTGTCCTAATGTACAGACAGGCGCTGAGTCAACAAAGCTGGTGTTTGGAGTCAACCTTTAAAAGTCACGACCTTAGCAAAAGGTGCAGAGGAGCTGATGTGTTTCCTATACAACACAGACAACTAAAGTTCACTCCCTGCATTAGCTGCTGCTGATCAGCCTTGCTGACAAAACCACAATTATGATAAAGCAGCACCTCCGTAAGGATAAGGATTCTGCAAAGTTCATTCTCTATTGTGTCATAAACTTTGCTACACTCATCCGGTGTGGGGACTTGGACAAGGAAGCAGAATCATAATGTGATGACCAAAGGCTTACTCATCCGGCAGCGCTTCAGATCAGGAACCTGTAGAGACTAAAGTATTTTTCCAGTACTTCATATTTTACAACTATTTGCTTTATTTACCAAAAATAGATCTAATGTCATCAACTGAAACTAATCATTTACCCAAATGTGTTGCAATAAGCTATGGATAAGAGATGGAATTGGTATGATAAACAAGGAGAGGAGTGACTCCGTTCACAGTTGGGTGAGGGTAAAGACCCCTCCAGGCAGAGGTTTGCCTCTCAGGTCAGTGGCTCATAGACATGAACTCACAAAGCACAGAGAGAAAGGTGACTGGGGTCACTTAGGAAACAGAAAACAGATCCAATCCTGGTTTCTCCTCTTCTTGTTTTTATTAAACCAATCATTACAAAACACAATATAATCACTAATTTATATATATTTTAACTGTCCTTTTATTTTAGAGCATAAGTGTTAAGTTGAAGAAAGGTCACACAAAAGAAATGGATTAGTTTAATCCACAATTTAGGTCAAAACTTTAATTGGGTCACTAACACAGGAAGATCAACATCAGAGCATGCTCCACCATATATGGCCATAAGGTTAAAGTTTGGGCTCGTCTGACCTGAATAACTTCACAGGTCTGCAGTTTTCCAATATGAAGGGAAGCATAATACTGTAACCTGTGAGCATCATTAGGGTGGGGGAAAATTCAATCATGACAGATGATTCTCCCTGGCTCTACCTTTCTGATATATCACCAAAAAATATTCAGGTTAACCTGAACTATTTTCTATATTTATGCTGTTAAATGTGTAGGCTGCTGGAGGACATAGGGACAACTTTTCCTCATTCTGCTTCCTTCTGTCTCTATTCTCCCACTCTGCAGTAGTTGTTAAGTTCTACTTATCTTAAGGAATGGACAGAGCCGATGACTAAAATTACTCTTATAAGAGAGGGTAACCTCAAGTTGTAGAGGGAGAAAAGATGTGTTCAATCAGGTTTGTGGGGTATTTCTGAATTATATAGAAGACATGACTGGATAAATGTGATATATGTGATATTCCTGTATAATTTTGATTTGTTTAGAGGTCAAGTTTTGGTATATGGTATAACATAGGCACTTAGTTTGTCTTTGGTTTGCTTTGGTTTTCTTTTTTGTTGTTGTTTGTTTCCTTTTTATTTTGGTTTTGGTGTTGTTTTTTTCCTTGATATATCCAAAAATGGACAGAAAACTGATGTATATCTATAAGTTTCTTGATATATGTTTCTATCTTCTTTGTATATTCTTTCTGTATGTCTGCTTCTGCCTCTTGAACCCCAGACAGCCTTGGCAGATGGCTGCTCACACTAAGCCTGGTTCTGCTGGTGGTTTCTTCCTGTTAAAACAGGGCGTTTCTTCTCTACAGTCACTACATACATGCTCTGTGTCAGGTATTGCTGAAGAGTCAATGACAAAATGCAAGCGTCAATGCAAGCTCATCCAGGAGGAGCACATCTTGCATGTTAATCTTTTCAAAGAACAACTGAGTGTCATCAGTAGGCTTCTCCAGATCAAGTGCAAGACAGACCGAAACAGAAGATCCTTCCTGCCTACAGCTATCAACACCTACAACACCTATTTAAAAGAGTAACGTATGAGTTACTGCAACATTTAATTTCCCTTTGGGATTAATAAAGTATTTTTGAATTGATTTAATGACTGTATGAAATCAAATGTTTTTCCTTCAGAGCAACTTTTAACCAACCTGAATGTATTGTCTCTGAAAAGTACCTTAAGAATACGAGTTATGAATTGGGGCTATATAAATAAACTGAATTGAATTTACGTGGAAGGTTAGCTTTTCATTTTCGGTTTCATAAGTAGCTACAGTGACATAGCATGATGCTGCCACATCATTAGTTCAGATTTAGATTTACCTCAGACATTGTGTTTTATATATTTGATGCCAGGCACTAATCTTACCAGATCGCATTCCTGCAAAATCTTTGTGTATTCCCTCCATGGCTTTTTACAAACTTTAAACAAGATTTCTGAAGGATTTATTTCACTAACATAACAGGTTGCTTTAAGCTTAAAGACTACATGTAGAGGATTAGAGTCAGACACTGCAATAAGTACCTTTAAGCAATAAGTTAAATGCTAATGGGTCTGTAGGTGCAAACAGGGACAATAAAATAGGAAGAAAGCTACTAATAGACCAATACTCTGGAGAATCAGGGAAGCTTTAATTTGTAGTTAAAAGAACATACTGTTTTAAAATCAGTGTTGTTGTTTTCTTTGCTTTACACAGTGAAAGAGAAACCTGGTCTTTTACTCTATATCTGATAGTGAAATAGTTTCCTGTTCATACATGTGGCTGGATCGCTCTTCAATGAGTGAAATATGTTCTGAAAATATATATGAAACTTCCAGGGCATGTCGCTGCTCATGTGCACATTTTGACATATTTGCATGTCAACACATTAGAGAAAAAGGCTTCCAGCAGTATGATGTAAACAGATTTTTTGTGAAGCTGAGAACACATAATTGAATCCATGCCAAGTGAGACAACAATCACTTCTCTGTGACAGTGAGGGCCAACAGATTACAGCTGTTTTTCTGTCCAACCATCTCTGAAACTGTGACTCAGACACCAATGCTTCTATTCATGCATGAGGAATCCATTTGTCTGCTTTCCACAACTGGGTTATAGGTGATGCTGTAAAAGAGTCTGAAAATACCACATCCAGTCAACTGTGCTCACGGTCAGGGTAACCTGATCGTATCCTTCCCTCCTTCCCCTGCTCAGTCCCTCCCTGAGCTTTTCTCTCCCACACCCAAAATGTACAATGAATTCATCCCAGCTCCCTAATCAGCGGGTTGGACCTGTGTTTATGACCTGGCCTCAATAAATGCCGCCACAGAAACAGCCAGAGAGTGCTGGTTCCCACAGAAGTTGGCAGGAAAAAAAATCAAATGCTTAACATTCCTCCACCATCTATAATAGTAGTAGCCTTTAGAGCAGAGTTGGCATCGGTGAAGGGAAAAACAATTTGCAGCCTCTGAATGCACCACCCCGTGTGAAACAATGAACATTGAACTGTCCCACCGATTTTCCAGTGCTTTTTAAGATCTACTCCTCAAATCTCTCCCTGCGTGACGGCAAAACCCAAACAAAGCACCAGTTGAAATCTTTGGCCAGCGAAATGTCCATTAGTAGAAGTGAATGGGATTCGGTTTGTGGGGGGTGTGTGGGGTGTGGGGTTTGTTTAGCAACAAATGTTCCTGGAGACTTTGTTTCAAGCTCAGAGGCTCTCCGAGGGCAAGGCGAAACTGTCTCAGAACCACTGAAACTGTAGCCATTCACTTGAGTGATAACCTCAAAGCTACGTGTCACAGCCTCCATGGTAACAGATATTTGTCTATTGTCTAAACAGGAGGCAGCATACACAAGGCTCCTTTCTTAGATGCACTCAGTGTTTTAGCTTACAACATTATTGATTTTGACCTTTAAAATAAAAAAAACATTTTGGTTTATATTCATAGTGTCCTAGTTTTTTTTAAGAATTACAGATTGGAGGAGATTCAATAGAAAAGCAACAACTTTTTGATCCAAAAGGTGTAGATCACTCATATTTCACCTATAATCTAATAGACCATAGACTCATCCAGGCGGTTGCTGTAGTGGTTGAGTCAATGTGTGGGGAACCAAGAGGATATCTGGTTCAAATCCCAACACCTGTTACTCTAGCTCCACTCTAGGTCGTATCTACCTGGATGCTCCAAGCTGCCCACTGCTCCCTAAAATATGAGTTTGCTTTATCTCATCAGTGGTGTCAAAAGTACACGCATTTGTTACTTAAGTAGAAGTATAGATACTGCAGTTTAAAAGCACTCTGGTAAAAGTATAAACTTGACCTGTTTACTCAAGTAAAAGTGAAAAAGTATGTGCTCCAAAAAATACTTTAAGTATAAAAGTATAAAGTAACCTTAAAAAAAAAACAGCCAGATGCCACTATATTCTTTGAGATCGGGCCAAGGATGAGGGAGGTCTTGTTGGTCTCCGTCTCCCGATACGCTCTCGCCTGTGTCCGAACTTTCAGACATTTCGACATCTTTCTCTGAATCCGACATTGTAGCATGGCAAAGACAATTCGTGTTTGCAGTTTGAAGAACACCTGCTTGCTTCTGATGATTTCCTTTAGCTAACCAATGAGTGTTTGCGTTGTATGACTCATCCAATTACACTAGTTTTCACTAGATTTGGATGGCGCCAATGATCTGCATTGGATGGCACACATGACGGGAAATAAATACTTATAAACATTAAACCGAAGCCAAGAGTAACAAGTAACGTTTGTTTTAAAAATGTAAGGAATAGAAAGAATTTCCAACAACCAAAAGCTTTACCCAACTTTTGAAAGAATGGCAAACAAATAATTTGTAGCATTTCTTAAAAGAAAAATAAATTCCTTTTGTTTTTACCTATTGTAGCAATCAATTTTCTTTTTAGATTGATCTATGGAAGTAACTTTTAAAGCAACCTTAATGCAGTGGCGGCTGGTGAAAAATATTTTTGGTGGGGCTGATATAGCCTAGTGTATGTCTCCAACTAATCCGGAATAATTCAAATAAACAATTGGACAATACATACAATTTAACAGTAATGATTTAATTTACTATATAATAACAGTAACAGTGATGATTTGGGTCACTGTGACGGGGTTCTTTGGCCTCCAAGAATCCAGGCTCAGTCGGGTTACCAGTGTTGGTGATTTATTGTGCTCAAAAACTCAAAACAGGATGCAAAAGAAACTAAACATGTACAAGATCCTCTGGGCCTCAGCCTCCCTCCAGTTACCAGCAATGTAACAAAGAAACAGAAAACAAAAATTGCCGCTTTTCTTCCCACAGCCCTTATTAAATAGTTTAAGCCCCTACAGGCTCTCTTATTTCTGATTTCTTCTCATTAATCAGTTTTGTCCATATATTACATCCACAAACAATTGATGTACAAAAACAAATAATTTTTACAACTTAATTATTTTACACAGGTTCATTGACTTATTCAATTACACCAAACTGGGTTTGAACCCAGCAAAGACGCAGCCAGACTGAAGATGACAAGTCCCCGTAGCATACACACACACACACACACACACACCCATACCCCCCACACCCACACACACACACACACGGCTAACCCCACTGAAGTATTAAGTGTGCACCCCCAATATGCCAGCAGGTAACCAGGACAGCTTGTGTGTTTTAAGTTAATGGAGCTACTGGGCTCAGCGCGAGCGTATTGGTCCTCACAAACACAGTATAACAGGAATGTGTGTGTGGCGCACAAAGTTAGAGGATGTGGATTCGTCACAGTCACAATAACCATGACATGAAATTTTCCTACCCTACAACATGGATGTTCTTCTGGCAAACGGGTAGATAAATAAGGATCTCACCGAATTTGGTGGAAGCTGCATCTCGTTCGTTACGTTCGCCATCGTCCCTCTAATTGTCTGCACCTGCTTGGGTTCAGAAGCCTGTTAAAGTGCAGTATTTTCAGAGCCCCAAGACCATAAAGTTCTGAGACGCTGATTGGCCATTAAATTCACCTAGCAATAGTACATGATTGACAGATTCTCTGCAAATGTGGGGCTGTCTGATCACAGCCCCAAGAACAGAGACGGTAGGAGTCTGTCTGTGGAAATCCACAAATTAATGACAGTAGATAGGGAAATGTAGTTTATATAATTTGTTTTGCTTATAGGTAGACACTCTAGAGAGTAAAACTGACATTTATGAGTTAATTTCTAAAAATATATTTTACGTTTCTCTCTTCTTATCAGGGAGGGTGGTGCCCCAGCACCCCCTATGGGCCGGCCGCCACTGCCTTAATGTAGTTATTTTTTGTCCAGTTCTGCAATTGTGCCCTCTGGAATAAATTGGTCGTTGACAGACATTCTAATGCAGGTGTACATAAATACAGCAAAAATACACAACATAGAGACAAACTTGTAATAGCAAAAAAAAGAACACATAAGGCTGTCAAGGTGGCAGCTGCAAGGAATAATGTTATAGTGAGGCACTTAAGTCGCAAATGAGCAAAATATATCTTTAAAATTTTACCAACTGGTATCTTTAACAGCTTTTCTTTTTATAAAAGACGTTTTTGCATCACATCCATGATTACCTGATTCGTTTTGTAACTGTTTTGCTGGCTGTGTTTTTCTTGCCCTGGTACCATCTAGTACACTTTTTCAATTTCATAAAAAAAAACATGTTTTTTTTGGTATAATTTAACTGAAAAAATAACAACATTGAGAAAAGCATTTTGCATTTTGCAAGGACTATGTAAGCCTTTACAAAAAGTGTGTTTTTAATTATGTTGAGATTATTAATGCAAATTAGGCACTTAGCAAGCCTCAGCAAATTCCAAAGGTCAATAGGGATTTAAGTAGAATAAAAATGTATATCCCTTTTTAATGGAGAAAGTAAACACCAGCTGAGTCTGAGATATTCAAAGGCTAAAGTCGACCTATGTGGTGTTTCCATCTAAAACCAAGATGAATCAGTTTTACTGTTAGAGTGTAAGTGTGATCAGTAAAGAACCTCTATCATACTGGAGGTGGACAATATTGATTTCTTTAGCCCAGTATATCAGCAAACTGATATATTGGCCTGCTCTGAATGCAAGTGCACAAACCAATTCACAGCCTTCCATCACCAAGCATCACAAGAGCATCCTGACTGATTGCTGTAGCCCATGCAAGTCCGTTCAACCAAAACACACACATAAACACAATCGTGGCGGCCCACTCTTCCTCCTCAAGGTCAGGATGCATCAGAAAGTGCATTCTCCTCACCAACTGTCTGATGGCTCTGACATGGCGCGACCCATTGTGCACACATGTTGATCTGTCCCCAGACATAGTCTGACAGCTGCGTGGTAGGGCAGTTTTACACCAAACCATCAATGCATTTCAATGAGAGGATCTTGCAATTTTGTTTTTGTGGGGAGGTGTGTGTGGGTGGGGGTGGGAGGTGATGATGAGAGGCTAGCCACCTTCAGGACAGACAAGTCTCCACCACGTGCAGCATGTAATCCAAAACCAGCCCAATGATTATCTCCCCTCCCCACAAGCGCTGACTCAATTCTGATTTATGATTCGAATGAACATTGATTTTCCAGGATGGCCCACCCCTTCTCTCTCTCTTTCCTTCCATTTCTCCTTTTAACAAAGGAGTGAATGATGTATGTGCATTGATTTTCAATCAATTATTTTTATTCTCATTTTATTTAAGCTTGGACAAATTTTCAGTGGCCCCGGCGGAGAGCAATGCATCTCTATCAATATCTCTGTACCTCATTACTAACTGGCCTTCTGGTAGTTTGGGGCGGATAATGAATTAATTTCAGTGAGCCATGTTTGCTTAAACATGGCAGTCACATAAATTTGGATGCATTCTGTTTTTGGCTGCGTGAAATGCTTGTTTTCTGTAGCTGTCACTGTCCTTTTAATTGAGGTCATGTATCGGCCTCACTTGCATCATGCAAATATAAAGAACTGAGTGGATTTTCAGAGCTTGACCCCATAGAGTACGATATACTAAGTAAGATCACATCAGTAACATCTAATGTCACGCTCATTTAAGACGTCTTTTTCTACTAAAAGACCCTAACATTCAAGGATGGAGAGTTACGTAATATTACAACTGTTTTTAAACTATAAATTAATTACTCATTTACATTACGATATAATAGTATCATAAGATATCTGACAAAAAAAAAATGAAGCAAACCTTTTTATATGCAAGCTTAGCTAGCACTAGCTAACAATATTAGCATTCCATAAGGTTGCCTCAGCTAAATTCGAAGAGGCAATTTTTTTACTTTCCTTTTAATTTGACATACTTTTTAAAAACATACTTGCCTTATTAGGCATTTTCAAGGTAAACTGAGTGACAAAAATCAAATAATATATACAATAGGGCTGCAACTAATGGTTATTCCGCAAATCAATTAATCTGTCAAATATTTCTTTCAATTAATCGATTAATAATCGGATAGCCAAAGGTTCCTTAAAAAATAATTTTTACGAAAGTAAAGGAGGTGAAACTAAAACTTTTTAAATTGAGGAGTTGTCGATAGAGCATCTTGATAGACAAAAACATTTTTTTTATAAATGCAAAATGTTTATATATTTTTCTACAATTTTGATCGTATTTCTTCTCTAAGTCGGTCTCTCTCTTTAGTTGACAATTATTTCAATCATCGATTAATCTAATATACAATGAGATTGCTTTTGTCAGGGTTTCTACTTTTAAGAAAGTTCCAGAGTGTCCTCCCCTTGCTGCCTAGCACTGATGTTCAGCTGGCTTAAAGAAGACCTCACTTACATAACTTACAAGAAACATAAATCAGCTCTTTTGAAATATTTCCACCTGATCAATACAGACACTCAAAATGTGGACACTAGAAGAAACTCCATCTATCACTTTTTTAAGGTAATATTGTTTTAAAACCACACAGCAATACCCAGCCAGCATTAAATGACATTTGCCACTAAATTAAAGTATACTTTATAGAATTCTATGTTTTGTATATGATGTGATTTTCAACATCATATACAAATATACATTTCAACAGGTATATCTTGGAAAAAATATTTAAGATAACATATTTTATTGTTGAAAGTAGTGATATATGCTTTTTTTTTTTAGCAGCATCAGGCAGAGTTGTAGCTTTTCTGCCATAAGTATGATCATTATATTTGCACCCATCAGGTTATCTAAAGGTTCTTCAGGCTGTGTTGAACTAAACAAGGAGCAACAGAGTTTAGTTTCTATGCTCCTTAGCTCTGGAACTGACTGCCTCAAACATAATATATCAAAAAAAAAAGTTTGCCTTTTTGAATCTTGACTACAGAAGACATTCATGTTTGCTACAGCTTATTCATAGGATCAAATATTATTTTTTGATTTAGTTTCTATACCATAGCTTTTTATATGCTGCCATACCAATGCTTCTTTCTCTTTATGAGAAGTTGAATGATTTTTATGTTTTACATTTCTTTTTTATGCATCTTATTCTTCTGATTTTGTGCAAAGCCTTTGTCTATAAGCCTGTATGAGTGGCATTACACAAACAGATTTGCCTTGCCTATTGTAGGAAAATAAATAACAGAATTCCATCAAATGGCATTCAATAAAATATAATTTTAGTAGTTATTCCAGCTTTGTTATTTGTCCTGTGTTTCCATCAAACAGATTTTTTTTTTGTGTGCAGATAAATTGTACATGCAGTAGGGATTATAAAAGGTGAAGAAAGTTTAGAAATCCTCTAACGATCAAATTGATTTCAGACAATATGCTAGCATTTTAATCTCCACTGTTTGTGTTTTTATCTCAACTTTTCCCAGGGCCTTTCTTTGAAGTACAAAAAACCTTTAAATAATTAACAAATCATCTTAAGGTGACATATTTTTTTTCCAAATGTGGGGAACACCAGAAGGCATTCAAAGTGCTCAAAACACATTTTGTTGTAGTGCACTGGGGAGCAGCCTCATCTCATATTAAAAACACACCAATAAGTGTTTCCTCACTACTCAGAAAAACCCTTTTAGAGCAACTCACTGATTGGTTTGACAGTGATACATTCAAATGGGTCATCCTGTAATTGTTCTTTCCTGTGGCTACTGGCCGAGCTGGAATTACATAACGATGATAAAGCTGGGGGACCTGGCCTTCCCAGATAAAAGCTGCCACGCAGGGCCGCATGCATTCTCTAGATGCTTCTTCTGAGAGGTCTTCAGAAGGAAGTGATTATTGTGGAGCTCCCCACTAATGCTCCACTGGGACTGGACCAGTCAGTCTGTTATTCATCAAATCCATACAGTGTAAGCTCTGGCAGCTCTGGAAAAGCATAAATAATGTGTGAGCATGTTATTCTGTGATGACATTTCACATAGCGACAAAGGACGTTTTAACACACTCTTCTATGTGGACATTTTACACCCCAACAAAAGCACCCACTGGTCTTGGATGGAGATAATGGATGGCCCCAATTTGTAACATAAAAGCAGTGAAGATATTTTTTTCCAGGGCTGTTGAGGGCAACCAGCCTTCAAAAGACATCCCACTGCCATATGATCAAATCAGATGCTAAGGGTGACCAATATGACCTTGCAACTAGAAACAGCACAAAGGGTGCTCAGTTGTCTGCTTAGCCAGGCAAAAGAAAAACCCTGCTCAGAAAACAATGGAACTCTTGTGTCTAAGCGTTGTTTATCTCATGAGCGAATGGTGTGCCAGGCTGTGGAGCAGCTCTGCACTCATGAAATAGTCGCCGGAAGAGATGCCGCCATGGCACACGAATATTACTGCAAAGAGGAAATGATAAGAATGAGACAGGGTGACGTAGGTCCAAGCAAATATGTGTTTGGAATGCTACAGGAATGAAGCGTCACTCATGAGGGAATGCAGCGGGGTGAACACCAAGCAGTAAAGGAATTCCGGGCAATCTAATTATGATGTAAATGTTCTACTTTTCTTTTGATAAACATCACAGACCTGAGTCATGTTTAAATAGTCCTTGTGTTTATTTATTTATTAAATTCACTCTTTTAATACATTCATATTTAAAATGTCCCTATAGTGAAAATGATGCACGAGTTTACCAATGACCACAGGCCTGTTTTTCTTGTATCCGTTTTCTGTGTTAAATAACATTTGGATTTGCCGACCTATATCTGTTTTGCTCCAGAGAGGTAGCTAGATAAGATGATAGAGGCAGACAAATTTTTTTTTTTTATCACATGATCAATTGTCATTTTCACAGCCCAAATAACAAAACGTTACTCAGTATTCCTCAAATTTGTCATGTAAAATGGACTCATACCTTATTAACAATGCTTAACATAAACCAGGGGCTGCCTTACATTTTACTGGGATTACTGTACGGATATGCTGATTATAGGTATCATAAACCATAAATCCAGTTCTTAAGACAACACAATGTGCAATGTTTGGTGTAAGAGTACAAGACGATCTTCCTTGTTGTCTTTATTGTTTTAACACATAGTGAAACAATTTCATGAATCCCAAGCTGCATTTAAAAGAATTTCTCATTGGTATTCAACTGTCTACTCCAAGTTTTAAATTTTACTGTTGCATTATTTAAGCCTTAAACTCTGAAATTTTGAGGAATTAATTAAATTCAGCAAAATTCTCATTTTTATGTATTCATATTTTTTTTGCTTCAGTCTACTCAGACAAAACAGGTTTGTGTTAGAGCTTCTGAGTAGCAATTTAGTTTTCAGCGGTAAGATTGTGTATAGCCCTTTTACATTGGAACCAGCTCTTTTTGCTTATTTTTGGTAGTTTTCAATTAGCATACAGTAGAGCAAGCTACAGGAATTTAGATAAAGATGGCGAAGCAGGTTTTAACCGTCCATATGTAGTACAAACACAAGGCAAAATGGAGGACCTACTACGCAACATATGGCAAATTTTACCTAGTTTTACACACAATAAATCCAGCATACAGTGATTTAAGCATTGAAGATAAATGGCAGAGTTATAACTGTCCCTGTTTATTAGGAGTCTCAAGTTTCGCTTACATTGTGACCCCAGGAGACCAAAAGCATGGACAGAGGATCCAAATAGATCATTTGAGTAGAACAAAAGAAATAGAGGGAAAACATATCACAAACTTAAATCTATATTTAATATAAATAAAATTCTGCCCCTAAAACAATCCATTGAAAATACTTGGCTAAGTGTAAAAGGCTGGAATTTTTTTGTTTTTACTTCAACTATTCCACGGACTAGTTCCTGGACTAGATAGGCAGCATAAATATAAGAACGTATAACCGCTTTGAAAGCAATTTGGTGATCTGCGAGTATGATACATTGCGTTAAATGCAGCAAATACTGCTTTTTTATTAACCTATCATCTAACTCAAAATAATTGAAAAAATGTAGACTACACAGTGCATTTAAACAGAAATAGCAGAGAAAATGCATTGTTTCTCTCAAAAACTTTTTTGGAAAAGGTAATCTATCACATCCCAATGTATAAAGTGGAGGGTTTCAAAACAAAAACTGAAGTTGACATGACAAGGGGAAGTTCAGTTTAAGTAATGTGAAGCACCTATGCAGTATAGTTCACGTATAGCAAGTTAAAAATATTTTTCACAAAAAGTAGAACAAATGAAATCCAGAATCATTCATTAAAAGTAACAAAAAAGGCTGAAAACTTCATGAATTAGTTAAATCTACTGCATGTGACTGGCTTATTCTTAAAAATTATCTGGGGAATAATTCTGAGTTAATTTATACAGATTTTTTTTCCATATAACATATCTAAACTGGAGTAAAACAAACTATAACTTTGAGGAACTGCTCTTGAATATTAATTCTACATTTTCCTCTTTTAAGTGCAAATTAGATTAGGGAAAAAAAAGTTTTTTTTAGTATAGTGAAAATTTTTGCCAGTGGGGAGGATGCACATTTTTGATCATTTTAGCCTTTTTGATAAAGCAGAAGTACTCCTCAAAGCTTATGAAGTCAGTCAAACAGCTGAAAAGAGAGGAAAAATGTTTCCTCTTAGGTCATGTGTGTTCTGATAACATAATAATAGCTTGTCATCTCTTAGTCACAGTATTTCCTGCGGTTGTTGTCAACACATTTTCTTCACCTCAGCTACAGCTCGAACTCAGCCCTTTAGAACAGCGCTGTTGCAACTGTAACGCGTGTCAAAGTTGCAGCTATGTTTTCTACATCAGGCTATTTCAGCTCACATATGACATCTGTGGCGAAACTTCTCGCCGACAGTCAAGACTACTGGGAAAGAGAGCTCATCACCGGCTTATATACACGCCAAAAATAACCAACCAATCAGAGGCGAGCGTTTGACAACCAAAAGAGCCAATCAAAACCGCCAAAGCCCCGAAATGAGTCGTAGAAGCGCTCCTATTGGTCATCTGTGATATCATTCGCCGTCGCGTACGTTTCTCGCAGCTGATTGGCTGCGGCGCGGCAGCCTGAAGGGGGCGGGGCGGCTGGGATCCAGGTTTGAATAGGGGAAGTTTGCAGAGCGCAGTTGTCCAGCAGCCAGTCTAGTGCGCTGTTTGCAAAATATCCTGAGCTGCAAAAGGAGAGGGAAGAAGGAAGTGGAACACTGACGGACGGACTGCTGCTAAAAACAACCTTTTTTTGTGTGTGTGGCATCGCAAAGAGGATCGCTCTTTATTTCATTTACCGACTAATCATTTGAAACGCAGCTGTATAAATATTTTTTTTTTTATTCATTCAGACAAAGAAGTTTGTGGAAGAAAAATGGATGTTTTACCTATGTGTAGTATTTTTCAAGAACTCCAAATAGTTCACGACACAGGCTATTTCTCAGCCTTACCATCCCTGGAGGAGTACTGGCAGCAGGTGAATATGAATTATTTTTATTTGGGCTTCAGCTGGAACCGAGCACATTACGCGCTCCTGTCAGATCAACGCAGAGTTCAGGCGCTTCGAATAAACTTCATATAAAATCCTGCTGTAAGTGCGGTGGAAGCGGGGCACCGTTACTGATCCGCTCTCAGTTTCGGTATGAAGTTGCGCTGGCACGCTGCTGCTGCTGCTGCTGCTGCAGCTTTGACACTGACAGCAGCTCAGTGCGGCTGGTGCTGCATGGCGCTCAGAATGAATGGAGAGACAGCGAGCCCCATTCAGAGACAGCGCTGTGTCTTTATTTTTAGACAGACTTCTACAATATAAGGCTTAGTGCTTGTTTTACATCCGAGGAGCTGCTTTCGATCCTTTATAAGAAAGAACAAAAAAAAAAAAAAAAAAAAAACGCGCACGGTGAGGGAGGAAGTGCAGTTTTGAACTCCCCAGATGACAGATAATCAAACCATGCGTTTGCTTTGACAGCGTTTTCCTGCTCCATCACGCTCACCTGCATTCACCCTGAGGTTTGAATGAAGTCCATAACGTGACGCTATTAAATGTCAAATACTTTGCGCATGAGTAGAGACGACAGCGCGACTTGGAGACATTCAGGGAAGGCTGCAGGGGCGCTTCCACAAAGTTTTCCATTTTTTGAGGGGGCTGATCATCATGAGGGGGCTTTTAGAACTTTTTAACAAAATGGAGACCCTGTATAACTTTAGAATAATACACTTTATGCCAAAAAATATGAAATAAACGCATGTAGTGATCTGTTTCATTTTAAATGACAACAAAAGCCACTCTTAAGTTATCTATAAATGTATGTTTTTTTTGTTTTTTTACTGAAATGTTGAAGAGTTGCTCTCTAAATATGGTGATAGATTTAAGGTTAATGTGCTTCTTTCAACAAATGTTTTAGTAGAATTTTGTCAGCTTTAGTTTGAAAGCTGCACTACCTGAGTAAGCATGATAGGGGGCGCTCTTTTAGTTTCCCTATGTCTATGAATTGTGTTTTTGTTTGATGTTTTTTTTTTTTTACAACCAAAAATATTTCCCTAAATCATATTTGAATGGATCTATAAAAAGTATTAAGATTTAGCCGACTTTAAACAGCCAGCTGACTGGCAGTGCACAGCAATATCTGAGGAATGGGGGGAGGTTTAAGTAATGTTACTACATTAGAGTGAAGAAAATTCTGTCTTAATCAAAGATTGACATTAAAGTAAGTTTGACCTGTATGAGTCATGCAGCACATTTTTTATTAGACTTACGATTAGGACTATCTTTAAAATCCTTATCTTAGTGCTGGATTCAATCCTAATTTAATTGTGAAAGAACCTACCACACTTCGGCTTATTTTAGTTTATGGGGTTAAATCCTGAGAAAAAAACATTTTATTAGAATTGTCAGGTCAGACAGGAGAAGCCTAAACATAATCTCTTTATGTAAATGAATGAATGAATTAATTAATTTGTAGACAAAAGTGTTTAAATATCAGGGTCAAGCAAATGCCCTCTCCAAGTTAAAGTGTCCTCTTCCCCTTTAGGCCCCAAATACTTTTGAGGTTCCAGAGGCCTGTGGGGGAATATTTTAATTCATATCTGCCTTTCCTCTCAGCACCATCAAAACAAACTCCTACTCACCTTGTTTCCCTCAGCTTTAATGGCCAAAATGTTCATATTAAGTAAAGTGGAAGTTGCAGTGTATGTTTTACTGGACTTGCTAGTTGCTGAGGGGAAGACGTGATTGCATGTCTGCAGGAAAAGCAGCTGAATGGTCCTTTGAGGCTGCAGGGGGAAGTTGAGTGTCTTCCTTAAAAGGACTCTAAAATTTGCTCAGTGAGTCATCAGTGCCGAAGCGCCGAGATGACAATGCAGGTTTGCCTGCTGGACACTTCCACCGGCTCACTGCTTGTCATGTGGGGTTTGATGATGGTGATTTAGGGAGGCGAGGTTAAGGAACAAATGTGAAACCAGATGTGCCATATTATTTTCCCCTATGAATCATTCAGGTCTGCAGAGATGATATTAAACGCTCCTGCCACGTTCTCGCTCAAGAAGAGATGTGCTTCAGTAAAGTGTCCCATCAGTGCTCTAAATTGCCAGCTTAACTATGCACAGAGGAATCAAATCCATACTGTTTCCTAAATTGCTGAACCATCGGGCCTGATCTCCAAAAGTGCAGGCATAGCCGGGATTTCCTGGTTTGCTCTTCCTGCTGTAAGCATTTAGCAAACATGACACATCACCAAAAAGCATGTTGAGGATGTGCACATGCATGATTTAATAGGATTTCCCTCACAGAGGCTTTCTGCTGCTGTGAGTGAACCTCATCTCTTCAGGGAAGCTGTTGAACTAATCTTTCTTTTATTTTTTTCCTTCTCTTCGAATTCTGGCAGACTTGTTTGGAGTTGGAGCGCTACCTACAGAGCGAGCCCTACGTCACCTCGTCTGAGCTTAAGTTCAGCGCCCAGGAGGACCTCTGGAGCAAACTGATCCTAGCCTGCGGGGACAAGGCCAAAGCTGAGTCTGACCCTAACCTGGCCCCAGCCCTCGAGGAGGACAATCAGGACAACCAGATCTTGGACACCAACAGCGTGAACTCTGATGCCAGCAGTGAAGCTTCGGACAGTTTTGAGGAGCTCTCCCCCACGCACAGCTTTACATCCAACCCGTTGGGGTCCGTCTTGGTCGGCTCCGAACCTTTTAGCCCCTCGGTCATCAGCACCCCTCCGTCGTCTCCTGAGGCCACCGTCGGCGCCGCCTCGGCGGTAAACGGCTGGGTGGCCACGCACGCCGCGTTGAACCTGCCGGTCAAAATCAGGACCGGCGGCGGAGTCGGGGGAGCAGCGGGGAAGGCTGCAGAAAAGACTGGATCCCTCTGCGGGGACGCATCCCCAGACGCCCGGAGACGGGTGCACAGGTGTCACTTCAACGGGTGTCGCAAGGTTTACACGAAGAGCTCGCACCTGAAGGCGCACCAGCGCACTCACACAGGTGAGTTTCAGTGGGAGTGAAGGAAGCATGTGCTCTGTGTGTAAACAGGAGATGTAGGGGGTGCTCACAGCTCAAGGAAATCCAGTTCATCTGCGATGGTTTCAAACCAAAGAAAATAACCCATCAGTGACTGCCGGAAGTGGTGCTAATCGAGTCCACCTTAATGGCAGTGCCCCCCCCTCCTTTTGTGTAATGTAATTAAAGGTCCACATTGCATGCCATCCTCAGCTGGAGCGCTGCTAGCATTAGCTCTGCATGGCTGGATACCTAAACTGTGACCTAATCTATGTGGAATGTGACTGACGGAGCCAGTGAGTGAGCAAATGGCAGGGAGGGAGGGACGGAGGCAGGGAGGGAGGAGTTGGTTGCACATGGGAGATAAAAAGACTTGCAAACAGATTGAGTTTCACCATGGGAAAGGGGTGAGTGGGCGGGGGAGGCAAAGTGGCCTCTGTGTTTTGAATTTTCATTTAAATGTCCTCTATTTATATTCAGTAATGTGTTTTCTTTTAGTTTGCATGTTAGTAGCTACTCCCTTCAAGCATTCCCCTACATAGAAATGCAGTCTGCATTCTCAACATGCTGCAGGTTTCATCAGAATCCGTACTGAGCCGACAGGCTCTGTGGAATTCCACTCTCGGTTGGATTGTCTGCACCCGTGTTTCGTCATCTGATCAGCACCCACCCATGCTCGGCTCATTTGAATGCATTTTAATAACAAAAGCCGCAGCTTTGCTGGGAGGGAGATGACAGAGCAATCTACTGTAGGGTCCCTCTAATGCCTTCCTCTATCCACCCCACAGGTGAGAAACCATACCGGTGTTCGTGGGAGGGCTGCGAGTGGCGCTTCGCACGGAGCGACGAGTTGACCAGACACTTCAGGAAGCACACAGGGGCAAAGCCATTCAAATGCAATCACTGTGACAGGTAAGCCGGGCCCCTCCTGTTTGCGATAAGGTTGCTGTATCTGCAGCTTTCTGCGTCATCAGATGCAGATCTTTAAAGATTTAAGCCATTGCTGCAACACAGTCAGGCAGCCAAAAACAAGCTTATGCAGAAACTTGGATATCATCTCTACATCTAATGTTTTGACCAATCCTGGGTTACTCTACAAGTATTTTTATCCATTTTCTGTTGAAAAGCCACAAAGCTCCAGTATATTAATGTAACATACCAACACCAGGTGCATACTTACGCAATTGTTTTCTATCTTTATTTTGAACATGCATATGTGAACACTTTATGAAGTTTCTGTAAATGCCTCAAAGTTCTTGTTTTGTTTAAAAAAAATTTATTTTAAAATTGCATCGTGAATATTTAGGAACAGAGCATGGATCTGCCAAAAGACCTGTGGCAACTTCTGAGATCCACTCACCAGGGTGGCAAATGTTTTTGACAGTTTGGCTAGCAGATGATTGCTCCAAAAATCAGACTTTTATGGCTCAAAGTTTGCAATAAACCATGTAGGAAACATTTGAAATATCAGAAATATATTGCTCCGGTCTGATTAGGCCGAACATAAATATAGGGTGGGGAAAGTAATCTGTGGAAAGCCCTTATAACTGTTTGCAAATGTTGTAATCACCTCAAACCCCCAATAATCATGGTAAAACATGGCGGTGGCAGGAAAATCCTGCTGAATACTTGAATATAGTTGATAAAATCCCTGACAAGATTCGAAATTTCACTTATAAAGACTGAGCTTATGCTATTTATTCAAAGAAGAGCATGAAACAGTTTATCTTTAGATGTTTAATATCGCCACAGGTAAAGAAGGGTACATGGAGCATTTCAGATTTCTGGTTGTAGAAAGAAATATCGAAAGCCCCTTTTTCTGCCTCTGATTTCTGCACCACTCTTCTGATGGTCTGTCAGGTGAAACCCCATTAAAACACATTAAGCTTGTTAGGGGACAAAGATTGAAAAAGCTGTAACATTTTTACTGAAGGTCAAACGAAAGTTTTATTTTCTACTTTTAAGAACGATACTGATTTTTTTGACTACAGTTTAGCCAATCCTCAATATGTGCTTCTGATTCTTGACGATATTCCTTTTTAAGGGGAGTGGAGGCCTAGTGGTTAGGGCAATAGAGCTGGGAATCCTGAGTTGGAGCCCCACTCCCACAGACTGCCACTCTGGGTCTCTAAGCAAGACCCTTAACCCCCGATTGCTCCACACCGCCACACAGTCCACTGCTTAAATGCAGAGGTAAATTTCTCCAATGTGAGATCAATAAAATGCAATTATTATTGCTCCAATTATATGATAAAATGGTAAATTGATAAAAAAAATGTTGCGCAAGTCTTTATAAACAAACAAAGCATTAACATTGGATAGCAAATGGAACGAGCGGCAATGCGTGTGCTTTAGGTGATTTCCAGGCGTAGCTGCTGAATGCACCAATGAATTAGCAAATGCATGGATGTATTGGCCGATATAAGCGAAAACCAGCCGATGTATTGGTCTACCTCTAACTTGTTGGTCTTTGTGAGCTATCAACCTTAAATCCCTTCCCTCATTAGTGACTGACCTCCTTTCCTGCCCTCTCTCTGTCCTCAGATGTTTCTCCAGGTCTGACCATCTGGCTCTTCACATGAAGAGACACGTCTAACGCAGGGCACTCGAGTGGCGACAACTGGGCAATGCAGAAAGAGGAATTCCTTTTCTCTCCTTTTTTTGTTTTTTATTTTCTGAGGTTTTTTTTTGGTGGAGATAGAGAGAGGGGAAAGAATGAATCCAAACGCACGCCATCTCTCGACTGGTCTCTTGGTTGAACTGTCCCAGAGAGCAGAGTGGCGAGGAGGGGGGCGTGTCCCAGCCAAAGCATGCCGTTTTGCACCGTACTGAAATAACCCAGTGCCTCCGGGACCTCTCTTTTCAGAGAAGGGCGCTCTGATGGTTGTCTGTTGCAACAAGAGGACGAAATCACGGACGTCGGGGAGGAAATCTTTTTTTTTTCAATTGAGGACTTTAATTGCAGAAAAGGACAAAAAAATGCTTAAAAAAAAAAACAAACAAAAAAAAAAGGCGAGTGAATGATCTGTATGTATGGTGCATGATGTTTTGGGGGCATCTCCCGGACAGCAGATACACTGGTACTTTACAAACCTGTCTGAGGTAAGCATGTGTGCACTGTGAATGTGAGATAGGCTGACCAGCCCCCCCCCCCCATTTCTGTGTGGAAGAGGAAGAAGAAGAGGAGTGGGATGAAGAGTTGGATCGGTGCGGGGCTGGTACCAATGTTGCTGTGGACTGTATGAGTTTCTGTGGCAGAGGCAGGGGGGGAGACATTCCTGCTGTTGTTTCCCAGGTGGCAGTATGAGGTTGAGGCCAAGTCGTGGCCGCCTCGTCTGTCTGGCACCCTAACTCTGAAGATGTGGGGATGGAAAGGGGGGGGGGATTGCTTCTTCTGAAGCATGTTAGTCCTTGGGTTTGACCAGAAATAGACATGAATCCTTCTGGTATGTGACCCAGGGATTGAAGATCACCCCCTTCCTGAATGACAGAAACTTTTTTTTTGATGGTTCTTTTTTTTTTTTTTTTTTGGTGCAGCTACTAAATGTGCAATGTGTTATGTAGCCTGGTTTCTTATTTTTCTACAAGCTACAAAGCCCATTTGTAGTCCCGACTGTATAAGCTGTGTGCTTAGAGGTATAACACAACTATACTATTAACTTCAGTATCATAGACAGGTGTTGCATGGTTCTAGGGGATTGTTCCATTTTTATTTTCTCCGGTTTCCACAATAATCAGGACTGCAAATAGTTTAAAGAAAAGTGCAGCTAAAACGCAAACGGTTAGATGTTACAATATTGTACATAAAAGCCTCGACGATTCTTCTCTTTGTTTGTTTTTTTATTTAAGTAGAGATGCACTAATATGACATGATCAGGTCTGACCTGCCCGTAATGATTTTGAACATTTTTTATTTTTTTTGCAGGTTAGTAGTTCTGAATTGAACAAAAGTGAAGGAATAAATCGTACCGCTTTGTGTACCTAACTGTATGTCTCCAAACTTGAACAGATTTTTGTTTTTATATTAATATATATATAAACACACATTTTGTCATTAAACTTTAAAAAAAATAAAAAGTTTCCAAGTATTTTCTATTCTATTTGATGATGCCTTTTGAAGAGAGAGGGAAAAAAAGTGGAGATTTTAGGTTTTGATGCATTTAAAGTGGGAAAACAAGCAGCTTTTTTCAGCTTCCAAAGATGCTGATAACAGTTCAGGACTGATCAGAGGAAAATCGGCCAGTTTCACACAACTGGCTGATTAATTGGTGCATCTCTACTTCCATTTCTACTTTCTACATTCTGGTTTTCCATCTGCCTGGAGGTTTTCACTGCTGCTCATATCCATCTAATGCCTCAAAGACTTAATTTTTTTGCATACATTTTTTTAATGTCTGTCTATGTGTGTGTGTTTGTACACTTTCTTTCTATCTAATAATGCACTGTTGACCTTAATGGTGCCTTATGCAAGTGACCGCCTTGCGTCGGTCGTCTGAGTGATATTTTTTTATTTCAAAGCTAGATCAAGGCTCAACTATAAAACTGTCATGATGGTTACAGTTTCGCTTAATTGTGAAATTGAATTTGTAACTGTTTACTTAAAGTACCTGTTAACAGTAGATCACCTTTAATTGTTTTTTTTTTTATTTTTTATGACAGAACGGCAGATTAGTCGTTGTTCATCAGATTTAAATTAAGTTTGAACATGTGTATACAAACAAATGCTGTATGTTAAAAGCACTTACATTCATTTATTAAAGGTGTTAACTACTGTGTAGTATGTACCCGAGTCCATCTCACACAGTGCAAAGGTACAAGTGACTAACATTTAAAAAAAAAAAAAAAAAATTACATGGTTTCACAAATGTTTACACAAATGTTTTAATCAAAAAAAAAATGACATTGAAAGTCGCATTTAGAAGTACTGGTCAGTGCTCAGCAACAGCTTGGGGAGGGGGGAGCGCAGTGCTGCTACACTGTCTTAATTTTTTCTTTCTTTTTTCTAAGCTAACTTTAATGTACCTTGATCCTGGTAGTCAGCCCGTGGCTAGTCCCCCGCCATCACCCCCTCCTCGCTGTCCCTGCATCCCTGTAAGTGGGACTGAAGAAAAAGCTAAAGATTTATTGTAATTAACAGGCTGCAGTCAGACAGGCCTCGCCTTGTACTGCCTCTTGGTAATGAATTGCTAAAGGCTTTGTTGGCATGGAATCTGTCACAGACTGCTGACTGTGTAGGTTGGCTGTTGACCTGTCTGGAGCACGTTGTTTTAGCCAAGCTGCAACTGTAATACGGAAACCACAGTAGCGAGCGCGCCAGAAGAAGGGGTGACTGGGTGCACGTCAAACTTTCACGGCTCATGAGGAAATTTGGCCCAAAAGACAAACGTGGGTAAAGATTGAGAGTGGCTAAAAAAAAGTGGCTGGGATTTTTACTTATTAATGCTTCAGGATGAAGCGATCTGTCCCTCCTGCCCCGGGTCAGCGACCCCCGATGTAGGAATCCAATGTTGCAGCAAGTCTCAAACCGCGGCAAACTCCGAACGTATGGATTTCAGATCACTCGGGCGGAGGGAAGGGGATGAGTATAAACTTGAAAATGCTTGCTGCAGTAGATTTGGGAGTTGCTGCCGATGCCTCTTGTGGGCAAAGAGCTGCAGCAGCATCTATTCTGTGCGAACACCAGCCAATACCGTTCAAGTGATAATTGAGCCTTGATTTAGCATCATGTGTTTTTTTTTTTTTTTTTTTTCATTTTGCTCGCATCTATTTACACTTCTCCATCATCTCTTTCATCCCACTCGCCTGGCTGTTCTCTCACATAGAAAACACTCTCTCTCTCGCTCACACACACACACACTCAGCTCTTTGTTCTCAACTGAGTCTTTGTATAAAAAAAAAGAAAAAGACTTTTGTAAAATTGTTATGTTTATGCTTTATGAAATTTTTATTTGAAATTGTTTTGCAAAATTGTTATATTTCTGTATGAATGTATTTTTTATTGGAATAATAAGAAATTCTTATCTGACTTTGGCTCGCTTCCTTTGTTTCATCAATTGATTCTCCTCAGTTGGGCTTTTATTACTTTGAGTGCTTGTTGTGCTTAAGTGGAGGGAAATGGCTGCATTGCATCCTGCTCTGCAGTACTCAGGTTAAATTAGACTTGAAGATATAGTGCTATGCAAAAAATATTCATATCCTTTAAAAGTATTTAAAGATTTTTCAACCCATTACAAACCCTAATATGTTTAATTGGAAAACTATGCAAGACAAAGTTCTCAATAAACATAACCGATACCTTTCCATGCAAACAGTTTTTGCATAGAAAAATGTGGCAAGCATTTGTCCTCAATCATCCTGCAGAAATTTATTGTTCCACCTTTTGAGCAATTCCAGTTTTCATAGACAGGTCTCAGCTTTTCTCATCTAGAGATATTTTTGCTCATTCGTCTTTACAAAATAGCTCCACCTCAGACAGAATGTAAGGAACGCGTCTGTGAACATCGGTTTTTTTAGGGCTTACCACTGATTCCCTGTTGGCATTAGATCTAGGCTATGACTGGGCCTTGCTAACACATTATGCTTGGACTTCAACCATTCCTTAGTAAGCGTCTTCATATGTCCAGCCTTCTTTCCCTCATGGAAAGCAAACAATCGCTCCATCCATCTCCCCCTTAACTGTGACTAACTTATCTGTCCCTCTTTAAAACAAATATCCAAACAGCATCATGCTGTTATCATTATCTCACACTATGGTATATTTAGGGTGATGCGTGTATATTTTCCTCCTCTCAAAGTCTTTTGCATGCAGGTCACATATGTAAATATTGGTCTCCTCTCAACAGAGAAGCTTTTTTTTTTATTAAATGTTCTGTGTCCTTTAATAGTTTGGTTGGAAACTATCTTCAATCTTTGGTAAAAGTCAGAATTGAAGTGAAGGTCTAAGAATCTTCCCTCTCACCCACTGGAAAAAAAATCTAAATCCAGATAAGTAAATTTTTTCTTAAAATAAGTGCATTTGTTCTTGAATTGATGAGATAAAAGATACATTTTGCCAAAGGAACAAGATAATTTACACTTAAAATAAGAAAACATAATTGCATTGTTTTACTCCAAGTGCGTATTATCTAATTATCTTATTTTAAGAGTAAAAATACTCACTCTGTTGGCAAACTATCTCATTTACCAACTCAAATTAAGGATAAATACACTTAATTTAAGACATTTTTACTTATTTCAAGATCATTTTTCAGGCGTGGATCTCTGCAGCTCTTCCAGTTATCAATGACCTTATGCTCTTTTCTCTAACTAACGCTAATGTTGTGGGAAACTGTTTTAGTGGGCAGCCATATCCTGGGTGGTGCCATAGTGTTTCCATTTATAAGTGATGGATCCAAGGACTGTTTGAAATGATTAAAGCTTTGTAGTGTCTGCTTTAAACTTTTCTACAACTTTGATCTGACCTGTCTGCTGTGTTCTTTTGTCTCAAAGAAGTTTTTCATTGGTAGTTCAATGCATTTTATCTCAGGGTCTCGGGCTGAATATATGCACAGCACTGAAAAAGTTGTTCATTATCTTATCTATCAAAGAATCTGAGGTAAATTATATGTTAAAAAAAATAAGCGGGACAAATATGTTTTCATTAAAAAGGAAAATTGGATGACAATTTAGTAGGGAAACAGAATCCGATCTGACTTATTTTTCAGAAGGATGGGGAACAAGTTAAGAAACTACCCTTTGAGACTCATCCTAGAGTTTAAAATAACAGTAAATCTGTGTCCATTTAATCCAAGGCAAATATCTCAGCTTATAGTTAATAGATATTTCTGGCAGTAGAAACTTCAATGACTACAGATGATTAAAATGTGCTTTAAAGAAAACACAGATGCAAGTCAGATTTTTCAGTTGTTTAATATCAATATAAACACCAAACAAATATTCCACAAGTCAAACATGCAGTAAAACTAGATTACATAACAAATGCGCATTATGAAGGATACCAAATGCTCCGTCTCTGCTGCCAAACAAAATGTCAGTAAATTCTGCCAAAACAAAAGTCTCTTCATTAAATAAGCGATTTAGCATATCTGCTTCAGACAACCAAAACAAATCAGGATGAGGCATCATTTTAAACAAAAAAACAAACGAAAACACAACAGACAGTTGAATGTAAAAAGAAATTCACCCTCAACCTCATTAAGTTTACTAAACAGGGATAAATGTTTCGGATTCTGGATCAACTGCCAGACGAAAAGTACCTTTTCCTACCTGCCGACACACGGACCTCTGACTTCTCTCTATTTTTACTTTACAAATCATTTAGTTTGAAATATTAATTTAAATACAAATTCTCCCAAGAGAATTTTTTGGCTTGATATTAGTAACACAAGCTAAAAACTATATGTATATTTATTTAATTTAAGGTTTTCTCCTGTAACAACTCATTTTTAAACACCTCAGTGGAAAAAATAGAAATCTAGATAAGTTATTTTTTTCTTAAAATAAGTGCATTTGCTCTTGAATTGAGGAGATAAAAGAGACATTTTGCCAATGGAAAAGGACAATTTGCACTAAAAATAACAAAACACAAATGCATTGTCTTATTTCAAGTACTAAATATCTTTTATCTAAATATCTTCTTTAAAGAGTAAAAATACTCATTCCATTGGCAAATCATTTATTTACCTACTCAAATTAAGTGTAAATACACTTAATCTAAGAAATGTTTACTTATTTCTAGATCCTTTTTGCAGTGCTTTAGCTTGACTGTAACATTAACTATTAAATAGATTATTTCTGTAAAACAACAGGATGCCATGTATTCATGTATGAAACTTTAATCTACCAATCAATCAAATGCAAAAATAAAAAATTTACAGATTTCTTTATATTCTGCTTTTATTTATAACATTATACCTCAGTAGTTTAGAATGAATTTGTGTCTGTATTTCGAAATGGTTCAAAGGCTGCTAATAGTTAAGCAAGCAAGCATAAAATCTATTTAATTTTCTGGATTGACTGAACTATGCCAGAATTGGTCCCCCCCCCCCCCAAAATATCCAAGAAAAGTTCCCTCAGCACAATATTCTGCTGCAGTTGGTTTAATGTAAAAGAGGATTAAAAAAAGACTCTGACTGCTCATTTCTTCAAGTAATCTAATGCTAATCAAAGCAGCATAAATAATTTATCTCCATCTCTCAGTGCCCATGGCATTTTAATTCGAGAGCAGCCTTTATACATTTGTTAGCTAATTACTCTACTTGATATGGATAATGATACAAAACAGCAGTTGATAAACCAAAGAGGCTACTTTAAGACAAACTAACATCAGTATAAGATGAAAAAAACATCCATTCCTCTTGTGTTCTCTGTTGACCTCGCATGGGCAGGCAACGTATAAGTACCTCTGATTTCCAGTAAAAGCCCAGTGGTTTTTCTAAACGAAGCTTTTCCTCCAGTTGGTAATTAAGCCTCCCAGCTTCAGAGTGTTGAGGAGTTGTTGTTTTTTTGCCTGGGACGCCGCAGCTCCTTGATCTTCCCAAACTGCTGCCTTGCATAATTTGTCAATATCACGTCTAATGCACAGGCTGAAGAGAAGCCGCTCAAAGGCGAAGCGAGTCATTCTGCTCATAAAGGAAAGCCCTCATCACTATTAAGCTGGTGTTCAAAGTATTTATCCAGGGTTTAATGCATGTTTTTGAATGCAGCTGATTTGTGTCATTATCAGGGGTGGCCCAAGGTTTTATAGGGCCTTAAGCTAAATTGAGTCAAGGGCCAACTTTAAGCCCATCACCCCCCAGCCTCAACACCATATGTTAAAAGGAGGGCTTATAATATAATGATGATGGAAGGGTTAAATTTATTATGTTTTACTTAAAAGCAGTTAGCTTTGAAAAATGATGCGTTATTTGCCTTCTTTTAAATTTAATTTGACCTTAACGTCCAAATTCATCAATATATTTAGCTATAACGGAAATATAAGTCACTCTGAAACTTAAGTCAACAAATGCTTGAACATAAACAGATTAAATGCAAAAATGCATCTGGCAAAGACAAGATGTGAATGCGAAAAATGTATTTTGGGGGCGCAGTGGTTAACACACACGATCCGTTTATGGAGGCCTTAGTCCTCGATGCTGCCGACCCGGGTTTGAATCCAACCAGTTGTCTTTTGCCGCGTTTCTCTCTTTCCCGTCACCCTACTGTCCAAAAACCGAGCCACCAGTGCCGTAAAAACAAAAAAATCTATTTTGTTGATTTTTAAAACATAGTAGAGATTTCACAACTATATTTTGAGATAAAGTTGCTATATTATCAGTGTAGAGTGCACCTGTACAAATGTATCTATTTCTAAAGTCATACTGTTCCCAAAAACAAAGCTAAACCAGAAGCAAAGCATTTAAATTTTACTTTTTTATTTCTATTACACTTTTAAAAACCCCAAATCACTTGTAGCATTTTTTTTTAAGAATATCTGTTCAGTATTTATCCAGTTTAGATTAGATCAGTCTTGATCTAAACATTATCATAAATAGTCCAGACTCATTCAAACATCTAATTTTAAAAACTTAAATCAATCCTTGCTTCAAGTTTTACAGCAGTAGCCATGAATTAGATGCCAGTTTTAATCTTATACTAATCTTATAATCTTAATGTTAAAATACGTTTTTCCATTTTTCTTTAGGTTCAACAATGTAAAATTATGAGAATAAACATTAAATGTAAATACAATGACATGAAATTCTTTTTCTTTTCATAATTTTCAGACTTCTTTATCAATATAATACAGATTTTTATGTAATATGATTTGATAAAATGTTAAAATAAAGTACCAAAAGTTAATTCCGTATAGCAGGTACCAATACCAATGCCTAGCAGGAGATAGTATTCAACTGATTAATTTATCTTAACAATGCCAAAAAAATACAACTTATGTTGTGTCTTTTTCTGTTAATGTTTCTGTTTTCTACCAGGTCCACAAAATGTTTCCAGATTTAGTGGTTCAGTTTTAATTAGTAAGCCCATCACTGTCTTTATTACTCCATCAATAACTGAAGAACTGCTTCTTTTTATACCTTTAAAAGAAAATTGTCAAATGCAGATGCAGCATGTTCAGAATCAGAAATACTTTAATTATCCCAGAGGGAAGTTACTTGTTAAGCTCAATACGCTCACCATCACTACCCCGGATTGTAATAATATCAAACCTATAGGTAGCCAAATAGTCACACAATGACACAACCTAAAGACTATCTTGAAAATCAATAATTGGTATTTGGATATTGTAAGAATTAGTTAAACCTCTCCTGTTTTTGTGAAAATGCCAGCATTCTTAGAAGCCACGCTTATGGTTCTGTCGGCCTGAGTTTGCTAATACCTCAAACCAAGTCGGCTCACCATATAAATAAAACCTCCTCCTCTGAAGAGGTCCGTCTTGGATAAAGTTTCTCATAAGTCTGGCGCTAAGATCGCATTCTTCCTTTGATGTAACCAGTACTCCCATCCAGCGTAAGCGTTCCCACATTGATATTGTAACACAGAGTGAACCCCAAAGGATTGCTGAGAACAATCCATCATTTTAAGATGTTACACATCTCATCTTAATGTCTCACGGGGGGCTGCGGAGCCGAGTTCCACGATAGTGTTATGCTTTTGTCATGAGACAACGTAAAGTGTGAGCATCAGCCAAAAGTCATTGTTGTTTGTACTTTTTAGTTTTTACTCCACAACACTAATTTTACAACTAAGAGTAATTTCTCCAAGCCCAAATTGCATGTTTAAAAACCCCATAGCATTAGCCATGGGGGACATGCCTCTGCAGAGAAACACCCCAAACTTGATACTTGAAAGAACTGTGCAAAATTCATTAGGGTGGGCTGAACCATATGTTTCAAAAGCTATGCCCTCCCCAGGGTTATTAAGCATTTCTCTAAGCCCTATTCTCAGCTTAGTAAAACACCCCCTTCTACAAAATGTTTTCTTAATGTGGCTATATTTGTACCTTCATTTAATCCTTAAAATGTAAATGTAACTTATTTTAGTACAAAACGAGGAGTTAGAAATAAATTTGTAAAACAAAAAAGTTGAATTTGTACATTTACGACACAAGATGCATGTTTGTCACACAGAATATATCCACAGTAACTGTATTAGAAAGATACAAACGATTAAGAAAAATCTCCTAATAAAACAATTTATGACAATTAAAAGCTATATCCAATTAAAATCATTGATTAAACATCTGTGATAATAGCATTTAGCTTATATTTTACACAATCTTGATTAAAACCTATTATGAAATTTTATAGTTAGATGTTATTAACCCAAGCTTAAAACTAAATGTATATTTAGCTGTGTCTCCTCATTTTGGTTTTATTCTGTGTTATTATCTAATGTTGGCATATAGTAAAAGTGCTGCTTCAGTGCAGCCTTGAGATTACCCCCTTTGGTAATGAGGCATAAAATAAATACTAAATGCGATTTTAAAAATTAAACACTTTATTATCCCACAAGGAGAAGGTTGTCATGGGCCGCAGCTACTGCTTTACAGAAATTACACACTTTGTTCATACTGTAGCTAACAACAACATCAGAAGTATGTCATATAATACCCACAATTCATGGCATGTAACCCGAAACAAATGATTTTCAGTTTTACTACAAATGTATTGTAACCAGATGGATGGAAACTCAAAAATAAACACAAATCCTGCACTCAAATAGCAATCTAGAAATAAGTAAAATGTCTTAAATTTAGTGTATTTAATCTTAATTTTAGCAGTTAAATACGATTATTTTCCAATGGAATGAGTATTTTTACTCTTAAAACCGGATAATTAGATAATATGCACTTGAAATAAGACAATGCAATAGTTTTTTCTTATTTGAAATGTGAATTGTCTTGTTCCATTGGCAAAGTGTCTCACCTCCTCAACTCAAGAAACAAATTCCCTCATGTTAAGAAAATTTTCTTCTTGTGATTATTTAATGCACTTTAGGACGGAGCTACCAGGTCATTTTTTTCATGAACACCCTTGAGTGTTGAAGTTGTCTTTTTGTTTTTTGCAAAAAGAAGAATCATAGAAATTTATATAATAATTAGTGGTTAAAAACAAACTAAATTAAAAAGAAGAAAACAAATCACATCTGAATTCAACTGCAGATCACTCAGACCTGTGGGTTATTTATATATGGATAAATGGTTCTGTGGAGCCTTCATACTATGTCTTTCATATAAACTTGGTGGAGTTGGGAAAGTTCACACCTTCTGAAAATCTCCCACTTCAGGTTAGCCTCTGTATATTCTTGTTAAAAAGCAGAGAGTGGTGTTTTTTTAAATATGACACTGGAAAAAAACAAAATCTAGAGAAGTCATTTTTTCTCAAATTAAGTGCATTTGTTCTTGGATTGAGGAGGTAAAAGACACATGTTGCCAATGGAACGAGACAATTTACAGTTAAAATAAGAAAACACAACCCCATTGTCTTATTTCAAGTGCATGTTATCTAATTATCTTATTTTAAGAATAAAAATACTCATTCCATTGGCAAATCTTCTCATTTACCTACTCAAATTAAGGGTAAATCCACTTCATTTGAGAAATTTTTACTTATTTCTAGATCGTTTTTCCAGTGGACTCAGTACAAATTTCCCTGATGAAACCATGTTTACAGCAAATCGTACATAGAATATCATCTTCACCACTTTAAATCTGCATAACTAATGGCAAAATGTCACAAATCTGCACAAAAAATTCAGAAACTTTGAGTGACATTTTTTCTTGTCGGCACATCTGACCTTTTCTTTAAGTGCTTTTTGACTTTTTCCAGCTTCTAAAATATACGTCAGTTTTATTTCAATAAAACTCTCCATTCTTCGTTCTTCAATCGACAGCTGTGATAATCATTAGAGGTAGCTATCACTAAGATGGTTCAAAACACCAAAAATCTTTTTTTACTTGGCAAAATATCAACTCAAACACTAAAAAGGAATGATATATAACAGATGCTAACCCTGCAAACAAGACATGTTTGTCAGAACAAATCCAACATGTTGTTCGGTCTGTGCCGTCTGTATCAGTGAATCCCAATAAATGTGACTATCTCTAACGACATAATTGCAATGGGATTACTATTTTATCGTTCTCTTTCAAGCGGAAGGCCTTCCAATTGGGGATTGTAAAATAAATCATTATCCAAAATTGCTGTGAAATAACAGACATGCTTGCAGGAGTGAGAGATTTCCTCGCCTTATAGTCTGGTGAACACACACACACAAACACACACACAGGAAAATGGACTGTGATGGAGGCACAGAGTGAGTTAAATGAGGGGAAATAATAAGGAAAGAGGAGGTTATCAGGCTCTGAGCCTGCTTCATTCAGCCAGCCAGACTGCAAGTCATCACATATGCAGACTTTACTCCAGAGTCAGGGCTTTCTCTCCCTCTCTTTCTGTTAATGGACTCTATTAGGATTTGGCTTGTAGCGGGAATAGGACTGAAATCCGAGGTCAGCGACCCTCCTTCATGTTTTTGGCTCCAAAGAGTCAGTTTCCAACACTTTGGCATAATCGTAATCATCACCTGCCCTGATGAGATCTGTCTCGCTTACCCCGTCATTCACATTACAGTCTTGACTGCGACTCATTTGAAAAAAACTGCATCTAAGTCCTTTTGTTCCATCACCAGTCTAATATTAATCCCCCTCCTTAGATCCCCTCCTTAAATAATGCATGTTTTCTAAACTGAGCCACCAAAGACAGATTCCACACCTTATTAGCATATTGGAATAAAAAGCAGACATAAGAAAATATCCAAGAACATTGCTTAAGACAAAGCTTAATATGTTTGTTTTTCTTTGAGTCTATTTAGTTTTGAATTAAAGTTAAATAAACTCTGAGATATTTAAATCTGCAGAATCATTCCTACTTACCTTACTAGTGTTCAGTGCTTCATCTTCTTAAATATCAAACCAGCAGAGCTCACATTTGCTAATGAAGCAAATGGCATGCCCTCTATAAAAGTGTTTAAAGAAAATAAGTATTTTTTTCTGGAGGATCCTTTTCTCATTATATTTGTTCTATTAAAATTGTCATTATTATTGGACTTCTTAAGTTGTAGTACTAAATGTAATATTGTGTGCCTTATATAGGGGAATATATAGAGTCATAACTTGATTTAACAGTCATGTTTTTGAACTATGGGAGGATACAAGAGTACCAGAGAGAACCCATGCATGTATGGGTCTTTGCTGCATATATGCAATATTATAATATCCATCCATTATCTGACACAATTTTTCCAAGTGGGGTTATGAGGGGTGCTGGTGCCTATCTCCAGCAGTCAATGGGCGCGAGGCAGGGTACACCCTGGACAGGTCGCCAGTCCATCGCAGGGCAACACAGAGACACACAGGACAAAGAACCATTCACGCACACACTCACACCTGAGGACAATTTAGAGAAGCCAATTAACCAATTAACAGTCATGTTTTTGGACTGTGGGAGGAGAACATGCAAATTCCATGCAGAAAGAAGGGCTGGGAATCAAACCCAGGACCTTCTTGCTGCAAGGCAGCAGTGCTACCCACTGCGCCACTGAGCAGCCAATATTAGATATTCTCTAAAATAAAGGTCATACGTTGCCCTTCAACCATGCTTTAAGAAATATAAAAAATAAATAAATAAACCCATAAAACAGGCATGGACAAATATTCAAAATAAATTAAAAACTGCAAATAATAATTTAAGGTGTTTGCAGGAATTATCACCAGAGATATATATACAATCTTGTAATCAGTCAGTGGGTCAGTATATTGGACCAGTGGGTCAGTATATTGGACCAGAGGCAGTCACTTGGTGACATGGCGTGTACCACACACAACATGGACCAGGGAAAGTAAAGGAAAACGTTGTCTCGGATATCAAAAAGAGAATTATAGACAACCATGTTAAAGGAAAATGCCACCTCCAGCCAGCCTGATGTTTCTGTGCCTACAGCTGCACATTCAAAAAATTATATCTATGTGACTGTATTCAACATTCCTGGATGTGGTTGAAGCAGAAAAACTGATGAAAAATCAAAGATAGAGTTAATATGAATAATAACAAAGGAGCCTAGTAAAAACTTTTAAAGACATTAAAGATGAACCTCAAGTTTAAGGAACCCCAGAGTCAAATCCTACCCTACATCATTGTTTGAGCCAAAGTTAGCTTAATTAGCTCCATTCTTGGAAACAAATAATTAAATAGCCAGACTGGAAATGTATCAAACCATATGTTGACAATCCACAAAGTTTTTATAAATGTAATATGCACAGATGAGACAAACATGGAACTTTTTATTTAAGGAAATCAGCTCAGTATTCACATATAGAAAAATAAAGCATATCAAGAAAAGAGGCCTGTCAATACCATTAAACACAGAAGAGGTTCTGTTATATTCGGGGCTGCTTCATCTGGAACAGGGTGTACCGAATCTCTACAGGGTAAAATGAAATCACAAGACTATCAAGAGATTCTAAAGGGAAATGTCCTGCCCAGTGTCAGAAAGATTTGTCTCAGCCGTAGGTCATGGGTCTTCAACAAGAAAATACCCAAAAATGGCTATGTGGAAAGCATTAGAGTATTCTGAACTGGCCTTCTATAAGCCCTGACCTAAATCCTATTGGGCATCTTTGGAAGTAGTTGAAACATGCTGTCTGGAAAGGGCATCCTTCAAACCTCAGACAACTGGATCAGTTTGCTAATGATTACTGGACCAAAATACCTGAATAATAGAGAGGCGCAGAAGTCTCATTGACAGTTACAGGAATCATTTGATTATAGCAATTGCGTCAAAAGGTTGAACAACCATATATCAAGTTAAAGGCAACATCATTTTTCTCCAGGCCTTTCTTACTCATTATTTTTTAAAACATTCTGTTAAAGCATGGTTTAAAAGCCTCACATGACTTTCATCTGGTTATTTTCATGGAGTTTTAATTCATTCAAGTTATTTCTGTGACCATTGTGGGTTTTTTTCATTAAACAAAGGGTTCCAACTATTTTTCCCACGTCTGTTTATCCTCCACCACGTGAACACACCACGTGAAAACACCTATGCCGCCTATGCCGCCATCCAAGATCCATAGGTGTTTTCACGTCTGTCTGCGTTACCTGTGTCTGTGTTTTTAATGGATTAATTGGGCTATATTTCTTAGATTTTTTTGGATCACGTTTTTCTCAGAGCACTTCTTTAAGTGGCATCACAAAAATCGTAACACTATGGCGATGAGTAGCCATAAACAACTATGCAAGCCCAGGCCTAGGCCTACTCAGTCACGTAGGTCTGGCTGCACCTTCAGACTCCCAGTTTATCTATCATTTGTGTTTGCTCTGTACTCACCGTTCATGGGCGTCGTGGGAGCTGCAAATGAAGATGGATTTTATAATTCCTCTTGGCGGATTGTACTATCGAATGCTGGAACTGGGTTGTGTACTGACACGAGCGGATTTGCACCCCTAACTGGATGTGTTGCTGAGCCCCTTTGCCCGACCGAACCTGTCAGCTGGCCCGAAATTGGACAATCTCGTTTCATCTGTAGCAGGCGCGGCAGGGGAGCCTCCAGCAGCGCAACAAGATCAGCGCTTTGGATTACCATTCTTCTGTGTTTGTCAGGTAACATACATCCAAACCCAGGACCACTAGTGACTGAACTGTCGAGTCCCGATGTTTTGAAAAACAGCAGTGGCTTGCGTTTCATCCATGTCAATGTGCGCAGCCTTATAAATAAAATCGACGCTATTCGCATATGGGCTAAAACGACAGACAGTCATATACTCGTATTATCTGAGACCTGGCTCAAGCCTGCGATTGCGAACAATGTGGTTTACATCGAAGGGTACAATATTTATAGGACGGACCGTGGGAAAAAAGGGGTGGCCATATATGTAAAGGACTCCTTGGACTGCTGCGTCGTCGAGGCAATTAGTAAACCAAATTTTTTCGAACTCTGTGCCATTAAACTCAATCTCCCCAATGGCGCTTCCTTGACAGTAGTAGGTTGCTACAGGCCACCATCGGCAGTGGCTGGAGCATCTGCGCTGCTGTCTGACTTCCTGGGAAAGCTGTCAAGCGAGTACATCGTCTTGGGGGATTTAAACTGGGACTATCTCTCGTCGTCCTCTGCATTAAGAGACTTGTGTGATGCACTGCAGTTGACTCAGCTGATCAAGTCACCTACACGCCTTAATATTAAATGTATGGACAAATCTACGCTGCTTGACGTTATCCTGACCAATGCTCCACACAAATTTTCTGCGGCTGGTGTTTTTTGTAATGACGTCAGTGATCACTGCATGGTTGCGTGCGTCAGGGACTGTAAAATGGTTAAGACCAAGTCACGGTTTGTTTTTAAACGACATCTTAAGCGTTTTAATGAGCAGGCATTTCTTCATGATATTTTCCACAGTGACTTAAATGCAGTTTGTTTTATGGATGATGTTGAAATGGCCTGGGATTATTTTAAGAAAACTTTTTTAGCCATCATTGATAAACACGCCCCTTTTAGAAGATTTAGAGTGAGGGGCAGGGATAACCCCTGGTTTAATGATTGTATTGCTACTGCAATAAGAGAACGTAATGAGGCATGGGTAAAAGCAAAAAAATATAATAGTGATGCAAGCTGGTTGAACTACAGGGTATTAAGAAATAAATGCACAAGACTAATAAAAAGTACAAAAAATGAGTATTACCTTAATTTAATAAAAGAAAATCTCAATGACCCTAAGAAATTTTGGAAAGCAATAAAATCATCATCAGGCGATGTGCCACCTCCCACTATCCCTGAATATATTGTAACTAGTCAGGGAGAAATTAGGGATAAACAACATATGGTAGACACTTTTAACATGCACTTCATCAATGCTGGAATTGCTACTCAGTCAACTCTTCCAGCAAATGTTAGCAGAGGTAGGCCTACAATTACTGTTCCAGATCCAAATATGAGTCCAAATAGTTTTAATTTCAGCTGTATTTCTGCTTATGAAGTTCAGAAGGCTTTGCAAGGACTAGACTGTAAAAAGTCTGCTGGGCCTGACCAGATTGAACCGTATTTTCTTAGGACTGCTGCTAACTTGATTGCTGAGCCTATTGCCTCAATTTTTAATCTTAGTTTATGTAGTGGTACCATACCTACATCTTGGAAGTCTGCTTTTGTCCTCCCACTTTTGAAAAGTGGAGACCCTTCCTTATAGGACAATTATCGCCCAATCTCTAGATTGTCTGTGCTGGCCAAACTGTTTGAATCTCTTATAAACGAGCAACTCAAACTTTTTTTAACTGAGAACTCAATTTTAAACCCATTGCAGTCTGGCTTTCGACAAGGTCATAGTACAGTCACAGCTGTTACCACAGTCACAAATGACATTTTGAATGCTTTAGATAATAAGAAGTCTTGTGCTGCAATATTCATTGATCTTTCTAAAGCGTTTGATACAGTGGACCATGATCTTCTTTTGAAGCGATTACAAAGAATAGGCTTTAGTGATACTGTACTACGGTGGTTTTCAAATTACCTTAATGATAGAACGCAGTGTATTGTAATTGATAACTATACCTCAACATCATTAGAAGTTACAATGGGGGTCCCACAAGGGTCAGTTTTGGGTCCAATTTTATTTTCTCTTTATATAAATGACTTGGGTAAGGACCTGAAGACAGCAAAAGTGCATCTTTATGCAGATGACACTATTTTGTACACCACAGCTTCATCAGTGAATGCTGCATTTGCACAATTGCAGTCTGCTTTTAATCATGTACAAACATTTCTTATTGAATTAAAGTTGGTACTGAATGCTAAAAAAACTAAAACAATGACATTCACACATTCACGATCCTCACCTAACATTAGTGTTTCAACACAAGATGGCACTAAAATAGAAGGAGTATCATCTTACAAGTATTTAGGCATCTGGTTGGATGATAAGATGTCTTTTGGTGTCCATATTGAGAGCCTCTGTAAGAAACTTAGACCAAAGTTGGGTTTTTTCTTTAGAATGAGGAAGTGCTTTCCCTATCTTGCGAGGAAAAGGCTAGTTCAGAGCACATTCCTGTCAGTGCTTGACTATGGGGATACACTGTATATTCACTCCAGTTTATTCTTACTTAAAAAACTGGATGTACTGTACCACTCTGCCTTACGTTTTATCACAGGTGCATCAGCTAGGACTCACCACTGCACTCTCTATGAAACTGTACAGTGGTCTTCTCTTTACATGAGGAGAAAAATTCATGTACTGACTTTTATTGCTAAAGCCCTTATGGGTAAACTACCTTTATACATTTTTAATTTACTTTCCATTCAAGATAGTACTTACAGGACTAGGTCATCAGAAAAAATACTTTTACATACTCCATTTACAAGAACTGAACTAGGAAAAACAGCATTTTCATCATTTGCACCTAAAGCATGGAATGAACTTCAAGCCACTTTAAATCTTGAAGTACTTCCATCCATAAATTCTTTTAAAGACCTGTTAAAATCATCATTAACTGACAGATGCAACTGTTTTTGATTGGATGCCTTGTTTGCTGTTTGCTTTTTGGTTGTATGTGTGTGCCCAATCTTGTTGTGTTGTGTTTAATTTTGCCTAGATGATATGTAGCTGTGGTTGTCTTGTCTCCTGTGGTTTTATGTTAATGTAACTTTTTAAGCCGCCTTCTTGGCCAGGACTCCCTGGAAGAAGAGTTACTTTAACTCAATGGGACTTTCCTGGTTAAATAAAGGTTAAAAAAAAAAAAAAAAAAAAAACTTCTAATCCTTTTTTCCTTTCCACTCTCCCTTTTAAAACATTTTTCTTATCTGATTTTTATCTTATGAGACTAAATTAGTGGAATGTGTAAACAGCTGCTTTAGTTTTGTCTCAAGAAATACATTTGGTTCTGCAACCAAACTGTTTTTGTCTTCTTTTTAGAAATAGGTGCTAGTCTATACACTTTGTTAGACCTTACTTCAGCTATATTGGGTTAAAAAAAGAAAATGTCGACAGATAGTTTTTATCGCTCTTTAAACAAGGGACATCTAGCGGCATCTATTTATATTGCAATGTCAGGTCAGGCGGTTTTGATCTGTATTTAGTCTATAAAGATCATTTTTAGCTGAAAAGTTCTGTCCAAATTTATCCCAAACCAAGTTTGGTAAACTCTAACCACACCTCAATTTGTTGACCTCTGCATCAATTTAACATTTTGTGTCGGGGCTGCAAAACTTTGTCTTCAGGAAATAGTTGTATTCTCTAACCCTGTGTCTAAAGCAACAGCTTTCCTTTTTTGACCCTGACCTGTTTTCAGTTAATTTTAAGTGCACATGAATTACACTGATAGAGAATTGTGTCACAGTTTCTTTTTTTCCTTTCATCATTGCTAGTAGTGAATGACTTATACAGTACGTGGTTTTACCACTGGACTTAACTGCATTTTTTCACACCCTTGCCTCTAAACCTCCATATAGCACAACAAAAACCTGGTTTTACTGACTGGTCATGATTGGAGTTATTACCAGTTGTCGTACATACTTGTTGCCCTCAGCATTTTTAGCACAAGGCTTACTGCAGCCAAAATGCAGAACAATACTGAGCAGAACACTCAGGGAGCTTTAGGGTTTGCCAGAATCATTTAAGTAGCAAAATCACAATCTGTCAGCTTTTTAGCCTGTAATACGCCGACTGCTTGCAGACTTTGGCAACACTCTGCTAAGGCTTGGATGACAGAAAACCTTCAGAGCCAGTAACGGGTCTGCATTGTGATTGTAATGCATTCATATATCCGTGTAGTTTCTCTGCCCTATTAGTCTTGTGAATATACAGCGGGCAAAAGAGGAAGGAAAAAGGAGAGAAAACCTTACAACCTTAAGTGAAACGAAAATTACAAGTAAGAGTATCACTTTGGAAATGTACTGCAGAGAAACATAAATTTTAGCAGGCAATATGTCATCTAACCTGAGCTGAGACATAGAGGTGCTTCTCATTTGGAAATCTTTCTTAATGAAGTGACCTTGTAGTTTGAAAAAACAAAAGAATATTACATGTCTTATCACTGTCTATTAAAAGGCAATTTCATGAGTTTAAAAGTTTTCAAATGTCTTCCAATTCTCCTGAAGTTTATATTAGATATACTGGCTCATTTTATGGGTGTTGTGTCCATGTGGCTGTGCAGACGTGTTTGTGCTTCTGTTGTTCATTTCCCAGTCAGCAGGATGGTTCCTTGCCTGGCAGATGCTCCTCATTTGGAGCTCATAAAGGAGGACGGTTTCCCTCAGGAGAACGCCTGATAATTCTCATGCTTAGTGTGGTAATTAGGCCATTTCTAGTTGCTCTGCCAGTGTAAACTTTAGTGTTACTTACCTGCCCTGTGTCTCTTCCTAGAACCAGCCTGACCTCACGGATCTCCATCTGCTCGGTGTCTGCTCCTGCAGGCAGTAAAGACCCAACCTGCTTTACCACTCATTGGGATTCTTCAACACCTGCCTGTCTGCTCTCCAACACTCACAAGCTCCACGCCGCCACACTGTCACCACACTAGCAGACTATCAGCTGCCGCCACACGGATTACACAGTCATTCCTTCCTGGACTTCTCTCTGTCGGATCTCAGTAAGCCTGCTCCAAAACTCACCATATCTATTATCTGGATCTACTTCTCCTTGACTACATATTACCTTTCCTCTCCTCCTAGTGTCCCTGAAGCCGCCCACCTGTCTAAACTGCTGTGCTTGGACTCTTGCTTTTTCAGAAATATACTTACAATCTCCAATGGGTTTAGTACACAGAGGTGCAGCTTTTAGCATGGTTCCATACAGCAAGAAAATCCTGAGTTTAGATTACAGTAACTTCTTCCAAGCTACAAAATAGCTTAATTTGTCTATAGAATATGTATCTGTATTTCTGATATACATAAAATGGAAAGTGTCCATTTATCTTTGATATGCATGCCCATTTTTTAAAAATACAGCCTTTGCCGTGAGTAAGGCACAGGAGATACCATTTAGGCCTTTGTTTTGATTCTGTTGCAACAGGGACTGTATTCATGCAGCCCACACACAGATTGTGCCAGGATGCTTGATTGTTGCCACAACAAAGGATCATGGTAGGGTTCACCTTTTTCTGCTGCAGAATGGTTTTCCAGATGTCTCAAACAATTGAAAGGATACGCCACCAGACTGTACAACTTTCCAGCACCTCTCTGCACCCCATCTTTCTATTTCACTCTGTTCTTATATGATTCCCCTAAACAGAAACAGTTTCTTGCCTGTCTCTACCTTCAATAAGCCGTTTTTTTTTTACTGGAGGCAAGATCATTTAAGTCCACACTTAACTGGAGAGCAGAATGAGCTGGTAATTTCATGCATATCTTCTGGATAAGGAATAGAGTTAAAATGTTTTTGCCAGGTTAACAATGGCTGGATCTCAACTTCCTGCCCATGTTTCTTTTCTATAATTTTGTAAAACAAAAAGGAAAATTATAGTATTGATGCTAATACTACTGACCAACTCTATAAATTAAATACTGAAAGGTTTGTTTAGTTCTATAATAATATGATAATTAAAACATATAACTACATTTTTTACTATTTGTTTTTGTTAATCATGACATTAAGCCCTTAAAGTTGATCAAAAGATGGTATTTAAAGGGACTACATCATCCATAATCAAATTTGTTGAGCCTTTAACTATGTTTATAATGCTATTCTTTCATCAAAATCACACACAAAGTGTTATTTCACTTGAATCATGCATCTTTAGGTCCAGTGTTGGGAAAGTTCTCTTTCTACGTGATCTAGTTCAAAGTTCAGTTCATACATTTTAAAATGAACTAGTTCAGTTCATAGTTCATAATTCAAAATTTTGAACTAAGTTCACAGTTCCAAAAAATGAACTAGTTCATAGTTCTTTTTTTTTTTTCATATGTTGCTCAGTTACACCATAGCCTACTGTAGAACCACAGACAGCAATTATTTTATCAGTTGTAACACTGAAACTGTGCGTCAGATTTCATCTTCATATTCAGTTTTAAATCCTTATCCAACCGGGGTTTACATTAGCATTGAGGGGACAGCATTTCCCCATTGTTGCTTTAACGCTTTGTTGCTGTCCATTCACTTCACACTAGTAGCAGCTGCAGCTTTCACCCCTACAGTATATTCTCAAAAACATCAGAAAAAATGTGCTGCTTGAATGGTCTTTTTTATGAGGAATTATTAAAAGAAAAACAGGAAAGTAGTCTTTAAGGTGCAAATGTTTTTATTTTTTATTTTAATTATTTTTTCCATTTGAAATTTCATTTCAGTACATACTAAAAAGGAATCCTGGAATCCTGGAAAATTATACCAGGCAGGTTTAAGTGCGGATTTTTTTTACTGAGAGCCGGCGGGCAAAATTTGCAGAGAAATGTAAGATTGTTGCCATCATCCTCACCGACCACCTGGTCATAAAACTGTTTTAAGTGATCATACTGCTGCTTTGTCGCCTCCACAGTCGCCTCCATACTGCTGTGGCTTCCACGCTGCATTTTGTTTTGATGACGCACGCGGCTGTACGCTACGACACTGGTAGATGGTGTTGCCAGATTGGGTGTTTTTCCCGATACATATTAAGGCTTGTTCATGGTGTAATTTAGCCGGGGTTTCGCCTGGAGGGCTCTATAGAAATTTGGTAACCTATTGAACGAAGTTGAACTGAGAGAGCGTGCCGTTCACAGACACGAGAATGAACAAGTTCACAATAACCTTCATTAGGCAGTAATACAGTATGTTCAGTTCACGTTCGCTCAAAATATGAACGAGTTCATGAACTTTCGTTCAATGAACGCGTTCAGGCACAACACTGTTTAGGTTATCCTCATGATGTTTGCCTCTTTCTGCCCTGTGAAAAATGAGCTGATGCACCAACGTAACCGTGCTGTGCCTGCACTGTAAACAAACAGCAACGTTTTCTGACCAGGCATGGTGGACATGATGAAGAGAGCAACAATTCCAGCTTAATGTTAAGAGCAAGTGGCTGTTTACCCAGCGGATCTGCACTGGGCAAGGAAGATTTATTCTTTTTTTTTTAGCCAACATTTAAATCATGAAAATAGGTTTTTCAGGACTTTATCATGAAATGAACGGAACTCAAACAGGGAGAGGTAGATTTTATTGTAAGGCAAGTGTTTTGCTTGAGAAAAAACATAGAATATTTCATGAAAAAGCAAATAGCCCATAGTGCTAAAGTCATTCTTTCATCATAAAATTGCTTGTGGGCGACGTTGAAATGCTGCAAAAAGAATGACATACAACCTTTAAAGTTAGAATATTACACCAGACCCCTAAAATAACATTAAAAAACTAAAATTCATTGTGAAGCGACACCCAAGAGCAATGTTCCAAAAGTATGTAATTTCTTCAATAATAAACGTTATTGCATTGAAAGACAGATACACAATAGTATGATGAGAGGTCAGGGGTATAACCAACAACAACAACATAAAAATAATAATAATAATAAGATAATAGTAATTTCAACAGTAGAAAAGGAAGGTTTCTTTACACACAATGGAAAGAGAACCTGAGCAATAAAGAGGTAAGTCACAGCAAACACAAATTTCTTCCAGGATCAATCCTCCCAGCAAGTCTGACCAGCTTACCGCTCTACCTACTGAATAGAACCAACTCACACCACCAGTGTGTTTCACAATGTTTTCTGAGAGGTTTTCAGTTTTTTGGTTCATTTTACATTTTGTGAGGTCATAAAGTGATAACAGGTGACAACCTCACCTGATATGAAGTGATCATTTCAAACCTTCTTTCACAGGTTTTCTGAGCCTCCTACATGGCTTTTTCCAAACAATGTATTACACTTGTTATAGGTTTCCTACCAAAATAATTTTCTCAAAAAAAAATTTCTGAAAGGATGGATACATGGAATGGATTGGTGCAGTTCTGTACCCAAATTTGAGCTGAGGTTCTCTGCAGCTCCTCCAGAATTTCCCTGTGTCGCTTCTCTTAGAGAGCCCCTTTGCCCAGTTTTTTGGTTCATTGTATATCTTACCTTAAACTTTGTGCACAGTTACAACTCTCAAAATTTAACCATTTAAAGCCTGAACCAGGAAATAATTGACAGAAGATTCTAATTTTCCAAAATTAGAATTGTCATTGAACTTTGTGACAAATGAAATAACTATATACATTTTGTGAAAACATTAAATAACATCATTTATTTGCATCAATTTTGATATATTACACATTTCTATATCACCTTTTATATGTTTTCTGTTTCAAGAACAAAAACATCACACTGATGATGCAGAGGTTTCAAAATCTACTGTATCAAATATGATACACTTGGCTTTAAAGGGTTAAGACTAAACCATTCCAGCACTCCCAGTTCACACAATTCTGCTGCATCCTAACTATTGCCACTGCACTTCCTACATTCTTATCCCATAATTCTATGGTGCTTATTTCACTGTATTGTAAACCTTTAGAATGATATTTCCCTGTGTGTTGTTCCTTAAGTGTTTGCAGGTGCCTAATGCTGTTCAAAGAAGGAAATTTTGTATAACCAACCTTTCTTTGTTAATAATGATCCCAATCAGATGGAAGCCTGTGAAGTAAATTGCTATCAAACTGAGTTGATGAAAAAACAAAAATCATTAGATTATCATCGTATAAAATCCTCAATGGGAATCGTGCAAAGTGTTCGAGTGCGAAGCGACTTGCCAGCACATGTGTCTCCTATAATTGAGAGACAGAGAACCTGAGGAGGAGAGTCTCTGGGCTCAACATCCAGTCCTCAGAAGATGCATCTCCAGGACACGAGGTAAATGAGTCCATGTGAATACAAATCCGGGTTGAACTGGGTCACAATCATAATTGTGTCTGTAATTAGATTCAGTCTCTGAGTGTCTGGCTTGTGTCAGACCAGCAGACAGCAGCAGCGTGCTTGGGGTGTGGGGGCGGGGGTTTGGACTGAATACACTGTTAGCCACTGGAGCCAGGGGTCAAGTGGTCAAGAAGAAGTGAGGACAGGAGAGTACACGTTGCCATGTAATGGTCCCTGGTGTAAGGATGTTTTTGTCTCTGCCCTTTCCCACTCTCATTAAGGCATTCTTGGTAGGTCGCACTACTGGTCGAGCTATAGATGCAATACTTTTCCAGCTTATGTACACTAATGATTCCAGTTGTTATGGTACTGACATGGCATTGGCTGTCGCTCGTTGCCATGCTTGCTCGTGTATAGCGTCAGGGCCTTCATCAAAAGAGCTGCTTTGTCACATCTTGCTTCAGAAAGAGAGCCGCTTATAGAGTGTTGTCGTCAAACCAAGCAACCGATCCACGTACTGCAGATCGGGGATTTCATTCACTGCAGCTAAACGAGATGTCAAGCCTCATAAAAGCCGGTGTGATTTTCAATTTCTGCCGCCATTGTGTACCGTAGGTAGTCAGCAGAGACACTTATTAGTTGAAGTCAAGGTCTGAAATGCTTTGAAAAAGTCTTCTCTCGTACAGGTTAACAGAGTGCATTTGCATTAATCACCATGACAACTGCCTCCTGACTGCGTGTTATACCTGGCAGGAAAAAAAAAAAAGGAAGAAAGACAGCAGCAGAGAGATTCTGATAGCCTCGTGACTACGTTTATTTTAATTTCACACTTTGAGAATGGTTCTGCTTTCAACTTATGCATTGCATGCTTTCTGCTTTGCCCACACTGTGATCATTGTGCAAAAAGATGAGGTCGAATTACTGTAGGAATTCATAAATTCTCCAATTCAACTGTCGTAGAAATGCAGAGAATCAGCTGTCACAAGTTGTCGGTCCATTCTTCCTATCGCATGTGCTGGTTTAGAGTCAAGGCTTTAGCACTGTAAACCAAATCAATTGAATTATATAATCAATTAAAAAATACTTTATTAATCCTAAAATTTAATGTTGTATTAACTCATCTGCTTTTTTCAATATGTTGAAGATGTGAATAGCCTTGTTCAGAAAGGATCTTCTCTAGCGGTCTGTCTTGCACAAGATCTGGAGAAGCCTTTTCCTGAAGACACTTTGTTCTTTAAAAATTGTCTGAAAAAGATGCTCACCGTTTTCAATAATTAACAAAATAGTTTTTCATTTTATGAAAAAGTCATCCCCAGAGCTTCTAGAGGAATTCCTAGATAAAAGCAGTCTTTTATCGGCTTGCTAAGCCTCTTAAGGTTATTTACTCTGATGCCTTTAGCTCGGCAGATGATAACAGATGAGATCACCCTCTCCACACTGGACTTATGGAAGTTATAGAGCATCTTGCTGCAAACACGGAAGGATCTAAGCTTCTTTTAGAAGTACACTCTGCTCTGTCCATTGTTGAAGATGACTGAACAGTTGCATCTCCAATCAGTTTGTTGTCTAGGTGAACACCAAGGCATTTCTACTCCTCCATCACCTCTACTTCTCCCATTATTCTAATAGGGTTCAACTTGTTGCTCTTTGTTCTGAAAGTTGTCCTACTCTGCACCCAGCGACTGCAGAGTCATTTTAGGATTTCTGTGGAATATACTGTTTTGTACAGCTGTGGATTTTGCTGTTATTTTTTTACAGTTTTAAAGTCACATATAACAGAAACAATATTTAAAAAATGCAACACTTCTATTTCTGGAGTCACATCCTTTGCAAGCTTTTGTAAGTGAAATATCTATCATCCATAATTTATAAAGACGGAACCAAACATTTATTTTTACAAAAACTTTTTTGACATAAATGTCAAATCTACACTGTAAAAAAAGTCAGTAACTTTTCATAATAAAATGTTTTACAATTTTACTGTGTTTTTTATTAACTTAGCCTTTAAAAAGGATTACCACATTTCAGTTGTTTTAAAAGAGTTTTGATGTAATAATATTTATTCCACATGTTAAAATAAACAAGAAATTACTGTAAAAAGAACTGTAATTATCTGTTCTTTTAAGACAGATAAACGTAAAAATCATTGGAAAGGGCTATTTTTTTCACAGGATATTACAGTTCAAAGGTTTACAGTATTTTTTTTTACAATAATTTACAGTGAAAAACATTGTTTTTCACTGTAAAATTTATGGTTACCAAAACAATGAACCGTATTGTCTTTTATGGATTGCCCTTTTTCTATGGTAATTTCTTGGCAACCACAGCTGCCGGTAATTTACCATAATTTTAATAGTCTTTTTTTTACAGTGTAGTCGGTTTCTGCAGTGATTTTGTTTTTTTCCATTCTATTTAGGGGTGCACCAATTACTAAAAGCAAGTCATTAACTGCCCTGATAGCTGGCCTTAATTGTTCATGCCTTTCTCATCCACCTGCTTCTGTTCCTTTATATTTGGCTCAGTTTCAGCTATCTGGGCTAGAGTCCTGCACGGGTCGAGTTTTACCAACCCGCACCCGCCCAAACCCGTTAGGATGACTACCGAACCCGACCCGTCACCCGCGGATATCTTCAATTCGAATCCGAACCCGACCCCACCCGTTGATATTTAACCTGCAACCCGACCCATTAACACATCAAGTAATAGGCTATAGTACGCTGCGCTGCAGAACAGCGCCATTAACACTGCAGCAGATGTGTATGCACTGACTGTGGCTTTTTTGGAGGGAAGCCCACACTGCCGGCAGGGCTTTAAGCTACAACAAGGGTGACCCCAGTGCCTGATTAATATAACATTTCTGATGTCCATAACAACACATGCATAAAAAAAAAATCACCAACTACCCGCCCGCACTAAAAAAATATCCGCCCGACCCCCGACCCGTTTATTTTTATTTATGTATTTTTCACCCGCAAAAGAGCATTTTAGCGGGTGACCCGCGGGTCCCCGACCCGTTGCAGGACTCTAATCTGGGCCAGATCCTTGTTTCCTTTCTGTTTTCATTAGTTTTAGTTACTATAAGCTTCATGTCCCCGTTCTAGTCAGGAAAATTATTCTGGAGCCTGTGTCTTTAGGCTAGTTTATTTCCTAACCATTGGTCAGAGCGTTTCAGCGTTTCCCTAGTGATTCTGATCTCCTGATTCAGTTTCCTCTCATCTACTGGCCCTGTCTGTACCCATCTGATCTGTTTGCCTTAACCACCTTTGGACTCCTCCTGGATTCTCCCTGTATGTCTCTGGGTCTGTGCCTTTCTGTCTGAGCTGGTTGCTCGACGCACAAGACTCTGAACCTGCCTTCTCAAACTGTGGGATCCCGAAACCCAGATCTGTCCGTTCCTATATGAATTGGAACCCCTGACCGGACTGAGGACTCCTGGATTCCAGAACTACTCCAGTCAGATCTGAATCCCTGTCCTGGATCGGAGTCCTGCCTGTTCACTGGGATTGCTGCATTGTGGACACTCTGGACGGCTCAGAGCCGCATCTCGTTGGAAGTGCATCGGTTTATCCTGCCTATGATTGAGAGGATGGACTGAACTGTTAAACCAGGTAAGTGTGTTACTCTGATAATCATCTCCTGTCAGATGATTGTGGTCACTTACCTGTGTTTCTCCCTCTGGAGTGTCAGTGATTGGGCGGGGCCCAGCCCCCCCCTCCTGCAGTCGCTGCAGGTCAGCATATCCACAGCAGCTCAGCGCTTCTGTTCTGTCTTTCCATGTTTTAGTTTTAATAAACATTTTAAACTTTTAAAGTATACAAGCTACATGGTTAGTTTTTTACATATATGATTAAGTTGATCAGATATTTTATAGCTAATTCAATTAAGTAGGTTTGTCTGATCTTAAATTGTTATTTAATTCAAAAAATTTCAACACAAACAGTTGTTTCTAGGAGCCTTTGTAGGATTTTACAGCAACACAACATAACTTTTGACCCAAGTATTTGTTGATTTGTCTGGGCAGCACTTGGCACATTCCAGTCATGCAAGTTGCTGTTCTCAAAATGCTCCTATGCAATTTGCAAGGGCTGGATCTGTTGCTAATTGGGTCATGTGATTCAGAGTCCTGCTCTGTATTAAACTGAACTCACCTTGAACATCCGAGCAATCTAGGCTAAAGGTTGTTGGTAAACAAAACAATATAACACTTACCTGATCAGACAATTTATTTGTTATCTGGTTTAGGACTTAAACTAGAGGAATGAATGTGGGGTTTTCTTTACAAGTAACCATAACTTCTCAGTCTCCTGGTACAGAGTGGTCTACTTTTAGATTACGAAACATGTAGGGAGGGTATTTAATTTGATGTTTGCATGGATAATGTCTTTTTGAAAGGACCCAATTGTTCCCAAGGATCAGGCATCTGCAAGTTGATTCAGGGACATGACTTTCACTTTTCCTTTCACTTTTATGAGTGCACTTGTGCCAAGGGCTGAGATTTATGTGCTGTGTTGCCACCACAAAGATTTTTATAGTTAACTGTTTTTATATCTGACAGCTTATCGTGGCTCCTTCAAACATTCTTATTTTCAGCGAGCTCAGACAGATTTTTTTTCTTTTCATCATTAAACTTTTCGCTTGGCCTTGTAAGCAGCTGCAAATTTCAGTCAAACTTGAACATTTGACTTGTCTAGGTTGACACTCTAATTTTTGTTACATTTATAATGGGATTGAGACTTATTGGTAAATACAAAATGATAGTTTTTATTATTGACTGATCTTTCATCTTATTAAGGGACAATTTCATTATATCAGGAAGTATATATGTTAAATTGTATAATTATGACCCATTTTGGATTAGCTAACGTCTGTACAGTACATCTTGAAAGTATTTACAACTCTGTACTTTTTCCACATTTAGTTATTTTACAGCCTTTTCCAAATTGTATACTTTAAACTCTTTAATTAAAATTCCACACCATAACAGTTATGACAATGTAAAAGAAAAAAATTTTTAGATTCTTAAAGCTAACGAAACACATTTACAAAATTATTAAAAAGCATTCACTATGATGCTCAAAACTGAAGGGCATACTGATTCCACTGAGGATTCCTAGATGGTTCTATAGCTTGAATGGAGTCAACCTGTGGTAAAATCAGTTGATTGGACATGATTAGGAAAGGCATGAACCGGTGTATATGTGGTCCCATTGCTGATATTGCATATCAGAATACAAACGCACAGCATGACATACAAGTAATGGTCTGGGGACCTATAAGACAGGATTGTTTTGGAGCATAAAACATTCATAAATAAAAAGAAGTTTTGGACTATTAGGACTCTACCTAGAGCTACGGGAAACGTTTTAAGCACCAGTAACTGGTAAGGATTACCTAGCTTGTCTGTTAACAGCAATAATTATTACCTGTGAATACCTAATAGATGCACCGTACTATAAATTGTATCCTGTGTCATTGTTACCATCCTTGAACAGAAATTTTATGAATTAAAAAACAAACATTTAAGATACATTAAGATTAATAAAATAAATCACTAACCAGAACTGTATAATCCCTGTTTTTTTAAATATATCTTATCTTTTCCAACTGAATGATATGACTGAAGATCGTACACAGTAACAAACATGTTGAATAATAATACAGTGGATAATTAGAACACTGAAACCATACAAATTTAAAAATACCTGAAACTCAAAGATAATGGCAAACTCTATGGCAATAATTGTATGCTGTGGAGCCACTTTGTCTGAAAGGCTTGCCTGGAAGAAAAGGATATGGATTGAGAGTTGTGTTTAAATGTTTCAGCACCTAGGACAGCACTCTATATGCCTCCACTGACAAAAGAACCTCTGAAAGACTGCAGTATTCAGGTACAGTTCCCCTCTAATCTAAACATCTTTCTAATACAGCATAGGTCATGGACCCATGCAGGGGTTTATTTTAATACAACACTAACATTAGATCATTAAACCCCTCAGATAAAGGAGATAAACTAAAATGGCAAATAATGTTTGCAGAATTATTGAATTGTGTTCATGGAAACAGAGATCTGCTCCAAACTTACTCTGTTGACTGCTCCTAGCTTTTTATTAAGGAGTTATTGAGCTAAGGGGTCAGGAAGCTTTTATTAAGTGGTTATCAATGGGTTATCAATCTCTGTTGCAAGCCAACAGAATTGACAAAGAGTCCTGGAAAGGTGTGGAAAATCAACTCGGCCTTCCAATTTAAGCCTCGTTTGTGATTAAGAAGGGAATTTAGGACTTCTTAAATAAAGCTCTGTTTAAGAGATTTATGTTGATAATATTAAAAAAGTAGCAAGCAGTTTCAAACTGTGTCTTTTTGATGCCATCACCGGATATGTTTTTTTTCCCTCCATACTGCAAAAAGAAAAGCAAATTAAAAGTTCAAATAGGTATAAAAAATGAAAGTTATAATGTTTGTGTTTGATTTTTTTTTAAATTGAACTTATAGTAGACAACTGTTTAGGAACTAGTCTAATGCAAAATAAAGAAAAGTCAGGAAACATACAACCGACTATGTAAAAAGTGTCCAGCCCAATCACTATGGTAAGATGACTTTTTCAGAAATACTTTGAGTAAGCAGTTATTTATCTTTATTACAGCGAACAAGCAATCTTTAAACCTCCCTATTTGTACCTGTTAAAAAATAAAGAGCCATCTTACACTTTTTAATGATGTTCTTCTCCATTTCATTGTCTATTGTTTAGAATTGAAGAAGATAGACCGTTAAAAGTTAAACATGATAGCTACAAGCTAACTCATCCCAGCCAGTAAGTGGTCCACTTGTGGACAACCGCCCTCTTTCCATACTGTTTGCCAAGCAATTGCCAGGTCAGCTGACCACAGCTTAACATTGGTATTAGCCAACATTTAAACTCTGATTGCTTCTTTGAGTTTGCACCAATGCTAAAAGCTTGATTAATGTTCAGACTGGTTTTGTTTTTTCATTTGTTATGCCATTGGCCATTGTATTAATTTGTGCCACTGGATACCAATTACCATGCTGGTTCCTTGCAAGCTTTATACACCTCACAACATTCTCTTGAATACACTCTCATAGGGACATGCAATCCTGCCTCCCACTGTGTTTGAGGACAAAATCCATCTGCTTTCAGACCCCATCGTCTTTGGCATGGTAGCTCTGCAGGAAGGCCACATCGGAGAGAACATCGACAACATGGCTAAATGGACTTCCTTCCTCAACCCATGCTCAAGTTAAATAGTCCTGAAACCATGTTCAGAACCAGATTGCTGCAAAACAGGCTTCAGGCAATATTACCATCTGGGTAATATTGCCAAGTCCTAAATTGGATCCAAAACCATTGACCTCAATGGACAAATGCCTTCCGGTCAGGTCCTGAACTCAGATTCATCCAGCGGCCTTGGCTGAGCTTTCCTGATTTTTGGGGATGCTCCACCTTTCCAAAACGACGATCAGCAGAGGTTACAGGTCTGACAAAGTTAGGGGACGATTTTAAAACTAAGCAATTTGGGTTTTTGATGACATTTGATTGTTTCAATAGTTTACTGTTGTGTAAAGCAAGCTAACAAGAAATTAATGGTGATAGCATGGTAGTCCATACTGATATGTCTTAAGCTGTTGTTTCTTAAGCTAAAACAAACTTTAACTTACTAAGTTTTTGAATACTGACATAAGGTTTATGTGTTTTCTTACATGTTCATTACATTTGATTGCCAAAATATGACCAAAGAGTCATTTAAGCTGAGCTCCTTCCTGTCTGCTAGCTACTAACTCCATTGTTTCATAAGCTAAGCCTAAAGAATCTAGCATTAACTATTCTCTCAGAGGCAATCAGAGAAGGTTAAAAATATGTCATCAAAAAGGTAATTGAATCCTGATTTTGTCAGATCATAATATGTTATTTTAACAATATTTCTTATTTACCTCTTTGGATCGGCATTGTGAAATATTTTAAACACATTGCAATTGCTCTTGATAAGTTAAAAACTAACTTGATCTGATTTCAAACCCTTGGTTCACTAGCATAAAATTCATATCATTGCATCATTATATTAAATATGATGTTCAATCATTTTAATTTCTTCTTTGTTTACATAGCGGATATAGAGTCAAATTATTTTTATCAATAAATATATTCTACATATTTTCTGTGGAAGTTTGAATTCACTTTATATAGCTAACTTTGACCATGATTTCAGCTCAATTCACACTTTCGTTTGTCTTAACATACAGGTGGATGGACATGTGTTCACAGAAATAACATAAAAGTCAGAAAATTATCTGATTAAATTACAGTAATATTAAATATAAATGTATTAAAATATTTAAATATCAAATATTTGTGAAACTTTTAAATTCTCATTTCAATCACAAATATGGCTAAAATATAATTATGTTTCATTAATCCAATATAATGTATAATCCCAGCCCTGCTAATGAGTTTGACTTCCCTTTGTTTGCTTAGAATATTAAATGATCAGTAAACAAGTAGCAAACACCTAAAACAATGTATTCATGACTAGCTGCTGCAGAGGAATTACCTTTAATAAATCGCTAAGCCCTCTCTTTTTTATCACAAATATGTAAATGTGACCACTGCAAGTCAATCATTAGCTTTTACACTTTGATATTTACGTTTCACTTTATTGTATCCAATTAAGACCTAAGGCTACAAGTGAACCAGAACAATCACATAAAGTATTAATCCTCTTCTCTCCACCTACATCTCAGGAATTATTTTTTTTTGCTGTGCACACCAAACATTATTTGCACTAGACCTTAATTAATTTTTGGTCACACTAATTAATTCTCTACTTTAAAAAAAATGCACAAGTTTAGGAATTATTATAGACTCCTAGAAAAAGAATAAGGAATAAAACTGTAAGGTGGCCTTCTGTTTGCAGAGCCTACGCTCAATATTTACCCTGATAGGCTAAAAATATATTATAGTTCTATATCTCTTATTTCATGCTGCTGCGTTAAAGTGGTATAACTGTAATCTTAGACAGTCTTGCTTCTTGCTGAGGGTTATAAGTGCAAACAATCTCCACAGATACACTGGAAAAAAATGACACTGTGTGATCAGGGAGGCACTTTCTATTTTAAGCTGACATATTATCTAGCATATTTCAAACACTAATTGCTGCCCTCTGTGGAAAAAGACATCTGTCCTCCAATTATTGAAGTGATTGTTTTGTTTTTGCCATTTAATTCTTAGGGTCAAGGGGGTCATGTAGTAATAAACCAAAAAGACTCCCGACCGTGGCCGTGCATGACATCTCTGAGGCCTCTGTGAGGAATGTTAAAAGGTTCCTTTACCCTGGAAGCAGCACTGAAGCTGTGCTCTCTGGGAAGCCTGAACCCTTTACCACAGCCAGCTCAGAGGAAGGCTGAGGCAGGGAATAGGCATGAATCAGTGGTTATGTGGAATCCTCACTTCTCCTATTTAGGGGATTTTGATGGTTTGTTCTTTCTTCATGGAAAATCTGAGATTAAAAAAAACAGCCTTTATGTCCTATTTTTATAGATGGAGGGAATTCTTTTGAACCACAAAGGGTAGAAGTTAAAAAATGAACTAATTTGTGTGTGAACAAAAGATCCAACCCTTGTGAGAAGAGCAAAGCTGTGTTGTTGATTAAGTCCAAAGTTAAAGAGAGAACTTTGTCACATTTTATCTTAATGTATTTACAAACTTTTATATAAATTATTACAATTTTACTCTTTCTGTTATAACAAATGGTTAGGTTATTCACAAAAGAAAACCTCTATTGGTATTAAACCCTCCCCCATTTATTATCCTATAAATGTTCCTTTTCCTCTAATAATCATAGCTATATTGTATGTTTCTAGCAGCTGCTGCCAAAATAATGATATTTCATGATGGTGTCTTACCAAGATGTTTAGTTGTCCAACATGCTTAGAGTTATGCATTTCAGCTAAAAAGTTCAATTTCAGTTTCATCTGAAAAAGCATCTTTTTCTGTATGTTTAGTAAGTGTCCCCTACTTGGCTTTTGGCAAAAAAAACTTTTGGTTTTCTTCCTTCTTATCTTCACGAAAAAGTTTGTTATGTAATACACAACATATACCTGTACTGGCAACATATTCTGATCTGGTTGAGGGATGCAAACACTATGTGAGTACATGATTTGCAGCAATTATCTAAGGGTTTGCAAATGTATAAATAATATAAGCAATCTCAAAAATTAGACTTATTAGTGAAAATTTTACTAACACGCAAACACAAAAAACACATGCAAAGGAGAAAAGCTGCAATCACAAAAAGTAGAGAGCAGCAAAGTAGAAAAATGCTGCAAACACAAATGCTGTAAGTAAAACAAACTACAAGCTACAGTAAAAATAAAAGATCTGCAAAGTAGCAAAATGGAAGTGCTCCTGACCACAAGGGGAAGATGATCAGCAACTCATAAAGGAACCGACTATTTGTAAAGGCATAAAAGGAATGCTAGGATAGATTAGGGCTGTGTCAGAATGTTAGCCATAATCCCTAAGTTCCTCAATCACTATATAGAGCAGGGACTCTATAGTTGACTTTATATTGAACTCCGTCCGTTAAATAATCGTTCAGACAGATGATCATTACTTTCCGCTCCCCGTTGGTCATGTAACTCTGCCTCCTCACACGATGCCTGCACGTGCAGGCACAGCCTAGGTTTAGAAAAAAGATTCAAATTAAAAGTTACCTTTTATTTCTTCTTTCCAGATGTCTTGACGACTTTCTGTTTATGTTTCTGCTAAGGATCTGATCTATTAATATACAGTAATGCCTATGTTCTAGTCACATTTGAGTTAATGACCATCTACCCCTGGTGGTCTGGAGCACGTCTGTTATTCAGCGCTAGTTTCAGCCTTTCTTAATTTGCAGTTGTTTTTGCGACTTGCAGGATTTCTTATTGTATGTGTTTTATGTGATAGCATCGTTTAACTTGTTTTGTTTCTAACATATTTCCCCTTTGCTGCTCTTTGATTTTTGTGTCAGTTACATTTTTGTGTGCAGAATGTCTTTGCCAAGATTTTATGAGTACTGACAAATGGGTTTATTCAGCTTATAGAAAGTCCAATAGGCAGTGAGACAGCAAATATACATCCCTGCGGCAGTAGGAGTGAGTGCCTGTTAAGCATCACATCCAATAACTGCAGCAGACAGGCAACAGGTTACTTTCCTTTTTAATTATCAGAAGGTCAGACCAGGTTTCATCCACTAGCCCAGTGCTTCATGTGATTAAACATGCACCGGGCACACAATTTATAGAGCACTGAGGACGCTTTGACCCCATCACAGCTTTACATTCTCTCAGCAACCTTTGTTGATGGAAATGTTGGCAGTAATTTATGATGCAGAGATGCAAGATTGTAGGAGGGGAAAAAAAGAAATAAATCATGCAAAATTAGTCTTCGGATCCTCCAAGGTCTTGCTTGTTCTAGGGTTTTTTTGTTGTAGTATTTATTTTTTTTAATGCATGTTCACTAAAGTTAATGGGAATTGTTAAAAAGAACATTTCCCACAGTAAACCTGTATTTGTAACCTCCTAATGTTTTTGCCTATGTCACCCAACACCATTTATTACTGTTCTCATAATTTATCCCCACCAAGCTTTTTAGAAGGTCTGCGGACATCCATACATGTGGTAAAAGCTACATAGCTAACATGTTAAGCATTCTGCTGTTGTGGAAAACTTAAATTTTGTTATGGCTGCCTACAAACTCCCAAAAGCTACCCATAACAACAAAAAATTATCCGCCTTTATTTCCCCAATTATTTCCCACGGAATGCTGCTCTAATTCACACCACTGTCCCATTAAAACTCATAGATGCCTTCACTTTGCTTCAGAACAGTTGTCTGGGCCCACTCCATAAGATCCAGTTCTCAGACTTTAGCCTTTTTGAATTTGCATACTGTAACACAGCCGGGGAGGGAGAGCTAACTTTCTCACATGGGAGGCCAAAGACTGTGACATAATTGTTTGGCACATTATTAACACTCACTGACTGTGAATAAAGCTTCCCATGGTTGACAGAAGAATACACTCAAGCAGAATGTGGAGGCTTTTTGTCATCTGTGAAAGTGGGAGGGGCCAGTATCAAAATAATGCGTTCCCAACCGCCCTCTAGGAAATGGGTCTCCACCCTTATTATGTCAGCTAAAAAAAAACGAAGAGGACACCAACCTGTTGTGGAAGTCCTGCTCTTTGGCTCAGTGCCCAGTGATGCTAATTTCCAGGGCAGTGCCAAGATATTAAATGGCCACCCTATATGCTTTAGGGGAGGTCTATCTTGTGATGCCTTATCTAGTCGCTTATCATCATGCTATGATCACAAGGGTTTCCTTTAAGCTCTGACTACATTTTGTGTTTTTGTTTGATATCTGGCTCCTGAGTTTCCCTATTGTTATGACCAAGTCTTTCATTTTTGACCAAAAACTTTCACTTTATATTTTGAAACTGTTACCAAGATATAGAAAAACTAAAAATCATTTTAAGCAATGAGAGAATGCCAAGGCTGGCAATTCTTTTAGCCACTAATGATGTTGGTGGAGAAATGTCCCGTTTTCTTCCTTTCCTATAGCCTCATAGTGGTAAGCCAACTTGAGCTGTCAGAGGAGAACATGATATAAAAAAATAAGAAATATTTGTAAGCCCCAAGCAAAATATCTTGCCAAGACGTCTATTTTAGAGCTTCCTATACTGTAGATGCTGAATTATTGGCTTGATTCACAATTTCTTAATTGTCTGGAGTGAATTGGATCTCTGGCTTATTCTTAATCTGTTGAAAATGTAACATTCTTTGATGGATCAAACCTGAACTACAAAAATCTACACCAAGCAAAGATTTAAAAAAATCATTTGATATTTATGAAACCTTTATTCTGTATCCAAATTAGTTTGGATATAGCATAAAGAAATTCAAGATATAGACTAGTTCAGCGTCCCAAACCTTTTCTTAGCATGAGACCATTAGCATAGGAGTTGGGGATGATGAGTTTGGGTGTGATCAAACATTGCATGTGGGAATGAGGGTGTTGATCCAGCAGTTGAATTATTGCAGTGAATTAAAGCTGTTGAAACACCTATGTATATATGCAGAGCCACCTGCTTCTTCATATCACCTGGCACATTTTTCTGCTTACTTGCTGAGCACAATATATTGACTAAAATGCACCATATGCATATGACTAAATCTCCTCTAGCATTATTCTCACTGGCTGGACATATAATGACACCTCTTCTGTTTTGGTAAGTAATACAATTCACCATCAAGATGTAGCTAATGATATTTTTTTTAAGTCTCCCTTAAGTTCCCCACTTACCCCACAACCTCAAGTATCCTTCAGTATTTTCCGAATGAGACAAAGCCAACACAATGCTGCTAAAAATCTCTCTGCCCTTCTGCTGATGTTACGTTTGACCTCTGAGAGCCTCTAGAAATTCTCTTCCTGGTGGGAAGGTGATTTAAACAATAAAGGTCATTTTCAGCAGCAACGGTTAAGACTGTAATGATCACTTATATCCACTTCAGCATGATGGTGTATTCTTGTTTTGACTCTCACTCCTCCAAAAAAAAGCAATTATAATCTGGCCAACATGGAGCAAGACCTGCCTTGGAGGTTGGGAAAACTGCATAAGGCCATATAAAACTTCTTCAGTTTTTTTGATGGTTTTTGCAGTCTAATCCAATATGTCTTGACATAATAGCAAATGTTTTAAGTGGCTTCTTTTGCTAACCTTGTTGGAAGCATAATGAATGTGCAGCTTTTGCTATAATGCGCCTCAGATTTTTTCCTGAGAGTTTAGAAATGCTCCAAATGATTTATATGGACTGGTAAGACTGATTTGCATTTTCAGTAAGGATTGGTTTATTACATTAAACATATTGTTCTAAGCTGTGAAGAAAAAATAAAAAATGATGCAGAATCTGAAAAGTCCAAAGTGCATTTACATCAAATCTCCCATTAACTGATATCAATAAAAACAGTACAAAGAATTTGCCCTTAGAAGTCAGTAGGCAAACTACGGAAGAGGATTAGGGCCACTGATAAAAAAAAAAAAAAGGTAACTGATTTTTACATTTTATTCGAGTTTAGAATGGGAAAAAAGTCAGAATTCTGACTTTTTTCTTAGAATTCTGACTGAATTCTGACAATAAAAAAAAGTCAGAATTCTGAGATTAAAGTCAAAATTTTGAGATCAAAGTCAAAATTCAGAGAAAAAAGTCAGATTTCTGAGATTGAAGTCAGAATTCTGAGAAAAACATCCGAATTCTGAGATTAAAGTCAGAATTCTGAGAAAAAAGGCAGAATTCTGAGATTAAAGTCAGAATTCTAAAATTAAAGTCATAAATCTGAGAAAAAAAGTCAGAATTCTGACTTTTTCCCCATACTAAACTGAAATAAAATGTAGAAATCATTTCACTTTTCTTTCTTCTTTCAGTGGCCCTAATCCTCTTCCGTAGAAAACAGATTGCAACCATCCTTTGTTTATATTCATTTATCCTTGCAGGGGGGCTAGTGCCTGTTTCCCTCTGTCATAAGTGGGAGGTGGGGTAGATGCTGGACAGGTTGACAGCTCTTTTTGGAGATGCACAACATAATTACTCCTGAGGGCAATTTAGCTTCACCAGCTAACCTAAAATGTATATGTTATAACTCCATGTATAAAGATCTAAATGCTGGGATTCAATACCAACCTATCTTATTAAGACTTTAAATAAGTATACCTTTGACTATATGTAATAAACAAAAGTAAAGAAGCACCAGACAGGTTATAGATTAAAGCTAAACAGTCAGAAAATTACAACAACAAAAAAAGGATTGTGGAGAACTGCAAACCTAACTAGGCATGACTGTTGACCTGAATCTGGACACTGAGGAAGGAGAGCATCAGAGAGGAAGACAGAAAAAGTGGAACATCTAAAGACATTTGTGATTTAATTGCTTTCAGCATTATAGCAATTAGAGGAGACTTTGACCCACATCAGGCCATAAAAAACCCAAACAGACAAAGGGAATCTGTCTATATACTCCTTACTTGTTAATAAAAATAATATTTTTTTTATTGCTTCTAAGGTCATCATCCAAATGAAAACTAAGAACACAAAAATGAGCATATATTATTAATTTTCAAGTCATGGATGCCACAGACAACCAAAAACAACAGCCTGGTTTATATCTTAATTGGTTTGCCACTGTTGCATGCACAAATCATAACTCTGCCAAGACACCCCAGTTAATGGATCCCAACAAATGAAATGTACATTTGGAAAATTGAGCAGGCATGCTTCCAGAATCATTGATCAAGCAAACTTTTGATACCGCACTTCCTCCTTATATCGCTGCCAACTATTCATTTCGTTTTCTTTGGATGACAGACTTCATGTTGAGAACGTCATTTTTACCACCCCCCCCGCACATCCCAATACCAGCATTGTTTGCTTTTGTCGATACATATCCTGTTGTTTTGTTTTGAGGGTGTAAAGGTCTATGGGAGACTGAGACAGCCGTATCAACCCCGTTTAGCATAAAGCTTGAGGCTGGCCCCTCGTCCGTGGCCTAATGAAAAGTAGAAGATAGGCTATGCTTGTCATGCTTGGCTTGCCCTGTGATCGGCAGACTGTGGACAGTTACTCTGCTTGCATGCCAATTAATCTCTGCCTCTGAATTTCCCACCATTGCTGGTTTAGTCACAGCTTACTGGGGGGAAAAGACTCCAGCTTGTGATCTCCTAAACAACCCATGCTGCATTTATGGGCCAATACGGCTTTTACCTGGAGATTTTACACTTAAAAACAAATTGATATCTCTGCATTCGCTCTGTGTGCCTTCTTCACGTGTGGACATTAAGAGGGTAATGGTTTTATTTAACCCCAGATAAAATACGGCAGCAGCCTCAGTTGTGTAGGATTACAGCTTTCCACAGATTTTAAGTTGCCTCAAAGGAGCATATTTTCCACCTTTTGATATGGTGCATTGGTTAAAGGGTGCTTTAAGTCGTATTAGCATGCTGTGTAGGCCGGGCCTGAACATTATTATTCCCTTTTATTTATGTGTCAAAGCAGTAGGAGGGACCTGGATCACAGCTCTGGCTCAAACGCTCCTGGCTTCGTCTCAACAGACAGCCTGAGTGTGTTTAAATGGCCAGTCATCACCATTGGAGGGCGGATAAAGATGGATTTCAGATGAAGACTCATCGGGTGAGAAGAGACCTGAGCTTGCTGTTTCTGGCCTCCATCGCTCATCGGCGGTGGTCGCCTTACAAAAAGACAATCAAAAAGAAAAAAAGGGAAAAAAAGAAGAATGGGAAAAATAAGTATTTTTTTTACAAATCAACACAGCTGAAAAATAAAACGAAACACCCCATTCGTCATGAATAATAGACATGTTGGCTAAGCTCACAAGGCAAGTGAGGGAATCCAGGTTACAATTTATGGGATAAATATTTCATCGCTAACATCTGTCTGTATATTCAGTGCCAGCATGTTTTTGAAGTTGCTACAAATGAACGTCAAACGGGAAGCAAGTGAACAAGCCATTGGGGGAATTGAACAAAAGACGTACTGGTGCTGGGAGGAGATTTTCTCAGCAGGAAGAAAAAAAAACAAAAAAACAGCTCAACAGAAAACATTTCCCTCTCCTCACTCAGATGTACGCTCACAGTTTGCCGGACTTTAGCATAGTTCTTTTGTAAAAAGAGGAAAGTGAGAAAAAAGGAGAGGAAGAAAGGCAAAGATGGGGGGAAAAAAATGTTTTAACTATCTTCCTACACTTCCTTTTTCTCATCCGCCTCTGTTGGGGCTGTGCCACAGCTTGGACAGAACTTACATTCTTCCACAGCTTATCCCAGGACCCTTTGAATTAGGCACTAAGAGGCAACCAAACAAAGAGCTCTCAAACATAAGGAAAAAAGAGTGCTCGGAATGAGGGGATTCCTTTTTGTACGCTGTCAATTATTTTAGACTCTTTTTTTTATACTGAGCCTTTGAGAGGAAATGCACTATTAATTGCCCATACTGTTTCCTATTTCCTGTTTGTGTCTTTTGTTGAGGATTTGGATCTGATGACTCCCCAAGGACATTCCCTCTCCAACCAAAGCCTCCACACACACGCACACAGAGAGGATAATACCGATCACTCAAACACAGTCAGCGGCGGCTTGATAGCCACTTACAGCCACACAGCAGAGATCAAAAGTTAAATGCCCAGGCCGTTGAAATCTGTGCTGCATATATTGGTATAAATTCTAATATCCATTAAGTTTTGCAGTTTTATGGTATACAAGATTATTTTTGTGCAGATGATGTTGTGCTCTATAGACATGTTAAAGTTTTAAGAAACAAGAAAACCAACATTTGGAGGGAAAGTGATATAAAAGAACAAACTCCAAATACCCATCAGTCTTCTTTTGGCTCTGCATAAAAGCACGCTGGAGTTAAGAAGGACATTTATTGAAGACAATATCTATATCAAACTAGGATCCAGGAACCCGTAGACTTAATTATTTAAACTCATTTGACATTTAAAAAGAACCTTTCTTTAATATTTGAAAAAAAAAAACACTACAGATCACCTTCCATTTTCTCACTTGACAACCTACCCTGCAACTGTAAAATCAAACAGAAAAGAAAAACACAGAGCCAAACACAAAGTGCCTATAGCAAGGTACCACAAAGAGTAGAGACTAAAGCTGCTGCCACATCTGAGCCTATCCATATGAAATTAGAAACTGATGGGGCTGTTTTTCAGCTTGAGAGAATATGGCATGGGTTCAAAAACCCACACGTTTACAACTGTGGCCACCCCCGCCCCCACAACTTCCTCCTCATCATCCACCAACAAAAAGAAACGGGCCAGGCCTGCTGCGTGCTGCACTGGTGCGAGAATTATTTATTCATGCAGGAGGAATTAAAAAAAAGGTGTGAAAATATGTGTTATATCTGGTTTGTTGTTGTTGGGTGTGAGTCACGATAAATTAATGTGGGCTTTTAGGGGTTAATTTGCAGCCATCTAGCTAACAGTGCCTCTCCTGGATCTGCTCTCTTGAAGATCTCTTGACTTTTTAAGTGCTCCTCAAATCCCTTTACCAGTCAGGTAGACCTCATTCATATATCGAAAATTATAATAGCCTCTGTGATTTTCCAAAGTATCATCAACATTTTCGACTATCTACTGACTGTTTAAATAAATATATGTATGAAAAATTACATTCCATGTTATATTGATTGGCGACCATACTACTTAGCATCAGCTCTTTTTTGTATTGGAATCAAATCCCCAGCACTTCAGACAGCATAAAAGCAAGATCAACAAAGGTCGTTGCTGAAACGCACCAAATAGCACTTCAAGTTCAAAAGCAAAAAAAAAAACAGTTCTTCTTTATTTGCATCCTCTTGAGAAAGCGTTTCTCTTTCAAGAAGTGCCGTCATGGCCACAAGGATAACTACAAACAGGCCCAGTTTAATGGTGTTGGTTATACAGGCATTTTAAAATGCACGGGAAACAGGCAAGGGAAGAAATAATAGGCTAAGCTGATTGTAACGTGTTGTTGATGGAGTCAATAACTTGCTAATTTGAGGAGGAAAGTAAAGGCTGTAGTATGAAAACTAATTTAAAACTACAGGGGCATGTCAGAGTGGTGTGGAGGTATGAACCTTACAGAGCATGAGTAACTGCCAACATTAAAAACGGAAACAAAAAAAGAAAAAGTCCTACATGAACACATGAAAACACTAGTGGGTTATTCATTTCAACCAAAGCTGATTTTACGATAACTTTAATTAACTTATAAATGTTGACCTATATGGGTTACATAATAATCAAGAGGGAGTCTTATCATTGCTAGAGCAACATTTCAAATAACACAAAAACCGGATAAGAAACCAAACAACCTCTCCCAGTGAAACATTGCTGTATAACAATGCCAGTTTGCTGTGTAAATGACCTTAGTTCATGCTTAAGTAGATATGTTTGTTTACTTAAGTTAACTTTAGCCACTCACTGGCCACTTTACACATGTTAAAAAATGCCTACCATAAAAACTGAATCACCGAGTCACATGGCAACAACAAAACAAATGGAAATGACTTGCTAATGCCTAAATGGTTAAGAGAAGATCTACATATTCGTTTTAGATTTCTAGAAAGTCAGAAAAAACTGGTAGATTGTTTTGAGATGATAATAATTAGAGACGTAATTTGCAATAGTCATAGTTTTTTTTAATCAAGAAACAGTATGATGAGTTGAAATCACACCGTGTTTCAGATGGCTGTTCCCCCTGGATGCACTGATTTGTATTAGCTTTAGCAAAATTATCAAATTAAAACTGAAGGCTAAACTTCACTAGGTCCATAAAACCTTTTGTTTTCCATCTTTACCTTAAGATGGAACAATAAGAATTGAATTAAAAGGTATAAAAGCACTGACCAATCCTTTTGTTAATCATCAAGCTGATGATAGTGGTGTAAGGTTGTCTAGGAAACGTTCTTGGCACATTGTGTGTCCATTACTAAACATCAAAACATACTGCAGTCTATGATTCTCCCATCATTTCTATCCCTAAATGACCAAACTGTATGGTCTGAAGGATAGATATGGGAGTATAGAAACATTCAAATCTCAGAATGGTTTTGTGAACTTAACACTTGATTCATTGTTCTCTAGTCTTCTCCAAAGTACAAAACCTTTCCTAATCCAATCTATTTGACAACTTGTCTATGCCTAAATTAATTAAGCCAATCTGTAAGGAAAATGGGATATGGGGTCTAACTTGTAACTACCAATGTTAACCAAATAAAGCTTCTTAAAGTATATGTTAAAAAGTTATTTTACATTGTTATAGCTTTATACAGGGATGTTATATATGGGTGGAAACCTTATTAAACATATAACACACACCTATTTAGTTTGATTTAATATGATATAAACAGAGAACAGGATGTGGAGAATGATCCAAGCTAAGCTGCTTTAGCCCTGTGGGATTTTATAGTTTAGGTGTATGATCGCCAAGCTGTGATCACTGGTGGCTCTTCGGGTATCTTAAGTGCTTATAACTTTTTTTTATTATTTCCAAAGTCATTACACACAAAAAGGGGTGTCAAAAGCACTAACACTCTTTGGGTAAGTTACACTAGATAACTGTAATTGTTATACATACATACAATACATACATATGGAGGGCGGAAAAAGATGGATTTCAGATTATATATATATATATATATATATATATATATATATATATATATATATATATATATATATATATATTTAGTTATAATTAAAGGGCCAGTTTCTTGTAAGCTTGTCTTTAATCCAGGCATCTCCAAAGTGTATCCCCAAGGGCCAATGTACTTCAGGCTTTCAACATTTCTCTTCCTAAAAACACCTAATTTAGATTTTTACAGTGCAGCAAAAGCCTCTTAATCAGTCATTAATGGAAGTTAATTGAGCTGAACGGTGGACCCATTTTAAACCTGCAGGTCAGTGGCCCTGAAGGGTCGACTTTTGACATGTTTACTTTAGTCCCTCTTCAAATATCTATTTATAACACTTCATTACATTGTTCAGCAAAATAAGCTGAGGGTGTATCCTTTTAAACATATTTTCTTTGCCTAAATGTACCTTTGATATATCAGATTATGTAATTCAATTCAGTTCAGTTTATTTATATAGCGCCAATTCACAACACATGTCGTCTCAAGGCACTTTAGAATTCAACCACATCATCCAGTCAAATTGATTCAAAGTTTTCTACCTAAGGAAAACCAGTTGATTGCATCGACTCATTGACTCAAAGGCAATCCCTCACACTGTCCCTCACACTACGTAATCTAATCTCACTAAGTTTGTTCAAAATTGGAAGTATAATAATAAAAAAAAAAAAAACAGAGTTGTTTTCCAGATAACTTTTCCAGACCTCCTACATCCGCTCATTGCTTTTGTTACTTTGTGCTGAACGCTTTGGTGGGCCGGACCAATGCAGAAAGTGCCATTAACTCATGTATCAGGTTAATCCGGAATCGCTTTACACCAAAGTCTTTTTAAAGGGCCCTGAAACTGGCTTTGCTGTTTAGCCACGGCGGTGGGCCCCCTCAACCCCACCCCCTGGTTTCCTTTCTGTATGTCCTGGGAAGCAGGGTGAGTAATTACATCATTGTGGCTATGGCTTTCAGGCTGCCTGATTGGTTTTGTGGGAAACTTGCTGCTGGAAGGAAGGAACTGCAGGTGTGTTTATAATCAGGACAATAGAAAGAGCAAAGGAAATTTGTTAATGTGCTCTGGTATGCAGATGGAGGAGTGTTTGCATGTGATTTTCCAGTCTAGTATATTTTACTTTTGTTCCCAGAAACACTTGATAAGTAAAAACTGACACAGATCAGATAGTTTGAATAAGATCAAAGAGATGTCTGTGTCCTCATTAAGCACTGTTTAAGCTTAATATGTGAATTTAGCTCCCAACCATGTTGTTTACATCACAGCCATTACTCTACCCTCAAAACACAGACAATCTCAGAGGTCTACTTATCGAATGTGCAGACTCGTCCATTAGACCTGACTCGCTAACAGCTAACGTAGCGCCGCAGCATGTGGTGAGTGCGCCGCTAAGAAAAGCAGAGTGACACAATTTCTTGCTATTGTTCACTCATTCCCTCCATGTGTGGTGTTTGTTGAGCTGTTTCTTGTGAAGTGGAGTCCCTGTGCGACTGGCACCCGCCTTGGCGGGGACCTGCTGCAAAAAAGACAGGGCTACAGTTTTATTTTTAGAGGAGGCCTACCTTGTATGTGTGTGTGTGAGACTAGTGAATATGGAGCAGGAAAAAAAAAAAAAGACCAAAGAGAAAACAAGAACACCTGTCACTTTGTACGTGACGCTGGGATCAGCAGGGAGAGGTTAAAAATAGTTACACTCTGTAGTTTTGTAATTTTTAAATTCAAATGTCTTCGGCTGCCGGGTATTGAAGAGTAAAATTGCAGGTGCTTTGCTTTGCAAACCCACATATAGTTCTGGGACTGTGTAACAAGGCAAAATAATAGGTACATAATAAGTGGGACAAAAAACATTTTCATTTCCTATTTTTAAAATTCTTGAAGGTGTAGTACACTTTTTTTTTATCAGTATCTTTGCCCTGATACGCCATAATTATATCTAGTTTCACTATGTTCCTTTAGAAAATATTAGTTGACAGAAAGTATCAAAAAAGAGAAACATGCTGTACAGATCAGAAAATAAGTGCTGAAGTGACTTATAGCTAAATTTGGTACGGAGCATTAGAGCAATTGTCAAAGGAACTATTGGCATTACCATCTGAAAGTATGGGAAGATGGCGAAGCTTAGTACCACGTACTGTACAGCTATCCATGTAAAGCATTAGAGAGTCAGCCAAAAGCTCCATGACTTAAAACAATAGCAGCCATTAAAAATGGCCCTTCCCAGGCAAATACCAGCCAAATGGCAGCCCACTTCCAGCCACTGGACTGAATTACAGGCTCTGGCCATGAGATGACGCTTCTCTTTAGATCTTAATTTCCACAAATCATGACAGAATATTTTAGTACAAATATTGAGTTTAAAAAAGGAATTGTTGGGGACCAGCCAAGGGCCCATAAAGGAAAGTGGGGAAATATTGAATGGCTACTACTGTCAGTCTCAAGGAGCCAGAGAGATTCAGATGAGACAAACATTTAAATAGGAGCTGTAGTGATGCTTTTAATCAGCTGAAAGTGTCATGAACCGAGGACAGATGGACCCAGTATTCAAGGAGAGACAGCCAGTAGGAAAGTTCAAAAAGTTAATTAAATAAAACAAAAACTAAAGTGAAGCTGTGGCTCGCGGGTACTGCAGGATGGGGAGCGGGGCACCGCCCAATCACAGACACTCTGCAGGAGAAACACAGGTAAGTGACCACGATCATCTGACAGAAGATGATTGTCTGAGTTGGCCACTTACCTGGTTTAACAGTCCAGTCCAAAATGTCCCCAAGTGCTGCAGTCCCAGAGGACATGCTGGAAGCTGATCCTGGTCAGGAATCCAGAACAGACAGGAACAGGATCCAGATCAGACAGGAACAGAAACAGGTGTCAGGATCCAGACTTCCAGGCATCCACAAGATCCCAGCAGGGTTCAGAGTCTGACAGGGTCCGAAAGCATGACCAGGTGGTCACGTACAGGAGCAGACAGGATCAGAGACAAACACAAAAACCCTCTTTCCACTGGCTGCCAGGATCCAGAACATGAACCAAGCCAAAAACTGAACGGACAGACTAACAGAAAGACAAGTAATGATCTGGCACTGAATGCTCAGGCTGAACTGAATATAAACCAGAAGAAACAGGTGAGAGGAAAATAATTATAATTGAGGCAGGGAAGGAAAATGACAGGTGAAAGGAATGACTAATTAAAGAGGAGCAAACAGGATCATGACAGAAGGAACGCCTTATCACAGTCCATTGAAAGCTGGATAAAGCTAAAAAAAAAAAAAAAAAAACCTGCAAGCCTTAAGACTATTACATTTCTTCCTTTAATTTCAGTTCCCATAGAAAAAATATGTTTCAGCTTCTCTTATTTTAAAGGACAATGTCAATTTTACACTATTGATTCCAAATAACAAACTATGCAGGATAGGGTTTCATCTGAAGGATTCCTGCATGCTTTAATGACATGATAGACTTAATGTTTCATGATATGTCCTTTTTTTTGATAATAGTTTGCAAAATTGGAAAATTGATGTGCAAAAACAGTCAACCAGTTTGACTGAGTTTAAGATATTTCATAAATAAGTAAAGGACAGTCTCAGCCTTCAGATGTGCAAAACTCTTAGAAGTTTATCCCCTTTGACTTGCAACTCGAATGCAATCTGCAGTTCTAAAAAGCATTAACTGGGGGATTTTTTGCAGAAAAAAAAAAGATTCAAACCAGGTTTCCTTTGCTGTAGATTTCACAAGTATGCTCTGCTTGGTGGTGGTCTACACACTAAATCACAGGTAAGAAGGCTCTAAAACTCTGTAATATTCGAAAAGAAAAAAGTGCCCATTAAAACAGCCAAGGATACCATATCAAAACCCACTGGCATTGCAAATCGATTTTGACAGGTAGTTACACAAGGTTTATTTTCCGGTGTGTACACAGAGCTGCGGCGTTCCTGACTAAAATTCTTTTCAATTTGCTCACATTCTCGCCGTTCACTTGAGGTCAGTGTGCCTCAGCGGGAAGAAACCCGGGCTGTGGGGCATCAATCTCCCACTTTGACTCTTTTGCACTTCAAAGTCTCACAGCGCACCTAGACATCACCAACTCTGCATCTCAGATGCAGAATAAAGGAGATACATTATGCTTTGAAGAAATTGATCCCGGAGGACGGCAAGCTGGATGTCAGCCAAGGTGGTTATGATACAGTTACGGCCCTGTCAGGCAGTTTTAATCTTTTTTCTTTTTTTCTATGCCAGCCTCTTGTGAAAGTGGTACTGTTAGATGTGCTATTATGAGTCAATAATCTTCATCCTTAGTGTTGCTGCTGAGCTGAAGTGTCTCTTGATGTCATGTCAACCGCAAGGGAAATGTTGTCTCCAATCACACTGCAAGATGCGGCTGAGATTTGACCCAATTTTCAAGCTAAAGACCCACGTAAGGAAGTCTTTGCTCCACAAGGTAGACTTAACTAAGAAAGGGTCAGTGTGGCATCTTGATTTGCACAAACCTTGTTGTACTCTGCCCTTGCTATACATACAACTGCTCATGAGAAATTATAGCCGGTTGGAGCTTATAGCAAAGTCAGTGATCAATGTGAATGCGAAACATGCTCATTGCTCAGTGAACCGAATGAAAAAAAAAATCCTTACTCCTGACACAACATTATTTCCACAAGTCTATTAGAAAATAACTGCATTTGCAAAGATGGGGGAAGAATACATTATGAGCAGTTAGGCTGAAATGACAACACACATTATGAGGCGATTAGTTTACACAGGCAGCTAATGGATCCAATCACAGCACATTAATAAACAAGACACTTAGCTTTGTATCCACCTGAAGAGCCTCATCAATCTTTTATTGCGATAGCCACAGCCGGGCCAGGCAGCATGGGCCCAATATTTTGACTGCAGGGGGAGAGGGAGGGGTGCAATGTCAATCGCTCTAGCTCATGTTTAGCCCCGCCGCTGCTAGTTATGCAGGAGAGAGAACAAACGCCTCTTGGAGTGAAAGAGCAATCAGTATGATTATTCTCTTTGCCCCGCTGCACAAAATGACCATCATATATCTGCAGGAGTTGATAGGATTGGCGATCAATGTCCATGAATCAATGACTCTAAAGTCAGGTGCTTTGAAAGCAGCGCCAGCCTCAACTGCTAGCATGTTTGACGGTTCAGCCTCAGAGGGGTTATATTAGCCCAGATGAAAGCAAATGTCAAAGCTGCAGAATTATCATGGAGATGATATTTGCACATCAACCACTTTATTATGCACTGCTGACACTGCTTGCTAGCACCAGGTTGGTCTCTGTTTTGCTGTCCCGAACCACTTTAATTCTTTTCGGGACAGATTAACCAGCAGGATTGTTTCTTTGACCTTTTGATCCGTATTGACATGATGGCAACACTGCAGAGGTGATGGAAGCACATCTATGATGTAGATTTCCTGGTTCAACACATCCTAATGGGGCTCTGCTGGATTTAAATCTAGTGACCCTGGAAGTCATTGGAGTACATGGTCCTCCAATTTCATGTCTAAGAAGCCAGTTTGAGATGATCTCAGCTTTGTGACAAGGTGCTTTGACCTGCTGAAAGAAGCCATGAGAAGGTGGATGGGATGTGAGCATACAGGAATAGGCATTGTCATCAGCATTATTTAGGTATACTGTGATTGAAAAAGAAGAAATATTCAGTTTATAACTAGGGGCTAAACAAGATATGATGGAGCAGTTATTTCATGCTGTTACACTAAGGTCGGACGATGCCACCAGCTGTGGCTAAAAACATAAACCCCTCAGACCAGTTAATTTTTTTTCAACTTTTTATTCATCTCTTCCAAGCCTGTTCATGTTTTACTCGTAGTTTCTTGTTTTCTGAAAGGTTCTCTGCTGCTATATACCATCTGCTTAAAGGATCAGAAGCCTCAGACTTGGTATTCTGCATGCTTTTATTGCAAAAAATTATTATTTGACCCATTGTTAGCTTCCCGTCACCTTTAAATAGCCAATACTCCTCTAATAAAAACAGAGGACTTTCATCCACATTCCTCCTAACTGGATATTTCCTCTATTCTGGACTCTGCTTTGTTAACCTGAGAAATAAATTTTGTCTAAAAAGACCAGCGAGTCATATCTTCCCGAAGCCAATAAAGTGACTTGTTTTTTTGAACAAAGACTTTATTTTATCAGATCAATATTCAAAATCAATGATTAATACAATAAGCCAGAAACAACAATTTCCAATACAACCATACAAACAGTTTAGCAACAACAACCAAACAAGTCGGCGAGCTGAAAATCCATGATTTTTGTTTATTTGTTTATTTATTTATTTTTTATTACTTGGGGGTATGAGATAAAGGAAAAATCTTTCTCGAGTGACTTTTATTTTTATCATAAAAGAGATATATGTTAAGTATGCCTATAAAATATGTACCTGTGTGTTTACATTTATCTTACTCACTACAATATTAACTGGAAATATGTCTTCAAAGGGTTCCATCTTTTCTCAAATAAACCAGTGGACAAGTTTAATTTTGCTGTTATTTTCTCCATCGTATAAATCTTCACTAGTTTCTCTTTCCATTGATTTACAGTAGGGGGTGAAGGTTTATACCAACATACAGTGTATTGTTATCGTTTTTTTGGCTATGAGAACAAAGATACCAAATAAGTATTGTTCTTCTTTACTTAAATTATTTGGTGAAATTTCCAGAACAAAGATCTGGGGGTTCCAATCAACAACAGCATGCAAGATATTTGAAATTTCCTCTCTAATTCCCTCCCAGAATTTCTTAATCTTTGGGCAATGCCAAAAGCCATGAGTATGATCTCCAACTAGTCCGCACCGTCTCCAGCACAAATTTGATTTTGTTTGATCAAATTTGGAAATAATGTACGGAGTTTTGAAATACCTAATGATTATTTTCCAATAAAATTCTTTCCATGTTGGACTGTTAGCCAGTTTATGTCCAGTTATACACACTTGCTTCCACTCTTCATCTTCCAATAAAGTGACTTTAAACCTTTTTCTTTCCCATCTCTATGCACAGCTTTGGTTTTCACTGCATTTACATATCAAGGTGTCTAAACAGATTAGGTTCATGCAGTGTGATTGGTTGATTAATTGTGTTAGCAAACAACTGAAACCTAATAAAGTGGCTAACGAGTGCAATATCAATTTACCAATTGTTTCTATTCAGCTCGCTTCTATGTCATACTACAGAGGTATTTGATTGTTGTGGATCTGAAGCAGCTGCCAACAAGAAGCTCTACAGTTCTTTATAAAAACCTTATAACCAACAACGCAAAGCCGTAACATGAAGAAAAGCCGTAAAAAAAAATGAAATGTTACAATCAGACACATATCGTAATGCCTCTGCAGGGAAAATAAAAGTCCATCAGTCGTGCTGTTCTTATTCCTAAACAGTCATTGTATTTAAATTGATTTTACTGAGCAAACAGGAAGTATGGCTTTAAATCCGCAATCACCAGTCCACTGACATGTTTCAGGCTGGAAAGAAAAGAAACTCCGGACGGATCAATCCGTTAATCAGACAATTAATCACCTCAAAGTTGCATGTTTATCATTTGTCTGCAACGTGCTTGTTCTGATGGATTGCATGCATTACGGCCTTGCTTTCAATCTGATTTGTATTCCTCACTGCTCTGATTACAAAATTACAGTGCTGATGCATAGGTTTTCTTCATGCAAGACTGATGTCAGCGTTGCACAAAGGGGGGGAGAAGCCGGATGAATGTGTTTCACAAAGAAAACAAAACAAATTCAGGTCGGGAGATGGATGCAAAGCTTAAAAAATGGGAACGATTACAGCAGTTGATGGGATGAGTGGCAGACGGAGTCAGATAGGAGCTGAATGGCAGCATTAGCATAGAGGAGGTTTAGCAGAGTTTTTGGATTTCAATCCGGTATTTTTCGTGACTCGGGGGCGTATTCCCTGTGGTCTGCAGACAACCTCAGGCTGTTCGCTCAACTTCACCAAGTCTGTCTCTATCAGCCTGGGATCACGGCTGCTCTGAGCTCATGTGTGTGTCTGTGAGTATTTGTGTATTTGTGTGTGTGTGTGTGCCCATGCTGTCTGTAGCTTCAATAAAACCAGCCAGAGCAGACTGGGACCAGGGGAAAGATTGACAGACAACACCAGCTCACAGGCACACAATAATAATTCAGCACCAGCACGAATGCAGTATTACATACACACACCGCTGCATTTTGCACCGCTGCTGTGTGCAGCTACACATCACACACATACGTACACACACAGTGGCCTGCAAACACAGACGCCCACATTCAGTTGGGTGTATGTTCGCACGCGTGAGTGTTAGGTTGGGAATAACATGGTTTGATTCCTCTGGGTGCCAGGTGCAGACAGGACAATGTCTGCTGGAGGCAGTTATCTGAGGACAAGAAGTACAAGGAAGAGGAGGAGGAAGAGGGGGAGGAAGGGTTTTCACCAAAGTACTGTCTTAGATTTGCTGCGATATGCAAAGACAAAATCTGTTCATGTTGAGTCGGTTTTTACACGGTAACAGGAAAAACTAGGACCTCTGTGGAGACTTAGAAATTGGATTCTACATCCTTAGATTGCAAAGATAGAAGAATTGAAAAAGAGTAAAGCATTTCAAGAATGAGCTATCAGATAAAGAAGATCATTTTGAAGTTTGGTAAAATCATACTTGCATGAGCTGTCCACTGGCAGTAACTAGTTACATTCACCTAGGTACATTACAATTTGAGTAAATCCACTTGAGTAAAAAATGTGATGAAGTCTCTCTCTTGAGTAAAATTTGGATACTAGACCCATCATAAGTGACTTTACTAAACAAAAGACAAAAAAATAGATATACACATCATTCAGTTTATGTTTAAGTGAGGCCTCTTTTTTGTACACAAGTGTCATCGGTTAAATGTTATTTTCTATCTGCTGATCCTGCTGTGACATTGAAGCAAACAGTGCTGTATCTTCTTACTGGAAGGTATTTACCATTCTATAAACATAATAAAATTTTATTAATTTGATTATTTCTTAAACAAAGAATATATTTCAAATATATATTTAGAAAGTGTTTTTTCCACCACAAACAGTCAAATTACCAAGATGATACAACTAAAGGGGCATTCCATTAATAAACAATTTCAATTTCATTTAATATTTGTTATATATGTATGATTTTATTTTCATTCTTTGAAACAATAGATTTTGTAAAAATACATTTATAAGCTGTGTAACTTAACATCATTTTTAGAATATTAAATCAGACGATGAGAAGTAAGAAAATGAGTTACTCAGTACTTGAACAGCCTTTTAACCAAATGTTTCTTTTTTTACTTTTGGGTCTAGTCTACTCACCTCTGATTGGTAAATGTCAGAATAGGTATTCTGGTTACTCCGACAAATAGGTATAAAGTGTCAGAGGACCATCTATCTGTACGTTTTAATGCACTTTCATACTATTGTATATATTTTTCCTTCTTGGACATCTTTTACCTTGTAGTTCCCCAGTTATGTGCAACAGAGAGGGAGAGTTTCCCAAATATTCTTAGCGAGCATAAAACTTCCACAGTAGCTGCGTTTCCAAAACAAATGTGCACAAAACTATGTCGCTATTCTGCTAAATTTGAAAAAGCAAAGCTTCGAAATTGCAATCTTTCCATTAGATAACAAATAAAATTATAGTTAATAAAATTAACACTTTTACAAGGCAGTTAGATCCAGCTGCAGATCACAATACCCGTGTGATCTGAAAAAAGTGTTTCCACTGCAGCATTGTGAAACATAAAAATGTTGATACGACCGAAAAACCATGTCATTGAAAATCAACCTTGGCAATAGTGATTTTATTTTCATAATTTGATGGTCAATGGAAACACTTCTAGTGCAAAGACGCCCACAATCTAATCATGCTGGCTGTATCTGTATCTGGTTTAGAAAAGGGAACCCAGTATTCAGGCTGACAGACAGCATGATATTTAAAAAAGAAAAAAGTTTATTAATAAACGAGAGATCTGCACTGAGCAGCTTGGCCATCTAAGACAGGAACCTCTGGTCTTTAAGTTCAGTATGTGCCCAGAGGATGAGGTAGATTCCAACTGGTCGGCTGTCAGCAAGATCTGGTGAGTCTTGCCAAGACTTCGAAGCCCAGAAGAATAAAGAACTGGCTGGAGGTCAGATCCAAGCAGATGAAGGAAGGCAATATCATCCAGATGGCAAGCCAAAGCCAGCGTTAAGGAGGTTCACAGGAGTCCGGGCCAGAAGATCAGGGATCCGAAGAGGTACTGAGAGGAAATGCAGGACGGTGTCAAGAAGCAGTTAAAGGTTCGGTTCACAGATAGAATCCAGCAGGAGTCCAAAGACAGGTCAGGCAAATGGATCAGAATGGGAACAGGCAGGCTTAGAGTTCAGTGGCAGAACGGGTCAGGATCAGATAATCGGAAGACTCTAATGCTCGCTAGAAGATTCTCAAGGGATCAAATAATCTGACACTGATGACTGGAAGCAGGCAGGTGAAATAGAGACTGGAGCAGGTGAGACAGATGAACAGTGATGAGAAACTGGGTGGAGCTAGGCAGGTGAATGGAATGAGCTATCAAGCCAGTCATTACTACTAAGACCAAGGCAGCGCCATGCTAGCATGGCATGATTTGCAGCATTTTCATTCTTTTTCACATGATACAATAGTAATTTCTAATGGCTCAAGGAATGCTGTGACTTTGTGAATATGTACATCCATAAGAGGTGACACTTCTGCTTAGAGGCTCAGGAGATGCACTTTGCCGAAGTGAAAGGAAAACCCTTGTTAGAAAATATTAAGCACCTGGCAATGTCATGAATCTATAGACCTGGTTCTATACAACGATAGTAGGACTGATAAGTCATCTTCTCTCTCTAAATCTAAGAAAATAGAGCATATTATCCCAGTTCCAAAATCATTATACTGGCTGTCCATCTCTGAGAGAATAAAAAATGCTTTGGTTAGTCTATAAATCACTGAATGGTTTAGCACCAAAATACATTACAGACTCGACTGCTGTCTACTGGCTCAAATCTGCTCTGCATGCCCAGAGACAGAACCAAACATCGAGAAGCTGCTTCTGGTTCATTTGCTCCAATAATCTGGGAAAACTCCAACAAATGGGTAACCTTTAAAATTGTAAAAATGCTGAAATCCTAAGTCAATTTAAATCAAAGGTAAAACCTATAATTTTTCAATAAACATTCTATTTATAATGTTAACAGAAACATAACTAGATTAGATCTTTAATCCAACATTTTCTGGCCAACCTTGTATATCATGCCACTGCTCTGTACATTTCTTTTGGTGTTTTATTTTTCTTATGTTAAGTTCATGAACGGCACGTTCATGAACTTAACATAAGAAACTGACTTTGACTTGCATTGTTGCCAAAATATGGTATATAGATAAACTTCGGCCATTGTAGATGCAGCTAAATGGCGAAAAGCCAAGACCATTTTTGGTCTAGATTTCTCACAGTTTCTTTCAGACTAGTCTGAATAGTCTTTTTAAATATATATTAAAAAAAAGTAATAAGTTTTTCCAGTTAGTTATTTTCTAAAAAATTAAGTATTTTGATTTTACTATTCACTTTAGCAGAAAGGGAAGGTAATGTCATCTTCTGCATTTCCAAAATCGTGTGAGTATGTTAAAGCTACAGTGTGTAATAATTACAGGGATATACAGTCAGAAATGTAATATATTATACATAACTATGTTATTTATCATCATCTACGAGCTCAGCCTCTTAACCTTAATATTTGCGTTGCCTTAGAATTCGTTATTTATAATTACATAGGAGCGGGTCTCGCATCCATGGAGGCAGACATCTTTGCGCTACGGCAGCGCAGAGCCAACAAACTAGCGATTGCGAGATCGCCCATTACGCTCGAAAGTAACTACGGCAAGTTGAGAGAGATGAACTGAGACGGTACTGAACACACAGACTAATGAAATACTATCTGTAAAATTATCTATGTAAACAAACCTCATCACTTGAGAAGGTAGGTGATGCGGACGTCGTGGAAGACATTTTGTCCCGTAACGCTCGCCGTACTGTTGGGGGGGAGAAGCGGTGGGGGGGAGATGTTCATGTTGCTGCGGTCTGCAGTCTGAACGTTAGATGTCGCTGAAAATTACAAACTGTAGCTTTAAGTGTGTGTCCATTTATAGCTTTTATTTGTTAGCTCTTCCCAACAAATTTCTGTGACTCTTTCCATCACTGGTTGAACCGTTTCAGGCTCAGTGAATTGTAAGCCTGTTCAATGTACAGCTCTGCCATATGGGATTACAAAGATACAGAGCACAGTGAAAGCCTGTTTGCTCTCCCCGGCATCTTCCTTGTTTATGTCCAGGAAATGTAGGGGATGAGGAGGCAGTCGTTTGGGGAATCCTACTCGGTCATGTAATCTGTGCTGAGACACAGCACATGAAGGAAAGGCTTATCTCTGGAGAGCTCACTGTGAACAGCTATAGGGTGAGGCATGGGGGGGCGCAACAGCTGAAAGGTAGCAGAATGTGTCCTTCAATTTATTTCCACTATCATTGACTGATGTTTTCACACACTATGCATTAGCTTGTTGAATACTCATATTTTTTCATGTACTAGCTGGTGAAATTAATATGTAGATTTTAGAGGATATAAAGCAGCGATACATTAATCCAGCTGAATAGGCCAAATAAATATTTTTGTTTTATTTTTATAGAATAATTAGGATGATCAATATATGTTTCTTTCTTATTCAAAATTCTTTGACACAAGCTTGTTAAAAGGGGTTTTCGGAGAAGTTTTGTGCTGTTTTGTGCTTTCCAGGCAGAAATGGAATTTAGATGCTTTATATGAGATGGGAATGAGAAGTTTGAGCAAGATTATGATATTTCATTTTTTGCATTGTACATTTTTTTTTAACATTGTACCATCTTTATGTCTTTGGTTTGAAATGGCTGTTCCAGCTGTGATTATTTTGTAAGTATGGAGAATGTATTTGAACTTTTTTTTTACATTCTTGCCCCAAATAAAATTTGCTGATTGCAGATTGCTGCCATTACCATAGCTCACTGTGATTGTTCAAGTCAATGTCTTAGTGCACGAAAAATTATAAAATTATCTTACAAGCCTTTGCTCTACTTCATCTTCTAGGTGTATGCTTGGCCTCCTACATTACATATTGCAAACCTCAAATAATACCATAGAATAGAATCGAATAGAAAAGAAAAAAAATCGGAATTTATGGTTTAATTGTGGCAAAAAGAAGTAGACCTAAGAAAAAGAAGTACAATTGTACTATACAGAAGAGGAGAGAAGAAAGAAAACATCCAAAAAAATCTTTAATTTTTCAACTTTAAAAGACAGAAAAAGATAAATATGGAGAACTCTGCAATAGACATAATTGTATAAAACAAACATTCACAGAGCAGTAATCATTAGACAAATTTAGCAGATGAGAAACACATATTAGGAATCTGTGCAACCAGCGGCTTGGTTGTAAACACTTGCAGGACACTTTTGGGAGCAGCAATGGTTCTAACAACAGCTGGGAGAAAGCATCTGTGGATGCAACAGTGTCATTTAATGAATGTTCCAGCTCCAAAATAAGAAAAATCAATAAAACTAGTGCAACGTAACATAACCCTTACTTTGCAAGCAAGATGAATTGTCGGGAGATTTGTGAGTTCTCAAAAACTCCCAAAAATACATCTTGCCAGGAGCCAGCAAAAGCATTGGCCTTGATAAAGAAAACTTTCGGATCTATGAAATGCAACATATCAACCAGAGGCGGAAGGCTGCAGCAAGACAAACATGGCTGCAGCCGTTTTAGCTGGAATACCCTCTATTTCTTTTTAGAAAACTTGGTAAAGAAGTAAGTGTTTTTTGCTTTTTGTGGATAGGAAAATGTTTGCGCCTTTCTCTTGAGTGGATTTGGTAATAGCTTGATTTATCAGTTAACTCTCCCAATGGTGAAACACAATAAAAATGTGACACATCTCAGCTGCTTCTGTTGCTGTGATTGGCTAAAAACCTGAGAGGGGATAAAGGTATCCAGTCAGCTCGAAGAATTTTACTTAATGACCCTCCCTTTAGCGAACACGAGGCTTTCCAGATTGATACCGTGTAGAGTTGAAACTGAAACACATTTAAACATAAGTTATAGGTGTACATAAGTGTAGGTGGTGTACATCTGTGGTTCACATAAAAATTAATTAACTGGTTTTACTTATATTGACAGTTCCAACCAAACTATGTACAGTAAAACTGTCTTTTTAAACATCTGAGTGAAAACATATTTTTCAATGCATAAATATTCTGTATATAGCAACCCATCCCACTACAAGATGTAGCTCAAATTTTACATGCCGCCATAGGAAAATCATGTATTGTCTGATTTTTTTTTTTTTTTTTACTTTTTATGTATCCCATATATGAAATATTAAAACCATAAAACGTTTTCCAGGTATCTGTGAATTGGTTCCCAGAAGAGACTTGGCTCCAATAAAGTTTCCAGCAAGCATCCCCACTGCCTGCATGTAGTTTCTGGACGCCTGTAACCAGAAATTCCACCATGCACTTTATACAACTCTGTTAAGGTCCCCTGAAGCTGACATATTTTCTCCCAGTTCTCTACTGGAATCCATTTAGCTTGGGCTATGCTTTATGACCTAACCCTGCTTCATACGTTTTCACAGCTTTCTCCCAGACTTATCTACAGTACTCTGTTCCTTTGATATCAAGATGCCGGTTTGTTCATTATAGTCCTCTTTGAAGCTTTTGCAAAACGCTAAATCATTTTTAATATCTTTTTGCCTTTCAATATAGTATATATGTCTGTTTGTGTTGGTCCATCACATCAAACACACATTGCAAAAAACACATTGCATTTAACAGCATTAAAAGAAAATAGCAACACATTAATATAAAACTGCCTCAACTTCTTTTGTTATGGCAAAATGATGAAGAAAGAAAGAATAAAATATACTCTTCTTTCCCAAAATATTTAAGTCATTTTCAGTTCCACAACTGAAAGCAGGAAACTAAGGGGTTCCTGCTTCTGGCACCAGTGCTGATTGGATCATAATGGCTCATGTGATTTGGACTCTTTACCTGAAGCTGCACAGAAAGAGTGAAACCAAATAGCTTTTCCATGGGAATGGAGGGATACAAAATAACTGGGGGCATGAGGATAGTTTATTGGCAAGTTGATAGAAAAGGAAACGGGGGGTGATGCTTTGCAACTGATGAATGTTGCATTACCTTTAAAGGAACACAAGACAACTGCAGGCTTCTAGACATTGTTCTCCACCCGAGAAGCCTCAGTGGTAAACAAGACATTTTCAAGACAAAAAAAATCTTAAAGGGAAGTGTGTATTTTGAAGGGGGGTTCACCCAACTGTTTTTGTAGTCAGTGCAGATTACAGTACTTGTCTGAACTTGTGAAGGTTCTTATTAAATTTCAGCTTATCTCCCCAAGGACATGTCGCCAACCCTGTGTAACCTCGCCATCACATCGCCTCAACCCAAGCAGGATGACACATCCTCACTCCCATCCCAGCTTGTTTTACTATTTAATTTCCCTGCTTTTGTCTTGTGAGCACAAATCTGAGCTCTGGGCCGGATAACCCCCCCCCCCCCCCCCCCCCCCCCCACCACCACCACCACTACCACCACACATACACACACACAGAACAATGAGCAATTCCACTCTCTGTGTTTTAACTGGCTCTGCTGGAGGAACACTCTGGATCACAGCCAAAACAATTCATTCACGCAGAATTCCTCACACACCCATGTTATTTTACTCCTTTATTTTGGAAGCTCAATGGAAAGGCCCCATTCATCACTCCTGGAAAGGCGTCCAATGTTTTCCTCTCCTTCTTAAAGGCGGAAGATGGTTTGAAATCATTGTGGCACCTAACTTTGTCCAGTAGTTATATTCCCTTTTTAATTTGAGGATTATAGTGGTCTCTGTTAAATCAAAGTAAAGTTTGTTGTCGGCTTTCATGTTTTCAGGGACATCTCTAAATACTGAGCTTTCTACCTGTCCCTTTTTTCCAATCTCAGTGTGTTAAGCAGTAGAAAAGATAAACCACCTATGTATTTTCATTTGATTCCACCGAGGAACCGCAGACGGAACGTCTGCGGTTCCTGTTCATGTGTGCAGACACAGCAGAGAGCGGGGAGCCTTTATATCTTAACACACTCATGCAAAAATCACCCTGCAATCATCTTCATGGCCATAACCACCAAGACATCTGGCAACCACCATCAGACTTCCCGGTATTTTTATGATTTTGCTGATAACGCATAACTGAGACTTTGGGGCTGTGTTCCACTAAACACTGTCTGCATGTCTCCGAAAGGTAACGTTCTGTGATCATTTGCATAAGTAGGATCTCCTGTAACTGCTTGCCAAGACATGTTCTTTTCTTTCACCCTAAAGGGAGATACCTCATACAGGATAGTTTATTGTTTGGGGCCATGGTTATTGTAATCCAAGAAGCAGGAGCAAAGAAACTGAATATTTACTGAAACTTTATTACTTTACTTGCAGCCGGAACTCAGAAATGTTCACCAGTTTTTATACTCAATCTTATCCCTAGCATGTACATGATTAACTCAAGTCTTTGAAGGAAAATACCAGTGAAATTATCAAGTGATTTATTCCAAGTCCAGGTTAACATGTTTAATATACAACTCCAAATTAGGTCTCAAGTCTTTTGGGGGAGGAAAAGGGCTAAAATTAGTTTCAAGTCCTTCAAGATAGTTGAGTCCCTTTTCTTCAAGAGGTTAGTTTAATACATTTTATAATTCCCTGGCACATATACAAGTCACATCGGAAGATGTTGAAGTCAAGTTCAAGTCAATATTCAATGACTTCCTGTCTAAAATAAATGTTTTCTTATAACACTCAGGCTTCCTAGTCAGCCAATAAAGCCAATTTACTGTAATTCAAATATTTTAATGTCAGTTTAACACAATATCTAATAGTTAACTTTAAATATTTTAACATTTAATTTAAACTTATAAAATTTTGATTCTCGAGGCAGACACCCTGATTACTTTTATGACTAGGGTTAAATCATTCCATTTTGATAAAGCCTATAGTAAGAATGTCTAAATGTATCCTAATCTACAATGTTATGCTGTTATAGGCAAAGGCTGGTGGAGGACATTAGGACAACTTTTCATTAATCTAGTTAATGTTACGTCTCCTTTCTGCATTATTTGTTAATACGACCCTTAACTTTATGTCTATTCTTTTGCTCTTCCAAGGCGACTTAATTTGTTTAGCTGTGACACCATCTTCACCGGAGACATCAGCTTTCCATTATAGATGATAGTGTATTGTTCAGTTTTTAGTCCTATTTCTTTCCTGGGGATAGCTTTTGTCTCAGCTTTGACTGTGTGTTGGGATCCAGAGGTTTGCCCTCCAGAGGGCGACGTGGATCCCTTTCTGTGGGCTTCTGTTACTGTTGGGATCCAGGGGTTTGCCCTCCAGAGGGCGATGTGGATCCCTTGTTGTGGGCTACTGTTTATCTGTTGGGATCCAGAGGCTTGCCCACCAGAGGGCGCTGTGGATCCTTTCCTGGGAGCTGGTGCTCAGCGCTCACAGCTGATCCCCATCAGCTCATTATTAAGCTCTCCCTATATAAGCTAGGTGAGAGCTCCACTCTGAGCCGGATTGTTGAACTGAACTGACTTTGGTCGTGGTTAGCAAGCCTGAGCCACCCTGCCTGCCTGAACCTGTAAACCTGAACCTAACCTGCCTTGTCCTCTCTGCTTCTCCAGGAAAAATCCTGCCAGAAAGCAATAAACTATTGGACTTTATCCTGCCTGTGGGTCTGTGAGTTCTGCATCTGGGCTAGTAAAACCTACCTGATCATGAAAGAACAATCCGGCCAACTGACTAGCCCTGCAGACTCATTCGACGCACTCCTGGGGAAGTTTGATGACCGACGGACTAATTCAACGGAACCACCCTGGACAGTTTCGTTCCGTCGATGGCTGGAACTTATGGAGACCCCTGAGCCTGCTCTGAGCCGTCTGGAGACCCCTGAGCCTGCTCTGTGTCTTCCAGAGACTCCTGAATCGGAGCCACAGTCGGTGGTTTCCGGTGTTCCTGATTCGGAACAGCAATCGGCAGCTTTCTCTGTTCCTGTTTCGGAGCCGCAGTCGGCGGTTTCCGATGTTCCTGATGTGGAGTCGCAATCGGCGGCCTCTTCAGTTCCTGATTCGGAGCCACAGTCGGTGGTTTCCTGTGTTCCTGATTCGGAGCCGCAATCCTCGGAGCTTCCTGCAGAAGAAGAGACAGCGTTCTCCTCGGAGCTTCCTGCAGAAGCAGAGACGGCGTTCTCCTCGGAGCTTCCTGCAAAAGCAGAGACGGCGTTCTCCTCGGAGCTTCCTGCAGATGCAGAGACGGCGTTCTCCTCGGAGCTTCCTGCAGAAGCGGAGGCGGCGTTGTCCTCGGTGCTTCCTGCTGAAGCGGAGGTGGCGTCCTCCTACAAGGTCCCTACGGGTTATGAGACTCCGGCCCCCGGAGTGTCTGCCCTGCTGCCGGCCCCACGGCCGGCCACCTGGGACTCTGCCTTGCCTCCGGGCCCACGGCCGGCCACCTGAGACTTTCCCTGTCCTCGCCCACCCTGGATGGGTTGTTTTGATTTCTGGACCCTGTTCTGTTTCTGTACCTGGCCCCTCCGCCCGCCCTGGGTGGGTTGTTTTTGGTTTTGGGCGTCTGGTATCCGCCCTTAAGGGGGGGGTACTGTTGGGATCCAGAGGTTTGCCCTCCAGAGGGCGACGTGGATCCCTTTCTGTGGGCTTCTGTTACTGTTGGGATCCAGGGGTCTGCCCTCCAGAGGGCGATGTGGATCTCTCGTTGTGGGCTTCTGTTTATCTGTTGGGATCCAGAGGCTTGCCCACCAGAGGGCGCTGTGGATCCTTTTCTGGGAGCTGGTGCTCAGCGCTCACAGCTGATCCCCATCAGCTCATTATTAAGCTCTCCCTATATAAGCTGGGTGAGAGCTCCACTCTGAGCCGGATTGTTGAACTGAACTGACTTTGGTCGTGGTTAGCACTGAGCCACCCTGCCTGCCTGAACCTGTAAACCTGTAAACCTGAACCTAACCTGCCTTGTCCTCTCTGCTTCTCCAGGAAAAATCCTGCCAGAAAGCAATAAACTATTGGACTTGGGGGACCTGTGGGTCTGTGAGTTCTGCATCTGGGCTAGTAAAATCTACCTGATCATGACACTGTGACTAACTATATGTGCTCTCTTTCATAATTTTTACATGAATACCGACTCAGAGCTCATCTACTTCAATGTTTATTTCCTAGACAGAGCCACCTACTGTTTGGACCTAGTTTAGCGCTACCGTTTGTAACATCAAAAGTACTGAAGGATCAGTACTCCTGTTTCTTTTGTGTGACTGCTTATGTCTTCTTGAACCCCCAGTTAGTCTCAGCAGAAGTCCGTTCACACTGTACTGGATTTTGCTGGAGGTTTCTTCCTGTTAAAAGGGAGTTTTTCTTCCCCACTGTCCTTGCATGCATGCATATAGGCTGCAATATAATATATATAAATGCTGATCAAAGGTTATCTGTTAACTTCTTGGAAATAGATAATAGAAGTGTGTTACATCTATTACTAATGGATTATTCTATTTTTGTTTTTCAGTGAATTTATTAATGTGATATTTATTTTAATCTCAAAGTCTTTGATTACATCTGTTAATCTCTGACTTCACACTTAGTTCCTTTACTGTATGCCAATTCATATTACTCTTTAAATAATATATAAAGAAAAGATTTTTAATATTAAAAGGAAATTCTGTTTTAAATCTCCATTAAAATCTTTATTTACAGGCCTACAGTAGTTTACAGGCCTAAACTACAGTCATATCCTACTGTGTGTGATTGAAATGATTGAAAGTTAAAGGTCTGTGCTTTTAGAAAAACCCTGCAATGACGGAGTCTAACCATGACAAGATTTCAGAAGTTAGTTAAGTTTATCTTCTCTTACTCTCGAGCTTGGCCAATAGTTCATTTACATGAATTAATGCAATCATGACTAATAAGCTGTTGTATCAGCTGTAATGATCTATAGGAACAGAGATACATTTTTGTAAACATTTTCATGCTGCTAACAGATGCTAAACCAGACATTAGTTCAGATACATTTCCCTCTTTTGTGGGCAGCCATCTTTCTCTCAGATGGGCTCATTGGATCTTTTCCTTTGGTCAAAAATTGTTTAAACTTTTTCAATGCCTCCAGCAGCCCGCTGGCTCTAGAACTGACCCACCTGGGAATAAAAGAGGAGATGTTTGATGTGGGCCTGACTCATCAGCAATATTCATATAAATGAGCAGAACTCACAGATCTGAAAAGTACGAACTGCCATAAAAAACATGGATCATAACATGAAAAATATGATCAATGGTCTTCTTTTAGGAGCTTTAAATTGAGACTTATTTAATATTTTAACCTAGACCTCTTTTACTTATAGAAGAAGAAAATGCATACAGACATGACTACTGTTATTACTTGTTAGTCTTATTGTCTTAGAAGCTAACATTTTAGAAGATGGGTGTTATTTCATAGTTGGAGAATTGTTTTACTGTTAAAAAAGCAATGCAAGCTGTTTGGCCTACATGTAAAAGACTTTCAATTACATCAGACAAAACATGAAAAATTATAGTGGAAGCATGTTATCCAGCACAATCTCTATAGTTATGCTGCTATAGGCTTAGACTGCCGGAGGAAATAGGGACCCTTTTTTATCATTCAACCTCGTTCTATGTCTATTCTCCCACTCTGAAGAATTTGTCAGCTCAATCTCTGATCTTATGCTCTCTAAATGTTCTCATAGTAGCTTCATCTGGTCTGTTCCTGTTTGGCTGTGACATCATACCAGAGAGAAGTATCAGATGTGCTGCTGCCATCAACACATAGATGTTGGAACTTTGCCTGTTTTTCAGTGTAGAGACAGTGTTTTTCAGAGACAGTGGTGGGCCCTATCAGAGACAACCACAGTAGGGACTACAGAGAGGGGGTGGAGCAGTGCAAAGATAACAGTTTGATCATGAATGTAGAGAAGGCGAAGGGAATGATCGTTGACTTGAGGAAGAACCGGCCAAACCATGTTCAATGCTCATTAACAGCTCACATGTAGAGGTGGTCAGCAGCGCCAAATTTCTGAGGGTACACATCACAGACAACCTCACCTGGACTGTAAACACCACTTCACTGTTTAAAAGGGCACAAAAGCACATGCACTTCCTGTGGATGACGAGGAGAGCCCACCTGCTCCCACCCATCCTCACAACCTTCTACAGAAGCACCATGGAGAGTGTTCGGACCAGCTGTGTAGTGGTGTAGAGGATGCAGCGTTGCAGACTGGAAGAAGATGAGAAGAGTGGTGAGAACAGCAGAGAAGTTCATTGGAGCTCATCTTCCCTCCATAAAAGACATTTCAGTGTTGCATGTCCTGAGCCTGTAACATAACCAATGACCATTTATACCCCCACCCTGCTGCCCTCTGGGAAGAGGCTTCGCAGCATTTAATGTAGGTCCAGCAGATTCAGAAACAGCTTCTTCCCCACCGCCATCAGACGGCTGAACTGTTGAGAAAACTCTAAATCATGTCACAGACTCTGCATCACACTGACAACACCAAACCAAAACACTGCATTATTGCACAATATATATTTAATCATATCAATGCGTTTTTTTCTCCAACACTGTTTACATTCGATCACTGCTGCACTTTAAGTAATAAAGAAGTCACGAAAGCTGTGCAAAACAAAATTTCATTTTGTATACAATCTGTGCATACAAAATGACAATAAAAGTTGTCTTACTGTAGGTCTAGTCCTGTTTCTCTGCCTGTGATTGGCTGGAAGTGCTCTTTCATCCTCTAACATGGGAGCTGGCTCGGAGCTCATCTACCTTGATGTGTATTTCCTGGACGGGGCCGCCTGTAGAGCTGGTAGACAGTTGCCTTTTGTATCTCTGCTTATTTCTGTATCACTGCTACTGTCTCCTTGAACCCCAGTCGGCCTCGGCTGATAGCCGAGGTTTCTTCCTATTAAACGGGAGTTTTTCTCTCCACTGTTGCTACAAGCATGCTTGGTGGGAGGGACTGCCTTCGAGTCAGTGGTTATATGCAATCAGCTGGTTTTACCTAGATAGAAAGTTTGAATCAATTTGACTGTATGATCTGGTTGAATTATCTCTGTAAAGTGCCTTGAGATCACATGTGTTGTGAATTGGCGCTGTACAAATAAACTGAATTGAATGGAATTATGCTGTGGGGTTTTGTCTTCTCCTGAAAGCCAAATAAAAGTGATGTTTATGGAAGATGAGTGGATATAGTTTAGTCCTAGAAGAAAAACCAAAAAACCTTAAAGGCATTGTGAACGATCTTTCGGCTTAAAGATCCCCCAGGATCAACTCTTGGTTCAAATACACATTTCTAGTATTTATGTTTCCTCTGAGCTTCTGTTTCAGCCACATTTGGTTCCAACCTTCTCAACATATACCGTACTTTGGAAATTGGCTGAGAGTAGCAAAAAGCATACCGTCTCTCAAATATATAAGGAGTAGAAGACTTCAGAAGATACATATAAGACCTAAGTGTATTTGGGAGATTGTTTAACGTATTGTCTAAAGAGCAGTTTTAGCATCCCCGCATGCACAGTTATTGAAAAAGTGAATTTTGTCCTCCACTAGATACCTTTAAGTCTAGGTTGGAGTTTAACCTTCCAGCAGAACAACAATATTCATTTGTCAGAATGACTCATTCAAAAACTGACAATCCATAGAAAGAATTTAAATATGCTATAGCCAAACTCGGTCCTCAAGGCCCCCTGTCCTGCAGGTTTTAGAGGTTTCCTTGCTCCAGCACAGCTGATTTTAATTGAAAGCTTATTAACAGGCTTTTGGTCTACTGCAATTATTATAACCAGCTGTGCTGAAGCAGAGAAACCTCTAAAACCTGCAGGATAGGGGGCCTTGAGGACCGAGTTTGGGGATGCCTGCTATAGAAGAAGACAACCTCCATCCAGCCTGTCAAAACTGGAGCGATTTTGTAAACAACAGACAAAAAAAAGGCACATTTATAGTTCTACTGAAGCAGATGGGTTTGATACGGATACTTTTGCAAAGCATCCGTTTCTTACACATTGGCTTCTTTTTATCTTTACTTTAGAAAAGTTATAAAGAAGATACGAATCAGAGATTGCAGAGACACACCAAAACTCATATCTCACAAAAGTCATCAAAAGAACTTTGAGAGGAGAGTTCTTCTGTTTACCAGAAGCATATGAATTCAGAGCCAGTAGCTGAGAGCAAACAGGATATTGTAGCCTGCATACCAGACATCATACCTTCATTTCACTGCAGTGCTAATTTAATCTCTGTTACTATGGAGGTAGAACTTGAAGGCAAATGCCCACATGGTCATTTCCAATGTATGGCTTCAGGGTTGAAGAGATCATATTCCGCAAATGCAGATTTTCTTGTTTCCCATTTAGTAAAGCTGACTTCATACGGTAACATCTCACATGGACATTGAAGTCATGAATTGGTATGAAACCGAACTGTGTTTGATCTGCAGGAAACTTGGAGTGTTTTGATAAGAGTTTTTGTCTGAAAAAAGACTCTTCTGCTCCACAGGTAAAAATAACCCATCTGACTCGTTTCAAAGAAACAAAATGAACTTTAAGCTTTCAACGATGATTGATTTTAACAAGAAGATGAAGATTCAAGAGATCCCAACAATAATAGATGTAACTGATGTAAGCTGAATCTATATCAAAAGAGGTCTCGAGTAACAGCAGTGAGTGCGGCTCACTGCAGGAGGATGAGAAACTCATTATTCTGTGACTAACACAGACGGAGGGGCCGATGCTGCGAGAGGTGAAGAGAGAGAGGAAGGCAAAAAAGGAGGGAGAGCAGATAAAACAAGTCTGGAGAGAGAATTTTTTTAATGATCAAGATTCCAGTAACAAAATATCAGCGCTTAAGCTGGTTCTGTTTCTTGGAGCAGACAGGGCTCAGTTAGTCTCCCAGCTAACATGCATGTTGCATCATGAAAACATGCTACAGCCTCAGAGGAAAGTGTCAAACAGAAGGAGGTCTCACAGCGACGTCAAACCGGTGCACCCTGCTGCTCCATACACAGCACCAGCTGATATTTTCTGCACGGTAAACTGTAGACCACATGTCCATGGAAGTGAGTTTCTCTGCAAGCTCCTGCAAACAAAGTTGCCATACAGGTGATCATGAATGATAATTTTGCAGACGAACACATAAATTAGCTGCTCCTGTGATCCTCAGTGTGCATCAGTGTGTGCCGCTCCGTTCGGCTCGGCTCAGCGCAGAGCAGGAATGCAAATGGCATTTTCTGCATTAATCCTAGACGTAGCGATTGAATTGCAAATGCACTAAAGTAACTGTTTTTAAATTCATTTAAAAGCTTTGAATAGTAATCGTGTTTCCTCCTCCTTTTAACATGCAGGTTGACACACAGAAGAAAAAAAAAAGGGGGATTTTAAATTATTTCAGTGCTTGAATTGCTGACCATGGCCCCAGTTGACAATGTGTGAATGAGTGTGTGTGTGTGGGGGGGGGGGAGGGGGTCAGATACAAGACACAGCAACCTTTAAAAGGCCGTTTCAGTTCCAACATTTCGTTTGACTCAACCTACTTTGGAGGGTAACATTTTCCAGAACAATCCTTTTTGCTGCATTTCGTTGCTCCTTTGTCTTTTGAAGAATGATTTGTGAACATTCATGATAACCCATCATTATACATGGATATGGTTGATTTGGGAAGCTGTGGGCATTTAGCTGAAAGGAAGGGTCACTGTGTGGGAGAGGAGGTAATGAGGTGTAATTTTCCCATGTTTACCACTTGGTAGTAAAGTGACAACTGAAAATGACAGGTTTTTACCTCCATGTAAGTGTAAATACCATGCTTACTCAGTGTGACATTTTATCCATCTTATTATTGCCAGAAATATGTTCTAGAAATTGTAAATGATGGTATCTGTAATATAATTTGAACACAATTTAAAGAATTGTATCATTAGTGTAAACAGGCTACACAGGCTGCTTGGTAGAAGCTCGCTGGTTTGATATCGAGCTGAGGCTTGTCGGCACTCTGGTTTCCTACCAAAATCCTGAGTTCCATTTTTTTTGGCTTTTTCTCTGACTGCTCCCCTATGGGGCCCTCAGTTTGGGTGGGCAGAGGCCATGCCTTGTTTCGTTGTTGGGATGGTGGTAGATGTCAACGTCTATTTTTATGCTACAGAGACCAACCTGAGCATGTTTCTACCTGACACATCTGTTCTCCTTGGTATTCACGGCACAATTTGTTCTCCAATGTTCTCCGTCACAACCCTTGAGGCCAGGCTTTTAAAGGGGAACGCCGTTTTTTTTTACATTGGTCCCTTGATTTTCCATTATTACATCATATTCTGCTCACCCATATCAGTACATTTGGAGCTGTTCTGAAGATATTCCGTTAGGTTCTATCCAAGTAACGTCTTCCTATGGGCAACAACTTGAAGGCACAAACTAAACTGTTCATAATTTATCATTTATGGTACGCCAGCATTCATAACATGTAGGCGTAACACTGTCCCCCATCCGCTGTTATAATTTTTTTAATATTTATATCTTTTAAAAATGAAGCGGCCCGTGTATGATGTCATCTGCGCGCGCCGGCTACCGTTCATTTGTCCTCTCAGCTGAACTGCTGATAGTTTTCCTCACATGCCTGGAAGATGTCTAGTGCTACTACCACAGATGATCTCGCTCTCGAAATGGAATTGAACGATTCAGATTAGCTCGCCGGACGCATAGAACGGGTAGAGCGTAGCCGCCTGTGGCCCCGGCTTCCTGTCACAACTCCAGTCCGGCAAGCGGATGACAGCATACACACTTTGCTCCGTTATTAAAACATATAAATATAAATAATATAACCACGGATGTCTGGGGGACAGTGATTCGCCTACATGTTATGAATGCTGACGTACCATAAAGAATAAATGATGAACAGTTTAGTTTGTGCCTTCAAGTCGTTGCCCATAGGAAGACGTTACTTGGATATAACCTAATGGAATATCTTCAGAACGGCTCCAAACGACACAAAACTCATATGGGTGAGTAGAACATGATATAATAATGTAAAATCAAGTGCCCAATGTAAAAAAAAACAGTGTTTCCCTTTAACTAGGAATATTTCATAGGGTGTACTGTACTTGGTTCATCACATCTTTAGGCTTTATGCGTAGGGGGGTCTGGGGTATCGTCCCCCAAAAAATTTTGAAATGTAAACTCTATGAAACACTATTTCCTGCATTTTGAGGTGGAGTTCAGCTAACTTTTATCTTTGTTACATCACTACTTTTATCCTGATTATGCATATTATGTGTTCTTAATTAGAGGTGAAAATTTCATAAAGAAGATATGAGATCATTTTTAGGTAAAATATTATGTTTCATAGATAAATTCAAACAATCAGAAAGTGTAATGCTACCTTCACACCGTGATTTGAGCAGCAAAAAGGCGCCTGCTGCTTTATTTTTGATGCTTGTATGCATTAAGGTCAGACGTGCGTCCAGTGCAGTGTGTGTTATGATCCTGAACTAAAATATTATTTCGCTGTCTGAGGAACTCAGATCCCCACTTAGTGGTGGTGCATTGTTACTGTGAATCCAGCAACATCTGCCACAGACCGGGTCGCTTCTTGGGGATTTTTCCCTTACTTTTCCTGGCGTGTGGAAGTAGATGTTAGCATTTTTCTGGTATACAAACTGGAATCACCAGAGTAATAAAAGCACACACATTTTGCCGGTAGGTTTCGACATATTAAGTAATTTAAGCATTAATAAACTGATTCAGTGGAGTAATCATAGCGCTTGGCATCAGCAGTGGTGTGTCTGTCTCCCTGCAAGCTTGCAGATCAACTTCTCGGATTGGTTGATCTGGCGCATCCAGCAGAAAAAGTTAAATTTTTCCAACTCCTGCATCTACTGCTTGTGAAATTTTGACAATTTGAGTGAAGTTTCCTGGGGGAAAAACAGGGCATATCATTTGTCATTTATTTAAAGGCCGTACGTATGTACGCCATATGCATTGCAAGCTAAAAGCCTGCATGGATCCCTTACAGTACACCTGCATCTATACTGCAATAAAACTACATGTGGAGGGTTTTTGCTATTTGTGTTACCTTTTTAAAAGTCGGCTGCAATTAATTTTATTTAGGGTATTAGCATATAGCAGGATAAAATGTCACATATCCTGCTATATGCCACTTTAAAGCTGTGGCATCGCCTAAAAGTGTTCAAAGGGTAGACATGTTTCCTTTTTCCATTGCACATGATTGAAAATGTAATAAAATGATGTCCCAAGCCACATGTCTGTGTCTACGTGTTAGACTGAACTGTGGCCCCCTAGCAGCTATTTAAAGCAACCTGTCTGGGTATTACATAACAGACATGAAGAGAGTAAGAGCTTCTCTTGGATCCTACACCACCTATGGCGTCTGTCTGTGATTCTGCACTCACAGATGGAGGATTTTACATATGCTGCAGCTTGAAAGTTAAATTTTAGATGTAAAGCATCTTATATGGTTTTCTGATCTTTTTAAGTTCATAACATCTCTATCTGTGCAGAAGATATATTTATTTTATTTCTTCTGTATTTACAGATATTTGCAACTCACATTTCTACTTTGCTAGATGAGGAAAAAAAAGACCTCAGTCTTTTATCTTTTTTAAAGTATAGTTATGTTTTTACTGTCTCTCATTGATGATGGGATGAATATAAAATGATGTTAAATCCAGTCAAGTTTCGGTAAAGAAGTGGGGAAACTTTAGTTTAATACCAGCTACTGACAGAATTCATTGTTCCCCTCAGGAAATGGGACTTTATTATATGTGAGTTTGGAGATTGTCTCAAACTATCATTCATCCTGGCGCTGGGATTGTAACAACCAAGTAAAGTGATGAAGCGAACGAGGCAGCAGCCTGTGGAGGTACTTTCCTATAACAGACACTAAAACCTCTCTCACGTCTTCTCACATGATTTGATTCCTTACCTGCAAACTTTTATGACCTTTTTCTCTAACTAGGCAATATCCCAATAATGGCTTCGCTCTTTAGATTTCTGCCTGCAACATAAACTCACTCCCCTGTTCCATTTCTTTTTCAACACTTTACAAAATGTGATATATACGTTTTACGATGCATCTGTTGAACACTCAAACCGGATGATATCACAAATAAACAGCGACAGCGGCTTAATACAATGGGCAAAATCTAATGAGTTTCCCATCATAAGTGGCATAGAAGTAATCCTGCCAGGGTTTCTCAAAGGGACAGTCTGAGAAAGAGAATAAAAGTTTAAAAAAGGGAGAAACAAAAAAAAAAAAAGGGAAAGGAGCTCATTAGAAGTCACAGAGGATTTTGAACATGACAAGACAAAGGGACCCTGCTGACCTGCGGCTCACACCTGAATTTTGAATGAAGTTAAAGTTTCAGTCATTTTTAGCAAAGACTGTTTTAACTGATCACCTCTAGCTGATAAATCATTGATATTGAAAAGAACTGAACTCCTGAGTTTGAGGCGGTAAATGAATAGACACATAAAGCTACTCGTAGAAAATCTGAATATTTAGAAATAACTATAGTAGTTTGCTTATATGAACAATAGAAGAAAACCTTTTTTTATATTTGCTTTGCACGAGAAACCTGCAACACTTGACACTGTTTAGAAAATCCGATTAACACACTGAAAAATATAACTTTAATTGGCCAGATAAAGAGTTGGTTAATGTAAGCTTGCTGTAGTCTGTACAGTAAAAACCTCTATCTATTGTCAGCTGCATAACTGAGATGGGGTCATGAAGCTAACAGCTCTGTGTCTAACTTCAGACTATATTATGATGTGTTTACTGATAACATTGCTGATGTCAGGTAATGATTGCTGATGTCAGCATCAACTGCTATGATGCATCATTACGGAAAATGTACATTTAAAGAAATCCAATACCGTCAAAACCAACCTTTAATCCACATCTGCACCCATAGTTTTAAATTTTACCTCTACCTTAATTTCTTCTTGTTCTTGGAGGATTGATATTCTAAAGTATTATGGAGGTGATGTCATAAAAAAACAGAAATTTCACATTCAATTCTTTTGATTTATGCTGAATCTGATAAATTTACAGCTTGTTAGCTTTTGTTTTTTTATGTAAATATATTCATAATGTGTATTATGGAGCTAAGCTTATTAACATGCTACTGTCAACGCACATTTTAATTGAAAATATAGTTGAGAAATTGGAGAAATATTGTTGTTGTTTTACATCCATGGATCCATTGACTAAACCAACTTGTACCTTTAGGGCTGCAGTGGTGGAGGTGGGAAGAAAGGGCAGCCTGCAGGTTATACATTCAGACAAGTCACATAGTTAATACAGCATAATACAGGACAAAAAACAATATGCACACACACACTTTAAGTAATCTAGAATAACCAACCCTACAGTCAGGTTTATGGACACTTGGAGAAAGCATAAGTAATCCATGCATGCATAGTCAGAACATGCCAGATCAGAAAAAACAGGATTCGAAACCGGGGGCAAAACTGCATGTTTCTTTTCACTCTATCTCAATATCGTATTGATAATAACACAATTAAAATATTAGGTATCAAACTTAACACTTTCTTCAACTCTAATCTGACAAAAATAAATAATTGTGGGTCTTTAAAGTAACAGTAAAAACTGTGAGAAAATAAAGCATCAACCTGAAAACACATGTTCTATCACCAGCTATGCTTCAGAGTGCCAAGTGTTATGTAGCACTTTTATTTAGTACTGTATAAATGTAAATGAACCATAACAATTATTTATAGGATTCCATATAATGTTAATTGTCACTTACCAAGCCAGTCCTATTTTAAAAGTGTGTTAAAGTTTATGCTTGTTTAGCTTTACAGCACTCTACTGTGTGTGAGCATCCTGTTTATCTACCATCTGGGATTCTGTCGATCTATTTGTTCTTGTATCTGTGCGTTAAATTAACCAAATTATGAACCAAAAATTAACCACAAAGAGAATATACTGTAGTAGCTAATAAAAAAGAAAACCAAAGTATCCTGCTTGGATTCCCTTTTTTTTGTCTTTTTAATTAGGACTTGATCTCATGCGACTACATCAACTATGAACTGTAGTTATTTTTACCCACACATCCGGGCTCAGGGAACCAGCAGCTCTAATTCAGCTTGTGCTTCTCTGGTTAACATCTACGTGTAGTTTTTTTTTTTTTTTTTCTCTCCATAACATGCTAATACAAATGAAACAAAGGGGGGGGAAACTTCAAGATGTGTGAAAAGCTGATAGAAGTAGCAGCACATCTTGTAGATAGATGTCCCTTTGCATGCACATGGGATAACAGGCTCCTATCAAACCTCGCCTTGAGCTATAACCTTTGTTCTCTGATATGAAACCCATGCGGTTTTGCTGTATTGGATCAAAATCTGGGAGTAACATTGATATTCAGACAAAATAGCAGCAGTGGCCTTTGAAATAATCTTTTTCCATGCAAGACCATCCATTTTCATTTCACATGCACTATATTAGGACACACTATATCACAGAGGGAAACAGTGGGGAATTCAATCGATGTTCCCTTTGAAATCTACCCCAGTAAAGAAAAAAATTTAACTTTCCCTTAACTCACTAGGCATTATGGTGATCCGGCCTATGTGGGAATGCGTGCACGCGTTTGCAAGTGACATAAGTCTGGTTTGTGTATGCGTTGCAGTAAATCGAAACAGATTCCTCCCAGGGGGACAGGAGGATGAACTGATGGGAGAATGATGTAGGGCTTTTTGGGGGTGGAGGAGTGGAGAAGCTGACGGAAACATTATTCAAATGATGCTCCGCTGCCTGTTCTTGAAAAAAAATTAATAAATAAATATGTATCTGCAAAGATTTCACTTAAAGCCCCATTTCACTTCAATAGCAAAAAACAGATGAACATGAGATTTTAACAGCATTTTGGGGTAGGTAAAACTTCGAATTACAGATAGAATAAATGTTTCATAATCAACTAATAATGCTTTACTTCAGCTGTTTCCAAAGTTAATGTTAGAAATCCTGGTTATTATTCAGCAATTCCTATAAATGTATATAGTAGTTAAAATTAATTAAAATTGAAAATTATCTAAGAACTAAACATTGGAAAAACTGCGTATGTCATGATTTTATCAAGAGCTCCGACCCACATGCAGATAAACCAGTCAAGAGAGACAAGGAAAAAGTTTAACAGGTTTATTGAGAAGTTTGGTGGAGATTCCAGTGTTGCTCTGAACACTGCTCAACTGAAAGGTGAGGGGAAGACACTGCGGTTAGTTCAGGTTCAGTGGGAGAAGTGATTCTCGAACTTGAAGAGGAGGAAAGGTGGGCAGACTCACGTTTCCAGAGATTAGGTTGACTCTTATACTCCAGCAGGTGAGGAATGTGTTCCGGTGTTTGTCTCATTCGGTGGAGGGCGGACAGCGTTACCCAGAATGCGGTTGCTTGTAGATGAACCGAGAAAGACTGACTGCCACTCATATTTCCTGCGGTACGGTGACTGTTGGGCAGATGAATCCCTTGCTCAGTGTGAAGCTCAAACGTTTCCTCGGGGAAAAGTGGATCCAAACCTCCGGTTTGTTTCCTAAGCTCAGTTTGAAGCTCAGTTGATCCTTCCAGGACAGTTCATTAGATATGTGTAATATACTGACACATAGGATAAATAACCATGTAAACACACTCATTCTTAAGGTTTATTTAAAGAGACTAAGTAAGTGACACTCATAATGCTTGACTCTGGGAGAAAGCTGAAGGACATGGAGAAAACTCACTGAGAGAATATGTGTATTCAATTCAGGAGGATCCCATTTATGGATTCCAGCCAAGGACACCCTTGCTGCTAGGCAACAGTATAAACCATGACATGTCTGATTTTAAGGGGTAAAAATGTAACATTTTCCTAAATCAAATACAGTATTTTATTTATCCCTGGGGAGTCCAGGGACAATCTTATTGGTTAATGGGAATACATTTGCACCTTTAGCACATAGAAATGCTTTAGACTCATCATAATGAAGTAACACATCAAATGACCCGTCTCTAGGAAGTGGATGGTCTTTATCCATTGTAGGAGTTGGTGATTCTCAGCAGATTTAAAAGGTAATACTTTCAGTCGTGTCCTTGAGTCTTGGCCTCCTACCACATGCAGTTGCTTAAATTCTTTTGTTTTTACTAATCTCACTTAAGAGTTAATAAATTGTTCTTGTTCTGTAGATATCTTTTTTTTCACTCTGCTGCAATGTTACTTTCTTGCCAATACTAAAACCCATAAGAATTTTTAAAGTAGTTCTGTTCGCAACCCCAGTGACATTATCTATTAGGAAACTCTAACATTATAACTGAAACACAACTGGACAAAATACTTGGCAAAAAAAAACTCAGCTGAACACCTGGGGTTAATAATAATAGCTTAGACTTAAATTGCCAGACTATGTTATACAGTGACAGCACTGGAAAGACTTTTCTTTTTTGAAGAATGCTGTGATATTTCAGTATCTTCAACTTTTGTACCAATAGATTAATTTATACCCCTAATTTTCAAGCCACTGAAATGATACTTTCAAAGTGGTGAATGCCTTCTTCTGTAACCAGCTGACAATGGCGCTGTTCGAATTTATGGGATGCGTCCTCAGAAGGCCAGATTCCAAGGCCGATTGCATCATAAAGCGGCGCCAAGGCTGGTCGGATTTCAAGATTCCTCGCTATGCGGCCTAAAAATGCGTCCTTCTTTTTGCCCAATTTTAAGGAAATCTGATAGGATTTTTAGTTTTTAATCGCTAATTTGCACAATTTGCTTAACTAAGTATTTTTTGTTGTAATATAAGAAATTTGCAGACATATTTTTACACTCACATTGTTTAGATTTACTTATATCTTTCTACCCCTTTTATAGAATAGAATAGAAAATCCTTTGTTGTCCCACTATGGGGAAATTCTGGTGTTTATAGCAGCAAAAAGATTGAAAGAAATGTTTAATAAACAAGAAAAGACACCAAGAAAGACAAGGGAATAGCTGTTAAGCTCCACTGAGCAGCTAACTTCACCGGCCCCTACCATTGCTTTCAAGTTAGTCGCATCTTATCTCTCACCATTTAATCTTTCTACTGAGCATCCATAATACTGTCAGAAAAATAATGTAAATGTGGTGAATATTGCCTTAAAGCCCATTTTCATAGGGATATTCAACCATCTCAGTCTCAAAATCTCTAAGATTGAAGATCTCAAATATTTTGGCAAAATTACATGGACTTAACTAATACTTGAACCAGAAGAGAGCCGACATTTATGAATCCAACATTTGATTTCAGATTGTCTGACAACAATCTGCTCTACTGCCATCTTAACGAATGAAAGTTCGTAGCGAATCTAGCTTATTAAGGTGATCATCCACTCACAGGCGGGTGGATGTGGTGGTTCAATGAGATGGAAAGAGTAGAGACAGGTGGTGACAAAAGGGAGAAATAGATGGGCAGAAGAGAGGCATAAGAGTAAGACATAGAGGGGAGCTGGGGGGGGAGGGGAGGATAGGAAGCAGGTGAACACTCTCCAAAGCTGTCGCCTGGACATATTGTGCTTTGATGGGTTGGCTTTCATTTTTACTGCTGTTTTTCTTTGCTCTGGAGGAGCAGTATTAAAGTCTTCAATCTGTGCCTGGTATTACAGGACTCGCGGCAGATTGTGATAAACAGGGCTGCGCCTTCCGGGGCACTTCCTCTCTGAACATCTGTCGGAGTATCGCACAGTGACAAAAGCAGTGTAATTATAATGCACCACCTTACACCTACCGACTACACAGGACCTTGTGGGGGTTCTTTAAAGTAGGTGTCGCGTTGGCAGGTGAACAGTCATTCTTGAACGTGCAATACGTGTGTGCGGGCATGTGTGTGTGAGAATGCTGTTGTGCGGTTGTTTGACTTTGTGTTCTTTGAAGCGTAGAAAATTACAAGTGACTTCTGGTCAAGTTTTTTCATGTCTCGCTGCAAGTTACAGCACATTCTTTTACATTCAGGTGAAATGAGTCACCGCACATGCAGGATGCTGTTACGTAATAGGACACATTACTGTTTTTCTGCACACAACGATGCTTTATATAGTGTCCAACACAGTCGTTAATTCAGGTAATAGAGTCACACTCTATGGCAAGGTTTTATAAGAATTTCTTAATGGCAGCTGTAAATACATTATAACTTCAGTCATTTACAAGCATACGAGCTACCTAAACTGTTGCTTAAGACTTTTGTCCCTGCAAAAATAATAATTTCCTTTTAAAAGGATTTATGTTTGTCTGACTTTTACTGGGTAGATAATATAAAATTTGAGCACAGTAGCGGATTTTATTCCTAAACCTCTGAACAATCCCACATTAAGCAATTACCGGTGTTGTTATGAATGACACACCTATGTACAGATTGTTCCTGGCTGTCTTTCTGGGTATTATGACACCAGTACATAGTAGCACCATCTTCGCTCCACCTGCACCTGAATAAGGAGACGCCCTCACTTGAGTCCCTGCCAATTAACCGCTTGTACTGCCGGGGTTCAGCAGCCTGAAAGGTTTGTGTATATCTGTTTCCCGCACCAGTGATTTGGAGCATGGTAATTTACAGGTTACTGTGATGGTCTGTTTAGCATCATAAAGCAGACTATTTCAAGTTCAATGAATATTTCAGTTTTTTGTTTACTTCACTTTAAGTGCTCTGGTTTGAACCCAGTGTTTACTTTAAGGGATAGCGGTTGGCATCCTCCCAGCTAGGACAAAATGAGAGTTCTTTACAATGAGCCAAGTGCAGTTTTGCAATTGCTGATGACACTGTAAATTCTTCTCAATGGAGAAACATTTGTGCCTTGCAGCATCCACCATGGCAACAAAAGGAAATGGTTTTGTGCAACATTAAGATCTTTTTGTTGCTAATCCAAAAAAATTCTCCATTAGGAAATATAATTGTTTTTATGCAATACTGGATATTTGCTTACTCCTTAAGATAAATAACTATTGGGTTTCCAGTAACCAGGAAATGCAGCAATGCTACAAAATCTAAGGATAAATAGTACTTATAGAAAGCTGCTTTCACGTCATTTCTGATTTTTCCGAGTGTCTAACAAACAGATTTAACATATGATTAAATGTTTGCAAATGAAGCTCATATAGTAAAATATAATGCATCATTTAATTGATGTACACATTTTGCTTTTAATATAGAGAATAGGTCTATTGGAAAACAGTAAAATTGATATTTTAAAGCTGAGACAGAATAATATACTTTGCTGTGGTGTTGTTTTATATAATGATCCACTTATCAATGTTGGGTGGTTGATAATAAAGTTACAGTGTCAACCAAGGAGCTTAAATAACTATTATCCAAAAATAACCTGCACACATTGAACTGACAATGCCTGCAAAAACATAAGTAAATATGTCTGAAAGTAATGCCCCTCATACATGAAATGTTTTTTAATTATGATTATCATTTATGTGCTGTCTTTTATAATTAATCCCTACCTTTTAAATTAACCAAGAAAAGGTTAAATGACCATGTTGGTCATTTCAAACACAGCGTTTTCCAAGAACAAAATGGTGTTAGCTACTATCACCAAAAAATCAGTTAACACTTGCCAGGGAGGTCAACCCGCTCCTAAAACATGCATTGTTTGGGAGACAGTTCAACAAAAGAGCAAATTTGCAAAGCTGAAAACTTGCTTTACTCACTTGTGATTGTTTGAGGCCTTAATTGATGTTGAACAATAAATATGACGCAATGCACAATGTTTGCTGAAATGGGAGATGTTTGGGCAGGATCTATGGGCTAAACATATCCAACTTTTACTATTTTTTTTCTAAATACAGGGAAGGACTTTAAATAAGGAGAACATTTATATCTTAGTTGTGTGTGTTTGCAATGAAGGAGGTCAGACTTTCATAAGTTTGTGTCAGATTGGGTGTAAGTTTGTAGAAAACCCAAATGGAGGGATGGAAGCTGAGATGGTTTCTTGCAGGTTTAATGAGTGTTGGGAACAGAAGCATACATCCAGAAATAACAAATTAAGGAAAACAGAAACCAGATCAAAAGGGGGACACAAAGGTTAGGGAAGGAATGAGATAATCCAGCAAACAGTAACTGCAGAGGAGGAGTATATATGCCAAACAACAAAGAATGGAGTAATCAACTGATTGGGAGCAGGTGTAGACAGAAGGATCTAGAAGGGAGCTACAGTAGGGGAAGGAGACTGACACAGGGGGCAAACAGAGGGTAAACAAGAAATACTTAAGAAGTCAAATACAACCAGAAAACAACTACAATTACACAAAAGGAATATAAAACCAATTAGCTAAAAAAAAACACAATGACATGAATCAAAGTGTAACTGAAAACTCAAGAAGAAAACTTAAACAGAACCAAAAAGGGCAGAATCATGACAAGTTGGAGCTCCTAAAAGTGAATCTTCATCTGTGCTGACAGAGCATCTGCAGTGCGGAGTTCGATTAGATAAAGAAATATTATTCTGTCATTTTTTGAAGTACTTGCCCTGCAAATACATCATCTATCTTAATCTCCAATTTAGATAGATGTCAGACACTCAAATCTGTAGATACTATTTTCTGTCTTAGAGTGGATACACAGTATTTAGAAGGGATGATATCAATATTTGATTACATTTATTTCTTTAAGTAAAATAAAGGTAACCAGAAAAGGTACCCAAATGACAATATCATTAATAATTCAAATTTATGTCTTAAAATTTTTCATTTTCATGTCCTGTTTTAGCTTCCACCTATGTCCATTTCTGTTTACTCCCTCTTCCGTTTATCCCTTTCTCTTGCAGACTACAGTAAAAACCCTCCCTAGTTAAGTCCATGTTGGACACGCCTGCATAAAAACACAATAGTACACAGTTAACCCAATCCCTTCAAAGCATGAGTCAGCCCACATGATGCAATAGTGAGGAGTGTGCCCCGTCCAACTTCACAAAGGTGTAAATGGGCGCGGACTACCATTTATAGTACCATGTAGGTGAGAAGTCCAGGACCACTCCTGTATTTCACCAATCCCTCAGAGATACATGGGGTTCAGAGGTCAGTATGTAAATGCCCAAGGTAATCTACAGACAAACAGCCCAGCCATAGGTAAAGTCATCAAGGTAAATATTGCTGCTCTCATTTGTCTCGCCGAGTGTGTCATGATGGTCCCGATTTAATAAATGCTGATGAGCCGATGACTCTTAGGCCAGCGGTTATTGCAGCGTTCCCTGTCTGCCCCCATTGTTTGAGAAAGGAACGCCCGTGATTAATTCAGTCGCACACTCAGCTACTGTACTTGAAAACACTGTGTGTAGAGGGATTACAGTCAAGGTTGTTGGCGTAGTGGCTGCAGGCCAATAGTGGGAGACAGATATAGAAATGTAAAGAGTGTGGAAGAGCAGGGGTGAAAAGGAGAAAAATCCAAAGGAAAAAAGGAAGATGTATAAGACCCTAACAGAGAATGAGACTGCCTACTTATCAGCCATGTGCGTGATGTGCAAACAGAGGCCGTTCAGGTCTGCCAGGCACACAAGAGCTTTGTTTGCTATGCAATAGAAACCAGTTGTTCGCTGCTGGGTCAATATTTACTGCCTAATGGAATGTGTGTTCTGCTACTACCCCTGATCAACAACATCAGATTGGAGGAGGGACTTGTTACCTCCCATCTCCGTCTTTATCACACTCCCATTGCCATCATCCTGTCTCCCTCTTGGTCCTTCCACTCCCTCCTTTATCTCACCCTACCCATCATCTTATTTTGTACCTCCTATGCTCCTCTTTGTAGACCCAGGGTTATCCCTATCACTTCTATCACCCCACACTGAAAAAAAACAACCTGTTACAACTCAACCAATAAAATCGACAAAACAATTTTTACAGATTTAATTAGTTTGGAATATAAACAAAAATAATGTAGGTTAGGCAAAAAGACAAACTTAATAGAGGTACCTACACAACCAAGATTATTTTTAACCTGATTATAAATCTGATTTGGGTTCTCTTGTTACTTCTAAAACAGCAACAATAATTCAATCTGAAAAACTCACAGAGAGAGAAGATGCAATTAGAAGAGTTCATTGATACAATAGTTTGAACTTTGGCACTCAGGCCTCGGCAGGAAACATAAACGCTGATTTATACTTTATTGCAGATAAACTGATGTATGAGAGTGTGGATATTTCCCCCGGGCCTGAAACTGGTGGTGGAGTTTAGATAGATGAAGTTTGGTTAATCCATAGAGGCTGGTATACAAGGTGATGCTTGAGTTAGATGTCACTGAATGAACAAAGTTGCATAAGCTGTCCATGAACTGTCCATGAAGAGCAAGCATGAAGCGACTGTGGAGAGAAAAAACTCCCCTTTGGGAAGAAATCTCTGGCAGAACCAGGCTCAACATGGCGGTCTTCTGCAGGACCGTTTAAAGTGACAGGGAACTCCATTAAAGTCTGGAGGGACTAAGCAGTGGAGGTGAGGTTGAAGGAGCATCGAGGAGGAGTCGGATGAGCTTACTACAATGGTGGAGAAGGGGATGGAGGTGGGTTGTCTGAATCAAAGTCCGACATAGCGACGGATCTTGCGCTTGTTGAAGAGCAGGCCGAGAGATGATTTGGAGTGGCTTTTAAGGAGAGTGCTGGAAGATAATTGGGCATCGAGGAGATGTAGCTTGAAGCGGATTGGCTGCATCGGAGGCGGATCAGCCTCAGATTGAATGAAAGTAATCAGAGTTTCTTCAGTTGAATTTCCGCCTTAGCTTCATAATAAATTTTTGTCAGAGAAAAATTTCTAAATTTTTACAGCTACCCTTTATAGATCAGCATTATATCGTTCTCTGATGGGCACAGTATGCAAAAATGCAAATAACAGTTTCATCAAATTTTTTTGTTGAATACCAGAAAACATTTTAATGTTGCATTTGTAATGAAATAAAGCAGCTAATGTTCCAATATTCGTTTTTTTTTTTTGTTTTTTTGTTTTTTAACAGTGTCCTGTCTGGCAATGTGGCAATAAGAATCATTGTCTTGATGCCAAAAAGAGCCCAACAGGTTTTACTTTCACAAGTGTAGCAGTATGGCAATTGCCATATTGTTCCACTTGTTTCATGCATATAAATTGCTTTATTATAATTATGCAGGGAGTTTTACAGTTTATATGGACACTGCAATGTAAATAGAACAGAACAAGAAAAACAGAAGAAGAAAAAAAAGAGAAAAGATGAAAGAAAGAGGATTAAAATAATATTTGTTTTACTGTATCTTTCTTTGACAACTTGGTTTCAATTCTATTTCTTGATGTCACCAAATGTATCTGCATGAGCGTGCCAGCTTTAAATTTATACATTTTTAGATAGACATCAAAGGTAATATTGAAGCTAAACTAATGTACTTTATCTTGATACGACCAAACACTGGCTGTATTTCATTCACAAATGGATTTAGGAAACAATGCTGATTTGAAAAAGAAGAAAAAAAATCTGTTTAAAAATGAGATGGGCTTTTTCAGCCGGACCCAAATTGGATATTTTGCTAAACTAAGCTGGAAAATATTTTTTGCATTCCACAACAGGATGTTTCTACTGGTGAAAAGTTTTAAGTTGACAGGAAGTCATCCTCTCACTACAGCCGTTTTTTTAATTAGCTAACTTGTGGACAAACTTTTTCTCATAGGATTTTAACTGCATTTCTTTTATAATGAAAACTCTGCAGAAGTGAAATTCTGTGTTTTTTACATTAGCAGAGTATCAAAGAAGTTTCGGGTATATCTGGGATAGAAAAGCAGCTAATTTGGACCCTTGATCCCGACACAATATTCAGACTGCTAATGCATGAAAAATGACAATAAACATACCAAAAATATCCCTTCATGTCTTTCTGTTTCGGACCAGTGCAACATGTAGTTTTTAATTCACCAGAAAACATAGCAAGATAAGAAAATTGTGAGTCAGCAGTAATTAGAAAACACATTATTGACGTAATACCTTACAGTTTGTTTGATAAATCTTTAAATTATGCTATTTCCTAATATTTATTACCTTTCAAAAAATCCTTTTTATAGTGTATCATCTTTTCCTCCTATTTTGTTTCAGTCACATATATCTCATCCATCTGCACCCCCCCCCCCCCACCCCCCCACCCCCCCACCCCACCCCCCCCACCCCACCCCCCACCCCACCCCACCCTCAGCAAGGCTGAAAAGCAATGACAAAGATAGAGATCACTTATCAGGTAGAGTAACAAAGGAAATTCCAACTCTTGATTTTTATTACTGGGGAAGTGAAAAAAGAGATAGAAGCTGGCAACGCTCTGCTCCGTCTCTTCTATCCAACATCCTACCAAGGCCATGACACTAACGGAGAGCGTGAGATAGCTCGGCAGTGAGATCACCAGGCTAACAGAATGATCCCTTTGTCCCAGAGCTTGTTGGGAGGCAGTGAATGTGATACATGTGGTATTTTCCGTGCCTTGTGATAAACTGCTGCTTAATCACAGACTGTTCTCTCAGAGGTGTCTCCACTAGGTTGCCTTTCTGGCTCAGCGAGCTGTTCAGCTGGGCTTAATTCTGCAACCTCTCAGACTCATACCTTCGCTCAGGTGTGGAAAGATGAGGTGGGCGAACATGTCCAAGTCTTTCAACCCCTCTGACCAATCAGCAAACCCCACAATCTGTCCACTTTTAGCATCGGTTCCTCACAGCCCAGAGGATTACGGGGGCAGAGACAGTTTGTGGGAATAACTGTACGATGAGGGGGGGGAGGTTTCCATAGTGACACCAAGGCAATGAAAAGATTGAACCGGCAGAGTGTGCAATGGGTGCCAGTGTGTATATGTGTGCACATGGGTCCAGCTCCAGAGCTAGACACAGTGGAACCATTCATGATCTACTATCTGGCCCCCAATGGCCTTTGCTCTTAAATCTGAGCTAGCTTAAAGAGCTCAGATTCCTGCAGTGGTCTTTAAAATTTAAACCCACTGCCAACACTGTAAAAGCAGAAGGAATTTCATGCATTTCCCAGCAAAAATATTCAAACCCCTTAAACATTTCATATTTTATCAGGCTACAAACACAAACCTCTCTGTATTTAACTCGTATAATGTGGGACAGCACTAAATAGTGATAGATACTTAAATTATTTAAACCGGAATATCCTTTCTGCCTAATATTTCATCACAGAGCAACAGATAAAGACAGCACAAACAGTTAAAAACACAGTTTGTCCTAAGGGAAGTTTGGAGGTTGATTTACCTGCCTGAATATTTTTTTAAATACAGAAAAACATGCAAACTCCAGAGAAATGCCGGGCAGCCAAAAACACAGGACCTTATTGCTTCAAGGCAGCTGTTACAGCGTAGTTACTTACTTTGTTTTTTTTGCTCTTTTACTGTCATATAACCATGGCAAAAAGTAATATGCATCCCTCTTTCTAATGAGACCATTGAATAAAAACCTTTCTCTTTTATTTTCAGCACAAATCCAGCTGCTCTGTAGAAGCTTCAGATGCTTGTCAGAGACAGAATTGAGCAATAAGCATCTAAACGAATAGAAAAAAAGCAGATAGCTCAGAAATAGCATTATGGAAACGTTTAAAGCAGGATTCTATCTTTCACAAGCACACACAATGTTTATTTACTTCATTATCAGAAAATGGAAAGATAATAACACACCTTCTAACCTACCAATGAATGAGTGTCCACCTAAACTGACAGGATGGGCAAGTAGAGTATTAATCACATAATAAGCGAACAAACTGATGAAACAAATTGAAGGTACTGCAGAGATGGAAGGCTGTAGCAGCAGAATGTAAGAATATAAAAAAGAACATTAAGATCACTCATGCAATCCACAAATCGATTGTTACTGTATAGAAAGGTGGCAAGGCAAAGGCAGAATAACTTGCAGTTTGCCACAAGTCATGTAGAGGACACTACAAATGTTGTTTTGGTCAAACAAGACTAAAACGGAATCTATGGTTGGAAACAAGCACATTACATTGCTCTAAACATCATTCCCCCTGGTGATCCATGATGGGATGCTATTACCTTCAGCTGCAAGAACTAACTTGTTGATCAATATTACATTTCCAACATTATATCTGTAGCAAGACCGACACTGATTCTTAAACACCACCTGATCTAATGGATCCTGATCTATTTGGCAATGAAGAATGGACAGAGGTTTGCTAAAAGCATGACTTGACTTGTGGTTATAATTGCACAGACAGGAACTTCTAAAACATTGTCTCAGTAGGGCTAAAGAGAATTGCACCGTTGTGCAACATTAAGTTTGGTTTGGCTATGAATAACTTTTAATTACTGGCAATTATCAACGGTAATTATTAGTACAGGTTTTTGTCACAATCAAGATCGGGCACTACCTCATAATTAACAGCCCTAAAGTTCTTAATCCCCGTTAGTTATTGTTTTGTAAATACCTGACTGGTGAGAGGTGTGGTGCTATAGAAAAACATCTGGGAAAATCAAGGAAAGTTTCTCTGAGCTAGTGTGATGACATTCAAGCTGCATATGCTGAATGGTATGTCCCAACATCCTTGCAGAAAACAATTTCAAGAGCTGATCCAGGATTAACTGGGAAAAGGGTATGTGTAGTATGAATGTTTTGTTTTTTTGTTTTTTACTTGAGACATGTTTTTATACTGTTGTTGCTGTTTTTAATGATTTAGTTCAAACATAAATGGCTTAAACTTGTGAGAAATTATTGCATGGTTAGCATGCATGAGGTGGCATGGTTTTTCCAGAACAAGTGGTTAATCCTGTCTGACAGGTGGCGTCTGTACAGAACAGATCAAGTAACAGTATTTCCCTAATTTGTTCATTTGATTATACTAAAAGTTAACACATTTAATCAGGCCAGACTTGGGAAAGGACTTTTATGTCTGCATACTGTACATACATGTGTTTATGTCCATGGTTTATCACAATTGCATGTTTATGTGTTAAGGGGGATACAAAAAATTGTCTAATTATATATAAATATACAGGGAAAACTGGAGACTGTTGTTAATAGTATTATTTTTTCCTGGCAGATTATTCAAGCCCCTGGTAAGAGTCTTCTAGCACATCAAAGCGTTTCTGATTGCCTGATCCTGACTCGTTCTGCCTCTGGACCTCTGAGTCTGCCTTTTTCCATTCTGATCTGTTTGCTTGACCTGTCCTCAGCCTCCTGCTGGACTCCTTTTTACCAAACCTGAAACTGATTTCTGACATCGTTCTGGATTTCCCTTTGATACCTCTTCAGATCTCTGATCTCCTGGCCCAGACTCTTGGGCACGTCCTGGTCCAGCTTTGGCTCCGCTCTCTGGATTGTCCTTCCTTCCTTCGCCTGCTCGTTTTTATCTTCTGCCTGCTCTCCAGCCTCTGGGACTTCAGCGGCTGGGACTCTCTGGGCAGCATCCGCTGCGTCCTGTCGGCAATCAACCTCGTCCTCTGGGCACGAATTAAACTTTAAGAACAGGTTAGTGACTTACATGTTCATAATAATCCTGCGCCAGATAGAAGTGGTCACTAACCTCTGTTCTCTTCCTGCAGAGATTCCAGCCTTAGATGCCGTCACTATTCACTGCAGATCAATTTTCGTAATAAACGTTTTTGCTTCAAAAACTGGGCCCTCTGTTCTGCCCTCTGTTGGTGCACACACACCCATACACACACACACCCACACACACATATATATAAAAAGCAACATATGTTATTAAAAATTAGAACTAGTATTCATAATAACAAAGATAACAAAGTACATCGTATTTGTAACTTGTAACAGCCATCCCTAAACTGTTATTTCTCTAGTCTCTTCTGTTCTCCGAGTGTGTGTGTAATTCAGCCCTTGTTTCTTCTCAAGGTTCGGCCCAACAGCCTATTAGGTTTCTTAAACATAAATGTGTCAATAATGCGAGACGCATATATGTTTTTTTTCTTACACTTCAAAATTATGTGCTGCTTTGTGTCACTCCATCCCATAAACCCCGTTAAAATTAATTAGGGTTCTGGGACTACAATAAAAAATTAAGGACATTTTTAAGTGGTATGCATAATTTTGCTGGGCACTATGTTTTCCTAGTAGGTCTTGGTAATTTGTAATCCCCTCACCCCAAAAGCATGTTTTTATTCAATGACTTTAGCAAAGGAATGAGGTCATATTAAATACTCATGTCATGGATAAGACAAATTGCTGGCTCTGAGTTGTGTTTGTTAATGGTTTTGCGCTGTCCGAGGCACAAACAATTAGCGGGGGACATATTCATTGTCTACAATTATCCATTCTGCTTGCAGATTAAACGTTTTCATAAGTCTGGCCACTAAACGAGCCAAATCCATCTGTCTGTATATTTAAAACCAAGTATCTTTGCTGCCATTGTCATCAGCTTTGCACCACATTGTGAAGCGATAGCCATCAATATTATTTAACTAGGGGAGTTAGGGGCTCATCTAATCGCCTTTTAGTGCCATTTTACACTGAACTTGACCTTTCCCTCAGTCCACTCACTTCAATGGTTTGTGGTCAGAGTGCATTTAATGGTAATTTGTCAATGAAATTACTAAAAACGTGTGCAGTTTGAGTAAAGATCCCCTTTTCTTCGTGGACGCTCTGAACACGGTACAAGTGGAATGATTTTCAAAGGGATTTTGATTGTGTGGAGCCTAGGTAAAAAAAAAAAGAAAGAAAAAGAATCCTTCTGTCTTTGATAGCGTTTTCCAAAAACTACAGTGTAGGCACAGATGCCTGAAAAGCCTTGCATCAAATTAGAGCTGAAATCCTAAATCTGGTGTAATACGTTGATGAGCAATTTAAAGATAAGACAATTTCTCATTTTGCAAATACAATATCAATTATTTTACATCAGTAAAAATCTTAACAAGGTTTTTAGTATGCATATGAAATCTGGGATTGTAAAATAAAATTGCCATAATTAAGATATAATGTATTTAGATTGTATCTATTTGCTATCAAGGTCCCAAAGAGTTGAGCTTATGATTAGGTAATGAAAATGCAAGATTGAATCAGTAGTAGCAGATATTAGCTAAGCAGAAGCCACTCTGCGGTTGCAGATTTATCAGGGATGGGGCTACAATGCCCCCAGATTAATATAAGACCTATAAAGTGAGTTGGAAATATGGTTTAAGCATAACCTGAAACAAGCTGAATTCATCTGCTCAGCTACTTGAGAAAGTCAGTTTTCTTTATGTTGTCATTAATTATTTGTTACTTTTTGACATCAGAAAAAACAAAAAGGTAAAAAAAAAATGAGCTGTTTACCCTTATATCAGAAAACAACATGTACACATTTATAAGGCCTTCCATAACGTTTATATTGAAAGACATCAGTTTTTATAGCCCATACACAGTGTTGAACTAGCAGCTTCAGTTTCCTGTTCTTAGCTTACAGGAATTGTCTTAGTTAATGATTATTTCAATAATCAATCAATCACGATTAATCCAATTAATTGTATCGGCCCTAGTCCAGATATCCGCAGGTTTTAGTGATATTTTGATGACTTTCGTGATGACCTCAAAGTTTTTAAGGTTGAAAGGCTACTTTGTTAACCTGACTCCGCCAGATAGATTTGCTCCGCATATCCATCTGGAAACCAATTTTGGGATGGGGCGAAAATACTGGTTAGCTGATTAGCCTATGTTGGTGATAGACGGGCCAAATAAACCAATCAGATCAACGAAGCATATGACGTACTAACAGAGCAATGACGAAAACACAACAACAAGCCAGGCTACTCTTGCCGAAACCAGTTGGGAGAAGAGCAAAAACATCTTTTCCTCTGAGAAAAGCCTCCAGAGCAGTGTTTTGCTCTTCTTTCAGTGAAGAAATACTCTGTAATTCCGATAAAACTTGCTCGATAGCCACGCTGACGCTAGTTTCATTGGCTGAAGTCGCCATGTTCTTTAGACTGAACTGTCGCGCTTCTCGTTGCGTCACACCTCAACCCGCCTCAAAACCAACGCTGATTGGACATTCGTTTGGTGAACGGCTCCAAATTTTCTTTAACGGAAAGTAACCAGACTGATCTGCGAGTGAAACCATGAAAGCTCGCGAGATCAGGATGGTCTCACGAGGCTACTACTTTGTCATCTCCCTAAACTTAAGCCTTCTGACAGATCCTTTATCAAATGCAGGACTATGTTTGGTATGCTCTAAAAAGTTATCAGTATTTACAGAGAAAAGAAACATAGAATAAATTGAAAAATTTGATAAAATTCTGATTTGGTATGAATAATTCTGTGAGCAACACTGAAGTCTATTCACAGAAATGTTTTTGATAGTTTTTCTTTTTTGTATCATGGTTAATGGCACAAACTTGTACTGTGTTGGGTGGATCTTTACTACTTTTTGTAGCCTAAAAAAGAAAAACGCTGACTTTGCTATGCCAGGAGCCATGCAGGCACATTGGAGTAAAACCTTCAGCCTGACACAGCAAAGCAGTCATTTAAAAGAATCTGAAATGTGAAGCTCCTTTGTTGGCATTTATGTTATAATGAAACCTGCCAGTAGTTTTTGTCCAAGTGGTTTTGTCAATACATTCTCATATTTGGCCTGATGCAACACAGTGGCATAAAAAAACAGCAATTCAGCCCCACTGCATCATAGCAAGTTAAATGGAGCGACGGGCAACAAGCAATTCTCCAACGATCCCCTCTCCCCTGTGCTGCCGCAGGTTGTTCTCTCACTACCCCAAACCCATCACTTCCTGGTGTTCCGGCCTAAAGCTTTACCCTGTGGGGTCCCAACAGGCTGAAATAAAACACAAGTGGATGTGGCAAGTTGCCATGGAAACTTAATAAACCAGCAGTTGTAGTGAGAGACTGAGTCGACTGCAGACCCCAGCGAAGCGTGTGCCTAAAGGAAATAAATTGAATGCTGTGGAGGGGAAGGGGACAGAGAAAAAAGAGGCAAGTGGGACCGTGTGTTATTGTGAAATAACCTTTTAAGTCGGAATTAAATATTTTGTCAGGAGTGTTCGTCTCTGAGGTCCCCATCAGCCCTTCGCTGCCTCCCTCTCTGATGTGCCTCAGGAGGTCTTGGGGTTAAACGGCTGTCTGTCTTGTCACAGGGATGCTCCTGGCAGACTGGGTCGCCTTCTGCTGTGTGTCACAATTGGTGACCGAGGGATGCCCCGACACCTTGTTTCTTCTTCTTCATGAAACTTGCCCACAGCTGTCACTGCTTTGACCACCAAAGCAGTATTAGTACACTTGTCTCCGGGGGAAAATTGATGTACCTTTGGCTGTCAAAGCTCCAGAGACATCAACGTGCCATCTGATTTGCCAAGCATCCCTTATGCCGCCTTCATTAACCACCAATCTATCATTAATTACCAGCTCCTGGCATTTATGTAGAGCTGGGGAGATTCATAGCGGTTGATTTGGGTGAGAGGTTGCTGATTGAGCCAATCTATAATGACTCACAACAAAGAAGATCCCTCTTAACTTTTTATTTATAAGCTTAGCCCTGTATGCCACTTGCCAGAGGTGTTGTTCATTTGTCTAGCTAAACCGATAATACCAGTCCTCAGAGCAGCTAGAAAACAGCTTTATCTTCATTCTGCAGGTCTCTGAGGGTCCTTCTCCATATGTTTCTGGACAGCTCAATGATCATCTCTCTTTAACTCCACAGGCTTCTGTTTTTCTCTCTCTCCTTTTAAAGAAACAAATTAATTCCCCTTTGAGGCTTAAGGCTGCAGCCAACCAAAGCATGCTTATCTGAATGTATGTCTAACCTGTATTTTAGCTATTTGCTTTAAACACTTTAGGGTACCTACGTCATATGGAAATGTCTCAAATTTGATTTTGATATTTTAAATGTGAAGTATGAAAACAAAGTTTTATTTCCACTATTTTACATTTGATTGTCTTTGAGATACATCATCTATCTGTGCCACAGTCTTTCCAATTTTTAATCAATTTCATCCATCCATTAAACCATTTTCTAGCACGCTTTTCCCAAGTGGGGTCGCGAGGGGTGCTGGTGCCTATCTTCAGCAGTCAATGGGCGAGAGGCGGGGTACACCCTGGACAGGTCGCCAGTCCATCGCAGGGCAACACAGAGACAAACATGACAAACAACCATTCACACAAACCAATTAACCTAACAGTCATATTCTGTATTATCTATATTTAAAGATTTACCAATTTAAGATTTATCTGCCATAAAATCATGGAAACGTTAATATCTATGCTATGACATTTTCAAAAGACCAAATGGGATGCCATTTTGAAAAGGGAAAAGGGGTGGGCAATAATTTTGTATCAATATCACAATATAATTCCATTTAATAATGTCTATATTTCTTGGATATTTCAATAAACATTTAACTCTAAAATGTAAGAATCTGTTATTCACCAACTACCTACGTTTTAGGTTGCTTTATGTCTCTTTTTTCTAAGTGAATATTTTTAAAATGTTATATTGGAGAAGTTTTATAAATTTGGTAACATAACTCCCATATGTTTGTGCATTCATCTTTCATTGCCATTCTTGACAGTTATTTTAACCTTTTACTCTGTTTATGTCAATATTGTAATCATATTATATCAACAAAAAAAATCAATTATATCAGGATGGACGTTTTGCTCATATTGACCAAGAAAAATACACCTGAAGTACACATAAGATGGCCAACCTGTAATGAAAGCACTTTACTTTTTTGGGCATTGCTTAAAATATGGTAGATGTTGCCAAAACAAATACAGAAAGGTTCATGGTCATTTTTTCCTGAGGCACTCTTGTGGTGACGTTGCCCGAGTCTTCTTAAGACCTATAAATCATCCAAAACCCTTGGCCTACATAAAAAAAAACATTGTAACATCTTACTTTTCCCCTTTACACCATTCCAGTCTCTCTATGGACCTGACACTATTTACAGCTTTTAAGATGCTCAAGCCACCAAAATATAGCGTTGTTTTATCTTTAGACAAGTCGATAAGACAGCATATTGGTTTTCTGCTAAAAGCTACGGATTCTGCTGCCTGTATTGACTCGTCAGTTGGGCAGTTCAGACTACAGCCCAGGGAGGCACGTCCACACACACAACTGCACACCCCGTCTACAGCTTGCTCACAGCATTTCATTTTGTGCGACTCACCTGGCGGAGAGAAAGATATTAAAAGTAAGAACAGGGATCAGACCTTGGATAACACATTGTAACAAGGAAGGGTGGCGAGCTAGACTGAGAGAACTGAGACGGAGAAAAAGGGAGAGAGAATAAGAGAGGGGAAGCAGAGCAGTCGTCCAATGAACAGCCCAATGGTACGCTTTATCCTGCATTGTCACACCCTGTTATCCCCGCTGTCTTCTTGATATTTAGTGACAAAGCCAAGATTAGGGCTGCCTGCCTATCGCCGCTCTCCCCATTCAACCCCGCCAAGCACAGGCAGTAACAGTTGGGAACCTTCTGCTGAGAGAATGATGAAAGCAAGCGCATGAGGAGGAATCTGCAAGGTTTCTGGGCTGAGACGGGGTCACCGTCAAGGCCAGAGACAGCCTTGTTACCCCGGCCATTATTATTGCTTGGGTCACAGGAGCTCAGCAGGTTTCATTAAAACCTCAGAGTTTGGTTGTCCACTAGCCTGGACAGTCAGACAGTTCTGGGAAGCACTGAATACAGAGTGGGTTATTGTAGGTGGTTGACAGAAAATGACCTCTGTGTATTTTAGCCCTCAGAGGTTATTAGAGGTTCTTTCACTGGGGGTTCACAAAATACCGACCTCCACTGGATCTCAGATAAATTGTTCATTTTGAACCTGGGTGATGTAAACAGAGACATCCAGGGGCTCAATAAGTAATAAAGTATTGCCAAATATTAGATTTCAACCAGATTTGAAGAAGATTGGAAGATTTGGTATCTAAATCCGTCTTACAAAGCAAATTTCAGTTTTTGTCAGCCTGTGACTTGTTAGGTAAGCTAACGTTGGGCCTATGAAATCAACTGGAAAGTTATAAATATGACATCTCATTATATGTGCATTCAAGGCTCTTATTTTGAAGTGAGAAAGAAATTATAAAGCTGCTTTGTTGTGATGAAGTCAGCTAAAGGAGAATAAAAACTAAGAGCACTTTAGTGCATTTTTTTATTTCTTTACATGGGTTAATTGGTGCCATTAATAAACAGTGGGCACATATTTATCTACAGATAGTATTACATTTTCAAATCAAATAATTTTTTTAAATCATTTTAAATTCAAACATTTATTGCCAACCATATAATGACAGGATGGGCTTTTTCAAGACCAGATGTCAGTGATATTGGCCCAATACACACTGACTTCAACTGGAAGAAGCCTGCGTCACATTTTCGGTGTGACTTACATGCAGTAGCCGCTTTATTAGGTACACTGATCCAACTGCTCGTTATTGCAAATTTTTAATCAGCCAATCAAATGGCAGAAACCCATTGTATTTAGGCATGTAGACAAGGTCGAGACGATCTGCTTTATTCCAAACTTCAGAATCAGAACGGTCTGAGTCTGACAAGCTTGTCTGAGTTTTTCAGAATCACGATTTTCTTCCTCTGTGGATTTTTCCAACTGCCTGACAGTCCTCCTTTGGTTCTCACGCTATCTCATTTGTTCTCAATAAGCTTTGATAAATCCTTCTTAGAATCTGGCCCTCATTTGTTTTGATGGTATAAGATTTTGGTCTTACTTAAATGACATTTGTTAGAAAACTATCTGTGTTGCCATTGCTACTGACAACTTTTTGTAATCTTCGAGTTGCATCATCTCTGTTGCAGCATTTACTAGACAAAGTGTTTATTTTTAAAACATTAAAAACCCACAAATACAACAATAATTATTATTATCTATGCATTCTACAATGAAATGCACATGTTTGTTAATGTAGCAACCCAAAGGGAGGAAGCCATTGTCTCCAAAACAAGAGCAGTTTTGAGATTTTCAAAATAAAGCAACTTTATTAATAATTACTGTGTAATTGTTAAATTTTGGATTTTCCATTGTCCACTTCAGACTTACCTAGGACACCGAGAGGTGATTCGGACCAAGAATTTCAAAGGCTCCGGTTTGGACTGCATAGACTACAAACTTTATAAAACCTCAAAATATCGTTTAAAGTCCATCCACTCATTAGGGCCCAACATTCATACTCGAAATGTAATATTACACCTCTTGCTAGACAAGAAAATACTTTTATGATCTTCTCTGGAACAGAGTTTAGTTTTTCTCCACATGAATTTTTGGGAAAAATATATTTGGTGTAAAACAAAACTCAAAAGCAACACACCCACAGAAAGAATGAGGATGGGTCTCCAAAGGCTTTATTCCTTGTCAGTTTGAAGTCGTTACACTCCTGCAGTGCTTACTGTGGAGTACTCCTGTGTTAACCCAGGCAAGAAAGCTATTGAGCTCTCACCACAAGCACACAACAGTAGAATTAGGATTCACAGAACGTGGCTTTACAGGTACTCTTCCAAATGACTCCACAGAGCCCTTCAGGTTACTGTCAGCTAAAACCCTCAAAGGACAAAAACAACTAATATGCTTTTGGTGTTTTACAGCACCAGAGCAGATGGATAAGATATGGATTACACTGACAGTAAGTCAATAAGACCCAATACCTGGGTTTGCGCCGGATTAGTCAATTGTTTCTTTGCTCCTTTTAATAATTTTGCCTTGTGATCCCTCATGTATCTGTTCTCCACAGAGCTGCAAACCAGACTATGAAACGACGCTCGTAGGTGATTGCCTGTCAAGTCACGGTAAACAGAGGATGCTCTTTCTAAAGCAAAAGCTCTTCGCTTGCGTCGGCCCACACAAATCTGTTTTTATTGCTCCCCTGCCACATGTTAGACATCCGTTTGCTTTAGCTCTGATATATGCACCCACGTCCCGCTCACAGGCCAGCTTTGGTTACAATTAACCAACGCTCCATGCAAAACCAGGGTTCAGCAATTAAACAGCATCCAATCAAATTTGCGTGACAAGCAGACGCCTTTCATCGCAGCAGGGATCCAGGCGGCTGCTCACAGCCCACCTGCCCGGAGCTCTGTGTCTGAGATGGTCTGGAATAGCTAATTAGGCAGCGCCGCTTCCAGGCTTCCAGCACGGGACACTCAACGCCCATCCCAGGACGTTCAAAAATTCCACTTGATCTCGTCATCAAGCCTCACCACGCTTTATTTTTCACGTGTCAGCATTTATGCTTTTGATCCCTCATCAGCCTAGACAGAGGAGAGAGACGAGCTGTTTTGGTGTGTTTAACGGAGTTTCAGTCGAGTTTGCAGGCACCTGCTGTGCACATCACTCCACATGCTTTTCAACTGCATTCCCAATGAGGGAGGAGGAAGAAGGAGGAGGAGAGGGGGGAGGTGGTGGGACTGAGGCAACAAAACATCTTCTTTTGTAAATGGTGGACTCGTCGCTGTTCATCTGTGTTTAAGCTGCTTGTCATGTTGTTGAGAGAATGTTCGGGAGGTGATGGGCTGTATCTCCATCGCTTGAAGCTGCAGGAAGCGCACTTCAAAGAGCACGTCTATGCTGGGAGGCTCCTTTGGCATGCTTTTGTTAAAAGCAATCCATTTTTTGCTGTTATTCCAGGTTTACTTTAAGCACAAATAAAGGAGGGGGAGTATTATTTTACCACCCTATTGATGAATATTTAAATAATGAAACAAAAGAAGTAGGTATACTCGCCTCTTGTTCACCTGGAAACAGTCAAAAATCTTATTTGTCTCAATATCTCAAGGGTGAACTTCTTAGTTCTCTCACGGCTGGAAAAAAAATTTGCAAACAAATATAGCACCTCTTTCCCCTTAAGTATTATTCACTTTAGAACCATAAACCTTAGTATATGTGCTTGGGATTTTAAGTGATATATATGGAAAAATACAGAGTTACCCACAACAGCAAAGAGGAGGAAAATGAAAAAAAAAAAAAAAATGCTTTATTGAAAAATTAAGTAAAGTCTGGCATGCATTAGTACGCCATTTTTTTTTTTTAATTATTCCTTTATTTAATCAGGAAAAGTCCCATTGAGATTAACAATCTCTTTTTCAAGGGAGTCCTGGCCAAGACAGCGGCAAAAGATTACATTACAAATTTCATTACAGTTTACAATTACATCTATCTATAATTAGAAATTCATAAAACAGTTACAAACCATATTTTATATCTCATTAAATATAAGCCAGTTCCAGTAATAGTGCCTTTATGGACTGGAGCAGCAGGGAATATTATAGGAGAAAGAGAATACAATGCAATACAATAATCCTTCTTTGTCCTAACATGAAGGAAATTCAGGTGTTTTCAGCAGAAAGGAAGAGAATAAGTTTACCACAGAAAAGAGATGAAATGCTGTTAACAAAAAGGCATAAGCTACTTAAATCAAGTGAAAGGTGATAAGGCAAATGTAAAATCCCTAAAAACAAATCAGAGGCAACTGGACTTTTGCTAATTTCAACACCTATACAAGAGCCTTGGAGGAATTCCGTTGGTTCGCATATGGAGCAAACTGTAGTTGTAGGGCTGATATTTTAAGCCACATGGAGGTTAATTCTCCTAAGCACAAATTCAGATGCAAGACCCAACTGTCGTTCTCCTAGATTGTCGTAGTCTGTTGGTCTGTAGGGTTATGTGTCTGATCACTTGATTCATGAGGAGTATGCTTGTGTTACTTCTTTGGAATGAGTTTCAGTACTGAATTATAGATCATTCGAAGCTGAAATGCATCCTCCCCCGATTTTCAGTGATGCTTTCAAAATGACAATATAAGAAAAGTTGTCTAAGTCTAATATATATATATATATACTGTATATATATATATATATATATTTATATTAGGGGTGGAACGGTTCACAAAATCCAAGGTTCGGTTCGGTTCACGGTTTCGTGGTCACGGTTTTCTGTTCGGTATATGTTGATTGCTACCCCGAAATCCCATAAAAATTAATGAAAAAAAAATAAATAAATTAATGAATTATTTTTAATGATCCGCATGTTTTGCTGCTTTGAATTTACTCATCTCGCGCTGCGCGCATGCCCTCTACGATCTCCAAGGAACTCAGAGTGGAGTGGACGGGAGCCACAGCAGAGGCTGTAGGATTTGCTTTGTGCAGGCATTTTGGAGCGCAGTGGAGTGCTGACGGAGTATGTGGGATTTCGGGGTTAGCATGACATGTTGGTCGTGTTGCTGTTAGCATAAACAAAACGTGTTGCACAATGCTTGTACACTGTTGCACTTTTATCCACCACTTTCTTTCCGCCGTCATCGTAGGTCACTCTTAATGCAAAGTGGTCCCATACAGCAGACCTATAAAGTGCTGCTGGTGCGTCTTCCAACTCCTGTTCTTTCCCACTCGCCTTACGCACACAATTCTCCACAACAACAGATTTTTTTCTGCTACACCCGGCTACGCTGCTTTGCTTCTTCTTCTTCTTCTTGTTTGCTACTGGTGGTTGGCTTTGGTCGCAGTACCGCCACCTTCTGCTCTGGAGTGTAAACGCTTCGCCTACGAGAAAATGGAGCAGCACATTAACCGAACGAAACACACGCAAACCGAACCGAGACAGTCGAACCGAACGGTTCGGACGGTTTTCATAAACCGTACCATCCCTAATATATATATTTACATAGATAGATATAGATATATATTTACATATATATATATATAGATATATATATATATATATATATATATATATATATATATATATACACAGGAAAGGGAGGCAGACAGGGAGCACACCACACTCAACACAAATGGGATTTATTAGTTCATGCTTTATTCAGTTAGCATGTCTGCAAGCTGAAGTTTGTTAATATGCAGCGCTTTCCATAAGTCAGACAGGGCATCTCACCCTTGATGCTTGAAAGAACCCTCTGAACCCGCCTCTCTGTTTAGCTTTCCAATTCTGACTTTCTCCCCACAACTTTTCCTTCTCACACCAAATAAGTTTAAAAAGGTATTTTATCAAGAGAAAACAAATAAGTCCTTAAAGACAAGGAATCGGCTCACAGTCAGCCAGCTAACCCCCCCCCAACCCGTCCAATCTCTTTAACATCTTCCTGCACTGTGCAAAAAAGCATATGTTGGTCCTCAAAACTGGGGGGTTCATCAGTCATGGCATACCATTAGTGCTCAAAAGGCCAATTAGGAAATCCTACAAGGCACTCAGAGTCACTAAACGGCAGACTTCGATTGGAGTTTGACCTCGCCACGATTTGCGTGCACAGCTAAGCATCAAATAATAGATAAAAGATCTTTAACGTAATTACGCCTTAATGGACGGTAAAGCCACGCTGTCAAAAATTGATATTCAGGCTGAGATGGCATTTAAGCAGACATGGCAAGGCACATTTATTTCCACGTCAAAACGAGACCATGAAAGGGGAGGACAGATAGAGGAGTAAATGTTCTCGGATGTGATCGGCTCCATTCTTTAAAAGACAGTCTCTCATAAGGCAATTGTGGACCTAGTGCCATCTAGATTAATTGCTGTGAAAATACCCCTCCTCCCTAACCCTTTCATATTTAATCATAACGTTGATATTCTGTTGACAAAGCCGGATGATCATTTCCACCACTGTCACTTCTACTAGCCATATTAGCTCCCGTGTTGACCAACTGTTTCAAGGTGACCCCCAGTAACTGTGGTCAGCGTGCTGCATTAAGCAGCATACTTTTTTGTAAAGTCAGCCCCATTAAGTCGGGGATAATTGTGTGTGTGTTCTCCATGGTGAATATTTGATCTGCTGTTTGCCCTTTCCTGGCCACACAGTGCCGAATAATGGCTGTCTTTGAGCGGCACAAGGCAAAACGGTCCGCTCCTTCGGCCTCAGTAAGAGGCCAACCCAATTACTCTATCAATTATTAATTCATCATAAAGGTCGTCCCTTTGCTCCATTATCCACAGCAGTCTGGGCATGCCAACGTCATGAGTGTTAACGGGGCCTTCGGGTCAAAAACCACCCAGAAAGAGAACTCAAAAGGCTCTTCACAGAACTTTCTTTACTGTCAGGAACACTGAAGATCCAAAAGTTCATGCAGATTCTGCAATTTTAATATAAGACTATGGGTTTATTTAGTATAATAATTGGTGAAGATTAGCATATCATTAATAGCTCATTTAAAAGGTCTTCATGCCCCAATAAATAAAGTTAACATGTTGCCAACAGCTGCAAATAATAAAGAAAAATCAATTGGTCAATAAAAAAACAACACTATCTCTTTAAATTATGTAATACATTAACCATTTAAAGCCCGATCCAAGAATAAAACAAAACAGAAAATTCCTTTTTTTTGGTTTGAAGTCCTTATTTGGCCTTTTAACAAAATATGTAAAAAGAAAAAACAAAAATACATTTTTTTACCATTAAATTATGCAAAAGGTGTCAGAGGCAAAACATTTCAGAAACCGTATGTATCAAATATGATACATTTGGCATTACAGGGTTAATGACATTTTAGTGCCATAGTTTGAATTTATGATTTATTTATTAAAGGTGCATAGCCACATCTTATCCTTAAAAAAAAAAAAAAAACACCAAAAACCAATTCATTATGATAAATAACGTTAGATACCCAGAGGCGTCCTTCCAATATAGTTTTTATCGTCTTTTTTTTAGCCTAAATAGAATTTCAGTGCTGGAATAAGCAGCATCAACAGGCGTGAGACAAAGAACGGCTTCACTTTCACTGGTGTCAGTATAAATGAAGATCTTCTCTCGCGTGTGTATCAGCTTTTCTACTCTGAACATCTTGGCAGATTTGGATTCGACTTTAGTAAACACCATCCCTCAAAGTTGATTGTGGATGCTGTATGAGTCATATCCCTCTCATAATCAAATATTTTTTTTACATTTTATCCTACTGGATCTTTGATTTTTCTTTATCATTTCACAATATGAAGCATTTAAGCCAGGGGTGTCAAACTGGTTCCAGAAAGGGCCGAGTGGCTGCAGGTTTTCTTTCCAACCAAGCAATAGCATCAGACTCCTATCATCTCATCAAGTGAGTCCAATCTGAACATGATGACATTATGAAATGACTGGAGTCTGGTGTGCTATTGCTTGGTTGGAAAGAAAACCTGCAGCCACTCGGCCCTTTATGGAACCAGTTTGACACCCCTGATTTAAGCTAAGAAAGCTAAAAGTGCCTTTTAAAAATGTCCCATCCCTTCCACCCTCTCCAAATTTGTCACATTAAAACAAAAAACATGAATTGATTTTGTTTGCATTTCATGCAAAGATCATCACAAATCAGTATTTGTAATTATTCATTGGAGAATAGCTCAAGCTCAGTCATAGTAGATGGACAGCATCAGTATACTGCAGTTTCAAAGCTTCGCCACAAATTTTCATATGGATTTAGGTCGGAACAAGGAGGTTTTGATTTTGATTGTGGTGCTTTGTTAGTTGGTTAACAAGATTACAGAAAAGGCCATGGTTAAAAGTTAGAACCAGTTAAATTCTGGAGGGACTCTAGCTTCTAATCTGGACAGATGTTAGTCAATTTAAGCTAGCCTATGGCTCTTTGTGGTGCTTAAGTTCGGTTTGTTGGTTTCTTTGGTTGGTTAACAATGTTATGAAGAAATTGGATTGCTATAAAAATTTGTATTACTTTGTCCAACTTACAATCAATTAAAGTTTGGTGGTGATTCATATCATAATGTCGGATAAGGAATTTTTAAAAGGATTCCTTATGATTGTGAAATAGGGTATGGTTTGCTTTCAAGTTAAGATATGTTGCTTCAATGTGACATAGGTGTGTTCACCAGTGGTTTTGGAGCTGGATATCAGTTTTTGCTCAGCCTTTATTGGTGACTCATGAGCACTGACCATCACTGAGACCAGAGAGGTCTGCAGTGCTTTAGATGTTGTTCTGGGGTATTATGTAATCTCCTGGATGAGTCACTGATGAGTGTCTCAAGGAATTTTCTGAGGTCAGCAGATCCTTCAAAGCTCCACGTTTGCTGTGTTTCTTTGGAATCCCAACCCAGAGATATTGCTTTGTTACTCTTTCAATAATAATTTGATGTATGTCTTTAACTTTGCTCCTCTTCTGTTCTTAAGTTTCTTAAAATCAGGGCATTCTGTATTACTGTTTCAGACATTTAGCCAACTCCAAGCCGTCAGAAACTGATACATACTCTTAAAAGTTCGATTAATGATATATATCATCATTATCTAGTGCAGGCATCCCCAAAGTCTGTCCTCGAGGGCCACTGTCCTGCAGGTTTTAGAGGTTTCCCTGCTCCAGCACAGCTGATTTTCATTGATAGCTGATTAACAGGCTTTTGCTGAACTGCAATCATCAGAATCAGCTGTGCTAAAGCAGAGAAACCTCTAAAACCTGCAGGACAGCGGCCCTCGAGGACCGACTTTGGAGATGCCTGATCTAGTGTAACAGAGTTGGCATATACTCACATTGTGCCAGCGGGGTTTTGGAAAGTGTTTACCCCCAAATAATAAATACAAAAATCAGTATTTGAAAAAGTTTTTTTGATTTTATCGGGTTGATCTTTCTCTGATTTTGGTAAAAAAAATATTTAATCATTTAATTGTGACTACAGAAAATAATGTACGACAGAGAATGTCTTTTACCGGACTATAGTCCAGCTGATTTTTGGACATCACCTGCATGTCAGATATAAACATTTATTTAAAAGCTACAGCAAGTGTGTCATTACATTGCACGATTCATCACCCTTAGATTGTGGGCTTTTTGCACTGCCAGGTTTCCTCACGGAGGGGAAGCACATGGACAAAACAAGAAGATGGATCCACTTGCTGCATGACCGGTGGCAGGTTTGTTGTCCTGAATTGTTACATGTCGGTGCCGGCGGAGCAGTGGCCAGTGTTAGATGTGTTGTCTGCTCTGACCTTTAGTTAATGGTGCTGGTTCTCCTTTGCAAAGGTCACATTTTACATTTCAACCAATCACCGCTCATTGCATTAACCGTCTGCCCGCTGGTGACAGAATGAAACAGGCCCCTGTGGAAGATCAAAATACAGCATGTTGCATCAGGGACCGTCCCACATGTAATGATGTGTTCGGCATGTGATGAGGTGATGGTGATAATCAGTTTCATGGTGGATTTGATGGCATGGTGTGATGTGACCTTTGCGATGCTGAAATGTATCTGGGTTAAACCGTAACATCAATATTTATGATAATAACATATAGGGGTGTTATTACCCTCTCTGTCACCTGTATTTACACGGTAACATCGAACACTGGAGAGGAAGCTCTATGACGATCATCAGCAGGGTTTTAGCACCCTGAAAGGTAGAGGTGACTCTTCAGCTATAAAGTTAAACTAGTTGATTTTAAATTGCCAAGAATGTCCTGATTAAATTCCATTATTAGCAATATTAGCATTAACTGCATAACTGAATGAGATTATCAGTAATTATTCACATTAATTATACTTTAAGGCCACAGATCACAGAAGAAAATAAAAAGAAAAAAGAACCATTTATGAATATGATTTGCCTTTAATTTGTTTTTCTTTTAAAGATAATGAATTCCAAACAGCATTTTTATTTCCGTTTCTTTTTCTGTGAAGTATTTACATGAGCAAACTTTTCTTTTCCTCTTGTACTGACAGCTTGTCTCACCGTGGTAACTTTATGGAGAAAGACAGGTATGTTATAAATGGCCGTGAACACATTACTGTTGTTATCTTAAAGATTATGCGTCCTTTGTAAAGAATGGTGTCAGAGGCATCATTTGGTCATGATATAAGAAAGGATGTACGTTTAGGAGAACAAGACCCATTGATCTTTCTCAGATCATTTCCCCTTAGCCTGACAGCACATTGGGGGCATTTTGATTCAGTGTGGCTCACTGTAAAGGCGATGTAGGAAAAAGAAATATGTTTATGAAGAAAAAAAAACACTGCTTTTTATTGAAGTTTGGACACAATTTAGGAGGACAGTCGGCAAAAGGTAGGAGAAACAACATGTAAAATTCCTCACAAACCTTATGGACATTTTCTGTTACCATTAAAATCTCAGTGTATTCTCATTATCAGTTCGTATGAAATCGTATGAAAGGTTTTGCACAGTATTTCGTAGATTTTTGACGTTGTTTCGTCGTATTTTGTCGTATTTTTCTTGCCTCGAGACAAGATATCAGTGCGCATGCGCATAGAATTTAACATACAATTAACCCTAACCCTAACATACAAAACAGCAAGCAACCTAGTGAGAGACATCATGAAGTAATTATTGCACTGTCGAAAGCTCGTCCGTCCCAGTTTTACATCCGTCCGCTGATCTGCTTTTTTCGTCTGGCTGGCTGCGCATGCGCACTGATATGTTTTTTCGAGGAAAAACGTCAAAAACACACGAAATACTGTGCATAACTTTTCATACGATTTCATACGAACTGATAATGAGAATATGTTGCATGCAGTGTTGTATGTTGAAAATCTTTAGTGCATTTGGTTAAGTAAAAAGGAAATACAAAGTTTTGCTTTCCTAAAAAGAGAGAAGAAGATTTTAGATAGTTTTCAAGATTATTTTGTTTCACAGAAAAAATCTGAAAGGTGTGGTGTGCATTTCTATTTAGCTAATTTTTTTAGCTATACAGCTATAGCTCAGTCAAAACAGAGAGCAAGTTTCATGTAAACATCACTTGTCATTCATTGTCTTTGATTCACTGTTGATTTCAGGTAGGGACTTGGAATAGGCCAATCTGACAAAGGAACAAGCCCGTTTCTTGTATATCTGACTGCATGTTTTAGGTTGTTGGCCTGCTGGAAGGTACACATTCAATCCAGTCTTAAGTCTATGCAAACTTTAACATTTTTTCTTCTGGAATCGGATTTATCTCTGTAATTCATCTTCCCTTTAACTCTGACCAGCTTCCCTCCTCTCGCTAAAGAAAAACATTCTTTTTGCATCACCACAGTGTTTTACATGCAGGCTACAAGGTTCAACTTTTGTTTCATCTAACAAGTACGGTTTTTCCACATAGATGCTGTTTTCTACATGCTCTAAAAAGGACTTGTTATCATTTTCTTACAGCAGTAGCTTTGTTCCTGTACGTCTTCCATGAAGGCCAGATGTTTATGGCATAATTATTAGCTGTCCTGATAACAGGCTCTACCACCTGGGCTGTCGATCTCTTCAGCTCTTCAAGTACTCTTATGTGCTTTTTGGCTGGTTTCTGATCAAAGCTCTGTTTGCAATGATTTTCAAAGTGCTATAATTTTCAACAAACTTCTGAGGCCTTGAAAAAATATTTTGACCAAAAATGAAATCACATTCAGGGTCTATCTATTAATTAGTGACTCCTGAAAGCACCTAGTAGCAATGCTAATACAAACAAGTGAAAAGTACAAATCTAACCCTTCCTCTCCGCATTGATTCACCACGTTTTTTTTGTTTGTCCAACTAAGTATGCAGAAGTTTGGGTTTGCAATGTGAGTAAAATTCTTAAAAAGGGGGTCAATATTTTGCAAAGAAGCAAACACGAAGTCATCAGAGGAGGAGATCAAAACAGAGCCTGTTGGTGTGCACGTTTGTCTAAGTGTGCGCTGGAAAACGCTGACTGGAAAACCTGTGGGTTTCTTCTGGAGCTTACAAAGCCACAAAAGCATGCAATGATTGAGTCTGTTGAGCTGGCTCAATTGCTTCTTAGGGCACAAATACCTACACACTTGCACACAAACACATGTCCAATCACATGCTCCCAGGGACCTCTATAGTCACATGTGTATTAGTACTGGTAAATTGTTTATCTTTAATATAATCTCTGAACCAGTTAAAGAAACTTCTCCTGCATTTCTATTGGACTAAATTTGTAATAATCACTTAGGATATGGATTTGAGAGATCAAATCTAAAAAAAAAGCATATGTTGGAAATTAGGGACAATGCAGGACACACGCAGCTTTTGCAGCTCAGCATTTCTTTTCCGACTCACTTTGATAGTGTTGTATCACATCGAGCTCATCCTTCTATCAAAGTGAAAAATAACTTCATATAAGCTCTCTGAGAATAACCTGTCAGTGGCCTCACTTTGTTAGAAAATGTTTTTGTTTTAGCTTTTGATAACTTGCCTTGTCTGTAAACATAGTTTCTGTTAGGAATCAGGTTTGTGTGGGTTGTGTTTTTGTTTGTTTTCCCTCCACCACCAGGTGGCGCCTGGTTCTCGTTGGCCTTCTCACAGACCTGCGGATGGCTGCCTTATTACCGGAGGACTCTTAAGCTGCTGACTACCACTACCTCGACGCCAGAGTGTTTGCCAGTTTTGGGAAGTCATCCTGCAAACTCGATGTTTTAAACCTTCTCCCCCTGGAAGGATCGTCTGAGCTTCAAACTGAGCTGAGGATTCAAACTGGTGGTTTGGATCAACTTCTCCCAAAGGGATTGTTTGAGCTTCACACTGAGCAGGGTATTCATCTCCTCAAGAAACCGTTCAAGTCCCATAGGAAATCTAAGTGGTAATCAGCTCCTCCTTTCCTCAAGTACCACCGCAACCTGGGTAAACCCTGTCCGCCCTCCAACGAGCAAGTCAGTTACTGGAACAACCCACACCGACTGGATTCAGGGAAAAGAAACCTTTTCTGGAAACGTGAGTCCTGTAGCCTTTATTCCCTTTTGCAAATCAAAGCTCAAATTTCCCACTGAGCCTTAACTAACCGCGGGATCTTCCCCTTGCCTTTTCAGTCCCGGTTCGCCAGTGTTCAGAGCAGCACTGGACCCATTTCTACCAGTTCTCAATAAACCTGATAACCCTTCCCCTGGTCTCTCTGTTTGGTTTTCTGCATGTAGGTCAGATCTTAGAATAAAATCATGACAGTTTCCATCATATTTTATAACTAGAAAAGCACTCAGAGAACGTAGCGCTCCACTAAGCAGCACATTTTGCCCCATTTTATGACTAACACCTATAACTAAAACTTGCACATGCTGTGGGTCATTACCAAATTTTAATTAATGGCTCCTTGGCATGAGTTGCACCTTTGGTAACAATTTCCTTAAAATCCTTTCATAAGATTAGAAAAAAGGCATAGCATGTGTCTGCAGCCTTTGGTGTTTGCTCTGCTCTCACCTTCTTCATTCGCTCTGCTTTCTTGTTCAGTCAGCAGATCGAGGCTTCGAGCGAGGCATGGCTCACCTTTACTGTGTTTTTGTCTTCAGTGAAAAACTTCTGGCCTTTTTTTTGTCCAATGCTGAAGCTTTCAAAAGTCACTGCGGCCACTCTCTGGTTTAGGTGGGAACTGAGATGGGAACTCAGGTGGATTATTATGTGGACCCTCACCAAAATTTGATGGATTGTTCCTTGGACTGAGGTCCACGTTTTGTGAAAATTGATGCCTTGGTGAATGCAATAAAATCATGTAACTCTTCTCTTTTCAGAGCATTGTGCACATTGTATGGAGCACTGGCACAGCTCTGACAATGACTATAAATCTGCTTTCTTTGCATTTAGAAATGTATATATACAGTATATCTATCTATCTATATATATATATATATATATATATATATATATATATATATATATATATATATATATATATATATATATATATATAAATATATAGGACATACTTTTTACTTTTGGAAGAGCTGAAATTGCTCTACTGTGTGTTTTTTTCCAGCCCCCTTTACCCTGACGCTTCAAAATTTTAATCAATACAAGCAATTAAAGTTAGTCCATATAAAGAAGTTGTTTATGCCAGTGTTTTAAGTATAAACCAAGCTGCTCTTTTAAGTCCTCCGAGGTTTTAGCAATGTTAACCCTGACTGAGGTACACAGATCCACATCCTCATAGAAAATTCCTCAATCCATACTTATACGCTCATCCCTGCAGTGTCTAGATAATGCTGTTTCCTATCTGAACTCAGTATGTATCTGCCTCTTTTTTGGCAAGAGGCAGATAAATCCTGGGCAGGTGACAAGTCCTTCACTGCAAAACACACTATGGGTAATTTATCCAAATCAAATATTCTACCTTGAAAGATTTTGGACTACTGGAGGACCTGGAGAGAACCCATACCGTATTTACTAAGTGAGAAAACAATCTCAGAAGTTTTTATCCAACATGTTTGAAACCTAGCAATTACCTTTTGAATTTATTTTGTTGGGAGAATCATCCTGTGGGGATGTCCAGGGGAGCTGATCAGAGATTATGGGAATACTGCGTTAATTACAGACTCATTCTGGAAAGATGCGTGGTAATTCAATTCAGTTTATTTATATAGCACCAATTAACAAAACATGTAATCTCAAGGCACTTTGCAGAGACAATTCAAACAGATCATGCAGTCAAATTTATTCTAATTGACCCGAAAGCAATCCGTCCACCGATTATGCTTGTATCGACAGTGAAAAGGAAATCTCCCTTTTAACAAGAAGAAACTTCAAGTAGAACCAGGTGCAAACTTGGTAGAGAATGTAAAAGAGACAAAGATGGAATATCAATCCAGCAAAGCAGCAACATTATTAGATATCCAGCATGTATTATCTGTAGCTGCAATTGAAAAAAATAATGTGTCTGTAGACAAAAGTTGCATCACCCTAACACATCATACCCATAGTGAACAAGGTGGTGGCAACATCATGCTTTGGGATTCAAACCTAAATAAAGCTGTTCAATGATGCACTGACCTTACTCTATTTTCAGAGTAAGCTTTAAAGACAAAAAAATATTTTTGTCTTTCAATGTGCAAAGCAGGAAAAGACATACCCTAAAAGACGTATTTTTCAGTATTTAGGCAGGATAATATATTATTTTCCAAGGTGATTTACATTTTTAATATGGGCTTAGAGTATTACTTTACATAGGAGCTCTCAGAATCAAGTGACAGGCACGTTGCTAAACCATTTTTATGAATCTAATTCCTCCAAGAAAGAAGTATGCTTGCCTGTGTCTGTGTGTGTGTATGTTTGTTCCTGTTCTCATTAGGATCCACACTGCAGGGCGCTGCTTCAATGTTGTTTCCTGTATAGCCCATTACTGCTACCTGCCCCGGGGTTGGAAGTTGAAGCCCGAGACAAACAACGAGCCATGTGCAGTAAAATGCACCCAAGAGATTAGCGTGGCGAGGAAATCGCGCTGTGTAAAGAGGGGTGAACTTAAGGTTGAGTCAACCTGAGGCCACAATAAGCTGGTGTGGAGATTTGAAAGCAAAGCTTTTTTTTATATGTGCAGGGCAGGTGACAATAGGAAGTGAGATGTGTAATTCAATTCAGAAAATAGAGAAATACATTATTAAAATATAAGAGCAGAAAAGAGCAAACTTGCAAAAGCTTCACATGTGACACATGCACACAATTACAAGATACAGAAGCTGCATTTTCAGTTTTATTAAATGTGGTTGTTTAATATGTGCACCTATGTGAAAGATGCTATTTGATGTCTATTCTGCTGACAGGTAAACCAACTGACATGCTCACTGTGGTGCTTTTTGTCGCCTTTCGGGCCCCTAAAGCTAGGGACACACTACATGACCTTCTAACCCATTAGAGTTTTTCTAGAAAGACCAGTGGCATATCTTTAAAGATTCCAAAAAACAATCCACCAAATTTTTTTTTTATTTTTTTCCTGCGATAGACTGGCGACCTGTCCAGGGTGTACCCCACCTCTCGCCTGTAGACAGCTGGAAATAGGCACCAGCACCCCTAGTGGCCACAGCTGGGATAAGGCGTCACAGAAGATGGATGGACGGACGGACGGATGTTTTGTTTTGATTGTGAAAAAATGTCAGTGAAACCCTATGAAGGCAAATCTCTACTTTTATTTCATCCAGGAGGAACAAATTCTCCATATTCAATGACTGGAGACAAACATCTTGATTTCCTTAGACAAAACACCTTTAACCAATCTGTCTGTATTATTAGATTGAATCATCTCTTTGAAGTACATTAAGATGTTGTGAAGTATAGATAAACTGAACTAAAAACCACTTCAATGTACGCTATTTAAATAAGGAAACAGCATGCTACTGGCAGCTTCGGAGTGACTGTAAAAAAATATAAAACAATTGAGAAAGTGATAATGATAATAATGAAAAAAATATAATAATAATATTTACAATAAACACTCATAGAGCGCAGACCTCCGCCAAGCAGTAAATGTTACCCTAAATTATGAAGTCCACCTTTAGCTCTAAATACGTCAAGTATAATCCTAAAGTAACTCTATGATCCAGCATCTTTCTCCCTCACTCAAGCAAACTTTCACCCATCTCCACCCTATCTCCTCCCTCACTCTCAGGATATTCTCAGTCCCACTCACCCTCTGGCTTATTCCACCTCCAGTGTCCGGGCCCCAGGGGAGGACCACTCTAATCCTTTTCCTAGGTTACTCATCCAAGCAAATGTTCATACACAGCATCAAAGTTTTCTGTCGGGGCCCGAGCGCGAAATTACTTATTTCATTTGTCATTATCTGCTTCTGTCCCATTGAACCCCAGTCAGCATCACCAGATGGCCGCTCACACTCAGCCTGATTCTGCTGCAGGTTTCTTCCTGTTAAAAGAGACTGTTCCTCTCCACTGTCACTGCATGCATGCTCAGTGCGTCAATGAGTCCTTGCAATCAGCTGGTTTTCCTTAGATTGAAACATTTGAAACAATCTGACTGTGTTGCTTCCATAATAATAATCCAGACAGCCTCAAAAGAACAGAACAATATCAATAAAGTATTGAATAACTTTCTAATTGCAGCTTTTATCTGCTAGAGTCCCTTCAGGTTGAAATATTTTTTTTCTAGACAGACAAGAATTGTTCACAATACAAAAGTTGGATCCAGCAAATACTTACTTCTAAAAATAATTTTAGAAGGTTACTATGCTGTTTTGTTTTGTTTGTTTTTTTTTTGTGGAAAATATCAAGAAATCTCAAATAAAACCTTTGGTTTAATCATGTGGTGGGTTTTTGTTTATTTTATTGAGGCTCTTTACTATTTTCTATATGTTGGTCATGTCTGTTGTTTAAGTATGTTTTTATCACTATGTGACTTGTATTCATTAGCTGATACTTTGCATTATTCCCAGTACAGTTCTTTTCCTTTTTTGCTATTTTACATGTTCTGTCAAGACTTTTCAGGTATACCATATGGAGCAGATGGTTGCCTACATGTGCCAGGGCAGTAATGCTCTGCAAAAGGTTTATCTCAAGACAGTATCCTAATTGCATGAATAACTTTATTAGATCCAGATTCAGCCCTGCATTTAAGTAGTAATAGTATCCTGTTTTTGTATGACCTTTAACTGTCTGGAATGATTATGTGGTGGAACTTGTGTGTATCTGTTTATTTCAGTTTAGTATCAGGTAAGAAAAAAATACACAATATCACAGTTTTTTTTATTGTGAAATGTGAGGGAATGTTACTAATGTTGTTGATGTAAATTAAAGTTTGCGACCTAGAGGTTTACATTCATAGGTTTAGTAAGAACAGTTAAAGGCCCACCATTCACAAAACCTGAGAGTAACACCGGGTAGGTAGGCCTAGCCTCAAAAGGCCACAGCAGTCCTAGGTTGCTAGACGAAGCATGACCCCAGAGCAGCCATACACACCCATTAGGGGTAAGACACCAGCAAGGCACAGGAGCAACCGCCCCAAGGACAAGGAGGCAAGGAACGAGACACACCACTACATTCAACCGTGCAGGTTGAGCACAGAAACCAATCCCTGATGTTTCCCTGGATTCTGACCTTGGGTAACTTGAATTGGTTTCCCTCCAACTTTCGCTGACAGCAGTCTTTACTCCGTCTCTCATTAATACCCACCCTGCCCACTGAACACAATTTGTGAAGATTGATGTAGGTTTGACTCAGTCGGTAAATCATGCAAAATATTGTATTGTAGTGCAAGCTTTAGAAATCAGACTGATGGTACATTTAAAGGTACTGCCAAAGTCTTTTTGCAGTATATGTTTGTTGCTTTGTTATGCTTTCCAAACCAATCATTGTTATTGCATCATGATGTACAGTCAAATGTCCAAGAAAGTGTTTAAATAACAGGTCAGAATAAAATGTATTCAAACTAGTGTTGTTTGATTCATGTTCAATTAGAATCCAACCTAGTACCTACTGGATCAAAGAACTGTCCCCATTACCCGACTAACTAACTGGTTGTCTGATCCTTGACAACTTTAGTTGTATTGGTGATAGAGCCAATCTTCTCTACAGACTTGATGAAGGGTTCTATGCAAGACAAACTTTAGGTTCAGACCATTATACTGAAACCATCATGTTTGAACATGTGTATTATTTTTGCTTTGGGTTTGTTTTTTTTGTTATTTATATTGTAGATGTGATTGGATGGACACCTTCCAAAAAGGTCCACTTTTTCCTCGTCAATCCATGAAGAATATTTTTTTGTTTGTTCGTTTCAAATATGAAACATTTCTTTGTGTTTTTGTTTTGTGTGTGTGTTCAGAGGATTTTGCTTTGCATGGATGCAGTTTTTTTCCCCATTCTGTTGAGTTTTACGTTTCTGTAGCCAGAAAACTCTCACTGACCTTAAAGTTTCTTTTTACTGGTATACTCTAACTAGAAAGTATGAAATACTTTTAAGTTACAATATCAGTTATCAGCAGCCTTCATGGAAATTAAACAAAGCCTATAGAAGCATCAACAAGTTTTTTTCCTCCCTTAGCAGCTCTTTAAACATCTTGAGAGCAGGGGCGGAGCTAGATGGGGGCCAGGGGTAGCCATGGCCACCCCTAACCCAATCATTGGCCACCCCTGTGGCCACCCCTACCATTTTTTCCCTCTAATACAGACGGTGGCAGCAGTAATACTCTCAAGTGGGATGTTTTAACTTATTTAACATTTTAATTTTTCATATGTAAACAATTACCTGACAATCAAAACGCTGCAGTTAATTATGCACATCAATATACTAACATTAAAGATGACAACAACACAATTCATGCTCTTTTCAGAACTAGATTTTGTCTTATATTAAAAGACAAAATCTTTTTTATTTTTGTGGATATTGGTTCCAGAAAATTATGTCTCTGCAAGTCATCTAAGGAATCTTCACTGAAATCAGAGATAAATAACTACTTTAATAACAAGTAATCCATTTAATGTGGATATTAGAACATGTAAATATAAATTTAATGCAGATTGATTATTAATAAAGGTAGGTAAATAATGACAATGATTAAGATGTTCGCTCCAGAACTTAAAAACTGAAAAAAAAAATTCCACTATACCTTTAATTTAGACAGCATGGGTGTTTAAATGTATGCATCTATTTGTTAGCAAAGGCTGTGAGAAGTTATAGTGTGTCTTTATATAGAAAATATGGATGTTGTGGTTGTCCATTTTCCTTTTGGAACCGTGTAGATTGACCCTGACCCTCAATGGATTGCTTTTCAAGATCTTAAAAAAACGGCTTCATGTTTTCAGACAGATTATATTTAAGGAATTTATTAATTCTATATATGTTTAAAAATAAATCAACCTTTGTGAAAGTGAGCTCATCTTTCCAAAACCACTCAGGTATTCATTAAATTGGATTGAAATTTTAACTGCCAATGTGTAAACATAAATAGTTTTTATTTAGACATAAAAGTTTGTTTTTTAAGACAGATTTAAAAATTGGCAAAATGTGAGATATGTATTGATCCCAACATTTTAGGAAACAGCTACATAGAAAAGCTCTGCTTTTCGAAATCTGCCCACATCTACAGTCTGAGCGATGAAAAATAATTAGTTTTGAAGTAACTGAAAATATAACGAACAAGGCTGAATTGTACAAGGACTCATCTTTATCCTTCCATCATTCACAGTTAGAAGGATAAGGGGAGTGAAAAAAATCTTGAAATAAGAGATATACAAAAAAGAGTGACATCTGGGGTCATGAGTCTTAATTCACTTTTTGATTTTATTATTGTTTGGCAAAGAATATTGGAATAATGTAAGTTTTTACATTCTTATTTTTTGCTAGAATTTAGGGTTTTATCCAAAATAAAGCAATCAGAGATCTCCAGATCAATTTATTTACACATTTGTGAACAAAAACAGCTGGAAGTAAGCTACTGTTGTCTTTTTGTGATAATCTTCAGCAATGTCATTGTTTCTAATTGGTCGTGCTAGAAGGCTGCCAGCCAACTTTTCAGACACGAAGATGGCACAACCACCTTAAAAACCTTTTTCCTAATGCCATGGTGAGTTTCTAAAATCAAACTTAAAGCAATAGTGGAGGTATACCTCCACTACTGCAGGACAGATGCTGCCGGTCAAAATGTCAAACTGATTTCTTAAGTTAGCCTGCATTTTTTTGGGCAACATGAGATCAGACGGATATTGCTGCCCTTTCTTGTACAGTTTAATCTCCTCTAACAAAAATGCTACTTGACTGATTATCTCGAAGCGCAATTTAAATTCAGTAATTTTTGATCAAATTAAAATATCATAAAGCAACTTATCAATTTTTCACCCAAAATAAAAAATGCATATAAAAGAAGGTCAGAATAAAGCTTGCTACTTTAAGCAGTTAGACAATGAAGTATAAAAAGATTTAAAGCTGAGGCCAGAATTGTAGTCCTAAATTGATCATTCGTTAAAAGGCTAGTCTCTACAGTAAAACCACTCTATATCATAATAGGATATCCCACTTAATGTTTGCTTTATTTATAGACTTTTTATATTGACTGGTCAATAATGAGAGACATTTGATAGCATTTTCCTGATGACTCTTCCTATTGCTTTGTGATGGCGTATTCCTTAACTTAGTCGCTGGATGAAACAGGTGAAGGTGCACATCAAGTTTGCATGCTGTCTTCTACATGCAAAAAAATTACTCTATCAAAGCTGAGATGTTCTTTTCCCAAGTCCCAATTACCTGATTTGATGATTTGAAGGAGTGATTTGAAAAAAAGATGTTGCCATTTTCACCCCCCAAAAATTATACTGGTTTGACAAGTTTATTTCAGTAAATAATAACTTTGGGTAATTAAGAATCATAGCATCCCACTCCTAAAAAAAGCTTTAATTTGCACACTTACTTAAAAAAGTAGAAAACATTTTGCTGAAGCATAATTTCACAGCGAATAATGAGGTGAAATTCAACCATAAGAACATTTATGCAAAGATCAAAACAAAAAAATAGATAATTTTTTCCTAAATGACTGATGTCACAGTTATTGGTACCCCATACAAATGATGCACCACTTTATGCTGTCTTTACCTTTACAGGTGTATTGGACTTTATATACATTACTTGTTTACCTTCCTGTTTCCCATGATCTTTGGGCCTGTTTTTTTTTTTCCAAAGACCCCAAGAACCTTAGAGAGCACGTAATCATGAAATTGTTAAAATATCTGGACATCTTCAAGAATAAAATAGCCCCATTTCAAGTTAAGCCTCAACCACTAAACTTAGAATGCTGATCATACATATCTCAGTCTGCAGACCTAAATTAAAGTGCTAGTAGAGCTGCTAATAAGTTTGGTGCTAGTCATTTTGTGTAAAATAATGATATTTTTTAACCCCTACCAAATACACTTTTTCAGAACTTATGTTGAATTAGTCTAAAATCTTGAGTGGGAGATTATTCTGGTGTAAAAGAAGTTAGATTTATGCGAAGGTTTTTTTTTAAATGTTTCGTGGTTGACCAATATACAAAGACATTGCATTGCAAGAACGCACATTCCACTGTTCAAGAAATGCTTGGGTTGTCAGTCAGCAATTGGAGCTTTCTGAAGCAGTGGGACTTTGACTGTCAAACTGAAACAAGTTTAAAAGGGCCAACCTAAAACTGATGATTGGAACATGTTAAGTTTAGTTTCTTTAAATAGTCAAAAGGGAACCGATAAAGCTTTTCCATGCAACTCAAGAAAGGAAGTTAAAATGGCACAATATAAAATAGTCATAGGAAATAGTGGTATCAAAGTGAAAATGGATGTAAACCATAAACTCGAAAAAAGAAACCAAGATAAAACACAATGAAAGTGAAACCAGAGCAAAGACTTGGATAATTATAGTTCCGTAGTCTGCCCTGGATCAAATACTGCAGTGGATAGAGACGCTGAAGCACTGTTTAAGTGTTTGGTAGAGACGCTACCAGCTTTGACACAAATGATGTCAAGACAGCAATAATGCACCCATCTGTTAGAAACAGATGCATGGAACTGCTGTGGGGTTAACACACCTGGGATTTCAGTATCAGATGCCCCTACTGCAGGCATTTGTGTTCAGTTTTAAATGTTCGTTTATGGATCCAAATGCACACAGACCAACGGACAGCTCACATCTCTCACATCCTGCAGTAGCGTCAGAGTTTAAAGCCAGATACAAAGTCCTCAGGTCTCTGCGACGACCCCTGACTCAACGCACTGTTCATATTCCAGTCAGCTCCAAGACTGTCCCGAGGAAGCAGGCGGCTCTTTTCCTCAGAGTGTTTTTGAGAAACTGCTCGTCCATCTGTCTCGCGTGACTCAACCCGTTCTCTGCCTGCGCCACCGTGCAAGTCGCAGTTTAGCAGGTGTTAGTGGGGACGACTCACACTGATACTGTCAGTCACCATGTTTTCCAATTACCATAGCTCTGCACACTAACATGATTGCCTGATTGGCAGTGTTATTTCCGTGGCAATTATTATGATTCTGATTATGTCAATCATTCCCCTCACTGCTCCATGTGCCATCAAATAGCTGAAGCTTCAGCTTACTTGCCCCCCCATCCCTGTGTCTGTTGGCTGTTTGAGGTATATTCTCTCTTTTTACAGTAGAAAAACGTTTAAAAAATTCATGTTCTGCTTGCCTCAAGCTCTATTACCTTTGAGCACGGTGGCTCACTCTAAATTACCAACGGCCTGTATATGGTCCCCATAATGATAATTTTCACTCTGTGTCAGTAATAATTGCGAGGTTAGTTCTATTTTAGTGCAAGCTCAGAGCTTCTGGTTTTATCTCGCTTCTTCTTTTATTATTCATGTCATCCTTGTGTCTTTGACTTTTCCTACAGCACCCTCCACTCAAAAGGCAATTACTACTATTACCTCTCCTGTAACACTTTAGAGAAAAAAAAAAAGTAAGGAAAGCCATTTTCTTTATTATCTTCGTCATCGCATCTACGACCATCATCATCTATTTACTACATGATTCAATTAGTGAGCCATCAGATGAAAGGTCAGAGCTGTAATCAGTCCTTTGAGAACATGTTTTTGCTCATCATCCCTTCCTTTGGCTGTACTTCTAAGGACAGCTAATGGGCTTTCTGTCCCGTTCTTTGACCACAACAACCTGGGCACTTACTCTCTTGGACTAGTGCTTTGTCTGTTGCAATAAATATGTCTGAGCAGCTGGCAGCTACAGACTCTTGATCAAATATTCGAGCTTAAAGAATTTTTTACAATAAAATTTTTTTATTTAAGATTATCTGTATTTTGTGTGCATAACTCCATCCTACCTATGACTTTAAACTGCTTCTCTATCACGCAGAAGAAACCATCCCCACAGCATGATGCTGCCTCCACCATGCTTATTTGTAGCAATGGTGTTTTCCGGTTGAGGTGCAATTTTAGTTTTTCAGCATTTTTGTCCTATCAAATCAGAGGATCTCCTGGCTGGGGGATTTCCTCGGGCTCATCTCTCCTCTTCCCTTGGTGAGGAGGGACGGGGGGTAGATTTCCTGGGTTGGCCCCTCTTCGACACCTTTGCTCGGGGGATCCCTTTGTTAATCTGGGGTTTTGGGTCACCCAACACCTTCCTTGATGGTTTGGCTTTTCACATCCACTATGTATGTTATTCCTTTGGATAAACTTTACATGCACAAGTGCACTCTCACAAACAACTACAGGTGCTTGGTTCCTGGTACTTAAAAGATTTACTTTCATACAGAAAGCCCATATTCTTATCTTCAGCTATAACAGTATACATGTCAGATTAAATAATACTACTTATAATTCAGCGATGGTATCAAGGTGTATGACTTATACTATATCTGCTGGCTGTGCTGTTGTTTTTTTACATCTCTCTTTGCAGGTGATGAAGCAGACTGTAGACTATTTTTCATTGTCTCCCTTTTATCTCCTCTTTCTTTCATATTTTCTCCTTTTTCCTGTTTTTCCTTTCATGTTCTACTTTCCCATTGCAGTGTCCATATAATCTGTAATACTCCTTGCATGGATTATGATAAAGCTATTTACATGCATAAATTAAGTGAAACACTATGGTGAAAGCCGTACTGCTCCACTTGTGAAAGTAAAATCTGTTGGGCTCTTTTTGGCATCAAGACAATTATTTTTATTGCCACATTGCCAGACAGGACACTGTAAAAAAAAAAAAAAAAAAAAAAAAAAAAAAGATCAGAGGACCTCGTTCAATAATGACTGCATTGCTCTTACAGCCTGATGGCTTTATTTTTTTCCTTCTTCCATAAAAGTCAGCGACCTGAGTTAAAATTGCCTTTGAACAACTCGGCTGCAATTGACATGCTGTGGGAACATCAGACTGGGGTCAGCTAATTAATTCTGATACCATAAAGCTCAAAGTACGGACTTCAACACACTGCTCCAGTCACGTCTGATCTGACACGCCCAAACAACTCTGTTTACTTTCAATAAACTTTGTGCGGCACTGATAAGAGGGATCCGGACAGATAAAAGAGTAAAACAATGCTTACTACACATTTACACACTTATTACACCCTGGCTTTCTTACATGTTTGTCCCCATTGTTTACTTTCCAGATTTCTGTTGCAGTGGTTCTCATCATCAATGCTAACCCAGCATGATGGCATCACCAGACAAGCAGTGGCAGGGGGACAGAGGCCATGCAGATTTCCGTTGAGGTATCAGACTCAGCTTTTTTTTTAACATGAGGTCTCTTTCTTAAAAAATTCTGTTAGTTAATAACTTGATTTGTGATTCTCAAATTGATTTAAGTTGCCTTACAGAAACTTGGCTGTGGCAAGATGATTATGTGAGAATAGATGAGGCAGCTCCTAGAAATTGGGCATGGAGAAGATGCAACAATCTGTGAAAATGTGAATTGCCCAACAAATTTTTATCTTCATACTCCATACTTGTGCATTACCTGTGTAGGAATAATAGTATTCCCTCACAACCCCGTCCTCTCTGAACACTTTTAAGTAATCTTCAAAATGACTGTAAAATAGTTTACCTCCCCCAAAAGAAGTTTTACACTTTAGCAGTACTTTTTATCTCCTCTGTATCACTGAAGAAATACTGAAGAGGGCAAATATTTAATTTATTCCCCTTCACAAATTAATGATTTTGTTGATGGGGTTACTAGTTACCTGAATTCTGCTTTAGACAATGTAGCCCCTTTAAAAAATAAAACTAAAGCCTGGATTAATGCAGAGCTGCACACTTTGAAATGTTAGGAAACTGGAGAGAAAATGGTGCCCCACATGCCTATAGGAATCCTACCCAGTCTGGAAAAACAGTTTACTGCTGTGTAAAATGACCCTTCGTAAATCAAGAGCAACATATTTCTTGTCATTAATAGAGGAGAATGATAATAATCCTTGATTGCTTATTAATGCAGTTGCCAAACTCACCCAGAGCCATAGCTCTGTTGAACCATCCATTCCCACTGCTCGGTAATGATTTTATAAGATTCTTTATAAATAAGATTGATTCCATTGAAAACAATATCTTTGGCACTGCTCTAAATATGATTGGTTCATCTCTGGAAGGTCAGGCAGCATCTGAGGTAGCCAAAGAATCTGACCCGGATTTAGACTGCTTTGATTCAGTTGAACCTAGTTAGCAAAACTAGTGCTACAACTTACACCATAATGAACTTTTTAAAGTGTTTCAGTCTGGCTTTTGAGCTCATCATAGCACTGACACAGCTCTAATGAAAGTCACAAATGATATGATATTCTCATGGCCCTAGATAACAGTAAATGGCCTGTACTTATATAGTGCTTTCACGTCAGGAAACTTGACAAAAGTGCTTTACACTAGATTCACCCATTCACTCACACACTGATGGTGGTAAGCCATATTGTAGCCACAGCTGCCCTGGGGAACACTGACGGAAGGCTGCTGTACACAGGTGCCACTGGGCCCTCAGACAACTATAGCCAATGTTGGTGTTCCTTTAAGTGTCTTGCCCAAGTACACAACAACACTGAAATCCGGGGCTTGAATCAACAACCCCCCCGGTATCATGCTAAACTCCTGCATTTGTATCTGTACTTGTTCTGTTAGATCTCAGTTCTGCATTTGATGCAGTCGATCATAATATTCTTTAAGAAAGAATCTCATATTTTTTTAATCTCTGAAATATTACAAAAATGAGAAAATATAAAAAATGTGAAATGTCCTGTCCAGGGGTGATGCTGAGAAACTAGTCTATGCATTTGTTTTTTCAAGGCTGGACTATTGTAATTCCTTACTCTCAGGAAATCCACAAACTGTAGTTAAAAGCCTTCCACTGATCCAAAATGTTGCAGCCAGAGTTCTAATGAAAATTAAAAAGAAATATCATAATTCTCCTATCCTAGCTTCTTCTTATGTCACGCTTATCCCTGCTGGGGTCGCAAAGGGTGCTGGTGCCTATCTCCAGCTGTCAATGGGCAAGAGGCTGGTTATTAACCATTCACGCACACACTCACAACTAAGGAGAATTTAGAGAAGCCAATTAACCTAACAGTCATGTTTTTGGACGGTGGGAGGAAGCCGGAGTATCCTGAGAGAATCCACGCCTGCAAAAGAGGAGAGGAGAACAAGCAAACTCCATGCAAAAAGACCCGGTATATATATAAATAAATACATTTAATAGTACGCTATTATGTTCTTCAACAGTCTGAAAAACAAAGCTAAAGAACCAAATATTTTTTCTTTCCTGATCCGTCTGCCGTGTTCCTATGTCTTCACTATGCCCTCTGTTGTTGGTACCTGCCGATTTGGTTTCTTTTCTAACCAAATTCTTTAGCCTGAGAACAGATTAGATCTACTGGATTAATGCTCTGATTAAATTACACAGATAAGGACGTCATTTACTAATTAGTTGACAGGCAGTAACTGAAAACAAATAAACACCATGGGGATTGTGGTTTTAATGTGTCCAAATGTGAAACACTTTACAGGGTATCAGTTGTTTTGTCAGCCACAGGGTTCATACAGAATCAGCAGAAACAAGGAGATTGACACGCTTTATGCATGAAGTCCTCAGATGATGCCTTAGTTATTAGGAACCTGCCTCCTGATTTAATTTTCCTACTAAATTTTGCAGATGGATAGAATCTTCCTGCTCCCATCAGCTCTTCTGAGCAGAAGTGAATTATGTGTAAATTTACGTGTGTGCAGTTATGTATATTTTTTCACTATATGTACTTCATCTGCAATTTAGACAGACTTACAGATAAAATATTCTCCTGTTTGCTTTGATCGAGTATAGCCATACTGTATGTTTGTTTCAGGCAAACTCCGCCTCAGCTAAAAAAAAGTGATTTATTTATTAAATATGCATATATTTGGGACATTTTCTGTTTAAATGTCGCTTTTTACTCAGAGTACCAGGGGACCTTTTCGATTGTTTTACCTACCTAGCACACTGAGCTGATCATTAAGGTGAATGGTGTTCCTCTAAAATTTATGCTGCCAAATTTGGTATAGACATTTGTGTTCTAGATGATTACCCTGACTGTTTTTTTTGTAATTCCCTAACCTTTCATCAACAGCAGAATTTGAAATACACATTCTTATTTCATCTAATCTAAAAAAATAATGTGTTTAACATAAAATTTTGCATGCTAATTTAAATTTCCTCAACTATTACCAGCAGGTTGAGGTTTATGTTATTCTGTAAGAGACCCTTATGGGTTATCCACAGCCTCACATAACTTGGAAATAAACAAAAAAAAGTAAAAAACAAAAGTCAGCACAACCAATGCCTTAAGGTGTCAAATAATTAGCATACAGACTGTTGCTGTATCCATCCACTGTCTATATTTTTTCTTCAAACAGGTCCTAAGGATGACAGATCCAGAAGATTCCTAATTTTATATTTTCTTAAGAAACAGCTTGCAGTTGGTTCCAAGGGGTTCCTACACCAGAATCGAAATATGGTCTTCTGACCTGGATCTTTAGGGTTTCCCCCAAATTTCAATATACTTCAAATACTTCTCTCTGAACTCTGACAACAAAAGGAAACAGTTGCCCTACTTCCAGCTTTTTATCCAATTTCCTATATCACACCTAAAAGTGAGGGTTGGACTGTATACTGGCCAGTAGAACAGAATTCCTGCATCACTGCAAGCATACCATCATCCCATCCATCCCACTTACGTTTTTACTTGTGAAAAAGACAGGTATATGGTAAAACTCATCTGCTTAAAGAGACATTTTGTACGTTTTTTAACAGAAAAATATCTTGAGAAGGGTCTTTTTTTAGCCTTTACGACTAACATTGTGTGATGCACAGAATGACACCTCAGTAGTTTAGCGCCGTCTTAAAGTCTATAGCCTATTTTTCTTAATTTACTTCGGGTCGGACGTTTCCACACTGTTTTCTGGATATGACGTCAAACACGTCCATGTTAAATAGGTCCAACCTAGAAAACTAACATAAGTGTTATGTTCAAGATGTATTTTATTGTTACTAAGAAGCAAGATCCAGCCTAACTTAGACACCAATGACAAATTCAGGTAAGGTGGAAAGAGCACGAGCAACAAGAATGACCAGAAGACTGCTGCATTTCTGTGTTTTCGACCCAGGTTTTGCAGTATCATTAAGCAATGCTCTGGTATTTCACTTTACAGTTTCAGCTGCGTTAAACATTTGCAAAGAATATGCTGTATGACTCTGACATAATGTCTTTTTTGGCTCTTTTTTTGCTGTGAAAGGGCAGATTCCGCCTTTGAGCTTTGAGTTAAACACATGTCATTCAGGAAACTTTCTAAGAAGAGTTGAATCCCTTGATAATAGACGTTTCCCAGCCCTCTATGTAAACATTACGAAAGCATAACGGCAGCAGTTCAATTGAATTTATCATACAGCGCCAATTAACAGTAATTTATGTTGAAGGCATGCTATATTAACAAAGCCCATTCAATCAAATCATATAGAATATTCTTATTCAAATGTAATGATTCCAATTGGGTTATTAAAAAATGCTGTTACATTTTTCTGTGTAAGTAAACAGAAGATTGCATAAAGTCACTGACTCAGAGCAGTCTGCATGCATTGGACAGTTTCTGGCATGTCACATCGGCAGAAAGTGAACCTCCACTTTAATTGGATGAAATCTTCATCACAATCTTGCCCTAACAAGCAAACCACTGAGAATCTCCTCCATTCCTGGTGCCCCTCTCTAAGGCAGGCTTTAGCCAGCACAGTTTCCTTCCTAGTGCTCAGACTTCTACAGAAGAAGTGGTTAATAGATTCTAAAGATCCTTAAAGTGCTGGCAACCAGCAGCCTGTGCTTATTCCCTTCTGCACAGAATAATTTTGAAACCAAACCAAATTTCTTCTGTGAAGCCTCTCTGTATTTAATGCACATCCAAATTTTTACCCCTACCAGAGTGAGCACAATAACATGTTCAGGATGAAAACCAGTTTTATGTTGTTAGTCCCTTTTTCTAAAATATTTTCAGTCCGACAATCCTTGGGCAAAACTAGATTAGACGGTTCCTACTTATACTTACACCAGCAGTCAATTTCTAGATTTAGATTGCAAGCATTACAGTCTAAACATCAGAATACACACAGTAAGTTTGATTTTTTTTTTCACAATATACCTATGCATATAGGTTCTAGCTCATCCACCAATACTTCCATTTTTGAAGTTGAATAAAACTGGCACCTCCACAGCAAGTGACCTATATCTGAAAGTCAGCTGACAGACGTCGGCATCTAACACACATCCATGATCACCTCCAAACATCAACAGCCTCTGCTTCCCACTGAACTCTCTCTACTACAGTATGCCTGCCAGATCAAAGAAGGAAACAGCAGCCTTTAGTGAATGTGTGCGTGCATATGTGTGTGAGTCCATCTCAGCAGATGCTCTGTCAGCATACTCTCAGTCCACGGGGGGGGTCACGTTAGTTGAGTGTGTGGTGTTGTGGAGGCGTGGGGGAGCAAAGAGGGTGTCCACGCAGCATGCCTAAAGAACTCATCCAGAACCTCAGGCGCTGTGCTTGATGTGTGGGACGATGTGCTGCAGGCTCAGTCTCTCAGCTCACTGAAACCCAAATGCATACAAACAAACCATGTCCTCATCACTGACCCGCCTGTATGCACATCAATATGCTTACTGTCTGCATGCATCCAACAATTGTGCCTCTTACCCATGAAGATAGACATTTTTACATCTGGGAGGAGGGGGCTGGTGAGATTGTGGAAAGAGGGAGTCAGTAAATTTCATTTGTTGCAAAGCACAAAGCAAAGAGCTCTAGGAGGTATTTAGTGGCCGGCTATAAGCTTAATATGTTTGCATGTGCTGTATTGATGTGCTTGACGCACTCGTGCAAGATGCAAATGTTTGTTTGTTTTGCATTCGGCTAAATGGGAGAGCTCTCTCATATTATGAGATGGGTAGTGACTGGAGGCGCATCGTCTAATTCACTCTCAGAGGCTAATTCCTCACTAACAATTCAGCGATGCCAAACGCTTGTCCTTGCCCACAGCCTGGCAGGCCAGTTTCAAAGCAAACCAATTAGCCAGCCTCGCTCTTGGTCTGTCAGCCCCCCCGAAAAGTCACTCTAAACTTTTTTTCATTCTTTCTCCTTCAGAGGCTTCTGAATGAAGGTCTGTAAGGGGTGTGTAGCTTTGCATTAATAAGCCTATATCGTTGACATGAAAGATGCCTAGTAAGTGACATGAAGCAGACCGGGCTAAGCTGCATGTACTAATAATCAAAATAACAATTTAGTGACAAAACAGTACAGCTTAAATTAATTAACTACATATTAAATAAACTATGATACTAATGTGTTCCAACTACAGAGGAATCACACTGTCAAGCCTCCCTGGTACGGTCTATTCCTGGTTCTGGGAAGAGGGTCCATTGGATAGTCGAATCTCGGATTCAGGAGGAGCAATATGGTTTTCATATTACCCATGGAAAACTGGATCAGCTCTATACCAATAGCAGGATCCTGGAGGGTGCATGGGAGTTTGCCCAATCCGCCTACATTTGTTTTGAGGATTTAAAGAAGCCATTTACCCGTGTCCCTCAGGGGGTCCCGTGGGGGGTACTCTGAAAGTATGTACCGGGGCCCTTTATTAAGGGTATACTCACAAACATGAATAGATCAGATGAATCATACCTCTAAAGTTTCCCTTTGTCACCAATTCTGTTCATAACTTTTACAGGCAGAATTTCTAGGCACAGCCAAGTTATTGAGGGGATCCATTTAGTGGCCTTGGGATTGTGTCTCTGCTATTTGCGGATGACGTGTTTCTATTGGCTTCATCAGATTGTGATCTACAGCTCTTGCTGGTGCAGTTCGGAGGATGAGGATGAGGATCAGTGCCTCCAAATCTGAGACCATGGTCTTGAGCAAGAAAAGGGTACAGTGCCTTGTCCGGGTTGGGAAGTAGTAGAGGAGATTAAGGATTAATTTATACATAAAAAAATAAATATCTCACAGAGCACTATTAAACTTGCATAGGGTTATTCTCATCAGGGCAAATACATAGGAGCAGCACAGTGACCTCTGCCACTGTCACAGATTACATATACCCTAATTCTCCACCCACACGGTCATACCTGAAACAAGTTAGCTCCACTTCCAATGACACAGAAAAGAGCAAACCCAGACAGTATCATACTCAAGTACTCCCCTCCATTACTATTACTACATTACTATTACTCAATAGCAACATAGGAGATGCTACAGAGCCCTGCAACCATAACACCCCCCCCACCCCACACCAAGACATGATCAACCTACCAGCAGGGTGGACACAGGTCCAAAGGCCCCTTGTTCACCATATTTTCCCATTCATTCACCCATCTTGAGTAGCTGCCTGGAGAAAATAGGGATTAATTTACCTAATAGCTGCCTACACGCCTTTCAACTCCCATAATCTCATCTATCAGAGCACTTACTTGGAGCCAAATTCCCAGTTGACATCCCCACCCCTGCTTCTCCTAAGTTCACCATCATTTCCACAACCTGCAATCAAAAGGATAAATCTTCAATTGAAAGAGCCAACCCAACCTCTGAATAGCCTAGTCAAAGTCTAGACTAAAATACACCTTAAAGTTTGTGGGGTGACTTGATCTTTTGTTAACAAATGATCTCCGGTCAAGGAGATTGACCTTGATATATGCAGCAAAAAGATTAGTTAAGCTGGTAGAGGCCTACCTCCTTGCAGCTGTAATTCCTGTAAAAGGTGTTTCTATAAGTATTGGCTGAGAGCAAAGAGAATACAAACAGTATCAGCATCATAAGGGGTCCTTTGAGAAAACTTTCTGCCTTCCACCAGTAGGAATTAGCAGATCGAGGCAAACACGAAGGTGTCAGGATTTACTAAGTGGAATGACTTGACGCTGTGCACGACTGCTGCAGTTCCACTGTGGGAGTAGCTAATTGGATGGTAATTAATGGAACGGAGGCCGATAAATACCTTTGTGCACAGCCTTGCCAAGGACATGGAGGTGATGGGCTGGTGTTTGTGAACCAGAGCGAAAGGCTACCAGACAGACACCTTTTCTCAATCATAGCCCTTGATCCTCAGCCCTTCCTCAGGCTCCTCAAGCTGCTCCTTTTTCTCACCGCTCTTCCTCTCGTGCTCCTCTCCCATATCAGATCTGCCACCTATTCTCTCCTGCCCCAGCCTGCCTCGTTTCCATGGAAACCAGCTGGAGTTACTTTCAGATTAAATCAAAGATTTTTCAAGTGCCAAAAATATTACAAGCTGAATTGTGTTCCTGGAGTTAAGGATGATCCTCGGTGTTCTCCTTCCAGGTAACGCCTGTGTACTTGTGTCTCTGCTGCAAGATAATAGACACAGCCTATTCATACGCCCAGGCAAAACTGTTAGTCAGTTCTGTCTCTGTGGGACCAATGAATGGCTTGAGTGCTGACAGTATTTCTTTCTTACTGTCTTTTCTTTCTTCCAAGGCCTTCTAAATGTCTCACAGAACTGCCTAACCAATCTGTCAGCTGCCAAAGTGAAGGTCCAGAGGAGAATTGAATGCATAATTGTGCATCTAGGATAGAAGAACAAACACTGAAAATCATTCATGTGATTTCGCTACAGGATGCTGCAGTCTGATGTGGTTGCTCTGTCTTTAGATATACTCCATCTTATATGACAGTAAACTGTGCTGTCTTTGTTGTCATCTCTTTGATCCCGATCACCCTTCAGTGCTCTAAAAGAGTAGCTGGCCCCCACAGCCTATATAAATATTGGCTTTGTGCATCCATGCTGTGACTGTAGTGTTTACCAGACTGAAAGGTGTTCGAGGTAATAGATGCATGTCCAACAACACTTTCAGGTGCACAACTTGGAATTGCAATCTTAGAGTTTCAAAACCCTTTCTTTAGATTTATCTACAAAGTGTCACCAAATTAATACTCATGGGAATCCATACTACCTCTCTGGATTCTCCTTTACCGTTGAGCCATTAGAGACTCTAATCCTCTGTGGCTTATTGAGCTTCACGCCTGCACAAACATGAGAGAAATACATCTATTTTCAGTACTTCTTCTTGTCCTGATTAGTCACTGGAAAATATGAGATTATCTCATCATCAATCTGTATTTTTAGTTTTTTTTAAAACTGCACTTATTCCTGCTGCTGCAGAAGACATCACAATTAATAGGACAAATGAATGTATTGCTTTTGCATTTCTCTTAACCTGCCTTTTTCATTCACATGATTGTTGTGTATAAGTGTGAACACCTTTACACTACTCTCTAAGGGGTGGGACCTCTGCTGTCATTACAACTGCACCCCACTGATCTGGCCTTTATAAAAACAAAATATATTTTTTGTGGAAAACAGTTATAAAGTACTGTATTGTCAGCATTTTGCTTGTAGCGTAAATGTTACACAGTAAAAATGTGAAAGAAAGTGAGACCTAAGTTGAAGATTTTGCCCGAAAGGAGAAATGTTTAACCTTGGTGAATCATGGTGATGGCAGCATCATGCTCAGAGGAGACTTTTCTTCAGCAGACTATTCCTCAATGCAAGACAGGTTTATTTTAACCTGACTCCGGCAGATGGATTTGCTCCGCATATCCATCTGGAAACCTTCCGTCAAAGTAATTTTGGGAAGGGGCGAAAATACTGGTTAGCTGATTGGCCTATGTTGGTGATAGACGGGCCAAACAAACCAATCAGATCAACGAAGCATATGACGTACTAACAGAGGACGACGAAGAGGAGCCAATTGATAGATCAAACTGTTGCCGAAACCAGTCGGGAAAAGAGCAAAAACATCTTTTCCTCTGAGAAAAGCCTCCAGAGCAGTGTTTTGCTCTTCTTTCAGTGAAGAAATACTCTGTAATTCCAATAAAACTTGGTCGATAGCCACGCTAACGCTAGTTTCATCGGCTGAAGCTGCCATGTTCTTTAGACTGAACTGTTGCGCTTCTCGTTGCGTCACACCTCAACCCGCCTCAAAGCCAACGCTGATTGGACTTTTGTTTGGTGAACGGCTCCAAATTTTCTTTAACGGAGAGTCTCCAGACTGATCTGCGAGTGAAACCTTGAAAGCTCGCGAGATCAGGATGGTTTCACGAGGCTAGGTTTATTTATGTCCTTTTGTGTCCTCCATCCTTACCTAAGGAGATCAAACTCTCTTTAGAGGAAATCAACTGGAAAATAAAAAGAAAATAACATGATGAACAGATCTTTAAATATACATATTAAAATGCAAAGAATAAAAAAATGTTTCAGTTCATTCATCTGATTCTTTCATCAAACAGTCTGTAAACAACAGCTCCTCAGCTCCATCTCAGGTTTTCAGACTTTTTGTTCCTGAGGTGAGGATCACTGAAGCTAAATGCTGCCTCAGTTTGTTTAGTTCTGCTCCTGAGAACCAATAGCAAGCATGTTTACGACTTTTAGTAAGGATGGGGTGACAGTGGAGAGGAAGGACTACCCTTGAACAAGAAACAAGAATTTAAAATCCTCCTTCACACATATAAAGCCTTAAATTGCCAAGCTCCATCTTATATCAGAGATCTGATTGTTCCTTATGTTCCTAACAGAGCACTTCGCTCTCAATCTGCAGGTTTACTAGTGGTTCCTAGAATTTCTAAAAGTAGAATGGGAGGCAGATCTTTTAGTTATCAGGCTCCTCTCCTGTGGAACCAACTACCAGTTTTAGTCCGTGAGGCAGACACCCTGTCTACTTTTAAGGCTAGGCTTAAAACTTTCCTTTTTGATAAAGCTTATAGTTAGGGTGGCTCAGGTTATCCTGAGCTATCTCTATAGTTATGCTGCTATAGGCTTAGACTTCTGGAGGACATAGGGACCCCCATTTTATCATTCTGCTTCATTCTCTCTCTGTTCTCCTATTCTGCAGAATCTGTTAGTCCAATCTCTAACGTTCTGCTCTCTCTGCTTTTCCTCATAGTAGCTTTGCCTCGTCTGTTCCTGTTTGGCTGTGACATCATCCTGGAAAGAAACATCAGCTGTGCTGCTTCCATCAACACCCTTGTTTATAGATGCTGGAGATCGGCCTGTTTTCCAGTGTGGTCCTGTTTCTCTGACCGTGACTGGCTGGATGTGCTCTCTTCATCCTCTGGCATGGGAGCTGCCTTGGAGCTCGTCTGCCTGGCTGTGTGTTTCCTGGACGGGGCCGCCTTTTACAGCTGCTTTTTGTGTCTCTGCTTCTGTCTCCTTGAACCCCAGTCGGCCTCGGCAGATGGCCGCTCACACTGAGCCTGGTTCTGCTGGAGGTTTCTTGCTGTTAAAAGGGAGTTTTTCCTCTCCACTGTCGCTACAAGCATGCTTAGTGTGAGGTATTGTATTTGAATCAATGAGTCGATGCAATCAACTGGTTTTCCTTAGATAGAAAATTTTGTATCAATTTGACTGTATGATCTGGTTGAACTGTAAAGTGCATTGAGATGACATGTGTTGTGAATTTGGCGCTATATAAATAAACTGAATTGAATTGAATTGAAACCAGTTCAGGATGATCTGTCTTGCTGGTGAAGATTCTCAGTCATCCAGGTCATAGCAATTTCAAAACAGTTAAAAAAAACATTACACTGGACTTTTTGCTTCAAATCCAGGGTGCTTTTTAAATATTCCTAATATATTTATTTCAATATATATTTCAAAATTCCATTCCTAAGGGGCAGACCGCTTCTTCCGGTTCAGTTTGCATATTATTCGCTAATTCTGACATTATGAATTGAAAAAGCTTCCTGGATGGGAAGCGAAACGTCTTCAAACTTGGAAACAAATTACAGGTGATTGTTTTTTTAACTTTTTGGGGATTATCTGTCTTGTCTATCATGGCAATAAAAAGCTTTATTTCTGGGTGACAATAACTATTACAAATGTTTTCTTCAACATATTGTAGATGATCCAAGCTCTCCTCGAAGAGTGTTTCCTTGCTGCAGGAATCTAATCTATCTATCTATCTAATCTATCATTAACTCCAAATAAGCCATCACATTTTCAGCTACAGCTAAATTGCACACATGGCTACAGATGAGCTGTGACTTTCCTGCAGCCTCTGAGTAGAAACTGCTGTCACTTGTCCGGCTGCTCAGAGCAGATGATTGACAGGAGATCTGCAGTGACGCAGCAGCAGTATGTAAAGCTTTTATCTTCAGCCTTCTGGGCATGTTCCTCCTTCACACATGGCCGATCCCTGAAGGAGATGAAAGTTTGAGTTACCTGACAAGAGGGGTGGGCATTTCCGCATGTGCAAGGACTAAAATGAGAGCACCATCATATGAATACAAGCAGGGAACTTGGACTCTGGATGTCAGTCTTTCCAGTGTGTACCGTTAACCTCCAAGGGACACATCTCAGCAGAGGAGGTCTTCTTTCTCTGCCATCAAATTTTTCAGAATGCGCAGATGGAACTTCTTATTCATGAATACTACATTTTATGTATGTTAGATTGTAACTCCCCCTCTCAACTGAGGAACTCAGGCACTGTGCAATATTTACAGCAAGGGCGCCTTTAACTGCTGCAGGACATATGCATTTTTTAAAGCACACACTCTTTATGCATATTAACAGGGTCGTATATCTTACATTGTCCCTTTTTTTGTGCGGCTTTATTGTGCAGCAGTCTCTGAGAGCAATAGCCTGCTTCAGGGAAAAATGATTTTTGCAGATTGGGCTGCGATACTGTGTCTGCACCACCCGGTACAGTACACTGGTGCGGAGCTACCACCCACCAGAGGATGATTTATGAGGTACACAGCCACCAAATTACACCTAATGAATTGTATTGCTCCTCGCTGAATTTAACACCCCTTTCATTCTGCTGCCTTTGTTAAACACGGGTTAACTGCCATAGGAATAGCAATCGATGTTGAAATGGTTAATGAGTAAACGGTGTGAAACAGAGAATATGAGGGATTGATTTGTTTTGGGCCTACAAGGGATTTATAGCGTGGGCTACCACATATATGCTCAAGATGAACCCTGTGATCCTGGCAGCTGTTCGTCCAGGTCAGGAGTCCATCTCACTGTATCCATATGTTTGGTTTACGGATGAGGAGAACAACATAATGACTGTTCAATGAATTGAATGAATTTAATGGTAAAGATGTTTAAAAAGCCTGAAATTAACTGAATCTTTCATAGCAGTTGCTTAATCGCACTATTAAAAACAGCTTGAGTGCATTTATTCAGTGGGGAATATTTGCACTTTTGATCATTTCTCTAACAAAAATTAAATGATGCACCTTAGTATTTCATACTTTACTTATATTTATTAGAGCCCCAAAAGAACATTTTAAACATTCTTTTATACCTACTTGAACTAGTGGTGTCTTCACTGGAAAAATGATCTAGAAATAAGTACAAATTTTTTAAATTAAGTGTATTTACCCCTGATTTGAGTGGGTAAATGAGATAGTTTGCCATTGGAATCAGTATTTTTAAGATAATTAGATATTTACTTGAAATAAGAAAATGCAGTTGTGTTTTCTTATTTTAAATCTAAATTGTCTTATTCCATTGGCAAGATGTCTCTTCTGTCTCCTCAATTCAAGAACAAATGCACTTATTTAAAGAAAAAATGACTTATCTAGATTTTGATTTTTTTGAAGCGTTTCATGTAAGAATGACACAAAACAAAAGCCTATTTGTCCTAGCTATACTTTAAGACAAAAAAAAAGCCAGAGGACACACATTTTTGGTAAAGCAAAACTATAAGAAACTCAAAATGGCCTTAAGATCTTGCATTGTTAAATGTAAATTAAACAGACCTTTCCTTTAGCATTGAGCAATTAAATACAATGCAGGTAAATTGAACTAAAATACCTAAATAATGATAAAATCCTGCATACAGCCATTCATACCCTCCCCCAACAGAAGAGACAGAAACAAACAAGCATCTCAGAAACTGCATTCTCAAAAAGTTTTCCGCCGCGCCGGAGGTCAGCGTTCCGCAAATACCCTCACAGTCCTGTTACACGTCACAGCCTTTAATTGGGTCGACAAACAGCCCACCTGGGACTCGTGGGAAAGGGAAGGGGCGGGTGACGAGGGCAAAATGGGACCCAGGCCCCCGTTCGCTAGCGTCGTTATTTTTCCTAAGTCTTTACGACTCAATTTAGCGAGCGGGAAATAAAACAAGCAGAGCGTCAGAGCTGCGGGGGCCTGAGATGAGTTAGTGGGGCTCCCTGAGCTGTCAGAGCATGCAGCGGTGGCATGGGGGTTGCACATCAGAGGGTAGGCAAGGGTTGAGGCGGTAGCAGAGCCATACTAATCAACCAAGTTTATTCAAATCAATCAGTCTTTAGCTTTGCTTCAAATCCCAGCAACTGGAACTCTCGAGCAGTTAGCTCGTGTGTTTTTTTTCCCGCCGTGTACACAGATCTGGCTCTGATTCTGGCTCCTTTCAGCATGCTCTGATAGCACCATGTGCTAATGGCCCCGTCTGCCTCCTCTTCTTTCATTCTTCCTCTCTGTTTTATTCCCCCCACTGTTTTTTCAGACCAAGTGGGAGCATGCACGCCGGCAGAGGGAGGAGTGGGTCTGTAATTAAAATTCTGTTCAGCATGACAACGCTGTTTCATGGCTCATTTTTCCATGCGCGCGGGACGAATGCAGGATGAGCTTGGCTTTTAATAAGCGGGGAAAAAAGCACTCCTGAACCTCGTGCACACGCAGGTGAGCGACTGAGACGCGCGCACCCTGCCGGCTTATCAGCAGCAGCTGGTGCTGTATGTTTGTCTGTGGCTTGCTTTGCAGTGTTTTGTGTATGTAAGGGAATAAAAAATAAAAAATCCAGCTCTGAACATGTCTTACAGCATGAAGGCCTAGATGTGCGATAAAGTGCTGCATGCTTGCATGTGCTGACTCTGTGATGTGTTTACTCATTGAAAGGAAGACGTCGAGGGTAGGGGCAACAGAGACCCTCCTGGGATGCCATCCATGGGGCTTGTCAGCTACTGTCACTCAGTCATCAACCAGCAATATCCCATGCTTCCCTGCTCCGTCGCCCCCTTTCTCTGCGACTGCAAAACAAAGACAGCGGTGGAGCCACAGCTGCTGCATCCAAAGGGACCATCACTCTACCAGTCTTTAACCTCTGCTCCCCCCCCACCTCCTTCTCCTCATCCTCTCCTGCTCTCCTTCATCAAAGCATTTCTAGCTATTTTGTTTCGCCGCTCTGCAGAGAGTTATTGCTCATGACAACGATCACGGTCGTTTATTTTCTCTCTGCAGCTCGGGCCTCTGTATGCGCGGCCGGCTAGTGTTACCCTATGATATTCAAGCGCTCTCTATTAAATATGCATGAACCCTGGAGATGAAAATTAATTTTGGGAATGTCTTCTCCCTGTTTCTCCCCTCGCTCTCCGTCCTTTGAATACTCAAATATGCCTTCGTCTGCCTTTGTGTCGAACTGTGAATTCATTATTTCATTTCGCCGGTGATGGTGTAACATAACACGGTATGCAGGGGCTTGTACAGATGGATGTTGCAATACTGATCCTGTTCAAGCAGGAGGAGAGGGACAAAAAAAGAGGCCCGGCTAAAAACAAACAGAGAAAGAAACAAGAGTTTTCATGGAATTTCCAAGTTCGGGGAAAGTTTGCCGTGAGCTCTTATCTCTCATGAATATTTAGGCAGTAAAAATGGGAAAATATTACTTTGAATTATGCATGGAACAGGCGATGGAAATCTGCAGTAGGACACTGCAGCTTTCCTACCGTCTGCTTTTGCAACAAGATCATCTGGGCAAGCTGGTCATCCTCGATTTGCCCAAGCAACCTCAAGAATCCAGACTGGAGCGCATATGTGGGTGCTGATGCACTGATACGCATTCAGCTGCTCCATAAATGGCAGTATTCTTCAGTAAGGAGCGTGCAGGAGACGGAGAACTTCAAACGGAGGCGCAGACACTAACAAAGACTAGCATCTCGGTCAAGCAGGCTGTGTAGGAGGTGAAGCCGACTCTAGGATGGAGGATAAAACAAGAAGTGTTTCAAGACACTGCTCAGAGCGGTGAACCGAAGCTGGAGAAAGGTTTTGAGTTACAGATGTACCGCTGGAGTCTGACAGTCTCACCAATGTCATAATCAAAGCAAAAAGAAAACCTTAGCTGTTGCCTTATTTATTTTTCAGAGACTATATTGACATGTGAGCATTTTTAAAGTACCATAAACTCCAGATTACAAATATCTTTTAACAATGATGGAAATAGGTTTCTATTGGACTGAGGTAATAAAGATCTGTGAAATCCTTTGTTGAAAACATGGCAGGACCAGAGTACCACGAAAGAGAGGGAGCCCAAGGTCAATAGAAGGGAATTAACAAAAAGCTGTTAGCTCAGAATTATATGGCGACATGATTTCAAACACAGAAGTGAAGTCTGTCAGGAGAAGCACTAAGGAATAGCTCTTACAGTAGCTGGTAATGTCGTCCGATATGAAGGTAGGCTGCAGTTATGAAGGCAAAATCCGATGTTTTCTTCAAAAGAAATGCCTCTTCTGTAGACAGAACTGGCAAAAATATTTAAAAATAATAGTTTTAATGGCTGGATCCGTGATAAATGATCTCATGCTAACAAGTAGAAATGATGATTCAATCTAGACCGGATCTTTTTGTGCAGCACTTTGGAAACCTTGTGTTTATTGAAATCAAGCTATATAAATAAAGTGGATTGGATTTTTTATCCTGCAATGTTTGTCCTAAAATCATCTTACCACTAGCCTTAAACTGACTGGTAGAGTTTGGTTCATGCCTTCATCAAATCCAGTAACCCTTCCTGCTTATGGTGAATCCAGTATCACTTCATACATATTTTAGCAAAGAACAGTTTTAAACTAAGATCCTTATTTGTCCCACAGTTTAAATGCTATATATATATATATTTGTTGATTCATCCTTCAAGCAAGAGTCTCATGAAAACTGTTAAACTGGATTAAGGTATAAAAATACAGCTTCACATGTACAGGATACCCACAGGAAACACTGATTGTTAGTAAATCAGCACACTTAGTGACTGATGTAAGGAATTTCTGCTAATATCTTTAGAAAGTAGATTATTTCCAGAGTGATTCAATCTAAAGCAGGGGTTGGTTTAAATGTCACTCTTTGAAATGAAAAGCAAGAGTGTCCCAAACCTATGGAAAAGATGCAGAACACAAACAAAGGCATAATAGAGCAATATATGTATAACCAAAGTAATAAATGCAGATTACTTCAGACCCCTTATTCATTTTATCCAGATAAATTGAAAAGCTGTTCCCCAAAGTCAGCTGGGATTGACGTACATAACAGTGGAACTGATTTTAAAGACCCATAATGGATTACCTCTGACTTTTTCAATAGCATCCTCACAGTGGGCTGTGAAGGAACTGCATTCATTGATCTTAAAGATGATTAAAACAACGGAATTAATGAAGTAACAAAGTTATTTTAGCTCATTCATTAAAACTATTTTAAAGACACAGTTAATCATTTTTAAAACAGATTTTAAACACTTGGTAAACCTCACTTATAAGCAGGAGTGGTTAGTGTCATTTTTCTACTGTTTAAGCTTTAGGAAGTAGCTTCAGTTAGACGAGTGACACAATTTGACAGCTCAATACTATGGCCAGTGAGGACTTTATAAGATTTTTTTTTTTGCAAAGAGACATATATCCTGGAAGTGTTCAACAAATATCCTGCAAATCATTCAATGCCAACACTGTGTTTGCAATATGTAATCTGCAGGCGAGCCGCATCAGTGGAGAGGCAATTTTGACCTCATATTCAGGCTCCCAGGGTCAGCTTGTGAATTATTCATCAACAATGGCCAATCATTCTTTGGAATGGAATACATGCTTCCTTATGTTTTATTTTATTCGTATGACGTATAAATATCATTTTTGAAGGTAGCTTTAAATCTTATCAACAAGAGATTGACAAACATACTTCTCACGCTTCTTCCCAACATTCCCAGTAGTAATTTAGAGCAGTTCCCTGCCTGGGGCTGCATCCTGTTCAGGGACACATGCTCTCCATCATTTATCCAGTAGTTGTACAGAACCCGGTCAATGCCTCTGATAAAAAGCCAAAGAAAGAGTTACTTCTAAGTTTCATAAAATAAATAACATCTCATTATATTAAAAAGCATTTTAAATTAACTGGGTTATTTTACAATAAACTGGTATTTTTTGCTACCATTTGTGCTTCACCTGCATGATTTGCACAATTATTGTTTCATTTCAGCGGTACTGTGGGTAGCTTCATCCTTACCTTGGTTCTTCCTTTGTAGCTATTATCTAAGGAATTTTTATGGGGTTTTATCATCAGATAACCACTAGTAAGTCACTGAGGATTAGATATGGGTCGACTTTTCTCAGCATTTTTGAATTTTTGCTACGTCTTTGCAATTTTAATCCCCAAAGTGACGTTGGATAGATAAAAACCCTTTATAAGGTGAATTAACCGATGTCAGTCCTTGCAAATGTAGCCTTTCATTTGAGTTTGAAGCTCATATGCTGTAAAAAAAAAAAAAAAGCCTAGATAGAAGGCCAGCACGAAGAACCATGTGGCTTACTAACCTTGTATGGACCCTGGCCAATCAAGGAGGACAAAAGTAGAACACCCACCTATGTGTGAGTCAGAGCTGTAAAGTTTGGCAACGGGTGTTAATCATTGACAAGTCTTACACATACAAGGAGTCTTATGACCCACAGCTTTCATGCACGGATTAATAATCAGGGTGTTTCTGCTGCAAACTTATGTTTATCATCATTGCCATCAGATATGTTGTAACTTCTTCTTTGTTTTCTTTTGGAAACTATTATTTCTATGTTATGCAATGCAAAAAATGTAAATCTAAATAAGTATTTTTTCTTGAGTTGAGGAGGTAAGTGAGACACTTTGGAGAGACACCAATGGAACTAGACAATTTATATTTAAGAAAAAAAACAACTGCTTTGTCTCACTTAAAGTGCATATTATCTATTTATCTTATTCTAAGAGTAAAATACTCATTGCATTGGCAAAACATCTTATTTACCTGCTCAAATTAAGAGTACATTCACCTAATTTAAGACATTTTTACTTCTTTCTAGATCATTTTTGCAGTGTGAGAAAGAAAAAAGCCCCCATATAACTTTTATGTCTTGGTTTTTGATGAGTCACACTACCTGAGCTTGATCTAAATAATATCCAAACGTTCTAGAGGTTGTTTAAAGTTTTTTGCTGGTCTTTGGGTGTTTTTTTCCCCCCTTTTTAAGGTCTTTCATGCAACAAAAGAGAAGGATGCATAAATTCATCAATACCAGTTTAAGAGATTAAAAGATATTCTCACTCCTGAAGGAAGAAAGAGCTAAACTTGAGGGGTGATTATAAGCTGTTTGATACCAACTCAGATACGTACAGAAGAGGATTAGGGCCACTGAAAAAAAAAAGTTAACTGATTTTTACATTTTATTTTAGTTTAACATGGGAATCTCAGAATTCTGACTTTAATCTTAGAAATCTGACTCTTTTCTCAGAATTCTGACTTTAACCTCAGAATTCTGACGTTTTTCTCAGAATTAGCCATGTCTGTTTTAGAGACAAGCTCTCTTGATTTGACCTTCTGCTCCTCCATTAATGAGGGGACCCCTCGGGCACGTAAAAAGTTGCCTAATTCCGTCATTTTCCACCAATGTGTCACTGGCCACCTCAAGCAACTCACATCTATGTCAGTGAAGCTGAGTGCTCCCACATCTCTTCCTTCATGGTGCCCATCTACATTAAGATCCAAAATTCTGAGAGTAAAGTCAGAATTCTGAGAAAAAAGTCAGAATTCTGAGATTAAAGTCAGAATTCTGAGAAAAAAGTCCGAATTCTGAGAATAAAGTCCGAATTCTGAGAGTAAAGTCCGAATTCTGAGAGTAAAGTCCGAATTCTGAGAAAAAAGTTAGAATTCTGAAAGTAAAGTCAGAATTCTGAGGAAAAAGTCAGAATTTTGAGATTAAAATCAGAATTTTGAGAAAAAAGTCAGAATTCTGAGATTAAAATCAGAATTTTGAGAAAAAAGTCAGAATTTCGAGAAAAAAGTCAGAATTCTGAGATTAAAATCTGAATTCTGAGAGTAAAGTCAGAACTCTGAGAAAAAAGTCAGAATTCTGAGATTAAAATCAGAATTTTGAGAAAAAAGTCAGAATTCTGAGATTAAAATCAGAATTTTGAGAAAAAAGTCAGAATTTCGAGAAAAAAGTCAGAATTCTGAGATTAAAATCTGAATTCTGAGAGTAAAGTCAGAATTCTGAGAAAAAAGTCTGAATTCTGAGAAAAAAGTCAGAATTCTGACTTTTTTCCCATATTAAACTGAAATATAATGTAAAATTCGGTTAACTTTTTCTTTTTTTTTCAGTGGCCCTAATCCTCTTCCGTAGATATTTTTTGATTTGCGAACTTAAAAGGGAAAAACGGGGCATTGGAACTGAATCATGCGTTTCTCAAAGGGCCATTCCTCCTAATAAAAGGCTTTTTGAATATTTTTAGACAAAAACCAGAGCTGTGCATTATTGTATTTCTGTGACTTTGTGTGACACCAGAAGGTTTGTGTCGCCTGGAAGAGCTGCCTGTTCAGCAGAGGGGGAACCTTTCAGCTGCCCCACACCAGCCCCCTGTGGCCTTTATTCAGTCACCCCGAATCCATCTGCATAACTGCATCTTTCATGAGCGCTGGTCAATGCCCGATCTATACTGTATAGGACTGGGTGAGCATGTGTTCCAAGGAATGTGTGAAAGCCTGCGTTTTATTTTTATTTTCCTATTTTAGTCCTCCTCAACCTCACCGTGTTTGTGTGTGTAAGATGCGACACAACTGAACACATCCTGTGTCTCTCCTCTGTTCTGGATTACGGTCTTTTGAGGCCGCCACAGACTAATTGCTCGGGTCAGCGGATGAATGGTCCCCGTTTCGATTTGCTACAAATTAGCACTCTCACCTGTATCTCTTCATCACCTTCATGGTTTCTACCAGTGGCACCTTGTTTAAGCCCAGTCAATATTAGCAAAGAGGGATGTGGGTGCCAGTAGCTGGAAGACGACCCCTGTAGTTCTTATCAGGTAAAGTGGTTTTTGATTAGTGTTAATGGCTCGGACTAAATAGCCTTCAGCTTTTCCACTGGCTATGCTTGTTATTATGTGTGCGTGTTGCTGCTCTGCTCAAGGGCATGCCAGCAATTCATCAAGCTGCAAAAGCGGTATCTCCTTTGCAGGGATGAGCAAATATCTCCAGCGCTTTGAAAAACTATTTATACCCGATCCTTTTCAGACTTCATCATGGTTCAACCACAAAGTTCAATGTATTGTGCCGTGGTTTTGTCCATTACCACGAAATAGTGCATTTATCGTGAAGTTAAAGTAAGATCATTCTTTTTCTTCTTTTCTTTAAGTCAGTAATACATTTTTCCGCAGTAGATCTGGATTTATGTTTAAAGTCTATGCTGGAAGGCCATCCTCCACCCCTGTTTCTGGATCTTACCTGTCAATTGTAATGAAAACCATCCCCAGAGCATGAATGTACCACTGCCATGTGAGGATGTTGTATTTAAAACATGTTTTTGTCCCCTTAAAAAACCTTAAAAAGCCACTCTATTCCCTTTTACCATTGCTTTCTGCTTTCCACCTCTTAATTATAGCCAGACCTGTGGGGTTTATGATAGTTATCCTACTGACCCATCCTCCATGCTTAACTGTGGATCTCTGCAGCTCCTCCAGAGATAGCACGGGTCTGCTGAATGCTTTATTTGAAGGAGTCTGTCAAAGACTGGGATACTCCTCAATGCTTCTCCTTTGAAGTTCTCCACATTCATAATCCTGATTTGCTGATGAAGATTCTCAGTCATCCAGGTCATAGTCATTCCGTAAAAGTTCCAAAAAATATCCACCGGACTTGGTTTCCAAGATTTGAAGACGTTTCGCCACCTCTCCAGGAAGCTTTCTCAATTCAAATGTCTGTTACAGGCTAACAATGGAACCAAACGACCCATTCAACGGTTATCATTTGCATGTTTCCAAGCGATACAAGGCTTTGTCTATATAAGACTCAAACTCACTGCGGATCCGGACATTTGAATTGAGAAAGCCTCCTTGAGAGGTGGCGAAACGTCTTCAACGTCTGATTTGATGCGTTCCTTGGTTTCCGTGATACTGATTTCTCATCCCTCTGAGTCTTCTGAAGGAGGTTGGCTGCATGTGATTTTATTTTGGGCATCAGAGTAAAGGCAGCTGAGTACAATGCGTGTCAAACTATTGTTGTTTTAGGCTTTTCTAGTAAAACCATGTTTCCATGAACTTTAGTGTTTGGTAATCTTTGTGCAAGCTATAACCCTACTTTTTTTCCCTTTTTCCTCCTTCAAACAGCCATGACCGTGGGAGGTTGGGGGGTTAGTGTGTTAGCAGCACACAGACATCACCAAAGAGGCTTTTCTTGCTCTGCATACATCCAGGCATCATCTAGTTGTGGCCTAGAAAGACAGACTGCAGCACCCGCTCTCCAAAACACTCGGCATCTGGTGCAACAGACAGCCTTGCATGTTAATGCTGAGTTAATATTATTCTTATGAACTGCGAGTGACTTCGCATGTTAGTGAGCGCTCTGTCAAATTAATGTCACTTCCATTAATGCCGCCGTCTATTTCGTGTCATGGGCTCCACACACACACTCACACACATTTGCACAAGCTCAGGCGTAAGATTTACACCCCTGCATCTCAACAGTGGACAGACCATGGCGCTCACATGTGCACCCACGCGCACGCCGCTCCTCTACAGATGCAACAGAGGAGAGGAAAATGAATGTCCCAACTCATTTATCACATAGCCTCAAAAGTACAGATGAATCCAGTGATGAAAATCTGTCCTGAGAAATGTCAGGAAGATATTAACTCCAATACATCAAAGTGGAGCTGCAGCGTCTAAGCTGACTGCCAGCCCCTGCCGCCTGCCTTTGGTTAAAGAGGGGGAGGCAACACCAGCGACAATGTGATATTTTTTTTTTTTTTGCCAACTCTGACCATTTGTCAAACAGAAACAAGTAAATAAAGACACAAGTCACTTCCATCCCGAGATTAACATCCGAAATGGTGCAGAGCGAATTTCATTAGTGCCCAAATGCCATTCTTTAGATCTGTCTGATCTCAGCCAAGTGTGAGGGAGCAAGGAGAAAGAAAGGAAGAGAGGGAAATTGCCTTTTCATGTAGATTCCGCTAATCGCTTCCCTAACAAAATATGGCGGAGTTGGACTAATAAGTAAGTTAAGGCTCAGTGGGCAGATAGAGGGAACCAGCACAGAGGCTAATGGAACTGAGAGCTTTCCATGCCTCCATGGGTGTCTTAATTGTCAAAAGGAGATTCTCAGATGAGCGTTTCAGAGAGCTGCTCGGCTGCTGGATTTTCAGGAGGCCCTAAATTGGAGAGCGACTCACTGGAGTTGTTTTAAGTCTAAGCCTTTCTCTTGTGTGCGGGGGATGGCTCAAATCCCCCATCTGAAAGTCTGCAAACAGGTCCTGTAATTCACGCCTGTTTGTTTGGCAGCCAGCTCCTGCAAAGCCTGTGTGTGGTTTTTTTTTTATGCAGTCGACGGGGACTGCAGGCAGCTCATATCAAAAATCCATAACTTCTGCTGTTGTGTGGTTTTTCATCCTGCAGTGTAGGCATCATGCACTCGTTGATCCTTGTATAGCTTTATCTTTGCATTAATATTCATCCAGTGTCAAATATGAGAGTAGAGCAAAGAAAGTAAAAAAAATATTACAAAAAGCAGCTTTTTTTTCCTTTTTTTTATCAAATCAAGTCTGGATTTATTGCCTCTCGTTGCTATTGTTAACAGCCTACCTTTACAGTGATCTATTTCAGCACTGCTGGCCCTTAACTAGTTAGTACTGCACTAGAAATCCCAACCAGTGCGGTTCATTAGGAGGGAAATTAGAGTGCAGGGGAGTCCATGAGAGATACAGAATGTGCTTTTAATCTAAAAAGGTCAATGTGCACAACCTATTTTGGAGATTCACTGCGCGCTTATAATTGGGGCCTTGTCTGAAGACAGCGAAGAATTAAATGAAGACAAAGTTACTGAGCATGCGGTTGGCCTTTGATGAGAATCAGGAGGTGAGGATGCTTCATTTGCAACCTTTAATCAGTCCAGCAAGATGGGATTCATGTGTGATTGTAGAAGAAAAGAAAGTGGGGTGGAGAAATGAAATGGTAATTAGTATTGATTACCTATGTGCATATGACCCTGCACTCCCCCCTTTGCATTCCTAAATCAACCCAAATTATTGAGCTTTTCTAATTTCATGCTGAGGGAATAGGCAGCCTGCAACACAAAACTGCCTACACCCTCAGCCATGTAGCCATCGGTGTCTCCGGAAATCGGAGGAAAAGCCACCGGTCTCCTTCCAGTGGGGAGCTGTGGGTGGGAACCTGCATTAACCACGCAGGAATTAGTCAGGGGGTAATAATTATTCTTGGACAGTCTGTGGGGAGCAAAGGTGATTCAGGTAGCTTTTTCTTCAAATTACATTTCACGTCACTCCACTGTCACCGAGCAATGGCTTCTCCACAGCCATACATGTATGTAATTACTCCCAGTTAGCGCAGGGAAAAAAAAGGTCCATTTAAATGGGGGAAAAAGGAGCCCAATTACAAATACACAATTAATACACCCATGGGAAATTGAATTTTTCTTTCAAATGATCAGATTAATTCCTAATTATGGCAACACACACACGTGACAACACACAGTTAATCTACTTTAGTAATAAGCTACCGTAGACTGGAATTGCAAAGAGAAGAGGTGGACAGCCAGTGATGGAGGGAATCCATGTCACCGTGGACCCAGTGAACCGGGGACGGGTGAACGCCTCACAGTGCTCTGCCGCCATCTGCTGGCCATGCTTCATAACAGAGCTCACCTCCCAAGAGAATCACTGAACATCTCCAGTCCTCTAACCAGATGCTCAAACTGGGATCTTCTGTTTTTTCACAGTTAGCCAAATATGGCTAATTGATTTTTTTCAGATGAAATAAAGCTGATCAGAGCCTCTGTGCACGCTTAAGGTTGCAGGAATGTGCAGACAGCTAAACGACCCCAGAAAAGTGACTACAGACAGCCCAGCTCTGTGGTTTCTCTCTTTATTCAATTTCCCTTTGGGATTAATGAAGTATTTTTGAATGTACTCTTTATGGTATATACACTATATTGCCAAAAGTATTTGCTCACCTGCCTTGACTCACATATGAGCTTAAGTGACATCCCGTTCCTAATCCATAGGGTTCAATATGACGTCGGTCCACCCTTTGCAGCTAGAACAGCTTCAACTCTTCTGGGAAGGCTGTCCACAAGGTTTAGGAGTGTGTTTATGGGAATTTTTGACCATTCTTCCAGAAGCGCATTTGTGAGGTCGCACACTGATGTTGGACGAGAAGGCCTGGCTCTCAGTCTCCGCTCTAATTCATCCCAAAGGTGTTCTATCGGGTTGAGGTCAGGACTCTGTGCAGGCCAGTCAAGTTCATCCACACCAGACTCTGTCATCCATGTCTTTATGGACCTTGCTTTGTGCACTGGTGCACAGTCATGTTGGAAGAGGAAGGGGCCAGCTCCAAACTGTTCCCACAAAGTTGGGAGCATGGAATTGTCCAAAATGTCTTGGTATGCTGAAGCATTCAGAGTTCCTTTCACTGGAACTAAGGGGCCAAGCCCAGCTCCTGAAAAACAACCCCACACCATAATCCCCCCTCCACCAAACTTTACACTTGGCACAATGCAGTCAGACAAGTACCGTTCTCCTGGCAACCGCCAAACCCAGACCCGTCCATCAGATTGCCAGATGGAGAAGCGCGATTCGTCACTCCAGAGAACGCGTCTCCACTGCTCTAGAGTCCAGTGGCGGCGTGCTTTACACCACCGCATCCGACGCTTTGCATTGCACTTGGTTATGTATGGCTTGGATGCAGCTGCTCGACCATGGAAACCCATTCCATGAAGCTCTCTGCGCACTGTTCTTGAGCTAATCTGAAGGCCACATGAAGTTTGGAGGTCTGTAGTGATTGACTCTGCAGAAAGTTGGCGACCTCTTCGCACTATGCGCTTCAGCATCCGCTGACCCCGCTCCGTCAGTTTACGTGGCCTACCACTTCGTGGCTGAGTTGCTGTCGTTCCCAAACACTTCCATTTTCTTATAATACAGCTGACAGTTGACTGTGGAATATTTAGGAGCGAGGAAATTTCACGACTGGATTTGTTGCACAGGTGGCATCCTATCACAGTTCCACGCTGGAATTCACTGAGCTCCTGAGAGCGACCCATTCTTTCACAAATGTTTGTAAAAACAGTCTGCATGCCTAGGTGCTTGAATTTATACACCTGTGGCCATGGAAGTGATTGGAACACCTGATTCCAATAATTTGGATGGGTGAGCAAATACTTTTGGCAATATAGTGTATCATTTTTTGTGTTTGTTTGCTTTGGCATCTTTTTGAATTTGCTCTGTCTTGTGGTCCAGCAGCATCTGTCAGTTTACGTCATTATTCCATCTTGCAGTAAATTTAAATCCTCTTAATTATCACTTCATACTTTCCTCCCTTTGATATCATCTAGTGACTTGTTTTTTTTTTTAAATTAACTCTTTGTTTTTGCTGCCTTTGGTTTATTCTTAAGATCGGGCTTCATTTGCTTCTTTCTGAAGTCTTTTGATTCGTTTTTATTATGTAGATCATCACTGCTTTGCTATTGAAGAGTCTGTAGTTTATTTGTCTACTTTTTCACCACTTAAATCTGAACCACAGTTTATGTCTTTTTTATGTTTGTCATAACTGAGAGTAAATATGCTTTGTGAGGTGTCAATAATCAACAAATCACACTTATGAAGTCTGATTTTTTTATTCTCTGGTAAACCTTGCTCTCGTACACATCTAGATTTTGGATCAATGACAGACAACTACTCATTACAGCATTGCCTACAGTACAATAATTAATATAACTATGTTTACAAGCAAAATAAACAATGTTAAGAATATAAATATTAGATCTCTGTGTAAAGCACAGCACACAGTTGACCTGCAGCAGTAGAACGGTGTTGCATCAGACTCATAAATATGCTGAACCCCGCGCTTGTGCTAGGCAGACACACGCTCTGGTTTTTACTGCAGATAAAGTGTCTATTCTGTCCTGGTGCAGCTCTGCGATCAGAGCCTGTCTATGCAACATGAGACAGAGAAAAGTGCAATTTAAAAACAACAACGACACTAAACGACCAGGGCGACGAGAACACGCATTTGCATGGCAAGACTGCTGTGAATGTAACAGTAGGAGTGCTGTGGGGGTTAAAAGTCGTCAGTCATGATCAGATGGGAACAATTGAAACTGGAGGATGGAGGAGGAGGGATGACAGAAACAGGAAATGAACACAACATGAGGCCAAACAACGTCAGCGCTTCACTGGGTTCTCCACTACAACATCTGGACTAACAGCTCGAACTTGCTAGTCTCACACACACGGGCTGGACTTCCTGTGACGCCGCGCGGCGTGCTCCCTCACATGGCGACCGAAGCGTCGGAATCTTTGGGTCGGCTGTGGATGACGTGCTCGACCTGTCCCGAGTCGGACACGTCGTAGCTCGTCTTGTACTTGGCCAAGATCTTCATCAGAGGACGCAGCTTCAGCCACCACTGCTCTTTGGGGATCCTGTGACTGAATGAAGATGCAGAGGGATTGCTTAGAAAGCAGCGTTCTCTTCTGGGCGGTATTGCTTTCCTTTCTAATACACTCACACAAAGTCGGTTTCATCCTTCAGCCGCACAACAGGCTGGAAGACCAGAGCCCTGGCGCGCATTCCGAGAAGACAGCAGGAGTCCTCGCTGTTGGCAAAAACTCGGCCTGCGGGGAAACATCGCAGCAATTACATGTGGAAGAACATGAAAGAGCTTTAACTCTTCAGTGAGACACTTTCATGAGGGATGATCGCAGTTATTCACTAGCAACCAAAATAAAACACTAGTGAAATGTTAACCAAAAAGAGGTGAAAATGCAAAATAAAATCAGAATCAACTAAAGCTAACATGCTAAACACAGACAAGAAGAGGGTAAAAAGCTTAATCCATCCAGCCCATTGGTTACACATTTCCAGATTACTTTCAGACGAGTGATAATCTGAAAATAGAACAGCAAGGCGGCTGCTTATCAACACGAAAGACACGGACACAGCTGTACCCCGCTAGCGTTTGCAGAGGAGGTGTGAATCTCTAAGACAGAACTAAACGGCACACAGGGACATGGAGCTAAACATAATCATGGAGATGGTCATGGAGCCAGCGTAAAAAGCCAAGTTTACCTTCGTCTTTAAGTCATCCACGTGTAAGGGAAACAAGACATGAAAACAAAACAGCAGTTTTAAATTTGAATCATTTATTTCTCACACTCAGATGTAAAAAAAAGCAGGTTTTCCCCTCAATAGACTGTAACATTAATTTCATTAAAAATCTAGTGACTCCATGACAGGTCTGCTTCACAACGATCTGGTCTCTGCAGGGAGGGAGGATCGGCTACGATTCCACAGTTGGTTCATCTACCAACACAGACGGCTAACTGTCAACCTTACCTTTCCTGTACGTCTCCACCAGCTTTTGGGAAAGCCACTGCATGGCTTTTGCTGAGATCTTGGTCCCGAAGTTGCGATCAAACGGGGACGGCGCTCCTCCCTTTCAAAGGAATTACAATGTTGTACAATTTCTTTGGATGGAAGGTTTATCACTGAAATATGCATGCTACAGTACTCATACCTTGTGAATATTGTACCTTGTTTTGTTTTTTTTTAATAGAGCAACAAAGGTTAGATTATAAATATAAAAAGGAAGAGGAAGAGTGAATCCCAGCATCCTACATGTCTCTAAATAAAGTCAGAAAGATTTGGCTTCTAAAATCTTTCTTTTTTTCCATTTAGTTTCGTTTTATACTTGTGGATAGAAAAGAAATTACATCCATCAGTCATTTTATGAGAAAACAGTAGGGGTGGAACGTTTCACAAAATCCAAGGTTCGGTTCGGTTCACGGTTTCGTGGTCACGGTTTTCGGTTCGGTATATGTTGATTGTTAGCCTGACATGTTGGTCGTGTTGCTGTTAGCATAAACAAAACGTGTTGCACAATGCTTGCACACTGTTTTTATCCACTACTTTCTTTCAACCGTCATCGTAGGTCACTCTAAATGCAAAGAGGTCCCATACAGCAGACCTATAAAGTGCTGCTGGCGCGTCTTCCAACTCTCTGTTCTTTCCCACTCGCCATACCCACACAATTCTCCACAACTGATTTTTTCCCCTGCTACACCCGGCTAAGCTGCTTCGCTTCCTCTTCTTCTTGTTTACTACTGGTGGTTGGCTTTGGTCGCAGTACCGCCACCTTCTGCTCTGGAGTGTACACGCTTCGCCTATGAGAAAAAGGAGCAGTGCATGAACCGAACGAAACACACGCGAATTGAACCGAGACAGTCGAACCGGTTTTCATAAACCGTTCCATCCCTAGAAAACAGCATAAAAAGCAACGAATATGGACATTCTTTGCAACACAGATCAACCTGAGTTAGGCATCCGCTCCTACATCTTTTGATCGTTTCTCTGTTAAATTGAGGTCTGGGATTGGATTAGGCCATCTTAACACATAATTCTGCTTTAAACTACACCTTTCTGTTGAAGCTCTGAGTGTTTTGGGTTGTCATTCTGTGAGAGGATTATCTGTCCCTGCTAAAGCAAATAGTTTCCTCAGGGTAATGGACAGTCTAGGTTTTGCATGTATTTTGACCTCTCCTGCCTGACACATCCTATTTCACCTGTTTGCATAACATGACTTCTTTCTTTAGCTGCCCAGCCAAGTCTTCAGAGGTTTGCCGCAGTGCCATACTGGGACACAGTTGAAGCTAACCCTACGTTAATCTTTCTTTAACCAATCAGCTGAGCCCTTCGGTCCTACACTGCAAAAACGATCTAGAAATAAGTAAAACTTTCTTAAATTAAGTGTATTTACCCTTAATTTGAGAAGGTAAATGAGATGATTTGCCAATGGAATTAGTATTTTTACTCTTAAAATAAGATATTTAGATAATATGCACTTGAAATAAGACAATGCAATTGTGTTTTCTTATTTTAAATGTAAATTGTCTTGTTCCATTCGCAAGATGTCTATTTTACCTCCTCAATTCAAGAACAAATGCACTTATTTTAAGAAAAAATTACTTATCTAGATTTAGATTTTTTTCAGTGTAGTGACGCTGAGGCCTTTACTGAGCAGCTGGATCATGAACTGTGACTAAATGGTATTTCTTTGTCTTTTACTTCAGGGATATTAAAGTTAAATGGTCTGAGGAAACATTGTTTTTCCTTTAATTACAGGTTTAGAAATGTAAGAAATATTCCCTTTTACAGTTATTATAATTTTGTGTTGTTCTGCCACATTAATTTGAAGTAAAATACATGAAAGTAACTTGTCGTGACTAAACCAATGAAAAAGATCAAAAATACTAATTTCTAACTCTTCTCCAGTTAAATAACAGTTCTGTTTGATCCAGCTTAATCTATGCTAATCTCCAGACACACACAAATAAAAGACCTTGTATGCAAAAAGGGGATCTGCATGTTTCCAATACAAAAATCTGATCACATCTTTCCCAGTCTGTTGACGCTCATAACTCGGCAGAAGAACCGACTGTATGACGGCGTCAAATCTGAGCCGACTGTACCTGCTGCATGTGTCCCAGCACATTCTTCCTGCAGTCGAACACCCCCCTGCCCTCCTCTGTATACAGCTGGTAGATGAAGTCCGTCGTGTAGTTCACGTTGCAGTTCTCATTCCTGCAAATCAAACCCGGTGTTAACAGAGGGAGATTCTTTACATTAATATTACAAAATAAGAGCTCATAAAGCGTTGACATCAATATGTATGTAAATGCTTTTATTGTCCCACACTTAGGAAATTCACTCTCTGCATTTCAACCCATCCCCTTGGGGAGCAATGGCTGCCATTGTTTGGCGCCCGGAGAGAAGGTTGCTACTTGCAACCTTCTCAAAAGCGCACTGCTCTAACCACTAGGCCAGCGCTCCCCAATATCTGATCTGTTTAGTATCAGGGTTCCTACAGCATAAGGCAAGTTAAATTCAAGACTTTTTAACTTTTTAATGCCACTTGAAATAAAAATTTAAGACCAAATTCACAAGAAACACAAGAAAAACCTGCTTGCGACAACTTAACCCAAAAGTTTATTTTAACATAAACCACTGCACCAATGTTTCACATTTTGAAAAGCTTCCCATACAGGAAGAAAGCTAAAAACACACAAATGACACATATATTTTAACAATTATTTAACTGAATTCATAAACTTTGTTTTAGCAGGGAACAAAACAAATCAGTTTTAAAGCCACAACATAACCAGTGCTAAGTCTTTTTTGCAGCTATTTTTCTTTGTATCGTTTTCTTAGTATGTTTGATTTGGTGATAAGTGGAGGCGTTGCAGAGACAAGGGTGGAACAAAACCGAGAAATACCGGCTGTTTCTCGGGAACTCGATTTCGACGCTTTGTGATTCCTGCTTCGCATGTGCGATAGGGGTGGGTATTGCCAAAAAAGTCCTGATTCGATTCAAATCACGTTCACATGCCACGATGCGATTCTATCACAATGCATCATGATACTTGAAATATTGCGATGCATTGCAATGTTTTCAATATTTTACCATATTTTCACTGAACACTGTTCAGTACAAAAAAATACAGCCATGTGGTCATAATGTTTTTTAATTACATAACTCCAACAACTTTTAGAGGTACTGCCATGAAAACAAATACTGGAGAAAAATATTACTATTACTGGAGTGGACAAACTGACAAAAAGTGCTTAGGATTTATAAAACTTGGAATAACAAAATAAGGATAATCAGTGCTGTTTACTAGGGGTGTAGGAAATAATGGTTTTGGCGATATATCGTGATATTCGGCTGCCCAATATAATATCGATCTTTCACTTCTTAGTATCGATTAAAAAAAAAAATGGTTACATAAAACATTGATGGGAAAATGGGCTACCTCTGCACCACCACTGGCAGAAAGCGCTGTGGAGCCCTTTAACTGTGCGTGCAGCACCAAATCTGTATTTGAGGCAGTCACAGTGGAAGAAAACCCCAAACAACATGGATAATAATACCTAATCAATATTTTCTGATGAAAATATACAAAACTCGCTGTTTTATCTCATCATTTGATTTTGATGGCAATATATAGTGATACTGCAATATCGTGATAATATCATATCGTGACCCAAGTATCGCGACATGTATCGAATCGCAATACTCATGCCAATACTCACCTCTACCGTTTACATGGCCTCACTGGTCCTTTAAACCAATGAAATGAAAAAATTCTAATGTATGACATTTCCCCTTTTGCAAATGACGTGCGTCATATCAAATCCATTTTTACCTTCTTTGTTTTTAAAGCCAAAATGAATCCAAACATCTGACTTGAAATGTGATGGAGCCGGGTGAAGTTTCTCAGTCTCCTCCGTGTTTTGTTTATGAATTAGTCGCCGCAGTATCCCTCGGAAGGAAATGCTTGTGACACAAGGCAGCGGGCGTCAACACATCCGCAGAGACATCTGCTAAATGGAAGCTGTATTCCACTTGTTTTTGGCAGATGTGTGCCAACCGTTCATGTATTATATTTATTCTTTTTTTTAAATTAAGAATCAATACTTTGCGTCAAGAATCGATGCAGATCACAAAAATTAGAATCGCGATGCATCGTCATGACGATTATTTTGCACACCCCTAATGTGCGACTCCACTGCCTTAATTCCCATCGTTCCGAGCTCGAATGACTTCTTGCACAAAATACACTGAGCCTCATGTATGTTCCCTGGTTTTAGCCGTGGAGAAAACTCTTGGCTGGATAAACAATTTTGGTTACATTTACACTTGCTCATATTTTCCAGACAAAAAGTTAATGGTGCATCTCCCAAATGTCCCGGCCGCAACAACGCTTTTATTGGTTCCGCTATCGGGACGGAACCAATAATTCCAGCCATTATTTTTTTTTTTTTTATTAAAAAAACGTTTTATTTAGATTACAAAAATAAATCGTAATAAAAAAATTCCTATTTATGATGTTTTAAAAATTAAGACCTACAAAAATTTTAATACCAATTAAGGCCTTAGTTTTATTTTGAAGAATTCAATGCCTTTTAAGACTTTTTAAGGACCCGCGGGAACCCTGAGTATATACAGGGTTTATACAGGAATGAGCAAATCTAATTTAATGCTTTTTTAATGCGCTTAGAATTAATTTTAATGCCACCAACAAGTACCCATGACTCTCATATAAACACGGCAAAATCCTCTTTACCGTCGACAGGCTGCATCAGTGTCCCAAATTCCTCATTTTCCAGCCACTTTTGTTGAAATTTGCATTTTCCCCATTCTCTAGCTTTTTCTCCACCTCGAGCTTCTTTTTACGAACATGTGGCTTTACAATAAACAGGAAGCAAATATATCGCGATATGATATATCTGACGAAATTGTTTTTAGAAATTTTTTTTTTATATATAAAGCATTTTGCCACAATAATTACATTTAATGAATTTTAATGCCAATTCGGGCCTTAATTTAATGACTTAATAATTTTTAATGTCCCGTGGAAACACTTATCTCACATATAAGCAGCTTAGAGCAAAACAGATTCTTTTCTGTTAAAAGCTGAATATAAGCAGACTGATTTTAAATGTTCTCACCTGAGCACCAGTCCTCTTTGAATGCTGGTCTTCATTTTCTCTGTCAGATGCTCAACATTAGCCTACAGGCAGAAACATTGACTGTAGTTAACCAGCAGGTGGCGCCTCTAAGGTGCTGCATTACAGTGGAGCCTGAAGGGCCTCTTTCAGGGAGTTAAAACTACAAACCTGGAGATCTCTGATATCGAACGGCTCCTCGTAGATATAGGCTGCGTCCGCCCCCGCGGCCAGCCCTCCCACAGTAGCCAGGTAGCCACAGTAGCCTCCCATGGTCTCGATGATGAAGACGCGCCTCTTGGTCCCGCTGGCAGACTGCTTGATGCGGTCGCAGGTCTGACACACGCACACCAAGCTCAAAAAGTCAGTATAGCAAAAACTGGCGGGCTAAAACCAACCCTTTGTTACATTTCAGCAACCCAACCAGCAGTTTTACAGAAGCTGTAACAAGCCATTCAGCTGTTGGCATACTGTAGGCCGTATCACATGACAAACGCCGAAACTGCATGCTTGGCATTTAAATGTTTCATAAATTCAGGCTGTGTTTTTGTTTGTTTTACCAGAATGACTGGAGTCCTGTAAGGGATGACAGAGCACATTACATGTAATAACATCAGTGGAGGCTATTATTTTTATCCTTAGCTGAAGTGAACTCCTGGTTTAATAGCCCAGCGCTGATAATCAGGTATCAGGTCACTCTGTGGCCAGATAATGACAGACAGGCCCCGTCTACACCATCACGGATACTTATAAGAACATCAGATTAGGGGAAAGAGGTTGACAGCTGTTTATCTATCTATTCTATCAATAGTAACTAGGGGTGTAAATCGCTGATGAAGGTTCTCAGTCATCCAGGTCATAGTCATTCCGTAAAAATTCAAAAAATATCCACTGGACTTGGTTTTCAAGATTTGAAGACGTTTCGCCACCTCTCCAGGAAGCTTTCTCAATTCAAATGTCTGGATCCGCAGTGAGTTTGAGTCTTATGATTGTTAAGGACAAAAGGACATTCTTTTGAGGACCAGAATGTCCATATTCTGGATAAAGAAAATAGGTGGTTTTAGAGGGGCGTGAAGGAAGCCATCTATGTTAAGAGAGAAAAACCAACTTTAAACAGAGGTGGTGGACTCAGATTCGAGCTTCCAAAAACATACAATTCAATCATAGACATGATCCCTTCCAGATATCACCAAACCCCCCACCCCATCACAGAGGAACAAGGGACCTACCCGCTCCAGCCGGTGAACAATACCTCCTTAACGACCGACTCTTAACAATCATAGACAGGTTTCAGGTATTACAGGAGACAATCCCCCCCTTAATGGCAATCCCCCCTTTAACGACCGACCCCTAGAATCATAGACAGGTTCAGTATTACAGGCTAACGATGGAACTAAACGACCCATTCATCGGTTACCATTTGCATGTTTCCAAGCAATACAAGGCCTTGTCCATATAAGACTCAAACTCACTGCGGATCCAGACATTGAATTGAGAAAGCTTCACGGAGAGGTGGCGAAACGTCTTCAAATCTTGAAAACCAAGTCCAGTGGATATTTTTTGAATTTTTACGGAATAGGGGTGTAAATCACATCCATAGATTCAGTATCGATTTTCTGATCCAAACGATTCGATTATTTTCGATACTCAGGAATACACCCCGATTCGATTTGATTAATTTTTTCATTTTTTTTGTTTTTTGTTTTCTTTTACACCTTACAGGCTAGACAATGTTTCAAATTTGAATAAATCAATGAAAGCTGTGATATCGTTATGCATTTTTTTTTTATAGAAAAAACAGAAAATAACAGAAGTAGAGAATTACGTCCAGGAGCAAATGGATAAAAATAGACCGGAGGAAAAAAAAAAAACATGAATCGATTCTCTTGCGGACGTATTGATGCATCAGATCGTCGGCTTTTGGATCAATGCATCGATACAAAACGATTATTATTTACACCCCTAGTAGTAACCATATCTTCCATGTCACCTAGTGGCATGGAGGTATTTAGCTTCTGATAGAATCCCCCTGGATCGGGCATCTGCAGCATTTACAATCCAAAGAGCCACATGTAGCTGTGGAGCTGCAGGTTGCAGACCCCCTTTAAAGCATAAATATCTGGTGTGGTGCAAACAGAGCCCTGCAAGCTAAAAGAGAGGAAAATCTAAAAAGACTTGCTAGCATTTGGGCATTAATGCTCAGGCAACAATTGACTAAATGAAAAAAATTAATTTTCTCTGATGTTATGACCTGATATTTTGGTAATTATCAGTGCTGGACCAATAGTTGTATTAAAGGCTTTTGGGTTATTAATAACAAATGTTTATACACAAACAGTTTAAAACAAAGTCTTTTTTGGCAGCGCTGGCGGCTTAAAGTGCCTTACCTCCACGATAGCATTCAGGGCCGTGTCTGCCCCGATAGTTAGATCTGTGCCGGGGACATTGTTACTTATGGTGGCAGGCAGCATACACATCGGGATGCAAAACTCCTCAAAGGTAGCACGGGCCTCATAAAGCTGCAGCAGACACTCTATCGCCTGAAGCGGCAGCATATAGAGAATGTGTTAGAGCCACTAAAGAGGGCCGGCCGCTGAGAGAGAGAGAGATAAAACCCTCCCAGCGAGCGAGAGCGTATCCTGCCATTCCGGCTTTTCCCGTGTGATAGCTGCTGTGGCTTCCCTTTGGCAAACAGAAGCAGGAGTGTAAAAATAAAGAAGTGAGGAAGGATAGCGAAGGAGACGAAGGGAAGGAAAGGGGTGGGAAAGATCTTGAGGAGGGAGGAGGGGGCAAAGGATGAAAGGACAGACAGAAAAGGAGGAAGGACAGAATGGGAGGTTGTGTTTGTGTGCCTTAGCGGCCATAAGGCCCATAGCAACTATAAAACTGCCATATCGGCTATGGAGGTTTTATACACTGCAAGCCAACCAAGCAGCACTGATCAAATCCTTAAACACAGGGTGGGGGGAAAATAAAATGAAATAACGAAACAACCAGCATCATTTCGTTTCGGATGCATGTTGTTATTTTCACTGGTTTGGATATTTAGAACCAAAATGAGACTATTTGAAAAATGCTAGTCAAAAAATTTACTGTTTTACTTCGACTTTTTTCTTTACAGACAGTATGAACATAATCAGTTCCATCATTATTTATAGGCGTCCATTTCTGCAAGTCAAATCTATGTTAAAATATAAAAACTAAAGTCAACATCGTGTATCATGAACAACTTCTGGTGTAACTTATCTGTTATTTATTAGCTGGAGACACAATGATAGACTTTACAAGTCAAATGATCAACAAGTCATATAAAAATAGAGAAGAAACATGTTAGCGTTAGTGCTGACATTAGCACTCCACTGCATCATGCTACGTTCACACCGGACGCAGGAGAAGCAGAGAGTTTACATACAAAGTCAATGGTTGACGCGCGTCAAGGCGCAGCAAAATGTCCCGCAGCGCGTTTTGAGCAGCAGGCGCAGCGCGTCTGAGCAGCTCAAGCAGGGCGTTGGTAGTGTTCAAGCATCTGACGCTCGCGACGTGCCGCAAACGCGCTGCTGCTCGAGATGGAAAAATTTTACTTTTGCTGCACGACGCGCCGCATCAACCAATCAGAGAAACTGATCTGGGAGCTGGCAGGGAGAGACACATCGCTGATGACACAGAGCGCTGTGATCACTCCTCTGAAACAGTTTATTGACGCCTAAATTAACTTAAAATGCTGAAACCTGCCGACAGAACATGTTCACTTTTATTATCCTGGTGCCTGCAGTTTGGATTATTTAGATATAAACCACCTTCCAGCCGCGGCGGCGAACCGTGAGGAGGCGACCAGGCTATAAGCTGCTGTTGCATGTGTTTCCTACTGACAGCGCACCGCTGGTATGTGGGGGTCTGAGCGGCTCCGACAGAAATAATATTGGAAGGCAGGATGATAATCTGAATAAACTGACTGCACTGATGAAGTTTTCAGGTGGATTTTCTCACTTAAAAAAAATATTTAAACTAATTTATTCCCACTGATCACAGCAAATACAGCTGCAAGGCAAATAAAGGATAGAGTAGCGCCGCCCAACGCGCGTCAGACCCCGTTTTGCACCGCGCAGCCAGAGCAGCAAAGCTGCTTCAGCCGCGCGTCAGAACTAACTGGTACAAGCAGCAAAAAGGAAGCAGCAGGCGCGATTTTGCTGCTCCTGCTGCGTCCGGTGTGAACGTAGCATTTAAAACGATAAGGAGTAAAAAGCAAAAACTCTCCCGGCACATCTATAAAAACACGCTTCTCTAAACATTAGTAGCTTTTAAGGTTTAATGATTTTGCATTTTTACATTTCCTCTGAGATTTGAAAATTGCATTTAATTTATTTGCAAATGCAATTAAATGGTGAGCCCCAGTAGTTTTTATTAACTAGTTAACAAAGGGCTGGGAAAAAAAGCGCTGATGGGGCTAAACATTGCTCACCCCCCCCATGAAAGATCATAACTCATACAGTAAACAGTCAAAATGATGCCCTTGAATTAAAACAATTATAGACAAACAATCTAAAATATGTTAAATATTTTAGTGAAATAATGATTTATATTAAAAAGTCAGCTTAAAAATTATATAAGTTTAAGATTGGAATTATTTTATTTAGATACTAAAAATCACCAATATTATGGTAAAATGTTGAATTTTTTTTGTTTTATTTTAAATAAGAGAAAATCAAGAGATAAAAAGCTGGAAACAGCGAATAAAAATTAAAATGGAGACAAATGAGTTCTAATGTTACAGAAAGCATTATATTTAGGACTAAACTTGTTGATTTTTCTTTAACGCAATTCTAAAGGTGAACAAAAATATCACTAATCCTTTTTGTAATCTACTCATTTCCTCTACAGGAAGTAAACTTTATGACAAAAGCAGGAACGATTGTGTTTTCATAGTGTCTGTAAGGAAATGATAATCATCAATTTAAGTCAGACGAGAAATTTGTTTTATTTGCATTTTTCAAACAGTTTTTTCCTTTTCCCCGTTTCCTTTATGTACTAATAAGACATCGGGGTGTGCGCTCTGTTCGCCTTTCATCTTCATGCTAAAAAGAAGGGGCAGGCAGAGCAAACATGGCGGTCACGTCACTTGTGCACAGCATGCCTCCACGTTCTCACTCACTTACCTGCTTTGGAAGGGAGGGATGCTACAGTACTTTGTAACTTTCACAAGTCTGCCCTCTTAGAGCAGACATGCTTTGTGTCTGGAATTTTTTTAAAGCTCTTCTGTAGGCCAGATGCGGCCTACAGATGCTGACCGTCACAAGAATTGTTGCCAAATAATCCTGCGACAGGAAGGCAGGAATTGAGTCACTGGTGAAAAGACTGAGCGAGCGATCTCTCCCTTCTTGTAACGACTGGGCTTGCTGCGTCAGCATGTTTTCCCAGTTTCATGCTTGAACGCATGCGTGTGTGTGTTTTATCTGGTTGTGTTGCTGAGGTCATCTAATCTCGTCGACAGGCCCAATCACTTACAGTAGTGATGGCGTTCAGAGCCGTGTCAGCGCCAATGCTGAGGTCTGAGCCAGGCACATTGTTGGAGACCGTGGCCGGGACCATGACCATGGGCACACAGAACTCGTCATATTTTCCACGAGCCTCTGATAATTCCAGCAGTGACAGCAAGGCCTGCAGGGCAGAGCCAAGGACTTTAGTGGTGCAGAGGTGAAACCGTGGCAGGTGGGTTCGGTTTGAGAAGGTGCTACTTGCCACAAAAGGAAGGGAAAGACATAAGTGGAGGGTGCCAAGGGGAGGAGCCAGGTCTATCACAACGGACAGCGGCGAAACAGACAGGTACCACTCCACATTCAGCCCCACAAACACTCATATAAACAAAGGACAACTCTTTTACTTCCATACATCAAAGGAAAACTGAAGCCGGTGAGCATCTAAACAGAACTGCGTGAAATGACCGGAGAAAAGCAGATGTTCCAAATCAAATGATCTGTCTATTCAATGAAAATATCCAAATGCTTCAAGTTTTTCTCTCTAGATCTGAGTTTATAGCAAAAAAATATGCAATGTAGGCTAATATGTGCTGCTACTAATCTCATTACGTCTTTTCTTGCTGTTTTTAGCAGAGAAATGACTTTGAAGCATTGATTTCTAAACATGGACCATATGGTGATGTCTGGCATGAAAGGGATAAGACTAATGGAATACATCAACACTAAACAATATTCAGCATATAATCACATCTAATATTAGGAGTAAAGCACAACATATGTCTGATTTAAGAAGATTAGGAGTAATGCTGATGCTAGTCAATAATAAACATCAGTGAAAAGCTTAGGAGCTTGTTAGCAAAGTGAAAGATAGCCCTCATGAGCAAATAATCAAGCAACAACAGAAAAGATTTGAACGTACCTCAAATCCGCCAATTACCAGCAGAGCATTTATATTGTGCTTTCGCATCTGCTCAGCAATTTTGTCAACATGCTTTGCAGGAAGCGTCCTGAGGAGGAGAAATAAAAGTAATGCTAGTTTTGTATTCATAAAAGACACTGAATGAGATTTCTAAGAATAAAACTAAAATCTAAAACAAAGTAACAGAATCATTAGTATTCTGGTAGGATATTCAGTCTCTTGTTTGACTTTGTGGAAGAATAAATCAGAGACATAAAAAAACAAAAAAAACATCTATTATATAGATGAACATTCTTGCTTTGTAAAACAATACCTTAATGAAAAACTATAGATCGTACTTAAGACAATATTACCAACATCAGTATAATGGTCTGATTAAGATAAAAAAAAATATATATATAGTGACTAGTAAATAAAAAGATAAACAGACAAAAATAAAAACACTAAATTGTTAAAGAATTACTTTAAATGAACATATTAATAACAAGAGAACACACCAGGAAATAATAAAAAGCTAGGATAAAAAAAAAAGTACATAATAAAGTAACATGAATAAACACAGTGTTCGTACACCTTTTCCAAAGTCAAAATCAAGCACTTTCAAGATCCATTTTAAAACTTTTTCCAGCACCTTATGGGGTGTTCGAACTGAATACATAAAACTAAATCCTATTTTAATTTGTCAGAGCACACGAGGCAGATATTTATTTTCTATTATCTGTTTTAATTAACTACTTACCTTTCCACATATAGTTCACCCAAGATGAAGACAACAGACACGTCCCCCCCCACCCCCCTGTTATGTTAGTACGCCTCTGCCATGGCGTACTAACATAACAGACCAGAGGGTGTCGCAATTCAGTATTGTAAAGTTATCAATGCTGTTTTAAGGGCTGGGCCTGGCAATGAATTAAAACTTCGTTTTTTTTTGTAATGTTGGCGAGGCAGTAGCGTGAGTTTGGCGAGTTCGCCAAGATAGTGCTGCAGGAAACACTGCAATACTAACATTACATTATCACACCGTACTCTCAGTAACTTAGCCTGTGTAATTTTCTTTGATCATCCGAGGAGACGTGTGGGGGGGGGAACGTGTTTGTCGTCTTCATCATCGGTGAACCTTATGTGGAAAGGTAAGTAGTTAATTAGAGACTTTACAAGAGGCAACTCGTGGGGTTTGTCCCCGTTTAATCCATAATTTGTATTTTTCATCTTCCAGCCAACGTTCATTGAAACGACAACCTCCCAGCATGGTGCAGTAGTGGTTTCATGGGGGCGGAGTCACACATTGAAATAGACTGGCAGATCGAGTCACACATAAGCGAGCAGGTTTCATTTTCGGGCTCTCCAACATTTTATTTCTCCATTTAATAAACACACGATTCAGTTAGATAGGTATTTGTTGCGAAAGAAAGAGTTACAATTTCAAGCATTTTCAAGCATTTCATCCAAAATATAAGCACTTTTCAAACCTTGAAAACACAACGTCAAAATTCAAGCATTTTCAAGGATTTCCAGCAACCGTACGAACCCCGTAAACATCTAATGAACTCACTAATAAATAAAAAAAATAGCTTAATGATCCAAATAATAAAATAACAAAAATATATAGAGCAAAGCTAACAGAAATAAATATTCATCAAATAAACTGTAACATAAAAAAATATATAAACTCTGATCAAAAACTCATCTATTATTCAAAATAATATATATATATATATATATATATACACACACACACACACACAGGTCCTTCTCAAAATATTAGCATATTGTGATAAAGTTCATTATTTTCCATAATTTAATGATAAAACTTGAACTTTCACATATTTTAGATTCATTGCACACTAACTGAAATATTTCTGGCCTTTTATTGTCTTATTACGGTTGATTTTGGCATCAAGCTCATGAAAACCCAAAACCCTGTATGTGTGTGTATTATATATATATATATATACATATATATATATATCTTAGTGACCAATAATGGGCATAAATCAGTCTTAAACCTCCTCTTATTCCTGCCTATTCTTATTCTTTTCATTCTTAGACCAGCTGTATGTTTCTCTTCACAACTTTCCTATTTTGTCTGGATTTGCTCCAGATGTTCGTCGCAGCTGCCTGCCAACAATAAACATCCTTCACCTCTGTGTTGATTTACCAACTGGAAGGAGTAAAACAATCCTTCCCATTGTTTCTACTCACTTCCTTCTTGGAGCCCTACTTCCTTTCCTTGAAGTAGAAGCAACAGCTCATTAAGTGCTGCATGTTCTTTACTGCAGACTCGTTTATACATTAAAACCGTGTAGCTATGTGTAACAGAAATGTTAACTGTTAATTGATTCCATACCTCCATCTAGAAAAAAAATGCACCATTTATTTTAACATGAGGTAGATTTTTTTTTAGATCAGGATGTTTTACAAAGTCACAAGTTTCCTCTTTAGGATAAAATGCTTTTGCATATTTGTTTAATACTAACTGCAAAATAAGTTGAAATTTATTTTATAACAAGGGACTGAATTGATTCATTTCTGATTTATTTTATCTACTCCAACTTGACCAATGATTAATAGAAGGAAATAAGCTTCAGATTTTCACCTTTTGGTTCCTAACAGGGAGCCGCCCTGCCCCGTCCAGCCTCCAACATCGCCCCATTTGATCTCCTTAATCTGGAAAAAGGACAACAGGTACGAAAGGTGTTATCAGAAACAGGTTTTTCATTGTAACATGATTTAAAAAACATATACAGAACAGTTTATTTCCATTATCTTCACACAATCTAAGCCCAAATCTTAAAGCAAAGCAACACAATATATCATGATTATGTTTCTCTCCTTTTATGGATACAGACAGGTATATTTCAAAATATTAACATGTTTTTGTTCTCAAACAGCATTGCAGTAATTTACTGGCAGAAATGTATTACTGTGAAACACACAGATGTCGAGAATAACTTGTGTGGAAACCAGGAACAGGAATAAAGGCATTCTCATGACCTGAAGCTCTTAAGGGTTTCTTAGTGGGAAAAGGACAAAACAAGATCAGTGGGAGGAGTGTCAAACCAGGGAGGGGTGTGAAACCAGTTCTATCAGTAACGGAACAAAGACTTTAGTCTGGGATCAGATTCCCCTGCAGGTTTTCACAGACATTTACCTTCATTCAAACCTCAATCCCTGATTGTTTTACTAAAAGCTGCAGTGAGAATCATTAAAAATCCAACAGGATGTTATTTTGAGTTGAGTGCATTCCAACTGTTCTGTTGCCATCTGTTGGTCGCCTGTGGTACTGCATCAGCTCAGCTGGCTCACTGAACGTTTGTGCTGGGAAATGGTTTACATTAATCTGTGCAGATTATCCCCTGGGTTTCCCTGATTATTCTCCAGTGAGGGAGCTAGCAGAGAGTGTAACATCTGACTCATCAAGCTAAACCCACACTCTGTGAGATATCGATTAGACTAATCCAAGACTGCATTATTGGGTCATTTAGGAGCAGATATTTAAATCCATTATAAAATCTCTTCTATTAATGTTTTTCTATAACATTGTGGTCAAAACCAGCTCACCTGTCCTTTATAAAATCCTTCAAATCCGTCGCTTACGGCAAACATCTTGTGGCCCTCAGAAATTCCCACCCTGACGGCTGAACGGACGGCGGCGTTCATGCCTGCGGCGGGAGCTCCGACATTCAGCACCGCCACGTTAAAGTTGCTCTGAGAAAGGAAGAACACAAAGCAACAGGTCATTCCTGCCTTGCAGACCTTAGATTTAAACGCAGACTCTCAATGATTCATGATGCAGCTTTACGTCTCTCACTAAATGACACACCGAGGGATGGAGCGAAGCTGTTGATGCTTTAAATAGGAATCCAATACGTAGCTTCTGGCACACTTTCAGAAAACACACAGAGCCATCATTACAGATGCAGACCGAGTCCAAGCCTGAGGCGAGCTGCTGCCTTTACACCTTGGCGATCCTCAGCGTGAGCCGCCTCCCCTGGAGCCGCAGCAGCTCCAGGCTGGGTTGAACAGGTCGTCTCTCAGAGGGGGACTGAGGTGTCATCTCGCGTCACATCAAACTAGCACTGAGCCTCTAGGAGCCCCAACACTCTCTGCAATTATCTGCATTTAGCAAGCGGGCACTAGAAACTCAGGATAGCTAATAACCAACATGCTATTCAATGAACAGCTGCAGAAAACGAGTCCTGAATGACAACACAGCCTGAAGAACTTATTCACCCTTTATTCTAATACAATTCACATAGATTGCAGTGATGTGAAGAGGAAGATCAAAGATACAAGGTCCAAGTATGAAGTACACATTTTTAATCCTCTCTGCCGAGTCAACATTTTGTAGAGCAACCTTCTGCTCCAGCTGCATGTCTTCCTTTTTCCGTCTCTGAAAACTTTGCATATCTTGATTGAAACATAAATACAGTTTGATGTGAACACAGTGCTTTGTTAGGAAAGCAAACTTCCATATTAGTCTAGACGATGAGTCTACAGCCTGCAGCTCTGGAGCTGTAAGTGGTTCTTTGGAGCCTTTACAATGCCCCTTAATGTTGGCTAAAAATGATTAAAGAACCGACTAATGATTTTGAAAATAATATATGGGTAAATATCAGTCTTAGAAGCTTTAGCGGGTTTTTTAAATAACATCTGAATATAATTATCTTAACAGAATGACTTCAAAGAAACAGAAATATGTATTTCCATCTATATTTTTGGAAACAATTTTTTTTTTTACATAAAAAATCCTTCCTCCTTTTTAAGAAATTTTTGTTTTGTCCATTTTAACTCTTTAAAACATAAACCTTGAAATGACTGACAGGCATTTTTATTTGATTTTTCAAACTACGGTTGTTATTAAACATTATGAGAAAAAAAAACTAATATTAAATAATCTAAATTAGATACGACATATATAGACATTTCTGTACAATTTATGATGGATTGTTTGTTCACTGCATGTGTCTAATTGTTTATATTAAAATAAAATATCACCCTAATGGTACAAACTCTCAAAATATAATAAACTTTGTGTTAAAGGGTCAAAAACTAATAAATATAAATTAACTGTTTGTTGTTTGTGTTGTGGCTATTAATGCTAAATTTTTGTCATTTTCACCAATTTAGTTTTCTTCTTCGGGTCGTTAGAATACATTTAAGTTAATTTAGAACCAACATTAACAATTTATTTTTTATATTTTGAATTGCTTAGATTACGTTGTTTTTTGTTAGAGCCTCCCATTAATTTGAGTAATGAAGAACACACCGAATGCTAGTGGAGTGTTTGGTAAATGTCCGGTGTGGACGGAAGGTTTTGTAGAATGATTTTTTGACCACTTTGTGGGGGACTTCAAATATTAACCTTATTTTTCATTTCGACAAAGTTGCAAGACAATTTTAGTCATTATTTTATCTTTGCTTTTACAATAAATAAGTCGAGTTTAAAGTGCGTACAAAGGCAGAAACCACCTTTTACCGCCCACGGACTTTGTTGGAAATGTTGGTCTTTTTTAGAACCGAAGGACGCGACAGTTTGATAACAGATATTCAACAGAAATAATAAGTTTTGTTTATTGAAAGTTCATGTAATGTTTGCAGCTCTAAACGACTTAAATTTAGCTGGTCTCAGGCTAAAATGGTAGCCTGACGTAGTCCTACTCAATTCTAGTCAGAATATGAGTCTGATACTGCTCCATAGAGCTGTGATTATGGGGCGTGTTTCGAACGAACCAGGAAAAAAATGCCTCTGCACTCAATTGGATAGACCTACAACCAATAACAGCAACGGAGTGCGTGACGTATGTTAAGCGACGCATAGTTGTTGTCAACAAAAATCAAAGCGTGCAGTTGCACGCCTAGAGTAAGAAGATGAGCCTTGATCGCGTTTCTCTGTTCCTCTTTTAAAATTAATTTGTTGTCGATATCTTCTAGAACAGACCTAATAGCAGAATCTACTCCCCTCAACTCTCCAGCGGCAGCCATTGTTGTTGTCACCCAAGCGCGCTTTGGTCACGTGGTTGATTACGTTACTGTTGATCATCTGTCCATCATCGTATAAAGCCCGCCCTGACAATTTGATTGGCCCGCCAGATATTGCGCGAGCATACTCTCGCTACTGTTGAGCAATGCCAGACCGAACTTTCCGACCTCAAACGTTGTGGGCGGGACTAAGTTCGGAATGGCACCCAGGCTACTAAAATGGCTCTAAGGATTTGAAAGCTTGCACATCCCTGGTCTAGACTGTTCTGCAACCTCTAAAGGGTTCCTTGATCTTTTTCCATCATCGGTTTTCTGGTCAGGAACTGCATCCACCACAGGGCTCGATGTTAACCATCGCCCGGGGCAAGTAGTTTTTATTGTTGGGAGAGTACAAATTTAATCGCATTTGCCCGCCGGGCAAGTGCAATGATCGCAAAAAAAATAAATATTAATCACTCAAAATTACTTTAAAATCACCGACATTCGATGAAAACGACCCAGAAGCGTTGCCGGCGCCATTTTTGTTGTTTTCAAAAAGCCGGGTGATTTTCCGCCAGATGGCGTGATTTTTGTCCACCTAGCGGTAATTTTGATGTAGTTACCAAAACGACAAACAAGCTAGAAAGCGCTATCATATGGCAGTCTTCTGTGCAGTGATGCAGGTCATGCATTAAAAAATGTTCATTCATTTTTTTCTCTCAGACATTGGAGAGGTGCATTCAAATGTTATAGAGCTAAACATGTTAAATTGGTGACCTGTTATGTTATCATTATTGTCTTGTTGCTGCATTTATTTTGTCAGGGAAAACTAATCCTGAGTCAGTTAAAAGTCAGGGAACTCTGAAATGATGTAAGACTGGAAACCCTGTATAAAATAACTATGTATAATGATTCTCTAGAAAAGTCACATTATATTAATAGTATTGTCTTGTATCAACATACCATGACTCTAAAATAAAAGTTATTCATTTGTGACATTGACTTCTGTCTTGTGATTTATCTTAAGTTTTTAACCTGTCAAGTTTTTTTTAGATTTTTAACATTACAATTTATATTTATCCAAGCATACAACAGTTTAAAGCAAAGTTTAGTTTGAAAAGAATGTGGAGGAAGGTTTGAAAAGCATGTTAACATGGTAATGTAGGCTTGAGTTCATTATCTGACGCATGCATATACACACCAGGAACCTGTTAACTTAAAAAATACTGAATTACAAATAACATTTAAAAAACAAACATGTTTCATTGACATATATACAAAAATGAATATTAGGAACTATATTTATCAAACATTATACAGGGGAGGTAAAAATTGTTTCTGGGCAAATGAAATGTAAAAGTCACTTGCCCAAAGGGCACCAAAGTGAGGAGGCTGTCTTCTGGATGATGTGCTGCACTCATTTGTAACCCAGACAGGTTCGTTTTCTTTCATCTGATCAGATCATTCTCTCCAACAAATAGCCCATTAACCATTGTCTGTAACTTTATCCATTTTTAAATGTCTTTTAATCTGATTTCCAAGACTTGGGATGATGTGAGAATGTATGCACTGGAATACTCGGGTTTTGGTGAAACTAGCTATTTATAAGGCATCTTGTTTTTTCCAAGAACCCAGCAGTCACATCAGCACGGTGCATCATGCCTGCAGTATCTGAGTCATTACTTGTGGGTAGAACCTTAGGATTGTAATAAATAATTCAATATATCTGAGGGTTAGCGAGGTCGTTTTTGGCTCCCGGGAAACAACCTGCTCTCTGGGCGTATAATGCGGTGGGCTGGTGTATGTGTGAAACTCGATGTTTTGTACTTACAACAGGCAGTTCAGACTCTGGTTTACGGTGAGCCAGCAGTTTGTACGTCCTCAGGTTGTTTTCAAAGCTCCTGTAAAACACAAGCGAACACCGTCAGCTCTCGTGTTCCTCTTTAAACTTTTCTTCTGATGCGTTTCAGCTCACTGAAAACAACCGACCAAAGTGAAATCGGTCAAATAAAGATGAGAGATTTCCCCGCCATCGTACCTGCCCCGGAGCTTAACCGCCTCCTCGAACCGTTTCTGGTCCATGGCCTTCTGGACCTCTTGAGTCTAAGGAAAAGAGGGGGGAATGTAATGTTTGGATTCAGCTTTAGCAAACACCAACACTGTTGTTTAAAGGGCAAATTCCATCATACTTTAAAGCTTTAAACACATGAAAAAGAAATTAATCCGCTTTAATTTCTCTGATGTCTTTCAAAGCAAAAAAGTCACTTTCACAAGTACGCCACGCCTTCTAATCTAAGACTCTATAATCATAAACTGATGATAACGTGGCCTATATTAGACCAGAACTTTACTGCCACGTGTTTGTTCATTTATTAAAAATTATTTTCAGATAAAAAGCCAAATGGGTCAAATGACTGTGAATCTTACTGTCAACACAAGAGAAGAATAAAATAAGCGCTCTTACTCCGTCTAAACAGGTTTGTGAAAGTAAATAGATCTTGAAGGTGGTCTTTTCCCAACTAATTAAAAACATTGTCATCAGTTCTGACCTTCTGTGTTACAGGAAATTGCACTACACTGGAAAAAATATAAATCTAAATAAGTCATTTTTTCTTAAAATAAGTGCATTTGTCCTTGGATTGAGGAGGTAAAAGAGACATCTTGCCAATGGAACAAGACAATTTACACTTAAAATAAGAAAACATAAATTAATTGTCTTATTTCAAGTGCATATTATTCAAATATGTTATTTTAACCGTAAAAATACTCATTCCATTGGCAAACGATCTCATTTACATGCTCAAATTAAGGGTAAATACACTTAATTTAATTATTGTTTTCAGTGTAAGTAAAAGCACATGTAGAAGTCTAAACATATACACATATATATATATATATATATATATATATATATATATCTATATATATATATATATATATATCTATATCTATCTATCTATCTATCTATCTATCTATATCTATATCTATATCTATATCTATATATATATATATATATATATATATATATATATATATATATATATATATATATATATATATATATATATATTAAAGTCAGCAGCCAGACCATCAAAGCAATCTCAGGTGTTGTTAGAGAGCATGAAGTGCTGTTGTTCTTTACCCTGTTTTTCATATTTCATGCGATCTTCATCAAAAACAAAACCTCTGCAGGTCACACTAAGACATTTAATCAAAATCTCTTTTCACAGCTGCTCCTCCTGAAAGTTAATTGATGGTAATTAACGCACAGAGACTCATTTTGTGTAATCATACCATCCAGATAAAGATCTAAATAAAGATTATTTATCAGTTTGGCTTCACTTCCATCTATGGCATTAGTTTAAGTCACTATTCAGAGAGATGCCATGTGCATAGCATAAAGCTAAAGACAGTCTGAAGTCCTTTGAATAAATTACTAGTCAGATGCAAAATTAAACCCATATAATTATAATAAAGACCTAATAGGAGCGGGAAAAAAGAGACTTTAAGAAGCTTCAATTCATTTTCACTATAATAATATATATAAACGTAGTCCTGGTCACTGAGAAATGGATTTCTGGTCCGCACAAGAGCAGAAACTAGAATATTTACACAGAATCGATCAATATATACAATTTATATTCTATATTTTCTGTCCCAAAGGGTCACATAGAAGAGTTAGAGGATTCCTGGAAGAGGAAACAGTCCATTAGTACTCCAAGCTACTGTTCTCAGATGACATTGCTTTATTACTTTCTTCTCTGATGTGATCAAGACACCATATTAATCATTAACTGATGAACTTTAACGAAGCTTTAGACTTTACTGACCTTCTGCCTGAATGGCCTCCATGTTAAACTTTTTTATAAGAAACTCTCTGGGTTCAAATACCTGGGACAGAAGATGGATGATGAGTTCTAACGCTGCACTAAACCTCCAGTCCAGTGGATGGTGGGAATACGACGCTAGAGATCAACTATTATGTGTTTTTGTTTTTTTAAGGTTGATATGTTCCAAATGCTCCGCATGTCCTAATTAAACGATTTACTGATTATTAACGGCTCAAAGACGACATTTCAACAATGGATAGCAAATAAAGGGAGCAGGAATGCATGATCTCAGGCGTGGCTCCTAAATACACTAATGAATCGGCAAACGCTTCCATATAAAAGTCAGAAAAAAAAAAAAAATGTCTACATTGGCCAAAAATACAGCCAGGCCGATATATCCGTCTATCAGTATAATACCCCATTTCCACTACCCCTCTGAAACCGATCCGTGCCGAGTTCGGACAGAGCTTAGATCAGTTAACCACATCAAGCTTGGGTCTTATGACCATTTACACATCCCCCTAGCACAGGTTTCTCGCCTCCTATCGATGCAACAGCTCTCAAGGTGAGAATTATTCAAACAAAAAAAATGGCGACATCCATAGCATTCAGGAACTTATGTGCCTGGATAGCAGCCTGCACGTAAATTTCAAAGAGAGCCTCGTTCTCGGTATCATCACAGGTCGCACCACGCTCTGTTGATGCCATTTATTGTTAATAGGCCGAGAATAGAATGGAAGAGATCGTTGAATTGCAAAACCGGACACGACGGAAATCCAGTGAGATGAGTCAGCTGACCGTAAATGGATGATGCGGTCTGCTCAGCTGCTCTTTGTTATCAGATAAATGAGCCACAACTAAAGCGTGCCGAGTCCTACTGTTCAACTAGTACTAGATTTAGCGTGGTTCAGTTGTGTCTGGCGCGGTGAAGTTCAGTTGCGTTCCATTTACACTCATCAGTTATATAGGTTACAGCGCTCAGACCGTTCTAGACATGATTTCAAAAGTATAGTGTATATGGGGCTTTAGACATAAGACAAAACCAACCAACCACTTCTTCATAAAGATGGAGGAAAAACAACCGGCATATGTCAACTTCCTCCAGTTTGTCCTCGGACTTCACTTAAACATAAATCACATCTAACGTATAAATCAATAACACTCCAAATGTTCAAAATATTCCTTTCAATTGGTAACAAAATAAATTAATATCAAATATTGATTTAGCAGCATTTTATAGTTTTCGAAAAATATTTTATACATTTTTTTCTACCGCTTTTACCGCTTCATAATGAACAAAGACTACTTAGTTTATTTTTTCTACCTCAAACACAGAGGTATGTAAATTAACTAAACACTATAACATTAAGATTAATAATTTTTTTTTAAATCACTAGATTAATATATAAATATATGATAAATATCTATTTAATGGCGGCAACCCTGGACATGGTATAAATAAGTGTCCATCCAACAAGACAAAACCAACCAACCATTTCTTCATCAAGATGGAGGAAAAACAACCGGCATATGTCAACTTCCTCGAGTTCACTTAAACATAAATCACATCTAACGTATAAATCAATAACACTCAGGATTTAAATATGGCCGGTGAGGAGAGGTTAGGAAAGGGTCCACTGATCATCAATGATTAACAGGGAAAGTCGGCCCCTATTAATCCTAGGAAATCTGACCAGGACCTATTATTCGAAACATATGGACTTGGTTATTTACTCTAGTGAAAATGTGTCCGCATATTGAGGGGGCCTTTAAAACTCCAAGGTAATAGTTAAAAGTCATTACTCTGCTAAGTCTGAATAGGATGCAATCAGTCTTAGTCATATTTTAGCTGCATTTTCCACCTTTTTTCTTTCGATTTTAAACAAGAGATGCTATGAACTAAAACACAATTAAAAAGAAAAGTTAGAACAATGACATTAGTAATTTAACTCTAACTTCTGAATCCCTGACATATAGAAATAACAGATAGTCTACTCTGTTTTGTAACGACACTGAAACATTCAGATAGCTGTAAGAAATCTTCCCAGTGACTTCTGCCAAGTTTCAACCATGACAGGCCAACAGAACAACAAAGCAGCTTTGTGTTTCTGTGATGATTAACTTACATCATCGTGCTGGCAGTCATTCAATGATCATTCCCCAGAATCCACAGCCTCTCAAACATGGCTGTTTATTCAACATCACAGCCATTCAAACCCTGACTGATTGTTCATCATCTCTCCATTATCGGATCCATCTTTCTCTCAGCTTCTGTATGTTTGGTGAAGCATCTGCATGTGTACTTAATGGGTTTGATCCCTTGGACTGAATCCATCTAAACGACACACTTACCGTCTGCACACACTCCATCAGAGGCACGCGCACCGACTGGTTCCCGCACAGAGAGACGACACAGGCCGGCGTGTTGGCAGTGGTCTCCAGGAGGGCGAGGACGGCCTCAACACCCATACGGCTGGCCTTCACAAGACGACACACACAGCCAGGAACACAGAAAAAGACAGCAAAGCATCATTAGCACCCTATTTGCATGCACATATCTACAACAGCATTGAAATTCTGTCCCGTTCCGTCTTTTCTCATTCATTTTCACTTCTTGGCTTATTTTTAGCAGGCTTATAGTAAGGATGTGGTGACATGTCTGCACAAGTCATGTGCTCAGCCTTAAATCTCATAAAGTGCTTAACTTAAAACCTAACACCATTTCATCTGAAAAACACACCAACTCTTCACCATTACTATCACAGCTCCAAAGGTTTACAATATTCCTTTTAATTGGTAACAACAAAATATTAAATATTGATTTAAAAAATTTAAATTGTATACTTTTTCAAAAATATTTGTATCCATTTTTCTACCCCTTTTACCCCTATTTAATGCATTTTAAATGGACAAAGAATACTTAGTTTATTTTGACCTCAAACATTTTACAGAGATATTTAAATTAACTAAACACTACTTAATTAAGATGAATAAAAAAATAATAAAAAAAAAAAATCACCAGATTAATTTATTATTAACATATCTAATCTTTTCAAATGCAACCTTTGTCTGAACAACATTTTCATCCGAACTGAATGCTAATAATACCCAACAAAGGTCACTATTCTGGGTCTTGCTATGAAGAAGCGGCAAGAAAAACAACAGCAATGGAGGACGATGATGCGAAGAGCAGTATTTATGTTTAACCATCTTGAAAAGATTGTGTTTTTGTGGTTGGGAAAGATCGCTAGATGCGCTCGGGCATTACCATCCATGTTTACTTCCGTGAACATAGAGCACGCTGGCCTGTGACATCATTGCATCCTCTACTGAACATGCAGGACACTGGTGTTGTATGACTGCAGTTCACACAGGAGATTACATACAAGTTGTATATATTTGGAAATGTGAACGACAAGGAAAAAAAAAATTGGAATTGAGCATCAAGGTCTGCAGTGTGAACGCAGCCTTAGATCTAACCAAAAATTTCTCTCAATCTTGTTTATAGATTGATATACTAAGAAAGAGCAGATTCTGTTCTGATTTTCTTTGGACGAGATCGCACATGGTAAGACTTCTTGTTTTGACAATATATACTCGATTTAAAGAAATTCTTCCATGTGCTTCTACTTTACTCCACTGCACAGATTACGGAATTTATGTTGAGTAGAAGATCATTAATCTAAAAGAATCAGCTCTTGCACTGCAGAACTGAAACCCAAGCCAGTCAATTTTTTCTGAAAAAAGTAAATTTTGCCATGGTTTGAGCAGGTAAGTAAGAGAATTTACTAATAGAACTTTTAAAATGAGAGAAAAAAATGTTATCTAACTTACCCTATTTGCTAAAATGCACTTATTTCCCTTCTTTACTTATAATTAGATTTGTTTTTGAAGTGTGCTTAGTGTATCAATAACAAAAAAAGATCAAAAGGACTCTTTGGCTACGTACAAGTAGAAATGCAACGGTACATTTTTTTTCCGATCCAACCTGATATCAATACCTCGGCAGAAATCAATTTGATTCAACTGTTGAATTAATGAACCATATATCTTGCTATGTAGGTGAGGGCTTTATATTTAACATAAAGATTGTTAAAAAAAGGTAAAAAAAAAAAAAAAGGGGAACACAGATATAAATGTAATTTAGTTTATTAACAAATACGCAGCAAAAAGAAAGGTATAAGAGTTCCATGTAAAGTTCCCTGGAATAGATCTCTGATATCCGATATCAAATCACTGATATCCGATCCAGCTAAATAGTCAATATTGGAGTGGAGATCTGATCCAGGTTAATGGATCAGTGCATCTCTGGATAAAAAATTGCAAGTCTTGGTTAGATGGACAGTTTTTGCAATACAGAGTTGTGTACTTTGCAGAAACAAGTCTATAATTAAGTAAAAATGTATAAAATTAAGTACATTTGCAGGTGTGAGAAGGTAATTAAGATTAAATGGTAATAGGCAGATGATCAAATGAGCAATTTTGCACTTAAAATTGGGTAATTCAATATTTCCCACTTGAACTAAGAAAATAAGGTTGTTTTTGTTCTTATTCTAAAGAAAATGGAAACCACAGTAATAAAAGAAAGTTAACCTACCGTATTTTCATGACTATAAGGCGCACATAAACGTCTTTTTTTTCCCCTCAAAATGTGCGGTGCGCCCTATGTGTGTTGTAACTGCGACTTTTGCTACCACCTCATTGAGGAGATGATGAAAGGGTGGCTGAGGTAGTTTAATGTAAGGAGACCAGGTGGTTTTTTTCCACTCATCACCATCGCTGTTAATCTGTGACTCCATGCGTGCCCATCTCACAGCTTATGTGAAAAACATGGTGAAACAAATTAATGCTGTGCTCGCTGTTATTCAACCGCTTGGCATCGGTGTGAACCGGACGCAGCAGGTGCAGCAGAAGCAGCGAGTTTACATGCAAAGTCAATGGTTGACGCGCGTATAGGCGCAGCAAAAGGTCCCACAGCGCGTCGGGAGGGTTTAAGCATCTGACGCGCCGCCAACGCGCTGCTGCAGCTCGAGATGGAAAATTTTAAGTTTTGCTGCTGGAAGCACCGCATCAACCAATCAGAGAAGCTGATCTGGGAGCTGACAGCGAGACAGACACATCACTCTGATGACATATGATATTAAGGCAAATGAAAAGGGCTGGATGGATGAGGAGATGATGAAAGAGTGGCTGAGGGAGGTGTATGTGAGGAGACCAGGTGTTTTATTCCACGCATCACCATCGCTGTTAATCTGTGACTCCATGCGTGCCCATCTCACAGCCGATGTGAAAAACATGGTGAAACAAATAAACGCTGTGCTTGCCGTTATCCCGGGAGGTCTGACAAAGGAACTTCAACCGCTCGACATCGGTGTGAACCGGTCGTTCAAAGTAAGGCTGCGAGCTGCGTGGGAGCGATTGATGACAGACAGAGACCACAGTTTCAGGAAAAGTGGAAGGCAGCGCCGGGCAAGTTACGCCACAGTTTGCGGATGGATTGTAGATGCTTGGACTAACGTGTCTGCTGGCACTGCTGTTCGAGCTTTCGCAAAAGCCGGCATCATTTCTGAGGAGCCGCCCGGCACGGAAAGTGACTCTGACAGCGAAGAAGGGGAAATTGGCATGTCTGATTTAGTGCAGCTGTTTAATTCAGAAACAGAGGATGATGACTTTGATTAATACTTTGTAATAAATACTTGAATAAAGCACAATCATACTCAGTTTTGCTCGCGCTCTATTTTTCTACCTGAAAACTTAATTCAACAGCAGCCTCTGGGCCGGGTCTCCTCCGGGTTCACCGCGGCGGCTGGCAGGTGTTTTTCATCTAAATAATCTAAATCTTGCAGCTATATTTGCTGTGATCAGTGGGAATAAAGTAGTTTTAATATGTTTTTAAGTGAGAAAATCCACCTGAAAACTTCATAATTGCAGTCAGTTCATCCAGATTATCATCCTGCCTATACTATTTCTGTCGGAGGCGCTCAGACCCCCACATACCAGCGGTGCGCAGACAGTAGAAATCCCTTCAACAGCAGCCTCTAGGCCTCCGGGTTCACCGCGGCGGCTGGCAGGTGTTTTTTATCTAAATAATTTAAACTGCAGGCAGCAGGATACTGGTAATAAAAGCGAACATATAGGTTTCAGGATTTTAAGTTAATTTAGGAGTGATGACAGTGCTCTGTCATCTGCGATGTGTCTGTCTCACGGACGGCTCCCAGGTTTGATTAATACTTTGTAATAAATACATGAATAAAGCACAGTCGTACTCAGTTTTGCTCCCGCTGTATTTTTAAATACGCAGTCGAGGTATTTAAACGTAGTAGAGGACATGTACCTGTATATAAAAAACGCGCCCTATAGTCCGGTGCGCCTTATGTGTGTGTTAAATACAGAAATGGCACACATAACTGAGACTGCGCCTTTTAGTACGGTGCGCCTTATGGTCGTGAAAATACGGTACTTAGATTTTCTTTTTTTGCAGTGCATTGAAATGTGTGATTATGTGAACCATAAATTCATCATTTATGCAATAAACTGGTCATGTGTGGAGCTATAACATGTTGTATTTATAGACTACAAAAACAAAAAGCCTAAAAGAGTCTTACAGTGGGGCAAAAAAGTATTTAGTCAGCCACCAATAGTGCAAGTTCTCCCACTCAAAAAGATGAGAGAGGCCGGTAATTTTAATCATAGATATACCTCAACTATGAGAGACAAAATGAGAAAAGAAAATCCAGAAAATCACATTGTCTGATTTTTAAAGAATTTATTTGCAAAATATGGTGGAAAATAAGTATTTGGTCAATAACAAAAGTTCATCTCAATACTTTGTTATATACCCTTTTTTGGCAATGACAGAGATCAAACGTTTTCTGTAAGTCTTCACAAGGTTTTCACACGCTGTTGCTGGTATTTTGGCCCATTCCTCCATGCAGATCTCCTCTAGAGCAGTGATGTTCTGGGGCTGTCGCTGGGTAACACGGATTTTCAACTCCCTCCAAAGATTTTCTATGGGGTTGAGATCTGGAGACTGGCTAGGCCACTCCGGGACCTTGAAATGCTTCTTACGAAGCCACTCCTTCGTTACCCGGGTGGTGTGTTTGGGATCATTGTCATGCTGAAAGACCCAGCCACGTTTCATCTTCAATGCCCTTGCTGATGGAAGGAGGTTTTCACTCAAAATTTGACGATACATGGCCCCATTCATTCTTTCCTTCACACGGATCAGTCATCCTGGTCCCTTAGCAGAAAAACAGCCCCAAAGCATGATGTTTCCACCCCCATGCTTCACTGTAGGTATGGTGTTCTTTGGATGCAACTCAGCATTCTCTCTCCTCCAAATACGACAAGTAGAGTTTTTACCAAAAAGTTCTATTTTGGTTTCATCTGACCATATGATATTCTCCCAGTCATCGTCTGGATCATCCAAATGCTCTCTAGCAAACTTGAGACGGGCCTTGACATGTACTGGCTTAAGCAGGGGGACACGTCTGGCACTGCAGGATTTGAGTCCCTGGCAGCGTAGTGTGTTACTGATGGTAGCCTTTGTTACTTTGGTCCCAGCTCTCTGCAGGTCATTCACTAGGTCCCCCCGTGTGGTTCTGGGATTTTTACTCACCGTTCTTGCGATCATTTTGACCCCACGGGGTGAGATCTTGCGTGGAGCCCCAGATCGAGGAAGATTATCAGTGGTCTTGTATGTTTTCCATTTTCTAATAATTGATCCCACAGTTGATTTCTTCACACCAAGCTGTTTACCTATTGCAGATTCAGACTTTCCAGCCTGGTGCAGGTCTATAATTTTGTTTCGGGTGTCCTTTGACAGCACTCCATGGTGGAGTTTAGAGTGTGACTGTTTGAGGTTGTGGACAGGTGTCTTTTATACTGATAACGGGTTCAAACAGGTGCCATTAATGAAGGTAACGAGTGGAGGACAGAGGAGCCTCTTACAGAAGAAGTTACAGGTCTGTGAGAGCCAGGAATCTTGCTTGTTTGTAACTGACCAAATACTTATTTTCCACCATATTTTGCAAATAAATTCTTTAAAAATCAGACAATGTGATTTTCTGGATTTTTTTTTCTCATTTTGTCTCTCATAGTTGAGGTATATCTATGATGAAAATTACAGGCCTTTCTCATCTTTTTGAGTGGGAGAACTTGCACTATTGGTGGCTGACTAAATACTTTTTTGCCCCACTGTAAAACCAGGGAAAAATTATATGCTGATTTTAAAACCTTTTTTTCCACCTTTGAATAAACAAAAACATGATAAACTACAATATAAGGAGAATGGACATTTTTCACTTCATGTCTGGGATATTTATTTTTGAACAACTGCAAACAAAAACTATAAGCCCCGTTTAATTATCTGTATTCATCCGAGCGGACATGATGAACTGTGGGTTGAGAACAACCCGACTACCTACCAAGATGCGGTCAAAAGCAGACGGCGTTCCTCCTCTCTGCACATGCCCCAAGATGGTGACGCGTGTGTCGAAGCCCAAGTTTTTCACAACAAGCTTCGATGATAAAACAGAAAGGATTAAGCAGCGAGAATTGACATCTTTTGTTGCTGGAAATGTATCCAGATTACTTTGATATGTACAAAATACATAAAGTGGGTATATCACACTAAAACACAAGCACAATATAAAAGCTGAAGAGAAGGGGAAACTGCAAAGCACAAGCAAGCCATTCTAATTTTTCAGTCATGTTAGCAAATAGCTTGTAGCCCATAGAGGAACCCAGGCAGGATGTTAACCAGTATAAATATGAAAAACCCAACTACTACTAAAACATAAAAAACCCGAAGACTTTAGACCTTAAACCCAGTTAGTTGAAAGTGCACTGATGAAAAAGTGTGTTTCAAACACAAAAAACTATGTAAAAGCAGGTATGGATAATAGAGATGCACCGAAAAAAATGGTTGGAAGGAAACATGGTTATCATATTTTCTTCCAGTCAGTGAAGGCCACATGCTAAATGCTAATGGTCATGCTAACAATACTCAACTAAGTGAAAGTCATTATATTGGAGAATACTCTAAGATGGCTATCTTGAGTATCAATAGGGTGTTCAAAATGAAGGGAATAAACATGGAGGTAGAAGGGCTGGGCGATACGACCTAAAAATAAATTCTATGATTATTTTATTCGATATTTAATTCAATTTACGATGTTTTTTCCAATTTTTTCCAAACTTCTCACTCACCTGTAGTTATGATGTCGTTCACTGTTTTCCCAGATGCTTTAATATATATATATATATATTTTTTTTCAAAATAATTAATTGAATCGAGTTTTTGCCTAGGCCTAGTAGGTAGATATTTAAATGAAGATCCATCTTTCTGTGTGAGAGAGAGAGAGCAGAATGTCCATCTGATAACAGGAAGGCTACTCAGTGAACTGCATGATAGTTCTTTTCATCTATTTATGTCATTCAATCTTTCCTACAACAGGCTAGGTTAGGAAAGCTTTTGGAAATCTCACAATAAGGAAGTATTTTTGTAATGCTAGCCACACTAATCACATCATATTCTAACATCAGATGCTAAAGCTACATGGTTTGACGACAGGGAGGCTAAAAACAGTTTGAAATCATGTTTGACTTAAAAAAGAAACTGGAATGAGCTAAAAAAATGAGAGGGAGGGTCAAAGCTTTACAGAAAACCGGTCGGTGCATCTCTAATAAACAAGTGGCCGTTGCTTTGGAAAATGTGTGTCTGGTTTGATGAGAGTGCCCTTTTTGCCGTTAGAGTTCAGTGCCGTGAAAGCTTTCTTACCAAACTAGCAAGTGGGCCTGATAGAGCAGTCAAGAAACACAGCAACAGTCAAAAGCCACATTGGGGCAGGGGCAGTCATACAGGAGGCTGGAGGCTCACTGCACAGGGCTCTGTACTTACATCCTTAATATAGTCAGTTGTAATGGCTTTGTTGTTACGATCAATCGCCCCTTCGGCGACAATTATGATATTCAGCCTTTTCATCCCTGCACGGTTCTACAAAAGGAGGGCGTGGTGGAGAAACAACATGACAGAAAAACTGAGTGTGGCTGTGACGTGGGCTTTCAGAAGCACGGGAGCCATGAGTGGAGAGAGGGACAGACAGAGAGAGAAAGAACAGCTCCCTTCGTGATAAAAGCAGAGCTGTCACCGCGGCTCCAGCTCATTAAAAAATAAAATCCTGCTTCTATCGCTGCTTGTCAACACGTCTTCATCATGAGATTAACAAACTGTTAGGAAACAGCATCAAAGGCTCATGAGGCTGCATCGGACGGGTCTCCGTGCTTCTGGCTTCCCCTCCTTCTTCTTCTTCTTCCACACTCATGTACTCACATCCTTGACAAAACCAGAAGTTATAGGTTTCCCATGCCTGTCAATGGCTCCCTCTGCCACTATGATTATGTTCAGCCTTGTGCCCCTGGAACGGGTCTAAATCATAAAACATTGGCAATGTTTTCAAAGCAGGATAAACACTTTGAGGCTTTAGAAGACTGGAAAAACAGTCGTATCTATTCATTTAGTTCTTGCAGGTAAAACATAAATAGTTGCTTAGAACCCTGTTATCATGGGCTGCTTTTGACTGTTGTGGAAATGCGACGGAGTTACCGCTGATAGTTTCTGACACATCTTGTCTTCCCAGCCGTCCTCTGGAGGCATTTCAGGGATCAACACCCAGTCTGCACCACAAGCCAGAGCGCTCACCAAGGCCAGGTAACTGCGATGTTACACACAGACATGTTAGCATCATGTAAACAGAGAAGAAGCCAGAATCTGATGGGATTTTTTTGGACACTCTGCAAACTTTCTCTTACCCACAGTGTCTGCCCATGACCTCCAACACAAAGGTCCTTTGATGGCTGGAAGGAAGTAAAGCAAAAGTCATATAACCGCAGGTTGGGTTCTCGTTGCTAAAGAGACTATAACCTTCTTCTCGCTCACCTCTGTGCAGTCGTCATGATGGCATCTACTACCTCGATGATTCTGTGCAGAGCAGAGTCGGTGCCGATCGTCATGTCCGTCCCACAGAAGTCATTATCGATGGAGCCGACCATTCCAACGATGTGCAGGGCCGAGTACTTCTGTACGGCGTCGGCTTCAATCAGTCCTGAGGAGACCAGGGGAATCTTATGAACTAATGAGCACATGTTGTTCCCACAGAGGGTTGGACCTAGGGCTGGGCAATATGGCTTTAAAATCTAGTTTTTCCTACCATATCTGATGATTTTTTTCTCCATTAAATTTCATTATAAAAATGACAAACAACATTTACTGCTTTCAAAAACTGGCTTTGCTTTCAATCAACCCTTCTGGGAGGTTAAAAATTATTGGTCAACCAAACTAACTTCATTTATGAGATCTTGATCCTATAATTATCAATAAGTATATCAAAAATGTTAAAAATATAAAAATATATGATGGAAGACCAAGATTAAAGGACACCTGAGCATCTAGATCACATTGCTTATTCAATCTTGTAAATTAAGTTAGTTTGGTTGACAGTTTTGTTTCCACTAATCTAAATAACAACGACATTTAAGCTGAGAAACAATCATGTTTCATAACAAACTAAATGTTAGTAATGTCAGACTAGCTGCAAACATTTAATTTATAGATTTGGATCTCAGATTTTAAGGTAATACTATGAATCTAGATTAGGCCTGGCCAGGCTCAGACTGGTAATCTGTGATAGTGGGCATTTGACCGGTGGGCCATTCCTAATTTAACCCTCCTTAAATCATACCGGCCGCAACACTTACTCTCCGGCCGAAGCTCCTACCTGTGACAGTAAATAACTCAAGGAGCTCAAGAAGTAAGACAATGTTAACTATCTAAATGATGCATGCAGTATATATAGCCCTTCCTTGTCATGCACATCCTGGTGACGGTTGGCATATGGTGTAAAATACTATTCTTCAAACTGTAAAATCCTTGCAACAAACTAAATAGGAATAAAACTAAAATGCTTTCTTTAAACCAAACTAAAATGTTCCTCTTATATTTGGCAAATTTATGTTAGAATATTTTGCAAAAATATGTTGCGGTGCATGATGGGGTTTTGCATCTAAAGGCTAATATTTCCCGTCTTACGTGCATTATTGCCAGGTTGGGATGTTTCCAAATCTGGCAGTTTAGGATGCAAGTGTGGACATTACGCAGCAGCAGTCACTGTCGAGTCTGTGATAATAACCAAAGCCAGTATAATTTATAGAAGTCTTGGTGATGGTTGTCATGTGATGCTCAAAGATATGGAGAGAAATATCAGCTGTGCAGCTGCCATCAACACCCTTGTTTATAGATGCTGGAGATCGGCCTGTTTTCCAGTGTAGTCCTGTTTCTCTGACAGGGACTAACTGGATGTGCTCTGTTCATCCTCTGGCATGGGAGCTGGCTCGGAGCTCGTCTGCCTGGCTGTGTGTTTCCTGGACGGGGCCGCCTTTTACAGTATCTTATTGTATCTCTGCTTCTGTCTCCTTGAACCCCAGTCGGCCTCGGCAGATGGCCGCTCACACTGAGCCTGGTTCTGCCAGAGTTTTCTTCCTGTTAAAAGGGAGTTTTTCCTCTCCACTGTCGCTACAAGCATGCTTAGTGTGAGGGATTGTATTTGAGTCAATGAGTCGATGCAATCAACTGGTTTTCCTTAGATAGAAAACTTTGAATCAATTTGACTGTATGATCTGGTTGAACTGTAAAGTGCCTTGAGATGACATGTGTTGTGAATTGGCGCTATATAAATAAACTGAATTGAATTGAATATACCATTTATTAACATTTGAAACAATATTAGCTTGCTCAACATGTATCCGAATATAGGATCAAATAATTGTGTATTTTCATGAGTCACCTTTCCTTCATTCCACAGGGCCGTTTATGCTGACCATGTAGAAGGAAAGCTTCCCCATACCATGATGCTGCCACCAATATGGTGAAACAACCAAAGCGATGCTGTGTTCAGAGATGTGGGTAGTTTTTTCATCACACAGAGATTTAGATTTTAGCCTCAACTAACTAAAGAAAATTCTTCCTTATGTCTGCTCTAGAAAATGGGACCCGTGGCTTATCAAGCTTCCTCTGGCTTTTAGATTTATTTTTTACAACAGCTTTCTTATTCGATTTTTAGACGGAGCTAGGGAGTGTTGCTATGGAGAGGGATGCCCAGGTTGCTCTGCTAGTTGTCAGATAAGCAGAAGACGAAGGACTGATGGATGACTAATGGGTAACTAAATGATAGAAGCTCCCACCTGAGCCGTGGATCTCTGCATAGTGACCCAATCGACGTTCAAAGTTTGGATCGCTTTGGCAACCAAACTCTGCTTAACAGTTTTTTTTACAACTAAATGCCTGTTCCGTCTTTGTTTCTTTGTTTTCATGGTCCTTTGTGTTTACTAATGTTCTCTAATCAACCTATCGCAGTCTCACACAACAGATTGAAGTAGAGAAAGATGGACTCTGTTTAGGTGACCTCTGAAGGGAGATGGTTCAGTAAGATCCTAAATTAAGGGAATTAGAGTGAAGCATTGAAATTAAAATGCAAGCCGACTTTTCAGAACTTTGTCATAATGCAAATAAATATTCAAAAACCATATCCTTTTCAAGTAAGCACTGTTTGATGTAGGGGTGGAACGGTTCACAAAATCCACGGTTCGGTTCACGGTTTATACCCACACAATTCTCCACAACAACTGATTTTTTTCTGCTACACCCAGCGACGCTGCTTCGCTTCTTCTTCTTGTTTACTACTGGTGGTTGGCTTTGGTCGCAGTACCGCCACCTTCTGCTCTGGAGTGTAAACGCTTCGCCTATGAGAAAAAGGAGCAGCGCATGAACCGAACGCAACACACGCGAATCGAACCGAGACAGTCGAACCGATCGGTTGGGATGGTTTTCATAAACCGTTCCATCCCTAGTTTGATGTTGATCTAGCCCAACCAAATCCCAACAAAAACTAGAAAAATACTCAAGACCGCACAGACCTCCCGCAGAGCAGCCTGAAATTACTATAGCTAAAATTGATGCTGCAATTGATGTACAGCTGTACATTATATGACATTTACTAATAACATGACAAATTGTACTCCGCCGTTTTTTCCCCTGAAACTTCGCTCAAATTTTCAAAATTTCACAGGCAGCAGATGCTGGAAGTGGAAAATTGTAACTTTTGCTGCTCGATGCGTCACATCAACCAAGTGTTGCTAGCTAAAAGTCTGCTGCTAACCAACCAACAACGTTCCTTTTTCTTATGTTTTTTCCGTCTTCAGTAAAATACCTCCAGACCTTTTGAGTCTGATGCTGAGGCCCTCTGGTTTAGTGGGGAGCTGCTTGTTCCACCAACTATCCCAACCTTTTAAATCTCTTACAAATTCCTGTATCCAGATCATCACCAAAATTTTACGGATTGTTCCTTTGCAGGAGGGACACCTCTGATAAATGCTTAATTAAAATCCTTCCATAACGTTTAAAATCATCAACGTCTGTTTCCTGTGTTCAGTCCTAAAACATAACCTCCTGCGTGGAGTTCATAAAATATTTTGAAGCATAAACATTCTGAATTGAATTTTTTTCCTTGTACAGTCCAGCATTTCTTTCTAAAGTGGAAATGTCCTCCCTGCGTTTCCACTACCTTGCTCCACCAGCTCTGTGAGCAGACCACTCCACTCCTCCCTGAAGAGGTTGGCTCCCGTCAGACTGCCGTCTCCTCCGATTACACACAGGTTGGTGATGCCGCGCTCCACCAGGTTGTGAGCCGCCTTCAGACGGCCCTCGTGGCTGCGAAAGTCTTTGCAGCGAGCACTGCCGATGACAGTACCACCCTGATGACAGCAGAGCAAAAGTCAAGGAAAGAGCCTCAGGGACAAATCAACTTGCTAAGAGAAAATTCTGTCTCCTGCCTCTTATATATATATAAATTAGGGCTGCAACTAACGATTATTTTAAAAATCGATGAATCAGACGATTATTTTTTCGATTAATCGATGAATCGGACAAAAAATATTTTTTATATTAACCTCTTTATTCCAAAATAAACATTTTAGACAGAACAAACAAGCACACAAGTACAGGTTGCTCATTAACTTTACTGTTGCAATATGAAAAATAAATGTTTGTGTTAAAACTACGCAAACTTACATGAGAAATGTACCGTAGCTGTACATCCACAAAATATAGGGTACTTTGTTTCATAAAGCGAAAAAAGACAGGTAGTTTTGTTTTTAAAAGACCCTAAGGGGATCAAACAATAGGTCCCCCCCATTTCAACAAATTAGTTTTTTTAGACTAGAAGAGTTCTGCCTTTTAAGACAGGAAAGTATAGCAGTTAAAGTTGCTACTTGAGAAAATACTGAACCATAGAGATAAAAATAGCCCTGTGATTCAAATTATAAATTGTATTGGAATAAAAATGAGAGACAGATATTTACATGGGAATGTGGCATATAATTAATTGACATATTACTGATCTTGCTGGATTTTATTCTGCTTTACTTCCATAAATTGCAGGATCTTCTTTACTTTATCTTTGCCAGAAGATTTAAACTTTAAAAGCCTTGCCCTCATAATTTGCAAGTTAATTTATTTATAAAGAAAATATAAACGCTGCTTAAGCTAATTCAAATGAAATTAAAAGTAAAATAAGTAGCCAACCTTATCACTGTCTGTAACCTACTTACAAGGTAAGGAAAGCATCAGAAGAGCTACCTGAGAAACTAACGTTACGTTTCCCCACTTTAAAACGAAACAAACATGGTCGCTCACCCTGCTGATCAGCTCTCTTCACTGCCATCGATGGCTCCAACGTGTTTCCTTTTCAGGTGCTGCGTCATAACAGTGGTGCTTCCGTGCCATGTTCATTTGTTTTTACAAAAGTTGCATGTTACGACTTTTTTCGCTTTACAAAGCGCAGGCTATTTTAATTATTGTGATCAATTTGCGCCGTCAATCCCGGCGCATGCGCGCTTCATTTGCAATCCTGCGGCTCTGACTGCAACGCTGAGAGGGACTCCTGCGGGAGCGCCGCGGGAGAACAGGGTTGGGATGGGGGAGGCGCCCCACGGCAATGAAGACGGCGGCGGATGACGCATTAATCGCGCGACACAACTAATCGATGATGAAATTCGTTGCCAACGCTTTTAAAAGTCGATTTTTATCGACTTTATCGATTCGTTGTTGCAGCCCTAATATAAATACATCAGTTCAGATGAAGTTTGTTTCAATCTGAATATACAGTTTTCCACAGGTGATGGAGCTCCTGGTTAGAATCAGTGTTAATGCTTCTGATGATAGTTACCACTTGTAGCATGCTGGAGACACTTTCCCACGTTGCTTCTCTTATGTTGTCTCCCCCATCCACCATACCCTGATACCCCTGAGGGAAAAAAAAACAAGACAAAAGAAAAGATGACCACCCTTACAGTGAAAACAGGATTTATCCCATATACAAAGTAACCAACATAGGGTCTTAAAGGTCTTAAAGGTGTACAAACACCTATAAAAAGAGCTTTTTTTTGCCATGTGGAAAATATTACATCAGAATAAGTCAAACAAATCTGGTTAGCGTGAAATGTAAAATATCTGCAACAACCTGTGTGGGCAGCCTGCAGCATTAAACGGAAACTTTCATGAAGCACGTTTAGATTGATTTACAGCAATCACATTTTAGGTGCAGACCTGATATTACAGAAAGAGGACTTGTTAAACCTGAAATAACGCAAATGTTTTCCTCTAAGATTTTCCAGATGAATATATCTAGAAAGAATAGGTAGAATAGGGGTGAATACGGCCATTGAAAGAGGAGAAAATATGACATCTCCAAAAAGTATGATGAAAAATAATAAAAATAAAGCAAACCAGTTTGGGTAGATGTCAGCAAACAAGTACAGACAACTGAAGGAGATTCGGGAACTTCGGTCAAGTAATAATTGTGTTCTATAAGGAGGTAAATGTCTATATTTGGTTAAGTTAGATGCAGGCCTTTGCAAAAAGTCAATTCAATTAATTCATTAAAAGTTTTTTTAGAGGGCGATTAAAGAAAAAATTAATTTTTTTGTATAACAGCGCAATTTTGGCCCCCCGGAGCTTCCGTAACTGAAGTATTACTCCCACGATGCAGTTCATGGCTACCGGGGAGAGTGGGAAGAAGTGGGAGAATGAAAGAATAAAATTATTTGTTCTTTGGAACTGGTTTACGTGGGCTGGGCGATATAGAAAAAAAGCTTATCGATAAAAAAAAAATGCATATTGATCGATATCGATAATTATTGAAAAGATTTGAAACCATATTTTATGTGCAGCTCTGCCTGGACTTTTTATAATATTGCTAAATGATTTAATTTTGATAAAAAACACAAACACAGACCTTGAATTAAATCTTTATTTAACCAACTTTTTTAACCATAACAGAATTGTTTTAAAGAAAAATAACTTAAGAGACCTGAGTTATGTTAATAAATACTGACAAAGAATAAACTAAAGTGACCAGAAAAGTGACCAAAATAAATATAACAAATGAATAAATGCCCCCCCACCACCGCCGCCGCCCCCGTTTCCTGCTTTAACCTGAGTTATTACTTTGAAGTTGCTGGCCCCTCAGCATTTTTCTCTCAATTGTTAGAACTACGGTGGAAACTGCCCAGAACTGAAAATATATATATATTTTCCCGAAGATTCCTCGGAGGAGAGCCGCGCCGGGGCCTACACAGCTCGTACTCCTGCGGGTGTGAGCGGCTGAGATGATAAAAAAAAAAAAAGTTGGTTGTGTTATCAGACCTCGTTTTCACTGGTTCCCGACACATTTTACAGATGACTGTGGTTTGTTTTTTTGTCCGACTTGCCATGACCGAAATACTGCCAAACTGGCGAACTACAAAAACCCTTCTTTGAAACAATTTCCTCCGACTCTCCTTGCTGCGGCATCTTCATGTGCTCTGTGTTGTGGTTTGAGAGGGCGGCGCTTGGTGACGGCGTGCCTGGGTCCGCGATTGTGATTGGTTGGGAGGAAGCAGTGACTAGCATAAACCTACATGCTAGGCTACAATGAAAAGGAAGGAAAACTGCGTTTCTCTTTTATCGAACTTTTATCGACCCTCTTTTTTTCTATTGCGCCACAGGTCTATCGATCGATATATATCGTTATTGAATTATCGCCCAGCCCTAGATTTACGTTTGCTGCAACAAACATGGAGCAAAAGATCATACGCTGCAACATTTCCCAAAAGGCAGTCGCAGTTAAGGGCAGCAGACAACCTTTTTCAGAATCTTATAAAGAAAGCATCCAGTGGAAATATGTAAAACGCCAGCCTCTCAGCAAAAAAGAAACAAGAAACAGCCAACAATAGCCCAAACTTTAGCGCAAAGCACCGCATATGAGAGGAAAGGACCACGGTTAAAAACCATCACAGAAGGGCTCGCTTTGCACATAGCTAAAAACATGTTGCCCATATGTACCGTCAAGAAGACTTGACCTTGGACCAAACATCAACCGGAAAGGTTTGTGGAAGCTAGGGTGATTGGCAAGACGGTTAGCATTAGGTACAAAGATGGGACTTTTCTGATGGTAAAAAATTTGAATTTTTGTGCCTTTCTCATCATGGAACGTTTCTATAATTAATATGCTGGATTACTTTGGACTCATACGAACAAATGTAATATAAACAACCTAAGATTCAATTCAGTTTATTTATATAGCACCAAATTCACAACACATGTCATCTCAAGGCACTTTACAGTTTAACCAGATCATACAATCAAATTGATACAAAGTTTTCTATCTAAGGAAAACCAGTTGATTGCATCGACTCATTGACTCAAATACAATCCCTCACACTAAGCATGCTTGTAGCGACTGTGGAGAGGAAAAACTCCCTTTTAACAGGAAGAAACCTCCAGCAGAACCAGGCTCAGTGTGAGCGGCCATCTGCTGAGGCCGACTGGGGTTCAAGGAGACAGAAGCAGAGACACAAAAAGCAGCTGTAAAAGGCGGCCCCGTCCAGGGATTTATAATACGGCCTCAACAGTAGGAATTCGAAACTTTAGTTTAAAAATTCTGATTTAATATTAGGGCTGGGCGATAATTCAATAACGATATATATCGATCGATAGACCTGTGGCGCAATAGAAAAAAAGAGGGTCGATAAAAGTTCGATAAAAAAGAAACGCAGTTTTCCTTCCTTCTCATTGTAGCCTAGCATGTAGGTTTATGCTAGTCACTACTTCCTCCCAACCAATCACAATCGCGGACCCAGGCACGCCGTCACCAAGCCCCGCCCTCTCAAACCACAACACAGAGCACATGAAGATGTCGCAGCAAGGAGAGGCGGAGGAAATTGCTCCAAAGAAGGGTTTTTGTAGTTCGGCAGTCTGGCAGTATTTCGGTCATGGCAAGTCGGACAAAAAACAAACCACAGCCATCTGTAAAATGTGTCGGGAACCAGTGAAAACGAAGTCTGATAACACAACCAACTTTTTTTTTTTTTATCATCTCAGCCGCTCACACCCGCAGGAGTACGAGCTGTGTAGGCCCCGCCGCGACTCTCCTCCGAGGAATCTTCGGGAATTTCGGGAAAATATATATATATATTTTCAGTTCTGGGCAGTTTCCCACGTAGTTCTAACAATTGAGAGAAAAATGCTGAGGGGCCAGAAACTTCAAAGTAAAAACTCAGGTTAAAGCAGGAAACGGGGGCGGCGGTGGGGGGGCATTTATTTATTTGTTATATTTATTTTGGTCACTTTTCTGGTCACTTTAGTTTATTCTTTGTCAGTATTTAATAACATAACTCAGGTCTCTTAAGTTATTTTTCTTTAAAACAATTCTGTTATGGTTAAAAAAGTTGGTTAAATAAAGATTTAATTCGAAGTCTGTGTAGCAATATTATAAAAAGTTAAGGCAGAGCTGCACATAAAATATGGTTTCAAATCTTTTCAATAATTATCGATATCGATCAATATGCATTTTTTTTTATCGATAAGCTTTTTTTCTATATCGCCCAGCCCTATTTAATATACTGCTATATCTTTTTTTTAATGGGCGCTCATCCATAAAATGAACTTGGTGGTTGAATTGTGGAGAATCTAAGCTTTCTAAAGATGTATATATAACATGTCTATATAGGTTAAAGTTTCACCAGTGTTATTTTTAAGCGTACTGCTGTGTATAATGTAAATATGCACAACAGAGCTCCAGTAATCAGTTGGATGTTAGTAAGGAAAGTCGGAAAAGATTTTGTAATGCGAATAAAACATTTTTTAAAAAGCAGGGATATCACCAGGCCCTAGTTAGAAGTATTTTTTCATTAAGAAACATCTAATCCCAGAGAACCTTGGAGGAGACTTTCTGCTTGGCACAAGCTTGTTTATGTGAAGGTGGATGAAAATGGGAACAATTGCAAAAATCAGGCCGTTTGACCTAAGTCTTTTAGGCTACGTTCACACTGCAGACCTTGAAGCTCAATTACGATTTTTGTGTGAAATCTGATTATTTTTTTGCGTTGCTGTTCATATTTCCAAATATATGCGACTTGTATGTGATCTCCTGTGTAAACTGCATTCCTACAGCTAAAGTTTCCCGCATGCACAGTAGAGGACGCAATGACGTCACAAGCAAGCGTGCTCTATGTTTACAGAAGTAAACATGGAAGGTAGTGCTGGAGAACATCTAGCGATCTAACCCAACCATAAAAACTCAATCTTTCCAAGATGTTAAACATAAATCCTGCTCTCCGCATCATCGTCCACCATTGTTGTTGTTTTTCTTGCCGCTTCTGCGTAGCAAGAAGCAGAAGAGTGACCACTGTCGGGTGTTAATGGCGTTCAGGTCGGATGATGCGACGTGGCCGCATGTCGCATTTGAAAAGATCAGATTCGTATGGGATTCAGGACCACATAGCCAAGTGGCCTGGGTCGCATTGGAAAAAAAAAAATCAGATCTGTGTTTTTCAGACAGCCATGAAACGATCAGATTCAGGTCACATATGGGCAAAACAAATCAGATTTGGGTCACTTCAGGCTGCGGTGTGAACGTACCGTTAGTGTCTCCCAAAAAGTTGAAGATCAAAGGTTGTTTATTTCCAATTATATAAGCAAATTAGTTAAATAATTGTGTATTATTTAGGTGATGTATCACCCCAGAGTAGAGGACTACAAATCAGATGGCCACTAAAAGCTCAATTGTTTAATTTTCCTTTTACAGGTGGGCTTCTTTTTCCTGTGAAAAGTGAAGATCTATAATCCAATTAAAGATGAAAAAAAAAAAAAAGCTTTTTAAATCAGTGATTATGGTGTCATACCTTTGCTACATAAAAACCTAGAATTTCATCAGAGGTGTGCAGGAGAATTCACTTAATTAGTGCTGCTGTTTCATGTTCAAACTTTGTCCTTCCTGGTAGTGTGACCAGGAGGGATGCGGTGGAAGGGACAACAGCTAAAGCCTTAAGTCTCTTATGTAACGGCACACAGAGTGAGCCCATGCGGAGCGTCCAGCACACAGATGGACAGGGATCACAGTATGAGCTGCAGAACGTGAGTTCTCAAAGCTCGGCTTAGATCTGCTGTATGAGATATGTGTGTGAACGCTGATGAAACATGCCGATGACATGTGACTGTTTGAATTCAACATTCCCCAAAGTTATAGTTTAGCCTGATATTTGATTGAAAACATTGACAAATAATTTACAAACAGATGTGAGAGTATTTGTGTCTAGAGACTTTTTTTTATTATGATGACTCACCTCTTTAATAAAATAAACTTTAGCCCCCACGTACAGCCCCATTCGGACCACAGCTCGTACAGCAGCATTCATTCCTGCAGGGGAGAAAGAATTTAAAGAACCATAATAATAATAATAATAATAATGAACAACGAAGCAGCTTTCCCGTAAAGCAATGCAGTAAAAGGGGACAGAGCACATGTTAGCGCTTCAGCTCAAACTATTGATGTTTATAGTTGTTCGAGCCTGTCTGTTTCTTATTACAGCGCCAAAGCCTTTTATGGGAACAATGTTGTCCTACTCGTCCTTCACTCTCTCTCTCTCCGCTCCAGAGTGCCCTCATTAACGAAGAAACTCCAACGTGTGACTAAATGTAAGGGTATGCTTTGACAACAACCGAAACTGCTTTACTTACAGCAGGACAGACCAAAAGAAAGTGGCTGGAGCAGAAATAAATAAATGCATTTGTCGGAAACAGGTGGGCTGCTGGATCACTGTTGCCTAGCAACATAAAAGTTCAGGGTGTTGGACAGCAGGGGAGAAGAGACGCCAAAACAAGCTGAGCATCTATAGGGGTCTGCCAATGTTTTTAACTAGCATCTGTTTTATAAATCCTGTATATGAGTTTCTGAATAGATTAAAGTTTTTTTTCTGAAGGTTTTTAAGACATAACTAATTTACAGTCAAGTCAAATAGCTGACCATTTACAAACGTTGGAATTAAGCAGCGGCTTATGTAAGAGTGCACAAAAACCTATTGAGAAACGTCTCCCACTCTGGTGGTTTTCGATTCCCTATCCAAGCAGCCATCCTCCCATTCTGCATGACTGAAGCTTTCTCAGGCACAGTGGGTAAAAAGACCAAAGCCAGCTGAACAATGCCCTCCCACTGCTGTCATGCATATGCAACTATACTTTTTTTTGTGGTCTCCTCACAGTGTTTTTTTATTGTTGTTTTAATTAAATGCTTAAGGAAAGAGCAAATAACATAAAGAAAAAAGATAGAAATATACTTGATTTATGATTTACTCTTATAGGGGATCAAACGTCTATAAAAAGTCTACTTTTCCTTTCATAATGAACAACTCAAATCCTTTACAATCAATAATGCGACCATGGAGTTGATTAAAATCAGGGTAAGGACACATATCTTGATGCAAACAAGAGATAATCTTGTAGTTCTCTAATTTTCTATGGGATTCAAACTGATGCCTCTATTAAACACCATGAAATTCATCGGGTTTCAACTCCTTAGAGAAATGAAACATTAACTTGAAGGTCAGACATTGGAAAACAAATCCTTCTTAGAATTTCATGGCACTTTTTTTCTATTATTAGCTTTAATGTACGGAAGAGGATTAGGGCAACTGTAAAAATAAAAATAAAAAGTTGATAATTTTTTTTTTTTTTTATTCATTTATTTCAGTTTAACATGAGAAAAAAGTCAGAATTCTGAGAAAAAAAGTCAGAATTCGGAGAATAGTCAAAATTCTGAGAAAAAGGTCAGACTTCTGAGAAAAAAAGTCAGAATTCTAAGATTAAAGGCAGAAATCTGACTTTTTTCCCATATTAAACTGAAATAAAATGTAAAAATCAGTAAAACAGATGAGAATCAATAATAGAAACAGTTCATCTGTTATTTTACACCTTTAATCGTGAGGAATAAGGCTTAGCAGGAGGATAAATGGTTGTAAATTCAAATAGGGACTCCTTCGTGGTTGGGCGCATTTTCATTTCAATCAATAAGAGATGAGGCTGTGGGTCACGTGACCAAGAGTTTCCTCTGTGACGTAGATCAGACAGGGTGCCGCTCATCACGTACACAGGATGCAGGCATCCAGCTGCTGGCCCACTCTGTGCCACCAAAAACCACAGCTCTCATCTTCCTCAATCTAACCTCAGCCTTTTCTGGGAGCTGGTGGCAGCCGCTGTTCTCTTAAAAAGTTAAAGCACCAAAAGATGAACGTCTTCCTGGACCTGTCGCTGCTGCATCACGTGAGGAGGAAAAGGCAGCACACAGCTCGACCTTGACATCTCTCTAGGAGAGTTTGAGGATGCGGATATTATCAGTTATCACGCCATGTTAGCACCCCAGCTAACTGTTTCCCCTTCCTGGATGATTCAACATCATGTTTTAATTTCTGAGCCCCTAAAGGGCCCACTGCGCAAAGCACTGCTGCCTAAACGTAGCTTTCCTCACGACTAAAAACGCAGCATCACCGGCTAGAGGGGGTGTATATTCGCCCTCTACGGGGTTGTCTGCACTAAAGCACAAAAAAACTATAAAAACGGTGTCCGTGAATGCGACAACTTACCTTGAGCATCTCCTCCGCTCGTGAGCACAGCGATGGCTTTCCCTGCTCCCGACAGGTTCTCAAAAAATATCTTCTTGCTGTCTTGCTGCGCCATTTTTTCAACTGGTTAATATTTATCCAAGTCGAAGTGGTTAAAAGTCACCACGCGCTTATTGTACCAGGTGTACCGAGATGTGATGAAGGGCAGCAATCCTGAGAGCGCTTTCTGCCGATAGTATGGCCTCTCTGTCCCCTGTTCCGCGTCGGACCGGCGCAGACAGCGGTGGAATGATTGGCAGTCCGGAGAACCAGTCACGTTCTCGCTCTGTTGCCTCATCTTCATTGTAAGCCAATCAGACGACAGATATCTAACTTCTAGACGGGATGAGCAGTGGAAGGTGCGTGATTCGATCTGAATGTGTTAGATGAGGTGTAAACCCAACTTTAAAACGAAGTTAAGGCAGCTTTGAATCATCAGTTCTGACGCTATTACTCATAGATGTCCCCCCCCCACTCGTTTGGTCTCTTTTTCGGTTCAGTTTAATTGAAAAAACACTTTTTATCCCCTCTCTAAAAAAAATCCCCTAAGTCTATTGTGTAGTATGTAATATTATTTTCACGCATTTTGTTTGGTATGTTACTTCTCTGCCCAATGGCCACTCTAGATAGTAAAGGGCCCCAAAGCGTATGTGGATATATGGTGTTCAACTTACAATTATGTAAAAAAAAAAATGTTGGCACCTCCGGATTTGTTCTATTTAATTGTTGTTTTTTTCCATGAGAGTTATTAAAATTTCCCATATTTTGGCACATACCTCTTTATTACCTTTGCTTACATAATAAAAAAGCAGGCAAAAATTGCACATTTTAAATAACTTCATACAAAACTCAAAACATGGACACTACAAAACACATCCTTTCAAAATTTTGGAGAACTAACTTTGTTTCAAGCACATTTTTGTCGCCTAATCCCAAAAGTGATCACAGGTGTGGGCAATGTCAAAATCACGCCCGTTATCAGATAAGAAGGAGAAAGATCGGCTCAGTCTTTGGAATGTATGGTTGTGTCTTTTTGAAGGAGAAGAGAGGACTTACACCAGATTGTGGTGAAACATTTACAGCTTAAAGGTCACAAGTCTATTTTTAGAGATCTCAGTGTCCTATTGTCAACAGTGTGCAACATAGATAAGAAAGTTACAACCCATGGCTCAAAAAATAGCATAGCTGGATGCATAATTGATGAAAGGTTGCAACCGAGGATAGTCTGATTGGTGGATATTTGGCATCAAACAACTTCTAAGAAAAATTCAAACTTTCCTGCAGGCTCACTGCACATTTTCAGTGTGAATGATCTTTCAATTAATTTGTCAAAATGTATGTATATAAATTAAATTCTGGAGAAAGTCTTGTTGACAGATGAAGGCAAGATATTTATTTTTGGTAAAGCATGTCCTTCTACCCAGAAAATGGATTAGATATACAAAGAAAAGAAGCATACAGTCAAATATGGTGAAGGTTCAAAGATGTTTTGGGGGTAGTTTATTGCCTCAGACACTGGGTGCCACTGTCCAGCAGGATAATGACCCTGAACATAACTCAGAAATCGACAACAAATTAATGGAAAGGGCACTGAGTTCTGATGTGGCCAGTAATCTGACTGTATCCAAATCCATTTAGATATCTGTGGAGATATTACATAACATAACACATCTAGAATACTTTGCAGAAGAAGAATGGTCCAAAACTCCAGCGAAGATGTGCAAAAAGCTTATTGGTGGTTATAGAAAGTGATTGCTCTCATTTCTTTTTTCCAAAGGTTGTGGAACCTAATATTAAGTTGAGGGGGAGCAGAATCTTAAAGGATCTATTTTTTTAGTTTTGTGCAATGCACGTCAAATTTACATTTTTATTTCTCTAGTTCCTACATGTTTCCCATACACACAAAAATAATGGACAGATCTGTAGCTGCATTAAATTTCTTGGAGAAACTCTTACTTTGATGAAAAAATAAATCACAGGTGTTCACAATTTTCTGAATAAGTAAATAGATTAAATGACTATATGTTTTATCTAATAGCATTGGAATGTTTTCTTGAGGTTTAAAAAGTAGAGTTCACTAGATATTAATGGTAAAGAAAAAGAAATAAATATAGATCTGCATGACTAATGCTGATGTGATTCTTGACCATCTGTAAACCCTGCTGCTCTTGGGGCCTCCTGCTGGTGAGGGGCCCGAAGCTCTGCTCTGAACTATTAATTATTCAGGCTCTAGGCTAAATGAAATATGAAACAGTATGCAGAGGTAAAACTAGAAGTTTACATGCAGTATATAAAAAGACATACGCTTTTTTTGTCACTGATAGATATGAAATCTGAATAAACATTTCCTGTCTTAAGGTCCATTAGGGTTACCAAAATTATTCATATTTTCTAAATGTGAAAAATAATGAGTGATCTTTTTTTATTTTGTTTTTACTGTCTTGTTAATAATAATACTATTAATAAATATTATTGATATCACATTGGAGAAATGTACATCTGCATTAACCCATCCCCTTGAGGAGCAGTGTGCTGCCATTGATGAGGAATACCTACATTTGTTGTTAATATTTGGCACTCTTTCCAATGGGCGGTTCTAGGCAGGGGCCAAAGGGCCCAGGCCCCATTGGGACCCCTTTAACAAAGACTTAACGCAATGGGAAGGACCATTCTGAATGGCTGCTGCTGTAAATGCAGGAAGGCATCTATTTCAGTGTTTCAGTATCAAAAGAACATCCTGATTTTTACTTTGGGGAGATGATGGAAGCTTTGCTCATCTCATACTGATGTTTAATGGGGAAACGGAAGGGAGTCGCTCTGCTCTTCTACTGCAGACTTGGGCTACTGCTGCGTCTGAGGCTTTGCTAAAGACAGTAAACTAAGAGCAATCTGTGCTATTTTGTGTTGTCACCAAAATCTCCAAGATGTAAAAAGTATGCTTAGTCAATAAAGGGGTCTGAAAAGTTGCTAAATATAGCTACAAAGTTGCTAAGTTGGAAACAATGGCTCCAATACTGCTGGGCCTGCAGTGGGTGTGCCTTTGCTTAATGTAGCTGCATGATAAACATGAGGCTGCACTTTTATGCACACCAGAAAAAAAGCCTAAAACACAGGATTATTGATACCCCAATTCAATGGTAGTGCTACAGTGCAACATAAAATGTTGATTGACTATTTAAACTTGTGGAGCAATATATTTATTATAATATGTTTAGAAGAAAATTGGAGAAATTAAGATTAAATCAAATCTTTAAGTCAATTCAGCACTGATTTCCTCCATGCCACTTGAAATAAAAATTTAAGACCAAATTCACAAGAAAAACCTGCTTGCGACAATTTAACCCAAAGGTTTATTTTAACATAAACCACTGCACTAATGTTTCAAATTTTGAAAAGCTTCCCATACAGGAAGAAAGCTAAAAACACACAAATGACAGATATATTTTAACAATTTATTAACTGAATTCACAAACTTTGTTTTAGCAGGGAACAAAACAATTAAGTTTTAAAGCCACAACATAACCAGTGCTAAGTCTTTTTTTCAGCTATTTTTCTTTGTATCGTTTTCTTAGTATGTTTGATTTGCTGATAAGTGGAGGCGTTGCAGAGACAAGGGTGGAACAAAACTGAGAAATACCGGCTGTTTCTCAGTAACTCGATTTGGACGCTTTGTGTTTCGTGCTTCGCATGTGCGACTCCACTGCCTTAATTCCCATCGTTCTGAGCTTGAATCGCTTCTTGCACAAAATTAGTGATGTTATGAGATGAGCCGAGGCTTCGAGGCGTGTGTCGAGTAATGGAGGGGGCGTTTCCCCGAAGCGCGTGTCGAGGCGTGATTCATTTAGAGGAGGGGCCAAAATTGTTGACGTCCGAGGCCTCGCTACCGTGATACCACGTGACCGCTTCGGTAAGTGGTTTGGGATGCGCAAGAATTTTGACAGGCATCTAAACAGCCTCAGTGTTCAGTCAAGATGTGGGAGTTTGGAGGAGAGTTGCTGTCAGCTGGATAAAGTTTGGATAGATTCTAAGAATAAATTGGTTGTTTTTCCAACCAGTCTAGTTGCTTAAAGCTAATTTGGTTAGAATAAACAATATAATGATCAAAATTTGAGCAAACCGCCAGACAAAGCCAGTGTTAACATGTCAGTGTTAAGAAGTATTTTCTCCCATTTCATACTATCTACATGAGTGGCGTCGTCTGTAAGAGACAGGCTCTCACTCTAGAGCAGAGATCTTCAACAGGGGGTCCGCGACCCCTAGGGGGTCCCCAGAGGTACTGCATGGGGGTCGCGAAAGTTTTGGTTGATTAGACTTTTTTTTTTATACCCCCCCCCCTGCAATTTTTCCCCTAATTAAAATGTCTTTAAATCCACATTAACATTAATTCAACACACTGCAGTAAACAGTTAAGTGGAGGCAGAAGATGTCTTTCAGTCATCAATGCCAGTGGCTGTTCTAGACCATATGTACCAGGGGGCCAGCTTGGTTTTCCTGGGGGCACAGAAAAGCATGAAATAAAAAAAACAGGGCAAGGGATTCAACTATATTAAGGTTTAATATATTATAATATATAATAATATATTAGGTTTAATCAAAATTATATTTCTTATTAGGTCAATATACATTCATAATTTAGGAATTTTATATATTTTTGACTTAATTTAAGTTAAAATTACAGTTTTCTATAAAATCTGAAATAGAACAAAAAAACTGATGCATTCAGTTTTAAACATTAGAGCAATTTCTTTTGAAAAAAAGAAAACTGGGATCCAATCTCAATATGGATCTTTCAAGCTGGGCACCGTTTCATTCACAACACCTGTCCATTCAACCAGGAATCAGAAATACTTTAATAATCCCAGAGAGAAATTTTATTACATTACTCCATCTGTAATAGAGTGACTATAGGACCATTTGATATAACACAATTTCATACTATATATATTTAGGGGGTCCCCGCTCCATCTCACCATCAGTTTGGGGGTCCTTGGCCTGGAAAACGTTGAAGACCCCTGCTCTAGAGGTTGATGGTTCAAGACTTGTCTTTTGAAAGTTGCGATTAAACTTAATTATTTTGGCTGATGAGACTAATTTGCGTTGTTTTGCCCGAGTAAAAATATAGATAGGGAAAATTAGCTTGGTTTAGTCAAAAGATTGGTTGAACACAACTTCCAACCTGATTAAAACCAAAAAAACGTGGAAAAACTATCATGTTTGAATAAAAATGACTAACACCTTTCATTTAGTTCATCATTGCCCAATTTGCACAAAAACTTTCACTGTCTGCTTGAGTTTATTTCACTAAAATGGCAGAAAAACTGTGCACCTTAAATGATTGTTCTAAGAAATTTTACACTTAAAAAAAACGACCTGCGAAAGACTGATTTAAGACCTGTTAATACCAATTAAGGCCTTAGTTTTATTTTGAAGAATTCAATGCCTTTTAAGACTTTTTAAGGACCGGCGGGAACCCTGCATGAGGATATCTTTCAGCCAACACCAAGCCTCAGAAATCTGTATCGGATGTAATGTAGTGTATTATATACACTGTACTTAATCTGTATTATTTTTTGTATTTGTATTCTTTATTTTTTTTTTGCTTAATTTTAACTTAATTTAACTTAATACTTTTTTGCCCTTTAAGCTGCTGGTAACCTTAATTTCCGGAGGGAGTCTTCCCAAGAGATCAAAAAAGTACTGTCTAAGTCTAAGAAATGTAGTCCGGTGCATCCCAACTGCACAGGTTGTAAAACAAAACATTGGGTGGGAGTTTCTACAGGAAGTAGCACCTGTTTAGGTCCACCTTGAAGGATCAACAGCTCCTTGACAACCATTGGCTGGTAGACTTTTCCAAGGAGGATACTGAGGGCCTCTTTACACCGTTGACGCACATCTGTGCCAAGTGGCTGTATCAGGAAGGAGAGGACAGAATAGAAAATGACAGAAGAATAAAGGTGCAGGGAGAAGTAAACTCACCTGGTCGTCCTTTCGCTGTGGCTCATAGCCCAACTGGCACAGCGCTGCCATGACGTCCCCCAGATGTCTGCCGAACACCAGCATGGCCAGAGTTGCCAGCTCCGCCACCTGCAGCAGGACTCTGGTTGTGGTCAGCAAACGATGTCCCACGGGAGGCGGAGCCTCCTTCTGGATCAGTTCTTTCACCACAGCACCGAACGCCGACCTGCGGCCAAGTGGGACGCCGACCCCTGTGGACAGGTATGGACAGAGCCCCAGAGAGACCACAAACTGCAGGGCGGAGCTGACTGTCTTCTGTTGGGAGACGCTAAGGACATCGGGGGAGAGCTGCAGGGCCATTTCAGGTGTACGGACTTTTCCTTAATAAATAAAAAACCCTAAAGCAGCGGGTAAAAAAACCCTAAAAGCAGAAAGAAACAAATTAAAGACAGAAAGCCATCAGACAGGTTGACAGGGAAGAGACATTGCTGCCTCATCAACCTACAAGAAGATGGAAAAACATTTTAAAGCCCGACAATGACCAGAAGAAAACATGTCAGACAGCAGCGGAAAACTTAGTGACAAATGACAGAAGCTCAGTGACTCCATGTTTACAGGCTCACCTTTCTGACAGCAGTTTACCTGAGATTCTTAGGAAAAGCCAAAGCCTCTTCCACAGCCAACATATTTTTATATGATAACTTTAATGTAAAACTGTAATCATGTTGACAACTTTCAAATCTCTGTTAAATTATTTAAGTTAAATTTCTAAAAAAGGGTTTATACAGGAAGGAGGAACTGTAATTTAATGCTTCTAGAATTTCCTTCCTTCATCTGGATGGATGGAAATGTGTTCACCAAATGCATATTGTTTGAAAATGACATGAAATGTGTGAATGCTATGACCACAAAAGAGCGATGCTGTACTAACTGTGTATACAGTTTTGAAAATGTCACAACTGATTAGTTAGTGACTGAAAGAAACTAAAAGTCGGATGAGGTCGCAGGATATTTTAAATGAGCAGCAGATGTCGCCATGCGTCAATGGGATCATCAATCACCCTATCACGCCACAATATTGTCACACCTTGTTCTTGACAGTCAATAAATGGGACATTTAGGAATCAGATGGTTTTGTGGAACTTTATTTTTGTGGGGAAATCAATATTATAATGTAAATAAATTCTGATATCTGGAAAAACAGCAAAGATAAACCCACACAGTTTTCTATTATTAAATTGGTTTCTGATAAATAGGTTTTGTAAGTTTTTAACTGAATGCCTTTTTATTATCTTTTTAGCTGTAGGCCTATTAAATTGATAGTTTTTTCCCCTGTAATTTGGTCTGAATTTTGCTTGCTCTGGTCATTTGAAGTCATTCAAAGAAAACAAATATGGTATTTACTGTATATTGGGGGGTGAAATAATTCAGGTAGATTTTATAAAGTATACTCTACCAGATGACTATAGTGTTGATCCATACTAAAGACAACAAAGATCACAAAAAAAAAAAAAAGACTACTGCCATATATTTCTTTGCACGCATTACACTGATGGTCTGGCTATAAAAACTCCATGCACGGATCATTGTTCTCCTCTGTGCATTAGGTTACGTAATGCACTTTGGTTCATGAGGCCATCTCAGGTCAGACCAAGCTGCGGTCCAATATAATGCACGACAGTTGAGGCCAATGGTATTTTTTAGTTTCTGACACTCTGAATCCGGTGAACTCAAAAATTTTCAAATAAATTGGCAGACTGGTGAAACCATTTCAGGTGCTACATGTGACCAACTGGTTGAAAAGGTTTTTGTAATTTAATACATATTTTTGTATTGACAGTTAGCTAACTTCGAAGGCTACCTCTCAGGACGTATATACTAAATATATATATAAATATTATATATATATATATATATATATATATATATATATATATATATATATATATATATATATTAGGGATGGGACGATTTATAAAAACCGTCCGGTTCGATTCGCGTGTGTTTCGTTCGGTTCATGCGCTGCTCCTTTTTCTCATAGGCGAAGCGTTTACACTCCAGAGCAGAAGGTGGCGGTACTGCGACCAAAGCCAACCACCAGTAGTAAAGAAGAAGAAGAAGAAGTGAAGCAGCTTAGCCGGGTGTGGCAGGGAAAAAAATCAGTTGTTGTGGAGAATTGTTTTGGAATGGCGAGTGGGAAAGAACAGGAGTTGGAAGACGCGCCAGCAGCACTTTATAGGTCTGCTGTATGGGACCACTTTGCATTAAGAGTGACCTACGATGACGGCGGAAAGAAAGTTGTGGATAAAAATGCAACAGTGTGCAAGCATTGTGCAACACGTTTTGTTTATGCTAACAGCAACATGACCGACATGTCATGCTAACCCCAAAATCCCTCATACTCTGTCAGCAACCCCCGCTGCGCTCCAGACCGGCTGCTCAAAGCAAAGCCTACAGCCTCCACTGTGGCTCCCGTCCGCTCCGCTCTGAGTCCCTTGGAGATGGTAGAGAGCATGCGCGAGATGATTAAATTCAAATCAGCAAAACATACGGAAATGATTCAGGGTTTCCGCGGATCATTTAAAATAATTACAATCCATTATTTTTTAGGGGAATTTTTTCATTAATTTCATAAATTTTTATGGGATTTCGGTGTAACAATCAACATATACTGGATCGAACCGAACCGAAAACCGTGACCACGAAACCGTGAATCGAACCGAGGATTTTGTGAACCGTTCCACCACTAATATATATATATATATATATATATATACATACATACAGTTGAGCTGTTCTATGGTTCGCAGTTATGCAGTAGGAACACTGTGGTAGTTCAACAGAATCTGTCCAACTCTGGGCCAACTGGAGCAGGAAGGCTTATTTGGAGGAGGCCCCCTGACTAAAGCTCACCTAGGGCCCCAAAATGGCACCACTGGTGAGAACCTAAGGATTGACAGTCTGTTTACTCTTAAGTTAAAGCTGTCATTTTGAAGCAGGAAAGAAGGTAGTTTTTGATTAGCCGTCACTGTTATTATGTATAACAATAGGTTTGCTGTTAGATGCACAACAAAATAAGAATGGAAGTATCTAGAGCAAAGCCATGCTGCTTGGAAGAGCTGTGTCAGATTAATATTATTGAATCCATAACATTTTCATGTTTGTAATGTTAAAAATGATACTGGGATGATTTTGATCATTAAGGGATTCAACAGAAAGAAGCAGAGGGGATTCCAGTGTCTTCGGATGCCATCAACATTTTCACATGCTCATTACTCAACACTGTAAGATGGAAATATATCATCAATTATTGCTTAATACTGTAGATCGGAGAAGGAAACCAGAAACTTGGCAAAATCAATGTTTCTTTATTGCAGCTATGACTGAAAAACTCCCTTTTCTTGGTATCAATTTTCTTCTAAAGTAGAAAAAAATGAAAACCTCTGCTAAGAAATATGACAGTTTAAGTATTATACACATTCTTTTCTCTCTGTGACCCTGCTCAGATTGAGCAAATGCAGGGTCTCATCAAGTATTTTAGGAAGGGGGTAATGTCACATGATCACCTGCAATGTCACATGATGACTCTCAACGCCCAACTTTCTACCGTTCTAAATCAAAGACGACTATTTGTACAGTGTGTACATATTTACAACATAATCAGTTTTTTAATAGCTTTATTTTAACCCTTTGCATGAAACTCTTTGCAACAAAAAAAACTGATAAAACATTGATAAAATAATATGTTGTGATGGTTATTTCTTCTTTGCTATGGTTTTTTTCTTTGACTCGGCTTTTTCCTTTGACTCTGCTTTTTCCTTTGACTCTGCTTTTTCCTTTGACTCTGCTTTTTCCTTTGACTCTGCTTTTTCCTTTGACTCGGCTTTTTTCTTTTCCTCAGCTTTTTTCTTTTCCTCCGCTTTTTTCTTTTCCTCTGCCTCCCAGTCTGCCACGATCTTTTGATGGTCCACGATAAAGTCCCTGATCTGAGGAAGAAACACACACAAATCAGAGTCTGTTATACTCATTTTCACTATGTTCTGTGAGGGAAGTCACCTTCACCAGCTGCTGTTCAGGCTCCACGTCCCCATCTACTTCCTCCCCAAAGATCGTGACATAGAGGTCAAGGATCCCAAGTGCAATCTCAATCTCCTCCAGTTTTTTATTTGAAGCTGTTTCCTGGATTTTCTTCCACTCCTTTTCCTGTAGAAAACAAACGACACCTGATATTTTTAAAAACTTTTTCATTACTTGGCTGTGATGAGGAACTTTAAGGTGCTTTTATACCCATTTCTGAGCTTCGGAGCGGGCCTCTTCCAGTTTTTTGTTGAGCTCGACAAACTGGATTACCTCTTGACGGCGTAGGTGGTCAAACCGATCCTTTAGGGTCTGCAGGGTTTTTTCCTGCTCCTCCTGTTCTTTCTGGATCTGAGCCCCCTTCTCAAACAGCATGTCCCTCACATAAATGATGTGATCCAAATGTTGCGTGAGTGCATCCATATCATCAAACTGCAAAAAAGCTAGGTATAAATAATCAGGGCAAAAACAAATATTGCATGGTATTGCACAGTTAGAAATTCATTTAAGAGGTTTTAATTCGCAGACACTGACTATGTTTGCTACCTGTTTAAGAAACTGCATTATGTACTGTACAGTACGGATCCAGGCTTATACAGTTTTCCCTGGACGTGTGTGCATGAATGTTTGCATCCTGTCTGGATTGATGCAACCAGCTGATGGTGTACCCTGCCTCCGACAGGCAACTTCAATTAAACATCCCTGAACATTTTGACTCATGTAGTTTTATTTTATTCCCCTCTCAACCATGTGTTGCATCTAACTTGGAGATACTGTTTTTGCACAAACAAAAAGAGATGTGAATGGGGATAAATATGAGTCTATACAACTTCCTTGGCTCCCTATTTCGACTATGTGCTGCACTTTAGTCAACCAAAATCCTGGACGATTTTGAAATTCCCCCCGGACATTTCTTTAGGTCTGAAAAGTAGGACATGTGCAGGAAAAAGAGCACGTCTGGTCACCCTATCTTTGCTACTCTGGCTGCGCGGTGGAAAAAGTGGGTCTGATGTGCGTTGGGCGCAGCTACCCTATACTTTCTTTGCCTGTAACAATGACAGCTATATTTGCTGTGATCAGTGGGTGAAAAGTAATTTGAATCTATTTAGAAGTGAGAAAGTCCACCGCATAAACATTGTCAGTGCAGTCAGTTCATCCAGTTTACCATCCTGCCTTCAAATATTATTTCTGGAATAATAAGGGATAAGGAATCCCATTCAACAGCAGCCTATGGCCCAGTCGCCCCCTCACGGTTTGCGGCGGCAGCTGGAACGCGTTTTTCATGTACGTAATCCAAACTGCAGGAACCAGGATAATAAAAGCGAACATGCTTTGCCGGCAGATTTCAGCATTTTAAGTTAATTTAGGCGTTAAACTGTTTCAGAGGAGTGATCATAGCGCTCTGCATCTTCATTATTGCCTGTCTTCCTGCCAGCTCCGAAATCAGCGACACGCTGCTCCTGCTGCTCAAGACGCACTGCAGACAGCATGCGCGTTCATGTGCTTTGAAGGCGTGGTTTCGAGGGGTGGTCTGGAGGGAGAGGCATGGTTGTGTATGTTCAAAAATATAGCTTGCGGGAACCATTTCACAGCACGCTATACAGCCCCTTTAAGCCAGTCATCAGTGCCAAGAGCGTGATCATTTTCTGAACTAGATCTGCTATTTTCACAACTTTCTTGAGACACTTTTTTATAAAGTAGGGCATTAATTCATAAAAAGGTTTATTTTATTTTTAGAAATCCGTTTTCTGCTAATCAGCAATGATGAACTGCATAGCAGCATTGTTTCTCTAACAATTATAGTATCTAAGGCACGAGCTGTCAGTCTGTTAAAGCTACAGTGTGTAACTTTTAGCGACATCTAGCGGTCAGACTGCAGCAACATGAACATTTCCCCCCCACCGCTTCTCACCCCCAACAGTACGGCGAGCGTTACGGGACAAAATGTCTTCCACGACGTCCGCATCACCTACCTTCTTAAGTGATGAGGTTTGTTTACATAGATAATTGGGGGGCCACATGCCGAAGGCATGGCCCACCTACTACTATCTCACATATTTATTCCGCGTATTATTATTATACTAGCTTATCGTTCTCCTCGCCACCAAAACGTTGGCTCGTAACTAGTCACGCACCATTTGTCGGATCAGTGGAGCAGCTGAAATGTTAGAGTGTGAGGTGGCCGTTTTTTTAAGACCAAAAAACATTTTAAACTCGCCCTCACGGCCACATATTTATAGCTAGAGTCACAATTTTTGGTCAGTTTGTAGACTGAAACCTTTGGACTCACACAATGTCTTGGGAATTACGGTAGGATTAATACTTTTCCTTAAAAACCCTCCAGACCGACCTAAAGTCGATGAGAATCAGAGCATTTTTCCATTGGTTTTGGAGCAGCAGTCGGGAGAAAAACGAATGAGACTATGTGTTTTCAACTCGTCATAAATATTGCTCTGAATGACACACATACACCAAAGTTGGTATAGTTGAAGTCGAGGGATGGCTGACGCTCACGGTGAAAAAATCTTTTGAATAACTCATACGGTTTTTGCTCAGCAGTCGTTTGTTCGGAGGGTATATTAAACACCTGAAAGCTGGGTGAGAGAGCTGCTGCAGCTAGCTCAATTAGAAGCTCAGGTGTGACAAACCGTTTTTTCTTTTTCTTTCTCTTCCCATTCAGGTTGTAGATGACCTACAGCCATGAAAGTTACTCCAATTGAAGACAAGATATAGCTGTCGCTTAGATAAAAATAATTTTTCAGATACCTTTTACAGTTTTTACTCAGCAGTCGTTTGTTCGGAGGGGTGCTTTAGCAGCTAAAAGGTGAGTGAGAGTGAGGTGCTGCAGTTAAAATAAAGGGAGGAGCAGGTGGGACCAACCATTTTGTTTGTGCTTCGTTTTTGTCATGATGCGATGGTTTTACTAGCCCATATGCAGACTCACAGACACAGAGGGAGGATTAAAAGTCCAATATTTATTGGAACTCAGAAGAATCACAGGTTCAAGGCTCAGACAGGCATGGTGGCACAGGTAAGACCAACGATCCAGCACAGAGAGAAAATCACATACAGCTCCTTAATTAGCAGAATGTCAAACAGCTGATCAAGCTGAGTCCAAGCTCCCCAGACTTGGATCCACGGCGCCCTCTGGTGGGCAAAGTCCCGGATCTTGACAGTACCCCCCCCTCAAGGGCGGATTCCAGACGCCACAAAGAAAAAAAAAGAAACGACTCGCCCATGGAGGGTGAAGGGCGAACCAGGGATGCCAGGAAAAGTCTCAGGTGGCCGGCCATGAAACCGGCAGCAGAGCAGAGACTCACAAGCTGCAGAGGCCTTGGAGGAGGACGTCACCTCCGCTTCAGCAGGAAGCACCGGGAGAAACTCTGTCTCCGCTTCAGCACGAAGCCCCGGGAAGGACGCCGTCTCCGCTCCCGCAGCTCTGCAACAGGTCCGCCCACTACGGCTCCACTTCCAGAGCAGAGGAAGCCGTCAACTACGGCTCCACCTCAGGAACAGAGGAAGCCACCGACTGTGGCTCCACCTCAGAAACAGAGTGATCCACCGATGTGGCTCCACCTTAGGAGTCTCTGGAAGGCGCAGAGCAGGCTCAGGGGTCTAGCCAATGGTGATTTCATCACTGCAACGGCTCCTAGCAGGCGGGCAGAGCCCGCCATTGGTGATTTCATCACTGCGATGGCTCGTAAGCAGGACGGCGGAGCCCGCCAACTGAGCTTTACCCACTGCGGTTCAATATGGACAACCCATATTACCCTTGTGCATCATACGCTGTGCACGTCTATTTCCCAGATTTCAGCACAAGTGGCACACAGCTCTCTTTGCCCATGACCTAGCCCTCTCTCCTTCCCTCAGCAGCCCTCAAAGGCTTAAACAGTCGGTCTGGGGAGCCCCGACATCATTTGCCAGGGCCGTATTTGCCCGGTTCCCCAGACGAGCAGTAGGTGGCCCCCCTCAAAATTTCTTTAGAAATGTTCTAGTTTTACAGATAGTATTTCATTAGTCTGTGTAGGGTATAGATTTCATGTAGACTTAAGATAATAAATATACCCGTAATTTTTTCTACATCGTTGTGACGTTTTGGCGATCTCGCAATCGCTAGTTTGTTGGCTCTGCGCTGACGTAGCGAGAAGATGTCTGCCTCCATGGCTGCGAGACCCGCTCCTATGTAATTATAAATAACGAATTCTAAGGCAACGCAAATATTAAGGTTAAGAGGCTGAGCTCGTAGATGACGATAAATAACATAGTTATGTATAATATATTACATTTCTGACTGTGTATCCCTGTAATTATTACACAATGTAGCTTTAAAGAAGCGGTCCCCAACCACCGGGCCGCGGACCGGTCCGTGGGTCATTTGGTACTGGGCCGCACAGAAAAACAAAACAAAATATATATATATATATATATTAGGGCTGGGCGATAATTCAATAACGATATATATCGATCGATAGACGTGTGGCGCAAAAAAAAGAGGGTCGATAAAAGTTCGATAAAAAAGAAACGCAGTTTTCCTTCCTTCTCATTGTAGCCTAGCATGTAGGTTTATGCTAGTCACTACTTCCTCCCAACCAATCACAATCGCGGACCCAGACACGCCATCACCAAGCGCCGCCCTCTCAAACCACAACACAGAGCACATGCAGATGTCGCAGCAAGGAGAGTCGGAGGAAGTTGTTTCAAAGAAGGGTTTTTGTAGTTCAGCAGTCTGGCAGTATTTCGGTCATGGCAAGTCGGACCAAAAACAAACCACAGTATGTGGTTTGTATTTATTTGTTATATTTATTTTGGTCACTTTAGTTTATTCTTTGTCAGTATTTAATAACATAACTCAGGTCTCTTAAGTTATTTTTCTTTAAAATAATTCTGTTATGGTTTAAAAAGTTGGTTAAATAGAAGTCTGTGTTTGTGTTCTTTATTAAAATTAAATCATTTAGCAATATTATAAAAAGTCCAGGCAGAGCTGCACATAAAATATGGTTTAAAATCTTTTCAATAATTATCGATATCGATCAATATGCATTTTTTTTTATCGATAAGCTTTTTTTCTATATCGCCCAGCCCTAATATATATATATATATATATATATATATATATATTTTTTTTTTTTTTTTTTGCGGTATCCTCTCCCAATCATCAGTCGGTGCATCTGTGCCTCTTGTCACAGGTTAATTCAGTTCAAGACTAATCCTACCTATAACATCCTATCCTAAAAAAGGTTGGGAACCACTGTGTTAAAGAATCTGATTGTTATTTGAAATTGTAAAGCTTATCCGTTTTATGAAGTGCAACATAAAAACTGACTGAAACTAGACTAATACCTTTCTGGGTTTTAGTTGACAAAAAAAAAAAAAAAACGACTAAAACCATCAGATATAGTTATGACTAAAACTAATAAGTCATTATATCTAAGATGGCTGTCAAAAACAACACTGCTAAGTCGCTTTTTTTACCTGCTCCTCGTTGGGAGCGAGGTTTGTTTACCTCCTGCATTTGTATTTTACCTGCGTAACCAAGTGTTATTTTGTATGTTCATTCATATGAACCAAATACTGCCACACATTAGATTAATTCTGCATGATTTACAATGAATTCTGCATTTACTCTAAACCACTTTGAAGTACCTCGGAGTGCTGGAGCACGCGCTCCATCAAATCTTTGTAAGGTTTATATTTGAGGGCCTCAAGCTTCATTTCCTCGATCCTCTTCTTCATCTGGGCATTCATCTCCTTCTGCCTCTGAACTTTGGCCTCCATTTCCCTCGCTTCCTCCTCCTCCTTTTCAGTCCTCTCCGTTAAGGCTTTGGTCTCTTCCTGCTAAGATGAAAGTAATGATAGTTCATTCATTATGATATTCTTCAATAAAGTTCCATACACTCATTTAAAAATTTGTGTTTCTTCTAACATATTTGGACATGTTTGGTACGTCTTATTCGATGAAAGAAAACCCACAATGGTCAGTAATAATAAATAAAAGTTATATGAAAATCAACAAAGGAAAATCCTAAGAACAATTGGACGGTAGCCAACCTCTCTGTATGTGGAGGAAAACTTGATAATAAATCAAAGAGACAGATAATATGAAGATTAAGAAAAGAGACAAAAAATAACTAAAAAGATTGTACTTTATAATGAGATTAAAGGTAAACTTCTAGTTCCAGAAACAAGTAATAAAAAAGCCTGACTGGAATTTGTTAAACTACATGTTGACAAGCCGTAAAGGTTCTAGAAGAATGTCATATGGTCAGACCAGACAAAAATTTTACTTTTTTATTTTTAAGTGTCCTGTCTGGCAATGTGGCAATAAGAATAATTGTCTTTATGCCAACGAGAGCCCAACAGATTTTACTTTCACAAGTGGAGCAGTACTGCTATCTCTATAGGGTTCTTGATTTATGCATATAAATAGCTTTATTATAATTATGCAGGGAGCTTTACAGATTATATGGACACTGCAATGTAAGTAGAACAGGAAAGGAAAACTGAAAAAAAGGAGAAAAGATAAAAGAAAGAGGAGATAAAAGGGAGATAACTATAAAACGTCTTCAGTCTGCTTCATTACCTGCAAAGAGATGTAAAAAGAACAGGACAACCATTTCGAGGATCATTATAATGTGCATGTCTGCACAGTCCCAGATAACACAATAGTGTGAGATTTGCAAGGAAAAAACCTTGAGTTTTCAAGAAAAACATGAAGACCTAAACTCAATCTCCAAAAAAGCCAAGTGAAAAAAATACTTTTTAAGGTAACAGAACAGAGAGCAGTTTTAGCATAAGTTAAGTAAAGCAATGCAGGAAAAAAATAAATAAATTCTGAAGCATAGAGCTAGAAGAGTCATGGTTTGAGGAGACTTTGCAGCAGCAGGATTTGTTGTATTAGGTTGTTAAGTAGTATCTGAGATCATATATTGAATTATAAACATATAAAGATAAAGCAGAACTGAATCCAAAATAATCACAATGATTTTAACTGTACCAGATCCACTCAGGAATCGGTGAGAATTAAGAAAAGGGACGTCCTAGGCACAGTTAAAGCTCAGAAATAGTGCATACCTGCAGGGGATGCCTCAGACATCTCCCACCTGTAAATGAGGAGTGGGTCAAACTTTCCTCTAAGCGACTATAAGATAGCTAAGCATCTCACTGAAGTGCTTGACAAAGGCATAAAGAGTTTTCAAATGTAGAAAGGACAGTTTTTCTTTTCCCCTTCTTGCCATTTGCCAGGCTTTTTAAACCACTCTCCTTTCAGAGATAAGCAGAAAATAAGCAAAAACATTGCAATGCTATGGTTCTATAATAAAAAACTGAACATTTAAGTGTCATTAATTGTTTATGACTGTGTACGGTCCAGCAAGCCAAATCTAATAAAAATGTTTTAAGTACCTCAGCAAGGCTGTGGTGGCTCGCTTTGTCTGGGATTTGCAGTTTCACCAGTCGCCGAAGCAAATTTTTCTTATGCTGCAAAAAAAACCAACAAACAAATACAAAAGGTGGGTTACAGTCAAAAACCAGAGTTCAGAAAAAGATGACTAAATCACATTAGAGTGTTTAGACAATCCTTTGGGTTCTTTTTGGCCAACAAAACTGTTGTGGCCCATAAGATACAGCATCAAAAGTAAAAGGCTGAAGAAAAGGGGCAATGTCAGATGCAAATGGTTGATCTACAGTGACGACATAAAAAAAAGAATGAAAACGCTTATAAGGGATACTACTGGACATGAGTAGCTTTCCCTGCATTTATTGGCTGTGTCTGAATGTCCGCCCTAATCACTATATGGGGCACTATAATGTGGTTACGTCATTTTAGATGAGTGTCTGAATGTCTAGTGCATAAAAAAGTAGTGGACTCTAACTTTCATAAGTAGTGATCATCACTAGATGAGCCGATGTATCCCGGATTTGTTGTGACAGCAGCAGCAACAAATAACAAAGATGGCGGAGGCACCGTGCGGGAAGGCAGAGTCACTTGATCAATGTGGAGCGAAAAGTAGTGATCATCTGTCCAAACGGTCAGTTAACTGACTTCACTACAGTCTAGAATATAGTCCCTGCTCTATATGGTGATTGAGGGATTTAGAGTGGATGCTTGGACATGACTTAAAATGTTGCTTTAATTGCGCTCCCCTCAGTATGAAATTGAAAAATAAATTAGGCAAACTTCAGAAAAGACTCTGATAGTCACCTCACTCAGTTACAGACTTTCAAGAGTCCCTGTTGTTACTTCATTTCCTTTATTAAATTTAGTTCCCATTATCTTTGAATTGTTAATAACTATTAAAACAATTTGCGTGTTCTGTTTTGTAGCAAAGCCTCATTGAGGATTGGCCAAGACATTGAGCCCAATTGTTATTTTGAAGCGGCCTTGAAATAACGACTTTACTTTTCACAATTTCGCCTGGTCAAATTTAATATTTTGCTTCTTTTTTTTTTTTTTTTTTTGGGGGGGGTGGGGGGGAATCTCTTAGAGACTAAATATCATCTTAGCAGCTGAAACTGACAGTTTAAATGACCGTGATCCAGATGCGGGAATTGTTTATCCATGGCCCGCTGGATTGTATTTAATTACCTTTGGATCTGGCACACAGGCCACTGCGGCTTGTGCGCGCTGCTGTGACTTCGTGGACTACCATTGCATTGTGGGGAATGTAGTATTGGTGCGGTTGTGTTGCACGCACCAACAATACATTCCCAGGGGAAAACATGATTGTGACCACTTTTCAGACCGATCTAGCTAAAAGAAAGATGCAGGAAAACGCCAGAATCTCCGCACCAAGACACCATGACGTATTTCCTACCGATACTCAGATCGAGATGGACCGCTACTTACAGGGGCGGACCTCTGCCCTGACTGTGCTGTCTGTTCTCCTCCCTGTATTCTGTATCTGGCATGCCAATCCCACCTGCCCCTCGCTCTGCAGCGTGTCTGTCTTTATCACCTGCAGGATCAGCTCCCCTATCCTTCCATCCAGGCTCCTTTTATTTTGGCTTTAATCAGCCTCTGCTGACACCTGCGCGAAGCAGCCCTCCACCTCCTTAGACAACCAGCTTCAGCCCAGTGGATTGTTAAAGGGGTGTAATCAAAAACCAAAACAACAAACATGCAAAATACAGCCAAAAAATGTCAATAAAAAAAAGACACAATCATATTTTCCCTTGTTTTCTGAAACAGTGATCGGTTGGATAATAGAGCAGCACAGTAATGCATTTTCAGTTTATGTATTTATCTTAATAAGTTTATTAATAATATTGATATTAATATTTTGTTTTAAAAATGTGTTAGGTCTTGGTTCAATAGGCTTCAATATGTTTTAATAAACATCTAACCAGTCCGGCCCTCGTCTTGTAGAAAATTATTTTTTTTGGTCCTCGTGTATTTGACTTTGACATCCCTGCTCTAAAAACTTTCTTTGGCTGCATGGTGTTGAGGGCTTTTTAATACAAAGTGATGATGTATGTATTTTTCTGATAGACGCAAATATTAATGCAAGAACTTTATCATTTTAACATATGTAAACATTAAAATTTGTAGATAATGGTCTGTTATACCATTGCCAATACAAAAATCTAAGCCTAATGCTTACTTTACTTAACATTTTGAAAAAAGTGAAATGTAAATTGTAGTTTTTTCCGTTTTTGACAGACTTTACCTTAGACCTGCGTTTCCCCAACTTTGTTTGACTTGTGTTTCCCTTTAAGCATTTTGTCTTACAATGAGCTCCCCTCTCAGTCAAAACTATATTTTACTTAATCTTTTAAGTTAAGCTTTTAATTCTTAGCCTGGATATTAGTAAGGAATCAAAATAAATACAAAATAGAATCTTATTATAAAACTGTATTTATAAATCTGGAGCTCCTCCCTTATAAGGGACTATAAGGGAGTAACTCCCTTATAATGACAAACTGGATGAACTGGGAACAAAAATTATAGTCAGACTTATTTAATTAGTTTTACTTTTTTTATTTTAATGAAGACACGTGACCTGCTTTGATAGCTCAGTGTGGAAAACAGCAGATCCCAGACTGTTCTTTACATTCAGTCTGTTCCTCTGCTTGGTTTGGATGTGTGTCAAAGACAAAGGTGAACTCAAAGGTTGGTAAAAGCTAAATCTTTCAATGGGGTCCTCACAAAGCAATATTATCACGGAGTATTAGGGCCAGGCTAGAGATTTTTTTTTTCTTCTATTTCAATTTCGAGAACAAAGTCTTAACATTACATGAATAAAGTCATCTTCAACAACCCGTGACTTTATTCTCAAAATAGAAGCAAGAAAATTCTCTAGCCTGGCCCTAATACTAGTAAATCCCAGCACTATTTAATATAACATATTTTCATGTACCACTTGCAATCCACTCGTAGACCACTAGGGGTGCGCGTACCCCTGGTTAGAAGTCACCGCCATAGAGCATATTATAGCATTAACGGGTTGCTATAGCAACTATTCAGAGAGATGACTTGAGTTTAACGGTAGTTTCTGTATCCCGTAACATTCTGAAAAGCTTATTCTTTATTGAACCACAGAGTTAATTAACGGACATACCTTCCAGACTCATGGTGGGACAACAAGTACTTCAGATTATAACAGAAACTGATGATACAACAGACACAAGAACAGTAACAAATAAAACATGTAACTTAATAACCTGGAAAAGATAACTAACCTCTGTTGCCCCAACACACTACAATATTATTTATAACAACATCAACAGTTTTAAAGCAAAAACCAAAAAAAACTTGTGATCTAAGAGAACAAAACAAAACATTTAAAATAGCTTAATTGGATTCTAAAATAATGTTATCAAACATTTTTATTGTATCAAATAACAATAAAAAATGAATTAACGGACTTAAGATTTTTTTTTCTCAAAATAGATAAAAAAAGAAAAAAAATGTCAACACATTTCATTAACCCAATTAGCTCTACGTATAAACTGTATTTTATAATCTGTAAGTAGTCTGTAAAATTGTATAATGTGTTAGATGCACAATAACTAATAAGGTTAGTGTGTTAATGAGTTGGATCAGAACCGCTGGGAATTAATGAGATCAAACCTTTTCCTGCTTCCTGATGGTCTTCCTCAGCTCCTCCGCCCTTTTCTCCAGCGCTACCACCTCCATCCACTCTTCGGCTACCTTCTCCGGGTCCATGACGATCCAGATTCGGTTCAGCTGAACTTTAACAGAACAATCTCACTGGACACTTTCTGGCTTATAAACTGTTAACCTCTTTCCTCGGTCTGGCGCTTTCTCTAACGGTGTTTAACCTCCACAGCTAATTTTAGTTGTATCCATGGCAACAGGTCGCTTTACTTTCAAGACGCAAAACGGTCTGTTAATAAGGAAGCCTGAGAGTGCCATTTGTAGAATAAAAAAAGACAAGTTCAAATAAAGCAATAGTAATATTAGTGATATCATGTAGGAGGATATTTATGCCAAAAAAACAACAACTATTTTTTCAATATACAAGTCAAAATTTTTATAAGCTCTGATATCAAAGAGTTGGATGTTGAGTTGAAAAATGATGTTATGTTTAGAACAAAAATCAAAGTTACGTTTAGTTTATTACCTAAAAATCACATATTTTATGGCAATTTTAAGTCAGATATTTGCAATAAAATTAGGTAACTCTTTTATGATTTTGTTTTTTTATACCATTTATACCAAGCTACTTTCCAAAGTGTAAGTGAAAGACTTATGCTTTCTCTTTTTTTTATTCAAACATCTCCTTGGTGCAATCTTAACATGAACAGAATTTGGTACATGTCTAAGATGTATATGGCCGTATTGGGTCTGCACCTGGGAGAAGGTTCTGATCCAAGATCAGGGCCCGAATCAGTGGCTGCTGCCCAATAGGGGGCGCTAGGGTGCTCCTGCACCCACTCAATTACCTTAATTAAGACATAAAAAACAAAAAAAATTATAAAATTTAAATATTTGGAAATATACTGATATATATTTTTTAGATTCGAAAGATAAATAAAGCATTTTTTATTCAGAGAGAGTTTTACGTAGGAGAATTGCGCCCCAAGGTGGCACCGAGGTCTTTTTCTAGGACCTGGTTTAGCTATAAGGCTTCACTAATTGCATGTAGCGAGGATAACTCTTTATTCTGTTTTCCCTGCCTCCTTTTTCAAAGGTCAGGATCTGATCCAGCATGGATAAAGACAGTTAGGACTGATTTAAATCCCTTTTAGAAAAGGCAAACAAGCATTAACAATCTGGGATTCAAATGGAAAATAATATAATATAGTGTACTTTTTCTACATGTTTGTTAATTTGCATAATTGCTCTTAAATAAGCCCATTCAGAGAAAATAAATAGTTTATATATATAAAAAATATATAAAGCTGACTAATAACTTCTCCATTATTAACTCGGGACATTATTTTTTTTAGGTTTGTGACACAATATTGAACCATTAAAACACGGATTTACCTTCACAAAGCCTCAGAAGGGCAAAATTTATTTACAAAAAGTAAACCTGTTCATGAAATGATGCTTTGTTTTTATAAAGTGCTTTTTATAATTTTTTGTTGTTGTTGGCATTCATATAAATATACTGGTGTGATAACTTAGTATATGTTTGATTGGTTTTTGGTATATGTCTATTTTGAATTTATAGCCCCCCCATGGAGAAATCACCCCCAGCTGCAACTGTATTTACCAGTCAAACATTATAGAATTTCAAGAGTCTTCTACTTCACAAAGTAGGAGAATATGGAAAGCAGCTTCATTCAAAATTAAATATGTATAAGATATTTAATCAAATAAAATTAAATATTAAATAATTGCTATGCATAGCTTGTCAATAAATATTCCATTACATATATAAATATCACCCGGAACATCTGATGGAAAACAAAAACACTAGACCTGAAAGAATTTATTTCCTTTCAATTAAGATTATTTCTTAGAGTGCCAATTCACATCAAGTGATCTCAGGGAACTTTACAGAGACAATTCAACCAGATCATGCAGTCAGATTGGTTCATTTTTTTCTCTAAGGTAAAACAGCTGATTGCTCATCAATTCTTCAGCAGTCCCTGTTGAAATTGAGGAAAAACTCAATTTCAACAGAAAGAAACTTCCAGCAGAACCAGAAGCAGGCAGTTCCTGCTGGTGCAGCCATCTGGTGAGGCTGACTGGGGGTCAAGGAGACAGAAGCAGACATAACTGAACTTTATCAATTTCACATTGGAGAAATTTACCTCTTCATTTAACCCATCCCCTTGGGGAGCAATGGGCTGCCATCGTGTGGTGCCCAGGGAGTTATTGTTGAGTTATCGGCGAGGCAGCCTGTTGGAGTGGGTTTCGCACTCAAAACCGCAGGATTACAAGCTCTATGACCTAGCCACTAAGCCGCCTCCTCCCTCCATAGCAAAAAAAAGCAAAGGTACAAAAGCTAAATTTTTTCAGTCGTTGCACGCAGCTACAGATCACAGCTCGTGATGTATGTGCAGCACGACGCTCTCAAGCGATCTACCTGCTCACACTGCACAACTAAAAACCACGCTGGACTCAGTTCCGCAGTGAGATGGAGCTGCTCTGACTCGTCTATCCAGAAGCCAAAAAAATAGCAGGGGAATAGTAAGCTAGCTATAGTGAAACGTGCTGCCTTAGCAATTTGAAGAAGAATCCTTGTTTGCACACTGAGCGATTTGCCCACGACGGGAAGGGAAAATCAGGAGAACATCAAACATGTTAGATTTTCTCCCGACCTTACGATTCCTGATCAGGTGGTGGTCGTGAGAGGCTGATCACCCCTCGTTACCCCCTGTACACTACACGACTCACGTTCAGGCTGAAAATTCTCGCACGACTGGAAAATCGCCCCGAAAATCGCACAGTGTATGCCCGGCTTAAGACAAACAGGGCTACACTGAAAAAAGGCAGATCTCCAAAATCTAGAAACAAAGGTGTTGATGGCAGCAGCACAGCTGATATTTCTCTCCAAGATGGAGTCACAGCCAAACAGGAACAGACCAGATGAAGCTACTATGATGAGAAAGAGCAGAGAGAGCAAAATGTTACAGGTTGAACTAATGCTACGTTCAGACTGCATGTGCGAGTGGTAGACGAAACAGCTAGTTTACATGCAGCATGTTCTGAGCAGAAGGAGCAGCCCCTCATGAGCTTCTGAGCATCCGAGGCACGGGACACGCTTCCAAAGCAGCAGCTGCTGGAGTTGGAAAAATGTAACTTTTGCTGCTCGACGAGGCACATCAACCAATCAGAGAAGCTGATTGGATGAAGCTGATGCGGTCTGAACGTAGCATAACACATACTGCAGAGTGGGAGAATGGACAGAATGAAGCAAAATTATGAAAAGGGGCCCCTATGTCCTCCAGCAGACTAAACCTATAGCAGCATAACTACAGTTAAAGCTCAGGAAAACCTGAGCCCCTCAAACTATAAGCTTTACCAAAAAGGAAAGTTTTAAACCGACCCTTATAACTACACAGACTGAGCAAATCTGAGTTGTGTTTTAAGTGTGCTGTACTGGTGCATTTGTAAATCAGTGTCTTTATGACTGTTTTAAGACTCTTATCAGCTTCACCTGAACTGCCTGCAATGTCCCTTATTCAGCTCCAGCCAATCGACTCGTGGGCCAAACCTTCTCCGAAGCCAATCGTCTTACAAGATCCCATTCATTTAGCTCCTGGTCCAGCTTCCTTCTCCCGTACGCAAGCAGACTTTTACCCACCTCCAGCCCATCTCCTTCCTCATTTTCAGAATATTCTCAGTCCCTTTCACCCTCTAGTTTGTTCCACGACCAGTGACCAGGTCCCAGGGGAAGACTACTCTGATCGTTTCCTAGGTTACTCATCCAACGAATGTTGATTCACAGCATCGAAGTCTTCTGCCAGGGCCCAAGCGCCAATTAATTTATTTTGTTTGTGTCTTTATCTGCTTCTGTCTTCATGAACCCCAGAAGACTTCGGCAGATGGCTGCTTACATTGAGCCTGGTTCCTCTCCACTGTCGCTACATAAATACTCAGTGCGAGGGGCTACAGAGAGTCAATGAGTTCTTGCAATCGGCTGATTTTCCTTAGATAGAAATATTTTGAAGAAATGATTGGGTTACTTGTATAAATAAATATATTTTCTAACTGCAGCTTTCTTTCTGAGTCTCTCCACGTTTAATTCTTTTTATAAAGTCTTTAACTTAAATCATTTTGAGATAGGACAACAGTTTTTATCTCTTCGAGCTGAGGTTTCCAGTGCTGCAAGTGGCGCTTTTCTTATCATATCAAAGGATGGACCTTTGCCCTTATTTATTTATTTATTTTTCATTTCTATTTTCAGTGCCCGCATAAAAAAAAGAAAAAAGAAAAAGAACACTATCCTTTCGCATTTTCCCTAAATTTTATCAGGATACATCCATCCATCCTTGCTTATCCCTGCTGGGGTCGCGAGGGATGCTGGTGCCTATCTCCAGCTGTCTACGGGCGAGAGGCGGGATACACCCTGGACAGTTTGCCAGTCCATAACAGGGCAACACAGAGACAAACAACCATTCATGCACACACTCACCTAATGAGAATTTAGAGAAGCCAATTAACCTAGCAATCATATTTTTGGACTTTGGGAGGAAGCTGGAGTACCCGGAGAGAACCGAGAATGCAGAAAGACCCAGGGCCAGGAATCGAACTCCTGAAACCTTCTTGCTGCAAGACAATAGTGCTACCCACTGCCCCAATGAGCATCCCTTGATCAGGATCCCTTAACATTTATTTGTCCTTGGTCCACCACACCTGAATTCGATGGCTATATTACCTCCTCAGTATGCAGTTTAATCTTCTAATTACTTGATTCAGGTTGGACCAAGGACACTTCTAAAAGTTGCCGGATACTGACCCTCAGGAACTGGAATTGCCCACCCCTGTTTTAAACTGTATATGTCAGTTCAAAATTTCAACAAGCTTTTTACAAAGGTTAGCAAGAGCTTTGGCTGGTTTCTCCTGACTGAACTGGTGAAACTGTGGTGTAACTTACTTGCTCATGCCTTTTAAAGTTTGCCCATAGATTTTTAATAGTATTGAGGTCAGGGCTTTGTGATGACCACTTTTTTGCTGCATGCTTTGGGTCATGGTCCATTTGGAAGACCTATCTGTGCCCAACAGCGATGTATGAAGTATTGACAAAAAATACCAAAGAAAAAGTAAAAATACCTTAGCGGAAAATTAGTCACTCATAAGAACAGTACTTATGAAAACGTTAGAAAATTGTTCATAATAATCAGGAGATAAAAAGAAAAAGTTAAAAGTATTTCAAAAGTAAATCACTACACTTCACTACCAGTTCTGCAGAATTTTGTTTATTTTAAATTGGATTCATCAATTTTTATGACAATATTTAGGATGAAATGTAGAGGTATAGATAACTTTTCTCACCCCTCTAGAGAAAACAAATAAATGAAAATTTATGTTTTAAAAAGGGCATGCTCAAAAAACATTATAAACTTGGTAAACATTAATTTGGTGATTTATTGTCAAGGACCAGCAAAGAGTGGGCAATTCTTCTCCTCATGATAAATACCTGTCATACTTTAATGTGGAACATGGAAGCAGCTGGACTGCAGCAGCAGAAGACCAAACCAGGTGTCAAATATCAGCCAAGAAAAAGTGAGGCTTTACCATTTAAACCAGAACCAATTTGGACAATTAGACTACAAAAAGATGGAATTGTAGAAGTATAGAGATATGACGCCACTGTAGCTGACCACATCCGGCCCCTTGTGACCACAGAGAGCTGATCCTATGATAGATACTTCCAACAAGACAATGCACTATATCACAAACCACAATTGGTCTAAAACTGGTTTGTGGAACTGCTCTTCCATGTCTCCCACAGTCACTGATGTTTTTGTTTATTTTTTTTTTAAAGAGGTGATTAACATCTGGTTTGTTATTTTATAAATTAGTAAGAAATACGGGATGCAGTCATACAGTTGAGTTTCACAGGAATATTATAAATCTTTGGTTACATAAAAACCATGACAGATCTAAATGCGAAACTGAGTTAATGATCCTATTACTCAAGTGCCTGGTGATCATATTGCAATTATCAGGTTGAAGGCGTGGAGCAAAAAAAAAAAAAAAGACAAAACAATGAAAAACAGCAAATAATTCAAAAGAAAACAATAGAAGAGTAGAAAAGTAAAATACTATTGATGGAGATCACTTCAAAATAGTCCGAGACATTAAATCAACTGGAAGGAAACACAAGTTTCATGTCACTGTTTAACTTTTAGAAAGTGGCATGATTATTAATATTAATCAGTGTTATCATTGTAGTTATGTAATATTGAAACTCAGGCATTACACCACATGTTTTCCATCCTCATCCATCCAACTCCATAAATTAAACCAGTGGAGTATTTATGGTTTTTATGTGAAGTTTTGCATGAATATACACACCATTTGATTTTTGTTTGTACCCACTAATATAGTCTTTTTTTCCCCGCTTCGTTTACATCTTTTTCATGTATTTTGAGTTCTGGGTTATCTCCTCCATAAATATGTATTCCCAATAGAAGTCAAACCAATCTTTCCGGCTTGAACTCTAATATCATGCTCAAGTTGTTTTGTTTAGTTTTTATTGTTCTTTTATGGTTATTTTGAGTGCTTGCTCCAGACGCTTTTTTATTGCAGGATGACTCATGCTCTTTGCTTTGCCATGCTTACTGTAAGGCAGACTCAATATTGAATTTCCTCTCTAAGGAACATAAAGTCTGCAATTAGTGGCACTGGATTGTGGATCAGTGTCTCCATCATGAGGCTGTTGGTGTAAACTACAAGTTCAAATTAATATTTTTTTTCTCTTCCACATGAAGGAAACAAATAATTGGACTTATTCCAACTAAATTAAATGTGCTCTCAGATATAAAGAAATCATATTAGTTGGTCATCAAGTGTTGAAACCTGTGAATTCCACACTTATTGTCATGATTATCAATGTTAACAATATTTCAATGCCAGATCTGTGGTTTCTTGTGTTGGATACAATGGAAAACATCTGACATTTTCAAAATAAAGGAAAATGTGAAAATATGCTGCACAATTAACCCTTTCCTAGCACATTGACACGGTCAATGTTTTTCTCCTATAGGTAAAGCATGGAATAAACTCCTAGAAACTGTAGAAGCTCTGAAACCTGCAGCAGCTATCTAACATTAGTACGTTTCCAGTTTAACTTTCGTCCCACTTTCATAATCATTTTGATTTCTTTTAAAAAAATCTATCAATCATTTAATCTTTTTTTTTATATATGCTCATTTAATTTTAAAGTGTCAATGTCATTCTCTTTAACTATTTGTGTTGCCTCTGTGCCACTGCAGTGTACTTTCCTTATTTTCTAATGTACAGCACTTTGAATTGATTTGCCACTGAAATGTGCTATATTTTTAACATTTCTTTCCCTTACTTACTTGCCTTAACCATGACCAACCTTAGCATGTATTTCAGAATTGAATGTGATAGGTCAGCGCAAAGCATTGCATTAATTTCAAGTTATTGGAAAAAGTTTAATAAATAATTTTACTATAAAAAATCTGAGAGGTTTGACATGCCTTTGTAGCTTGAATTAACACTTAGTCAAACTAGATTTTTAGCACACATCGATGTTAAGTTCTTTACTTGCCTCCAAGTGCAGCCTGAGGCTCATTTGGAAGTTGTTTAAGGTAATAGTATAGAATAGTACAAATGTTTCCCTCCAGGAAATAAAGTTTAAGCTTCTCTATTTTAATGGTTTTAGATAAGTGAGTCATTGGAATCTTTTTCTTTTCTCATTAAACCAGCTAAATGGAAAAAAAAGAAACAGATTCAGTACCAGGCCTCTGGGGGGTACAGGATGGGGGGAAAGGGCTCTGCACTTAGTGGAGACTTGAGATGTTTTTGGGAGAGGGAGCAGTTCAGACCCCAACCTGACAAGTAAAATTACAAAAAAACACACAGTCTCAATCCCGCCTGCCCACCCTAGTGCCCCCATTCGCAACACACAGTCTCTGTGAAGAGGAAGAAAAAAAAAATCATGGAGGCACGCATAACACTCACATCCAATAATCCAGGGACCGGCTACCGGCGCCGCGGTCCTGGGCTACTGGATGACCCAATAGGTGAACCTAAAATTCGGATGGGGGGTAGGGGAGCGGTGTCACCACCACACTAACCCATCTAGCTTCTGCTTCTGGCCCGGCCCCCTAACCCCACACCCGGACCAGACGAGCCCCAGTAAAAGCCTCCCAAGCCACCCACCCAGAGCCTCCCACCTGGCCACTTCCTCCCCCTCAATACCCTATTCACCCCTGCCTCCACTCCCCTTTTGGGGAGAGCAGCAATGACAGCCCCAGCACCGACAGGCCACCCAGGCCCCGCAACCGAGCCCCGCCAAGACCCCGGACCACATACGCTGTAGCTAAATTAAAACTTAGTTAAGGATTGCATAATTAAAGGCAGACTGTGTAACTTTTGGCCTCTAGGGGCGCTAGACCTATAGCTGCTCCTCTCAAAGGTTCGAATAATCTTAATTTGTGTAGACATGGATTCTAGAGCCACTATTTAGATTTAAGTATGAGAAAGGCAATGAGATAATCTTACCAAAGGTAAAAAAGGATTAGGCGAACTATAGTTGACTGAAAATTAGAAGTAATTTAAAAAACAAAACAAACTACTTTAGATTTATTCACTTTCATTTAAAAAAAGTATTGGACTTTGGAGAATTTCAGGATGAAAGCCTAAGGGGAATAGAAAGATTATTTCAAATGCCTAATTCCAAAAAGGCATTTTAGGATGTCTGGTGCAGAAAATGGAGCTCAAGGTTAGTTTTCAAGCTTTTCTGAAAACTAAAATGTTTTCACCAGAAAAAACTAAAGCTGTATAACCATGAATCCAAATAGTTGATGGAACAGGTTTTCATTATCTGGAAACAGCCTGATTTTACATTCATGGGATTGGTCACTGGTACAGCAAACATACGTAGTTTGCATTAGTAAAAATCGATTTGTCTGTAATAAACCGCTGACATATTTACAAGTTAAGTAATACACTCTTCTAGCACAGATGACAATGTGCCACAATCATTTTCCCTGAAAGGCTGTGTGCCATTTCAGATATGGGGCACAACTGTGTAGCGAGGGGGAATGTCACACGTATGTCACTACAGATTCTCTGTTTCTGCTTGATTACATCAGTCTTCATCTGCATCTCTGAATCCTGCAGAGACAGCGATCCTTGCTGTCACTAGTAATTCATTCATTTTTGTAACTGGGGTAAAATTCTGTTCAAAGATGCTCTACACAACACGCATTTAAAGTTTTCATACTCCATGACGATTATTTACTTTTATCACATTACAACCAATTTATACTATTTGAATGATAAAGCTTCACACAGAAGTATATTATTGTGAAGAGAATGGGAAATTATTCATGGCTTTCCAAGACTTTTACAAGTATCAAATTAATCTGGTACCCCAAAATAAAGATCTATTTGATTAGAATAAATTTACCAAGAAATGGCCAAAAAAAATGTGAAGTGGGAAGAGCATCAGAGAAGTAAGTAAAGTCAATTTATTGAATGCCTTTTACAGACAAAACCATTAAAAAGTGCTGAATAGACCAATAAAAGCTCAAATAAAATCACAATAATAAAAATCAGAGAGAAATACATTAAAATTAGAGTGACAAATAAATAAAACCTATTTTTTTAATGTTTTTCATGAAATATATATATATATATATATATATATATATATATATATATATATATATATATATATATATATATATATATATATATATATATATATTATATATATGTGTGTGGGGGGTAAACATGGCTTTTAAGATTTTTTGTGTTATATTTAATGTCTTTTTATTTTTGCCTTTACTTGCCTTATGGGAAAAAGGCAAGGAAAGGCAAGTTTTTTCATAGTTGAAAAAAATACAATTCAAAGTGCTTTACACAGATTAAACAACAAAATAAAAAATTTTAAAAAATAAAGCAAAGACCAACGTGACCAGCTGACAGAAAAGGTTTTATCCATGTAATTAATGATTGAAACCATTTATTACACAGAGGAATTTTGCGCTGTACAGCATTTTAAGCCTAGAAGATTTTCCAGTACTGTAGCTATGCATCAATTAAGACTGTAACTGGCAGTTTCAGAGCTACTAATTCAATCTGAAAAACTTACACAAAGAGAAAAGACAATTAGGAGAAATTAATTGATACAATTACTTTGTCTTTGGCGCTCAGACCTCGGCAGGAAACATAGCACTTAATTTTGATAGATATGCATGAACAGGAGCAAAGAATAGGGCTGTTTCAACCCGAGGCCTGAAACTGGTGGTGGAGTAGAGATAGATGAAGTTGGTCAGTCTGTAGACTGCTGGTTAGCGAGACGGTCTGCTGAGCTTTATGGGAGATCCAGTCAATTGCGTGAGCTGATACTAGAGCTTCACTCAGGGACCTGGAAGATGGAAGTCCAGTTTGGATAACAGAGGTTGAGAGAACCTGTCCATGATGAGCAAGCATGAAGCAACAGTGGAGAGGAAAAACTCCCCGTTGGGAAGAAGCCTCTGGCAGAACCAGGCTCAACATGGCGGTCTTCTGCCGGAGCGTTTAAGGAATGACACTCTGATGAAGCTTTAGCTACAAAGGTGAGGGAGGGGCTAGAGGTGGGTTGACAGGTGCGTATCGGAGGCCTTTTAAGATGAGCTTTGGATGCCGATTGGCTTTTGTGGAGGTGTGGTTCAAAGCTGATTGGCTGTGTCACAGGTGGATGTATGAAAAGCAATGAGTTTCTTCAGTTGAACTTCCACCTAGGCTCCATTTAAACTAAGCACTTTCAGCAGCTGGACACATTTTTTTTAGATGTGTGACAGGCACTGTGCATTTTAGCCAAGAGGCCTGTAATGGAAACCTTGATTATTTGAGGACAATATTTTAAAAACTAAAATAAAGAAGCAAACATATACTTAGGTCTAGTTCTGACTTGGCTCTGGGGACATTTACAACGTCGGAGAAAAATTGCTGTGGTAGACTGCAGCATTTCAGGGGAAGAGCTCTGCTAAAACATCACTAGTGGGAGATTATGGCAGGCATGATAATTGGTAATTGGTAAGGTTCTTGTACTAAATGTTTTTTTCTTTGAGAAAGCTGTTCTGAGCTGAATCAAGGAGGATGGCACTTTGTGTAAAGAAGAAAAATTTATTTCATACTAAAGCACATTAATATAAAGGTACAGTAGATGAAATCGTTTAAGATAAAAACTGATATACTCCTGATCAGATGACTCTTTTCTTCTAGCAAGGAAGATATATATATATATATATATATATATATATATATATATATATATAAAAAGAATCATCCCGATGCTACAACTTTATCTTTTTTGCATTTCTACAGCTTGATTAATATCATTAAGCTCTAAAAAACAAAAGAAAAATTTGTTTTTTTTATTCTCTATCAAATACAGATTAGGCAGATTAATTAGGTTAAGTTGTGCAGCAGATTACTCAACATCGTGTTAATGTGGAATCTTCTCAATGCCAGCTACACTATTATATGATTGGCAAACTAATCTTTCTTGTTACCAGAAAAATACCAAGTAAAGAGAAACACGTCAGTTTTGAATGTGAAACTGCTGACTAACTGCTGATAGTTTTCATATTTCCTCAAAATTTCACTATGAGAGTTTCTTTGAAAGGTTTATGCCAAAAAAAAGAAATGGTTACACTTGTTATCACTTAGTTTTTGAAATATTCTAGTGGATAGCTACAATAACTGGCATTTTAAAAATGCAATCATTACAACTCTTTATTCTTCTAATTTGGAAAATGTAAACAACCTGAATTTTATCATACTAATAAACACTCACCGGCCACTTTTTTAGGTACCCCATGCTAGTAATGGGTTGGACCCCCTTTTGCCTTCAGAACTGCCTCAATTCTTTGTGGCATAGATTCCACAAGGTGCTGGAATCATTCCTCAGGGAGTTTGGTCCATATTGACAAGATGGCATCACACAGTTGCCGCAGATTTGTCGGCTGCACATCCATGATGCGAATCTCCCGTTCCACCACATCCCAAAGATGCTCTATTGGATTGAGATCTGGTGACTGTGGAGGCCATTTGAGTACAGTGAACTCATTGTCATGTTCAAGAAACCAGTCTGAGATGATTCCAGCTTTATGTCATGGCGCATTATCCTGCTGAAAGTAGCCATCAGAAGTTGGGTACATTGTGGTCATAAAGGGAAGGACATGGTCAGCAACAATACTCAGGTAGGCTGTGGTGTTGCAACGATGCTCAATTGGTACCAAGGGGCCCAAAGAGTGCCAATATTCCCCACACCATGACACCACCACCACCAGCCTGAACCGTTGATACAAGGCAGGATGGATCCATGCTTTCATGTTGTAGATGCCAAATTCTGACCCTACCATCCGAATGTCGCAGCAGAAATCGAGACTCATCAGACCAGGCAACGTTTTTCCAATCTTCTATTTTCCAATTTCGATGAGCTTGTGCTAATTGTAGCCTCAGTTTCCTGTTCTTAGCTGAAAGGAGTGGCACCCGGTGTGGTCTTCTGCTGCTGTAGCCCATCTGCCTCAAAGTTCGACGTACTGTGCGTTCAGAGATGCTCTTCTGCCCACCTTGGTTGTAACGGGTGGTTATTTGAGTCACTGTTGCCCTTCTATCAGCTCGAACCAGTCTGGCCATTCTCCTCTGAGCTCTGGCATCAACAAGGCATTTCCGCCCACAGAACTGCCGCTCTCTGGAAGTTTTTTCTTTTTCGGACCATTCTCTGTAAACCCTAGAGATGGTTGTGCGTGAAAATCCCGGTAGATCAGCAGTTTCTGAAATACTCAGACCAGCCCTTCTGCCACCAACAATCATGCCACGTTCAAAGTCACTCAAATCACCTTTCTTCCCCATACTGATGCTCGGTTTGAACTGCAGGAGATTGTCTTGACCATGTCTACATGCCTAAATGCACGGAGTTGCCGCCATGTGATTGGCTACTTAGAAATTAAGTGTTAACGAGCAGTTGGACAGGTGTACCTAATAAAGTGGCCGTTGAGTGTATATTTAGCATGTTAGTATTTATTCAAAGCACTAGCTAAATAAAGATCCATACATGATTTATTTTTGCAGGTTTAAAACAGCTGTCTTAGAAATTCAAAGCTGAACTCAAAACAAATAACACTTTCTAAAAATGTCTGTCCAATTTGCTCCACATTATTTCATATTTTTATTATAACAAAAAAGTCTCAATTCCCAAAGATTTACAGTGGCTAACATATCTTGTTATCTGTAAACTTCAAAGATAACAGAAATACACTAGTTTTATTTGAGTTTAACAAAGACTTTGTAATAACCTCCAAGAAAATAATATCAGGTATAGTATCAGCTTTAAACATTCTCAGTACATATAGAAAGCAACACATTTCAATTGGAAATACAATTGTCAAGATGGGTAGGGTACTGTGAAAATTAAAGATTCACTTATATTTCAATTAAACTTTAATTAAAGGGGGATCATGAATAAATAAAAAAAGGTTTTACTTGTATCATATGCAGATATGGACTAGATACGCAAAAATAAAAGCAATATCATGCTAATAATAAAATGCTAACAGTGATTTTTGGCTATATTAACCTGTGAAATCAGCATGATAATATCTGAACTGAGAAGCAGCAGTCAGTCCTCTCCCATTGAGCCAAAATCTTCTTTAAAAAATCTTCTTTAACAAAAGTAAAAAAACAAAAGTGTAAGGCTTTTAACTTCTAATCATATTTTGTGATATTTTAGATTATAATAACCTTAAAATTTTATAATTTAACCAGCATTATGATTTTTGCCAAATTCCTCAGAGTTGTAGTATCTATGAGGCTTCCTACATTTCTGGAAACTAGACCAACTAAAATGAGTTAGGAAACAATCATTTTATGAGTATTATTTGCTCAGACTGGGGTTGATTGTTAATATTAACTCCCCATGGAGGTCACTCGTGACAGAGCCTCTCGTCCCAGCAGCCATCTGTCCATTAAGCGAAGGCTCTGCCTGTCAGATTACATTTCCTGCTTGGTCATTTTAAACCTCACACCTTGTTCCCTTATTGCATTGCTCATTGTCACATTGTATCCCTGGGGAAATCAGTTGCCAGTTTGAGCAGGTTTGGGGCTCATATTGATTGGATGTTTATTGGCTGCATGTTGTCATTCAGATTGGTTGTTTTTGTTCAGATTAGGCTTTAGCAGATATTGTGACCCAGAGGGACAGAGCTCAATCTTACGCAGTCTCTCTCTCATGGGAGAAACTGAGGGAAGATATAGAAAAGCATTGTCTTTTTTTGTTGTTGTTGTTTATTCTCCTACTGGGGGACAACTAAAAAAGTCTATAACAAGCACAAAAAGTCCTTAAAAGGCTGGGAAAATTACCCTGCTATTATATCAGTGGGAAAATAGGCAGTTGTAAAGAAATTTTTATTAAATAACAGGTCTGAGTTGTTATGCTTTGTGTTGAAAATGAAATACATCAACATGTTAATGAAATTTTATATATAATATAATACATCTTCATTTATAGCTACAGTGTGTAATAATTACAGGGATATACAGTCAGAAATGTAATATATTATACATAACTATGTTATTTGTCATCATCTACGAGCTCAGCCTCTTAACCTTAATATTTGCATTGCCTTAGAATTCGTTATTTATAATTACATAGGAGCGGGTCTCGCAGCCATGGAGGCAGACATCTTTGCGCTACGGCAGCGCAGAGCCAACAAATTAGCGATTGCGAGATCGCCAAAACGTCACAACGATGTAGAAAAAATAACGGGCATATTTATTATCTTAAGTCTACATGAAATCTATACCCTACACAGACTAATGAAATACTATCTGTAAAATTATCTATGTAAACAAACCTCATCACTTGAGAAGGTAGGTGATGCGGACGTCGTGGAAGACATTTTGTCCTGTAACGCTCGCCGTACTGTTGGGGGGGAGAAGCGGTGGGGGGAGATGTTCATGTTGCCGCAGTCTGCAGTCTGACCGCTAGATGTCGCTAAAAGTTACACACTGTAGCTTTAAAGAAAAAAAAAACAAACTTACATAGTCTATTCTACACGCTGGTATATCCATGTCTGTGTTAATTTGTTGTAGTCTGTGCTAACGCATGTAAAACGACTAATCTGCAAGTTGCAAAAAAGAGCACGAAGATTAATTAAAAATTATAATCAACTGTTTTTAAAACCATAAGTCCTGTAATTTGAGCAGGATTTGTGTACAAAGTTGTTACTTACCGATAAACATCCAGGAGTTGCTCATGTTGTTCATGTCCACAAACAACCATTTGCTAATACTGCTTTTAAAGCATATTTATATCTGTAAATGAAATAAAGACTTGGATTGGTTTTAACTCAGAGTTGAAAATATGCTATAATCTCAAAACATTTAATTGTAACTTGATCACTAATAGTTACATATAGGGCAGAATGATTTCTGGGTATTTGTTGATTTAAGGCACTTTTGCTCATTATTGTAATAATCATGCATTTAAGGGTCTCTTTTTTCATTTTGTTTTAGTTTAGCTTTCATGTTGATAATAAATGTATTTCATCTAGGAGATACATGAGGAAGCGATTAAAAAGATTTTATTGACATGCATTAAATAAGTTCTTTAATGGGCGCTCGGACCCTGGCAGAAAATATGATGCTGTAAGTCCACATGAGCTTGGATGGATAACTTAGGAAGAGGATTAGAGGAGTATTTTCCCAGGGGCTCTGACACTAGTGGTGGAATAAGTTGGAGCATGGGAGGGTCTAAGGCTACGTTCACACTGCAGCCTGAAGTGACCAAAATCTGATTTTTTTGCCCATAAGCAACCTGGATCTGATCTTTTTATGACAGTCTGAACAACACAGATCAAAGTTTTTGCAATGTGACCCAGGCCACTTGGAAAGGTGGTCCTGATTCTGATACGTATCTGATCTTTTCAAATGTGATCTGAATGGCATTAATATTTAACAAAAGTCACTATTCTGCATCTTGCTACGAACAAGCGAGAAGCAAAGCAACAACCATGGCGGACAATAACGCAGAGTGCAGTCATTTTTTTATCTTTTTTTTTAACCATCTTGAAAAGATTGAGTTTTAAGGTTGGGAACGATCTCTAGCATGCTTGCTTGTGACGTCATGACCTCCTCTAAGCGAGGGGAGGCGATGGCCAAGTGGTTACAGGAGTGGTTTCGTGCCCTGAGAAGGTTGCAAGTACCCGGTTCGAGCCTGCACTCTGGGTCCCTAAGCAAGGTCAATGCTCCCTGACCACCGCACAATGGCAGCCCACTGCTCCCCAAGGGGATGGTTTAAATGCAGAGGTGAATTTCTCCAGTGTGAAATTAATAAAGTTCAATTATTGTTACTGTGCATGCGCGAGGCTTGCGTTGTATGAATGCAGTTCACACAGGCCACCACATACTAGTGGCATATATTGCGAAATATGAATGTCGACGCAAAAAAACATAGGATTTCACAAAAAAATTGGAAAGAAGCATTAAGACTTACAGTGTGAACGTAGCCTTACAATAGTCTTAGAATGGGGGAGGAGATGGGGTGGAGTTAGGTCAGAGTTTGGCTCATGCGTTGAAGCTGGGCCTTAGTCTTAATAGAATAGAATAGAAAAATCCCTTTATTGTCCCACAATGGAGAAATTCTGGTGTTTACAGCAGCAAAAAGATTATATAAAAATGGCCACACAAATGTGGACGTTAGAAAAATGTATAAGAGTAACATAATGAAGAGCATCTTGAGAAACAATTGGCTTCAGAGAGGGTGCAGTCCGTCATCGATCGGCTGCAGCTTGAGCGAGGGACGTCAGCTGCTGTTCCAGGTGAGGCTGATAAAGAGTCTCCCAGGTTGAATTTTTTTATGCAGCTTGTGACCTTATGCCCTCTCTCAAAAGCTTCTTCTTTTTTACTGGCATTAGGGGAAGGAGAGAAATAAAAAGTGGATAGGAAAGAGAATGAAAAGACAGAAACAAATAAATATATTTAAATAAATACATTTAAATAAACAAATAAATTTTGGGAGAATATGTCAGCAAGTTGCTTGACCAGAGGTTCAGTGAAAATACAATGCATTAAGAAGAGGAAGGACAAAGAGTGTTTGCCTAAATAAAATAAAAAATCCTCATAAACTTTAAAGAATAACATTAAAAATGATCATGAATGAGGAATATAAACTAAGAGAAGGAAACTTAAATTCTTGAGAGATTACACTGCAATCATAAGGTACCTCACATTAAGTTTAATTTGGATGATATTTAGTTCCATGACATTTTTCTGATTTTTCTGTTACATTTTAACTTTCTCTTTCAGTTAGTGCTCTGCATGTGATTTACAATCAGATTTGATTTCTAGTTGAAAAACTGACCATTTAAACAAAAATATCTTAAAGAATAAATGATATAAGACTAAATTCTGCATTTTGCTTTGTGCTGAAGGGACTCAGTTCAGCTTTATCTACACGTGCAAAACCCATGCATGTGTTGGCGCTTCTTATCCTCCTCATCTCAGGAGCTCATTTCCAGTTTATTTCTATCTTCCACGTTAAGGAGGGATCAAGCGAAGCTCGCGCCAGACGGACATTGTGAGCAAATGGTGTGTGAAAGGTGCAGAGTAGCGCACAATATCCTCCAAGAGCAGAGGATTATTGCTTTCCGTTCACGTCTGCTGACAGGATGCATCATTTAGGCTGATACACGAGGGCTCTGTAAAGTAAGCAGAGGAAATTCAGTGTATTTTTGCATGCAGCACAGAGAATATGGTATATACTAATAATAGGAGTCATTCATTTTTAAAAGAAAGAATTTAATTGAGGGTATTGTGAGTTTCAGTAGTAGAAAACTGGGACTAATGGAGGTCAGACCCGGCATCAGGATTTTGCGGCGGCGGATAACAGAGAGGGAAAAAGAGATGGCAGGAAAAGTAACAAAAGAACACAAAGACGGTTTATAATGTCAGGTAATGGCAGAAAGGTTGTGAACTGATTTCTTTCCCGCGCTGATTGCCACGTGGGAACAAATGAGTGAGCTGCCAATCTGCTGAACTGATTTCGGGGGGCCTCAGGTTGCTGATTAATGAAATGTGGGAGGACAAAGAAGACGGCAGCAAGCAGTGCCACAGTACCTCGCTACTTTTTTTCTGATTGGGCTAATCACCCTATTGTCCCCCACCCAGCACCTCCAGTCTGGCATTTTATAACAGCAAAAAGAATAAGAAAACTGCACCCCTAGCCTCCAGCTTCCCCCCCTCCATATCTTTCTTTAATTCATCCTCCCACCATCTTCAATTTGAAATCTTGCAACATTACCTCCAGTTTTTCCATAGCGCCTCATGTGTCATCTATCTAGCTCATTTTAATGGCAGCCTCATAATTATTTCAATGATTATGTGTTGCAAGCCATTTAGCATGCCCAATGACATGTGGAATTTATTTGCTGCCGCAGCTTCCTTCCACAGGAACGGAGGCAAGAGGCTGAAGATGGCGGATGTTGGTCCCACCGCCACAACCTCCACGGCGCTGCCAGCGAAGCACATCAGTGCCAAAATTGTTTGATAAATTGCAGCTGTGTACATAATATGCTATGCCACATCAAAGAGCTAATGCCATACAAATAAGGTACTCTTTGTGCTGCGGCACTGCAAGGCGAAGTTTGGCCGGGCTAATGGCGTGTGTCTTGGTTGACCACTGAACCCATATAACAAATCGCACCATTGAACAAGCTATTAGGAAGGGGATAATGGGCAGAGTGGCCTAGTGCTGAATATAACTGCATCTCCTTTGAATCTTCCTGAAACATTACAGAAAGTACACAGGAAAAGTCAAGGTTGGATGATGATCTGATGCAAAATTGAAAGAAAACAAGAGAAAATAGATTTAACTTATTGTGAATACTTATTTTAATAAGTAATATGACTTTTAATAAATGCAGTACATAAAATTATTTACATAAAGACACTTCAATTGCTCTGAGTCCCTGCTGGCCCTTTGTGGTTGAAATGATATTAGCTGGCCACTAGAGGGAAGCACAGACTCAGAAAATATGTGAAATGGGCTCTTTAAACTTGGCCCTGTTTCTGGTGTTAAAAGACACAGAGCTTTATGTCAGACAGCTGTCACGTTGCTTGTCAGTGTATCGTTTTGCTACCAAGCTTTTACTCCTGACAGTTTTTTCCTTCAACTTCCTTTGAACATCAACATAAACCTGTAGCAACCTGTACAACCTGTACAAACACAGAGTTAGGGTTTACTCCTTGTAAAAGAAAGACATTTGCGCTTAAAGGCTTCACCAAACTGCTCTTAGCATAGCTCTGCCTGAAAGTAGGATCTTTTCAGAAAAACCATTTTGCAGAAGCGTTGACTAGAAAGCCTGCTTCTTAAAGTACTCTTTGCAATAGTAGTCGTACTTCTTGATCATTTACACGTTTTTAGGTTACAAATGTAACGTATTTCAATGGAGTTTCATAAATAATCTCAAGTAACTAAAGTAAGAAAAATCATAATTTAACAAATGAAGATCTTAAAAGTTGGGTAGGCATTTGTTTTCTGTTGAGCCAATATTTTGTGAAACAATCTTGTCCTCAAATAACCCAACAACAAGACTTTAAAAGTCCGTCTCTAGTAGTTTAGAACATTTAGAGTCTGACTGTTTGTGCAGAGTAGGTCCATGATTTCTCTCCTTAAGTACGGTCTGGGTTCAACCGAGTTGTTCTTTAGACCCTTCTATTAAAGCTCAGTATTTTCAGTATTGTCCTAATGTAAGGACGACTTCATCTCCGGTTTCAACTGTTTAACAGCCGTCAGTTTACTGTGACCTGCTTCCTTATCCCTGCTGAGGAAAAGCCCCCCTAAAGCAGAATGCTGCCACATCAGTGTCGTGCCACACACCCGTTATGTAGTGTCTTCAAGGTAATGGGTGGTGCTTTTATTGTTCATGTAACGTGTGAAAAGTTTAATACTGTTCTCATCTGAACAGAGAACCCTCTGTCATCTGTTTGTTTTGTCCTTCCACTGATGGTAACTACTAGAAGCACTTCTTAAACTTTTTGTCTTTCTGCTCATTTCTAACACTTGTTCTGTCAGTAGATTCCCCCTCATCTGTGCTTTGAATTCCTGCAGCTCCTCCAGAGCTACATTCCTGGCAGTTTACTCTCTGCTTCCTACTTTGGTAAATTGTAAAGGCAATAGGTTGAACTGGGTTTTATTTAGAGGAGTTATGTGCTGCAAAACATTGCTTAAAATAGCTGCATTTGTTCTTGAAAGGAGGAGGCAAGTGAGACACTTTGTCAATGGAACAAGATGATATACATTTAAAATAAGAAAAAAGTGCATTTTATCTAATTATCTTATTTTAGGAGTAAATTTACACATGCCATTGGCAAATCATCTTATTCACCTACTAATTAAGGCTTAATACACTTGATTTAAGAAACGGTTACTTATTTCTAGATCGTGTATGCAGTGGGAAGCTGAAAAAATATATGCAACTTTATTTATATAAATCAATACAGCTTTTTAGAATTTTGTAAACAGTGGCAGTTTTGTTTTTCCTACCTCAAAATTCAGTGATATAAATATCAATCAATTTCTTTATTGTCAATTACAATTTACATTGAAATCGAGATTTCAGTTTCAGTACAAATAATATCCATATATACATATACATATACATATACATATATACATATACATATACATATACATATACATATATATATATATATATATATATATATATATATATATACATATATATATATATATATATATATATATATATATATATATATAATTAAATATATATATATATATATATATATATATATAATTAAATATATATATATATATATATATATACATATATATATATATATATATATACATATATATACATACATACATATATATATATATATATATATATATACACACACAATATATAACTATAACATTGACAACTAATTAAATTTTTATGCTTTTAATGTGACTGATCAAGAAAATTTAAGAATATAAAAACCTTAAAATGGATTGTAATAACTTAACTTTAAACACGCAATAATGAACATTTCTTCAATTTCGTGTTTGAGATGTTTAAACAAAAAAACAACAAAAAAAGCAAGGGTGGAAATTTTTTCACTATCCATAACATTTATTTTTTAATAATTCAATTTATAATTTATAGTGCATACGTGCATTTTCTTTGCAAAGCTAAGATTTCCCCTCGATGGCGACGACAGGCACAGCTTGCAGAGGAGACATCGGGTGAAGTTTGCTGCAGCTGGGTCTTGACGTGTGCTGAAAGTCTGTCACTGCTCTTGAGGACCCCTCTGTCATCTCTCTCCATACTCCAGCATCTGCCGTGACTTCTTGGTTGGAGAAGCTTCTGGAACGATCACAGTTCTCTGGTTGTCAGCACCTGGTGTTCGTGTCTGCTTCCCACACAACGTGTCAGCCTCTGCAAACTTACATTTGGTGCTTTACAGATCCTGACTGTACTTTTCAAAGAATCATGTAGGAAATATGGGCCCTGAGGCATCCAGCTTCATGTTTTAGAGCTGATATAGTATGTTCACATTTGTTACTATTAATAATGAAAGATATTAAAATACTGTTCCTAATATTTTGCATGCATTTATTCGTCAAGAATGAAATATATGAAACAGAATTTATTCCTAAAACAGACATTATCTCTATTTTTGTTGTTTTTCTTTTTTTATGCAAGAGAAGTGCTCTGAGTGGCTATGAAATTTTATCCAATAATCTGTAATAAGATTAGACTCTGGGGCCTGATTTTGATTAAAAATGGGAATGATAATATAACATACCTTTCAGCTGAATGAAAATGTTTTTTTTTTGTCCTTGTATGTGTCTAAAATTGCTTTTCACCAAAACATATCAAGATCTATAACCAAACAAGTTACCTAAACGTTTAAAACAGGTTTACCTGCATCAAATAAGGCAGAATGAAGTTTCCAGATTACCTCATATGCAACACATATGCAAGATGGTAGGGGAGGGGATGTTTGTGTAACTGATCACAGATTACTGACTACAGCCAGCTAGCCTGAGATCAGATCACAGCTTAAAAACCAAATAAACCCACTGAATGCAAGAAAGGGGACACTTTAGTTCCCAACTGCTGATAAAGCCCTTCCAACTTCCCCAAATGTACTAAAAACAGCTAATTTATTTGATAATCACATATTAAATAAAATACAAGACAAATAAAAACCGAATTAATAAAATAAAAACATTGACAATCAGCACTCACTTCATATTTTACATCCAAAACCATATTTTTTTAAATCAGTTAAATCAATGTGCTTATTCTTCTAACATGCACCTTTATTTTAATCTTATCACATTGCTCACTTTTATCTCCCATGCATTTTTAATGCTTTATTCTATTACTTTTATGCTTTAAAACTGTTTTTTAAAATTCCAGTCTCTCTGTTTGGCTAGGAACTGGCAAAACATGGAGAAGCGATTCTATAATAAAATTCAAACTACCTGATTGTGTTCAGATTCATGTGGAAACTGAAACGTGTCTGACTGGATGTGACCCGCTACAAAAAAAACACCTTCAGACTAATTTAACAGCATCCATGCCGCATCTCTTTGGAAAGAGTGACAGGTTTTCCCTAAACCTGGAATTGTGGCTAAAATCAGAAGAGAAAGTGTGTTTGGTGAGAGCCTCATGGGAAAAGTCTTGGTCTCCATAACAACCACTTTATTTTAAGACTTTTACACACATCCTTATCTGGGAAGTACTTTACATCTTATTTGAACAATGTCATTGGACATTTCTTCTGTTAAGATTATTTTTTCAACATGTAGGGTGTTTGATGCACACAAGATATAAATGAATGTTGAAGGTAATGTTGGAATCAAGAAAAAAAAGATGCTAACAGAGTAACAGCAAAATGTAAGAATAAAAACAAGCTTAAATAAAATGGAGTATGCTTTCAATAAAAGAGGCCATTTTTCCAGTATATGGAGCACACTAAAGCATTGCTGATAAAAAAGCTAAAACTGAGACTTTGTAAAACATCGGGAAAAATACAAAAAAATCTCTACGTAAAAAAAAACAAAAAAAACAGGCACAGTGCTCAATCCAAGATTTGCGCGCGGATTGGCTGCTGCTCAGTGTCATGGTTTATCATATACCTATTTCCGGAAAAACCAGTTTCAACCTGGGAACAATCGGCTTCTAATGGCAGTGGGAACGGCTCACTGATGCGTGTCTAACCGGGTCAAACAACCTACGTTAAAATCGCCTCGGCATGCTGTGGAAACACCAGACCCGGGTTGACCTGCTAACTTACGTGACACTATTGAAAGCACATTAAGAACATCAACACACATCAGCTTCTGATCTAACAAGCTGAAACAACTCTGTTTACATTCGATAAACATGGCGCACCACTGATAAGAGGGATTCAGACAGATGAAGGGCAAAATAATAAAAATAAACGTCACCATCATGCGGCTCTCCATGTCCGCATTTTGTTTCAGTCCTTGTCCTCCACAAACCATGACAGAAACGGACAAATTTGTAAATCCTTTTATTGTGCCACAATGGGGAAATTCACTCTCTGCATTTTGACCTTCCCCTCGGGTAGCAGTGGGCTGCCATTGTGCGGCGCCCTTGGAGCAGTTTGGGGTTACGGGTTTTGCTCAGGAGCCCAGAGTGGAGGCTGTGGGGATTGAACCAGGTACTTGCAACCTTCTCAAAGCACAAGCCCACTGCTCTAACCACTAGGCCATCATGCTTACTCACTAGAATAGAATAGAATAGAATAGAATAGAATAGAATAGAATAGAATAGAATAGAATAGAAAATCCCTTAATTGTTCCACAAAGGGGGCTGCTCAGTAGCGCAGTGGGTAGCACTGCTGCCTTGCAGCAAGACGATTCTGGGTTTGATTCCTGGCCTTTCTGCATGGAGTTTGCATGTTCTCCTTGAGCATGCATGGGTTCTCTCCGGGTACTCCGGCTTCCTCCCACAGTCCAAAAACATGGCTGTTAGGTTAATTGGCTTCTCTACAGTCCCCTTAGGTGTGAGTGTGTGTGAATGGTTGTTTGTCATGTGAATTTTCCCACAATGGGGAAATTCTGATGTTTACAGCAGCAAAAAGTTTATAGAAAAATTGACACACAAATGTGGACCTTAGAAAAATCTATAACATAACAATATAGTGAAGAGTTAAAAGATAGACAATAAATACTGCACTGTGTACTGTTATATGGTTATACTAATACAGATATTAGTTATTTTGATATGGACATGTAGATATGGACATTTTTACAAAAATGGATATTTGAAAAATAGCAGCAACATCAGGGATGTGTAAAATAACAGCAGCATGTTATTTAACTGACTAAGATTATAATAATCTATTCAAGTAATGATACTAATGGAAGTTATTTTTACAGCCCTCCACATATTGGTATCTCAAAATGGTCAGTAGGTCAACTTTGCTTGTGCAATGATGTATATACAAACATTTATAGGTCAGGCCTATCAAGAAATGTAATATTTATTATGGAAACATCATAAAAAAATTCAAAATGAAAAAGAAATGCATTAAAAAGGAGGAAATAAAACTCACAGATTCCTATGATGAGTTTATTATTTCTCCAAGCCTCTAACACATTTCACCAAAGTGAATTCTCACTGTTCACCAACAAGCTCCCCTCCACCTTGTTCACATTTCCTTCTGAAGCACAGAATTTTGCTCACAACCACATGTCTTAAAAGTGTGAAAGTCTTATTTGCTCTAAATAAACTCAGTTTACTTTTAGACTTTTCAAAGTTGACACCATTAGTTTCTGGCTAGCATCTTTAGCTTACATGCAGCATCTAAAGCCTTACACTGCGGAGCTGCATCTCTTCCTCGTCACTATTAATTAATGATTAAATGAAGATTGAGAGTCCTCTCACCTGACTGCTTATAGAGATGTATTTAGTCTGCTGATTCAAGTCTTTCAATCAGCCGCTAGGTCTGTAATCAAAACCCTGATTATAACCTGCAAACATACACTGTCTCTCTTCTCTGCCTGTCCAAAAACTCCACTCACCATTTATTTCAATTAATCCCTTAATGATGTTCAAGTCAAGCTAAATTTTCACCCTTTTCTCTACCTAAATCAATTCTTAAAAGAAAGAAAGGGTTATCATTTCTGGCATCTTGTTTTCTCATTGATTGGTCGTCAGGCCAGGAGTCATGAAAATGTATTTATATTCCAGATGAACCAATGCAACCTAGTCAGAAAATCCTTTTTATTTTAGCACAGGTTATAATGATGATGGTAATGATCATTCATTTTATTTAGAAACGCTTTTAAGGACGCTCAATGATGCCGTACCGCTGAAAGCCAAAATGTAATTAAAATCAAACATTAACCTGGAAGCACAACATACAATAAATTTTTTAATTTACACACAGGAAAATAAAAAATAATATGCTTATCTTAATAAAAAGGTTATCCAGAAGTTTTAAACAACGAATGAGAGGTGGTGTTTCATAATGGTGCTGATGAAGAGTCTCAGTCATCCAGGTCATAGTCATTCATAGTCATAGTCATTACAAAAGTAAAAAAAACAATCCACAGGACTTTGCTTTCCAAGTTGGAGGATGTTTTGCTTCCTATCCAGGAAGCTTTTTTAATTCAAAATGTCTGGATTAGCATTGAGTTCCAGGCTTTATAGCGTAGCTCAACAAAGCCTTGTAATGGCTCAGAAAACATGCAAATTGACCCAGAAGAACGGGTTCACCCCTTAGTATTTAGTTTAGTTTAGTTTTATTAGGATCCCCATTAGCTGCCAAATAAATGGCCACTAATCTTCCTGGGGTCCTCACATAAAGAAATTACATTACATTATGAACAAACCATTAAAAAAAAAATTGCACAAGTTGCACATTAGCAAATAATAGGAACATGAAAAAGAGTAAAAATAAACAACATAAATAGACACGTCAGTTCATCATATCATCTGCAGTAGTTCTGAAGAGAGTATCTTTTTGAAGCTTGCTCTGTTCTGGACTCTTTGCGTGGTTATTGGCAGTTGGTTCCAGTGACATATGGCTCTATAATACACGGTGGATTTAAGATAGTTTGTTTTGGGTCCAGGGAGTTTAATGTCTCCACCTAGTGCCCGCCTTGTTAAATAATTATGACTTTTTTCAAGAAGGACTAAATGTTCAGCAAAAATGAAGGCTGTTTTTTAAAGAAAACATTCCATATAAATAGGAGAAGTCTTAATTTAAGTTTATAAGTAACTGTTAACCATGAAAGCCGTCTATGCATTGAAGCCACTCTGGCCGCCCTGTTTTGTGCCAGCTGAAGCTTGTGAAGCTCACTCCGTGAAGCAGATGACCATATCACTGGGCAATAATTAAGATAACTCAGGACAAGAGATTGTACAACCTGTTTAGCAATAGCAGCGGGTAGTAATGGGGAGTCGTTGAGGTTGTTGGCCTGCAATACCCGAAACTGGCCTATGTCTCTAAAAAGGAAGGGGTTAGGGTCATTGTTGGCCTGGCTGACCAGTTTCATAATGGTATTTTTTATTTTATTTATTATTTTTTATTCCTTTAACCTGTTGTGCATGCTCTTCGTTGCCAAAACATGTTTTGTTGTTCATCAGGGGAGTTATTTTCCTCCGATGCAAAATTAGTTTTGTTGATTTAGTTAGGAAGGGCCACCTTAAGAGAGTGTGAAAAGAGAAAGGGGAAGCACATTAGAATAGGAAATAAACAAGGCAACAACATAACTAAATTGTAGTTTTAAGCCTAATTCTTTATTTGTTTTATGCTAGTATTTTCTATATCATAACTGAAAAGAAAACAAGTTTTGGCCATTTTTATGGTTGTGGAATATTGAATATTTCTGTGAGCTCTAAACAAATGTTATCTTGTCTTTTTGGAAAGAAGGGGGGGCAAGAACAAGGAACACAATATTAGTATTACTTTGGTTATCTGGAGACATTAGCCTTAACAATAGAGATCACACTCAGGCACTCCAGAACACCACTTCCAAGCTCAGAATCTCTACAAATACTTCTCGGCACTGGAAAAATGTGTGTTTAAGTGGTAGTGGGCGGGCCAACATGTGTATAGCAATGGCAAACAATGATCCAGACCTGTGCTTTCCTCACAGGATAACAAATATGATTTTGAACGGATTGCAGGAATCACTATGAAAGAATGTGAGCTAAAAGCACCTGGTATGTTAGTGCCAACTTAATAGCTTTATCAGTGTCCACTCTTTATGATTAACACAGCGGATCTGTAAAACAAAATGAAATTATTATGGTTTTTTTTATAATACCCCTTTAGTATTGTGCAAATTCATCAGATCAGACCCTTTTTAGAAGTTATTCAAAATTCTATTACAAAAAAGAGAACATTTTCTAAAACAATTCCTTATTTTATTACAAAAGCAATCGGGCACAGACCACTAAGGCTTGTAGACCAAGGTTATAGGGGAGTTTAAGATTCAACACACATACTGCAGTAGAAAGCTACTTTAAAAAGATTTTGGATTAGATTTATATCAGAACAACACTTACAGTGTGGCATAAAATGTATTACATCACTAAGATGTTTTCTGCTTGTCAAGCTTAATTTTCTGAAATAAAATAATATTTTACTCTGTGTCTTATTTTTTTACATGCAGTTGATTCTTGCTGCGAATGTTCTGCTCTGCATATATATCTGAAACCAGATATTTACACATTTTTCTCAGTCTGACATTAAATCAGACCAAATCTTTTCTCTGTTAGATAGAATTTAAAATCCTCCTTCTCACATATGAAGAACTTAAATGGCCAGTCTCCATCTTATATCAAAGATCTGATTGTTTCTTATGTCCCTAACGGAGAACTTCGCTCTCAATCTGCAGGTTTACTAGTGGTTCCTAGAATTTCTAAAAGTAGAATGGGAGGCAGATCTTTTAGTTATCAGGCTCCTCTCCTGTGGAACCAACTACCAGTTTTAGTCCATGAGGCAGACACCCTGTCTACTTCAAAGGGTAGGGTCTCTAACGTTATGCTCTTTTTGCTTTTTTTCATAGTTCCTGTTTGGCTGTCATCAACACCTTTGTTTATAGATGTTGGAGATCGGCCTGTTTTTCCAGTGTAGTCCTGTTTCTCTGACTGTGACTGGCTGGATGTGCTCTCTTCATCCTCTGACATGGGAGCTGGCTCAGAGCTCCTCTGCCTGGCTGTGTGTTTTCTGGAAGGGACCGCTTTTTACAGTTGTTTTTTGTATCTCTGCTTCTGTCTCCTTGAACCCCAGTCGGCCTCGGCAGATGGCCGCTCACACTGAGCCTGGTTTTGCTGGAGGTTTCTTCCTGTTAAAAGGGTTTTTTTCCTCTCCACTGTCGCTACAAGCATGCTTAGTGTGAGGGATTGCATTCGAGTCAGTGAGTCGATGCAATCAACTGGTTTTCCTTAGAAAAAAAAATCAATTGGACTGTATGATCTGGTGAACTGTAAAGTGCCTTGAGATCACGTGTTGTGAATTGGTGCTCAGTTATAATTATGAAAATTAGTCCAGGAGCATTGATGTGTTTTTCTCCTTGAGCCACTTGCTAACTACTATCATGGTATGTTGAGTCACTATTCATTTGCAAATTAGGTGGGTTGAATCAGGGTGTGTGTTTTGGCTGGGTAGCAGACTGAGTTGTGGATTTGGAGAACTTTTAAGATGAAATCAGGATGCTGATTGGGCTTTGTGGAGGTTTGGTTTCAAAGCTGATTGACTTATCAGAGGTGGATGAGAGTAAGTAATTCAGTTTCTTCAGTTGAACTTCTGCCTACGTTTAATTTCTACATAAAATGTTCTTTCTATTAAAGACATCTATCAGTCCTCAGTACTCCTGCAAAGCATGATTCCACCACTCTCAGACAGTGAGACATAAGTTCAGACATAAGTTTCCCAGTTTTTAACTTCAGATATCCCTAAGGGTTGGTCTGGCCAAAAGTTTTAACTTTAGTTTCATCAAACCACACCAAAAAAAAAAACAAAATGTTACTTTAATACCCACAGAGTTGAATATATCTCTGTCTCACATGAGATTTGGTCCCACTTCAAATTAGTTTAAATATAATCTGTAGCCAGTGTCAACTTTTCAGAGTTAATTTTAATCATTTTAGTCTGGGAATCAAGAAGACCTCTCAGAGAATGGTGTGTAATTGAAACAATATAGAGTAAAAGTTACACCGCATAGCCAACTATTAACTCCAACATGAGCAGATTTACACACAGTATAGCAAGAACTACTCTATTTAGAGTAAAATAGGTTGACTATGAATGTTTAAAACCTAATTTTTTACTGTGCACAGACCATGTATCTAAATATTAGGGTCTAGTCCCAGGATGCATTTGCACAATGTAGACTGTCACTTTTCAAGTAATGACTTCTTCCTAATCGATTGGCCTTTCAGCCCCTGTTGGCACAGGGCTCGTTTCAATGGATGATGACTATTGCCAGCTTCAGGCAGCACTAGGTCTCTGGCCTTTGTCTTGGGATTCTTATGAACATTTATTACCAAAACCCACATATCCATGAGACACAGACCTCCTTCTTGTACTGCATTACAGTTGGACATGGTGTCCCATGGTGTTTGTATTTGCATGTTACTCGTTGAACATAGGAAAGTGGCACTATAGGGTATCTGGAAAAATCATACAACAGATAAACCAAGATTCACAGTTATCATCTTGGCACCTAAAATAATTACTTTCATTATGAAGTAACCAATTGAATTCTTAAAAAGCAATATCATCCCCCGAGCTATTCAAAGCTGTAAAGATACAACTGACAAAAAAAAAAAAAGATTGGTTGTCTCAAACAACTTCAAACAAGAAACACATACAACTTGGAGATATTTGAATAAATTATGTTTTTATGAATCAATCAGACCTTTATGCTCTGGTCTCCTTTTGCTTCTTCTATAACTAATTCTTCAGAAAATATCTTTTGACCTTACATAAGGCTGTTGATCTACATTGCAATCAATTTTCGCATACAAATCAGACTTAATTTTAATGATGCGATTGATTTTGTGTAACAAGGTTAAATGATTGCAAGCATGATTTATTGAATATAAATGTTTGCAGAGTGAAAATCCTAGAAAGCAAGATTACATGAAAACTTTCACAACTTTTATTGTCATTTTGCATACAAACAATGTATACGAAGCAAAATCTTTGGAAAGACTATAATCACAGTTTTTCAAGCTTCTGATTCTCCAAACCTTCTACATAGAGCTTGTTTTGGGGATATAACATTTCCTGGAGGTGCTTTGGAGAAGAGATGCCTCTAAAATTTGCATAATGAGAACTCTCAAAGATTGGGGACCACTCACCTATAGACACCACGTTGACTGCTGTTTGCAGGGTGAGGAAATTGAAATAATGTTGAATTCATCTATTTCTACTAAGTCAAAGATTTAACCCTGTAATGCCAAATGTATCATATTTGATACATACGGTTTCTGAAATGTTTTGCATAATTTAATGGTAAAAACTTTGCTCAAAATCCTATTGTACACAATCAGATATACCTGATAACGGAGGGCAGAAGACTACACAAAAAATTATCTTGACTTATCGCATAGTAATAAATTATTAATATCAAAAATGTATTTCTGTTTTTTCTTTTTACTTATTTTGTTAAAAGGCCAAATAAGGACTTCAAACCAAAAAAAAAAGTAATTTTCTGTTTTGTTTTATTCTTGGATCAGGCTTTAAAGGGTTAACTAAACTGGCTTGGTTTCCTTCACCAATTTTTTTTTTTCTAGAAGCTGCCATTTAATGACCACTAAGTCTCCCTGAGTTGTCCAAAAACTGGAATTGAAATTGTGTATGTGAATCTGAACCAAAATGTCTAATGAAATAATCTGAAATGAATTAAGAAGACATTTGCTATGAATGTATAAATGTACTGTACCAAGCCCAACTACACGTGCCAGAGGCTAAAAGACACTGTTGGAATCTACTGATTATTGCTATCAGTGATTCTCCTTTCAAAATCAAAGTTGTCTGATGCTTGTTATTTGATCTGACAAAGATACAGAACTCCTACCTATGTACAAAAACAAGTAATCTGGGAAGTCATAGAATATGCTTTGTCTCAGGGTAGCCCAGACTGAATATTTCGGGATGGGATGGGGTTAGATTCCAGTGTGTTTCAGGGTTGAAATTCCCTTCTGGGCTCTTTAGCACCTTATAGACCATATTTGATGTTTGACTTGGTTCCTTAAATAGGCTTAAAGTGAGATACTGATTGCCTGACAGAGGGAAATGAGTCTACAGCTGGTGTTAGTGGGTTTTTTTCAAATGTGAATTGACAGGGCGGAGGTGGGTGGTTAGGTTCAATCCACTATTGCTGATGAGCAGGTTGATTTCTATTAACCTGCAGCCTGCAGATCAAACATGCCGTTCCAAGCTGCTGCCGCCTCTAAAAGGGAGAGAGGCAGACTCCACCACCAAACTTTTATGACAGAAAGTCTGCTTAATGGGCTGGAAGATCCTACCCATTTAGCCCTGAAATAAAAGGAAGCTGCTCGGCGTTCAGGAAAAATGGCTGCTTCCAGTGAAGCTCCCGAGTGGATTGGAAATTAGGAAATTACAAGCACAGTGATCAATCTTTGAGGAGTGTGTGCTCTTGCATAAAATGCTTAAGTATTCCCCAAGTTATGAGGAAGTAGAGCGAGGCAACACCCCCATCCAAAGCATTGACTCTAGTTCCATTAGTGCAACAAACAGGACCTGTGCAAAAAACCTAGAAGCTTGAGAAGACTTTTTCACAGACTGACTCTGTTATATATAATTAATGAATTTAAGAGGTTCCAACAAGTATAAAAAATATAGCAGGGCATATGTATGTATTCCCTTCTGTAAAGAAAGGATTTTATACTCATATTTTGACCACCACTGCTTAAATAATATATAACAGCTACTGGTATTTAACTAGTACCACATTGGATTGGGAAAAAATGGTGGAAAAGACCTTGAATAGGCGACATAATTTTGTCTACATTTCGTTGAAAAGTGAAAGGTCAAACGTCGTAATTTTTAGGACGTTGAAAAGGTGTTAAAAACTGGGGTTTCAACGTCTACTATTGGTTGACAGTGGGACAAAATCAGACCAACCAAACAGCCTGATTCTCTTTTTTTTTTTTTCACAGTGTCCTGTCTGGCAATGTGGCAATAAGAATAATTGTCTTGATGCCAAAAAGAATCCAACAGATTTTACTTTCACAAGTGTAGCAGTATGGCAATTGCCATATAGCTCCACTTGTTTCATGCATATAAATTGCTTTATTATAATTATGCTGGGAGTTTTACAGTTTATATGGACACTGCAAAGTAAATAGAGCAGAAAAACAGAAGAAGAAAAAGAAAGAAAAGAAAAAAAGGGAAAAGATGAAAGAAATAGGAGATAGAAAGGAGATAATGACAAAACATTTTCAGTCTGCTTCATCACCTGTAACGAGATGTAAAGCAAAGGCACCAAGGAGGGGCCAGCCCAGGAAATCAGACCCCCACCAGGGGAGAAGGAGAGACAGCCCCGAAGAAGCCCCCCAGTCACCGCCATGCCGGCGCCCCGGGGAGCCGCGGAGCCCGATTTTCAACAATTATTCCTGAAATAAATCAAGACTATGATGGGCTGACCATATTTATTCTAAAAACCAACGTCTCAATTACGTCTGGAGTTTGGGGGGGTGGTGTTTGATCTTCCAGGTTGATTTTGTGTATTAGCCTTAGACTTAAATCAGACAGAGTTTGAAGCAAGATTAGGAAGATATTAAAAAAAAAAGTCAAAGGTAGAGGTAGTAACACTGAAATGTGTCGGTTGATGGACAAAAATGGAATATCCAAGGGAGATATTTTGATGCAAAGCACAAATGACAAGTATCACGAAAACTGTCAATATACAGTAAACAACCAAAGATTCTACTGACAGATGAGGATCTTTGATGAACTACTAAGAGGGACTAAGGCCTCAGCTGTACTACTCTCAATAATTGTTTCACTAATGTTTTTTTTTTCTCAAAAAAACAAAAGTAAAACTACAGTCAAAAACACAGTAAACCCTATGCTGGGGTTGATCATAAGGATTTCAATTATCATATTTAAAATTAAGAGGAAGAAAACTTATGCATGGCTTATGCAGTGTTACCCCAAAAGAATTGTACCAGAAACACTGTGCTTTTAATGAAAAAACTATATTTGTTTTTCACAAAAAAAGACTGGAAGAGCAAGCTTGTCAATATATTACTGTTTTGTCAAAAAGCCATATGCACTGCTATTAAATGCTATCTAAAGAGATGGATATAGTTATACTGCTAAATTGAAGACAGTCTTTAAGATGTATTGAACAAAAAAAACAAATTATTTTAGATTGTATCACGTGAATTTTACAGCTTTGAAGCTAAAATAACATAATAAATAAAACATGCTTTTCTAACCATTACAGAAATTTCCACTTACATAGAACATTTTAGGAACGTTTGCTTCAGCTCTTCTCCAGTGATGTGTGCTTTTCAATGCTTTTCACCCTTTTAAGCCTTTCAGGTTAAATAATAGTCAGTTTTTTTCTAGCCAGAGTAGCTTAGGTCAGGGTAAAATACAGCATCCCCCATCCCCTCTTTGTGTTTGTTGTAAATCCTCTGTCCGGGTGTGATAAATGACCCCCCATAAATGGTTAATAAATTAATGTTTTGATGGTTTTGGTAACAGTGGAACAGAAGATGAATGTTGTGAAATAGCCCTTATGATAAAAATAGGCCCTGTGATGAAAGGTGTAGGCACAGTTTTCTTTTTTTTATATATAAATTGTCTGTATGGGGTGAAGATGAGAGGTGAGGAAGACACAGGGGGAGTAATAGCCAGGGAGCAGAAAGATGTCGGTGATAGTTATAGGATCACAGAGAGAGAGTGCTGCACCGAAGCTGCCTGTGTGCTGATCACTCATAATGGCACCTTAGAGGCCATCCTGTAAGGAAGAAAAATGAAAACTATTAAAGGCTCACTGGGCTATGTTGGCTTTGGTGTGTCAGCAATTATTAGCCAGGGACAGCAGTCTTTAGGTCCTCGTATATGGAGGAGTGGGAGTGAAGGCCACTCCACAGAGCTATTGTAGACTGATCTTCACTGAAGAACTTTCCCCACAGTTCTGAGAGTTTCCTTTAACCTGCAGTGTGTGACTGGTTATGTATTGAAGTAGCAGTGATCTACTTTCCTGAGTGTGTTCTCCATCTTTAGCTCAGTTTCTGAAGTTAAGCAACCTGAGATAAGATGTCAATCAAACTGTGTGGGTAGGAATGTAACGTCTTTTCCTTGGATTGTTGAATCACTTTCTTTTCCTGTGCTTTTTCATTCAACTTGCTCCTCTTGTTACTCACTGCCAGATCTTTCTAAAAGGCTTCTAGCCCAAATAACAACTCTGTCTTAGGTTTTTGTAAGAATTTTTTTTTAACACCAAACCAATTGACAGATGAGTGTTATAAATATGTTCTAAGCAGCATATTAACCTTTTAAAGGGCAAGTTACCATTTTTGATCCCTTGCACACCCCTTACAAATGGACTCCCCTCTGTCTCTCCATGAGGTCTAGAAGCACAAGATCTATATCCAGCCACTCAGCAAAGATGCTGCTACATGGCTGTACATCTTATTTTGGCATTTGACCAATTAGATGAGCCCTTGAATGATACATTACCCACTGTAAATTCAGTCGAAAAAGTTAACAAGTCAAGAAAAAAAAGGTAAAAAGCTAGTTGAAAAGTTAAAACATTAATTAACCTAGTTAGAAATTATAAAAAATGCAAGTGCCAGTATCAGCATTAGTGCCTCTAAGGTTATGTTGTACCATAAAAAATGTGTTTCTTTTACTTTTTATTTCTTATTTTTCATTGATTTCTTATAGAAGCACTTTTGTTATTTTTATTAATATATTGGGGCAAGTTAGTGTTTCTTGTTGATACACTGACATACATTTTTTTCATCAAAATATTAAACATTTTTTAATGTTACAAAGGTAAAAAGGTCTTGTCCTGCATTACAGTAACACTATTGGATTGAAATTTTCATTTTCAAAGTATTCCACTGAGTTCCCTATAAAGGGTTGATAGAAAAGTATCCATCAACATTTGAATATGTTTAAATGAATTTATCAGGCTTTTTGAAATAAGGCCTAATTTTCTTCCTGTTGGACATTTGATTGAAAAAACACACAGAAGCACTTTGCTGTGGCGTGCAATGTTAAAGATTTCCATTTTCTCTAAATCTTCTCTATATTCTAGAGTGCTGATGGGGATAAAGCGATTACACCTGCTTCCTCCGTTATCTATACCTTCAGTTAGTTGTCTGTGTTCACTGGGTCCACAGTTCTCAACTCCCCATGCTTCTTCAAAATGCTGCCTACATTTGCATCAATGATAAGAACCAAACTTGTTAAAGAGTAAAGCTGTGTGTCTTCTATAAGCTTTCTTGCTTTATTTAGATGGGACCAAATCTCAAAAGCTTGACTGATATTCATCCTCACTTAGCTTCTTTTTGGTGTTTCTGTTTGGCATGAATCTGAGAAATATAATGCAGAGAAGAAGTCAGCTTTCTCTTTGAGCTACTAGGATATGGGAATGCCTGAGCTCTGTCTCAAATGACTTCAAACCACTTTATCCAATCCTTTCATGTTGACAATGGCATCGTAATCAGATGTAAACATTTAGATATCAGATAGCAGGAATATAATAAAACAACACACTGATCCACAGCATGCCTGTTTGTTGCAGACATCAGCACTGTTTTCATTTTTATACCTTAAATGTTTTCGTGTTAAAGTGATGGAAATAAAACACCACTCCTCTGCTTACTGATTATTTAAGTGATACCCAGTAATGCATACCATTGTGGCATTAGTCACATATTACATCATAAAACTTCTACCTTGTGGCAAGATTTTGGTGTCCTTGCATTTACAGTCCCTGCTGGAAGACTGATCCTCGGTGGACTAACCTTCATTACTCATTACTGTGTTTTGAGGACGTGGGTGACCACCTGTGACACTTATAAATGACTTGCTTTTACAGTTTGCTTCAGGCAGAGCTGTTCCTGGGCCTGACCAGATGGCCTGTGATCGACTCTCATGTGGTGCAGCATGTCGATTGCCCAAGGGCCCTGTTTACATTTCATATGAATTACAAGGTGAAAGAAATGCAGTATTGCATGGAACATACACAGACTTGGTCTGTGTGGTTGTTTGTGAGCCTTTAAAGTCATCCTAAGAGTGCTAAGCTATTTCACTGCAGAAACAGTTGTTAAAAACCAACACTAATATGTTTTAAATTGAATGAATCCACCAAACCAGTCTGAACTCTGGATAAAGAACAAAGTAGGTGTGTGAAAGAGAATGGAAAGCCAGTTATCCTGTAGAGGGGGTCTGATGCAAGAGGTCACTGAACATAAAGGCTTCTGTTATTCAGGTATTGTTAATCCTCCGGCTATAGCGACTGAGCATGCATCAATCACAGTCTTGTGTATCCAGAGGTAAGCCAACAAGCATTAACCTTGAACCACAAGTCATTGCCTGAGTGCTGAACCCCCTCGACTAAACGAGAAAACAAACATCCTGGTCACCCGCAGAATAGAAGTTGGAGCTTGTATCGGTTGTATTGGTAAATATCTTAGACTTTAAAGGAAGGGTTTGAATTAAAATTTGGAAGAGTATCTAGGATGTTAGAAACTGAAGACCCATCTTAAAAGTTCAGATTTTTAAGGCATGACTTGGGGGTTGTATATGTTTAATAATCTCCACCTTGACTGGTTGAGTGCAATGTAAATGTTGCTGTTTTTTTTATATATTTTTTAAAATTAATCAGTTAAGATTTTGTCACAGGCTTAGATGTTTTCATTCTGTTTCAAACCAATAACCTTTTTTTCTTCTGTGTTGTTTAACCTCTGAATATGATAGGCTAACCCTGAAAAAAGTGTGTGTTTTTCTTTTGGAATGACCTTTTGAATTTTGATGATTCCTATGAAATGTCCTGAATAATACAGTACCGTATTTTCGCGACTATAAGGCGCATATAAACATCTTTTTTCCCCCCTCAAAATGTGCGGCGTGCCCTATAGTGCAGTGCGCCCTATGTGTGTTGTTACTGCGGTCTTGTTGAGACCACCATGAGAACAGGGAAGTGTGGGCGTGGATTGTGCGTGGGCGACAGAAACTGCCGCCTATGGTGATTTTTAGGAGAAAGACTTTGCCTAAAGAGACTTTTCTAGCTGGAGTCATTATTAAGGCAAATGAAAAGGGCTGGATGAATGAGGAGATGATGAAAGCGTGGCTGAGGGAGGTGTATGTAAGGAGACCAGATGGTTTTTTCCACGCATCACCATCGCTGTTAATCTGTGACTCCATGCGTGCCCATCTCACAGCCGATGTGAAAAACAAGGTGAAACAAATGAACGCTGTGCTCGCTGTTATTCCGGGAGCTCTGACAAAGGAACTTCAACCGCTCGACATCGGTGTGAACCGAACGTTCAAAGTAAGGCTGCTAGCGGCGTGGGAGCGATGGATGACAGACGGAGACCACAGTTTCATGAAAAGTGGAAGGCAGCGCAGGGCAAGTTACGCCACAGTTTGAGGATGGATTGCAGATGCTTGGGCTAACGTGTCTGCTGGCACTGTTGTTCGAGCTTTCGCAAAAGCCGGCATCATTTCCGAGGAGCCGCCCGGCACGGAAAGTGACTCTGACAGCATGGCATGTCTGATTTAGCGCAGCTGTTTAATTCAGAAACAGAGGATGATGACTTCGATGGGTTTGATTAATACTTTGTAATAAATACATGAATAAAGCACAAACATACTCAGTTTTGCTCCCGCTCTATTTTTAAATATGCAGTAGAGGTATTTAAACGTAGTAGAGGATATTTACCGGTATAAAAACCCGCGCCCTATAATCCGGTGCGCCTTATGTGTGTGTTAAATACTGTAATGGCACACATAACTGAGACTGCGCCTTTTAGTACGGTGTGCCTTATGGTCGTGAAAATACGGTATTTGTGGACTAACTATTGAATTTTTTACTCCGAAAAAAAATCATACAAACCAACAAAATGTACCACAACACTTGGGGAAAATATTGAGGGAGCCATTTTGAAATATTAGATTAAACTTATGATAAAGATTCATACATCTCAGAATACCTAAAGTCTTCTTAAGGCTTGGTTGTTAAGTACAATGCAAACGCTTTAATCTGAAACCAAAAGTAATGATAAATATTTAACAAGCTTATCACGAGGATGAAGCTTGGATGAGACAAGCTCAAACTTATAGGGAAGAAGTGTAACACAGTCTCATCGCTTAGTCTGTTGTCCTAAAGGTTATGAAGTTCTTCTCCTGTATTTTACAGTAAAACTACATAAACAAAATCGCTAATTATTCATTCTGTATTCTGCAGTGGATGATTTGGTATTTTTCTGATCATTCTTGATGTGATAAATGGCCGCTGCTGCTGCTTTTCAGCCTCTCTATCACCCCAGTAACCAGACAGAGGCTCTATGGTCATTTCCCAGGATGCTAAGAGACCCATTTAGGTGGTAAAATGCTAATCCCTCCATAACATGTTGAGCAACATCAACATTTACTGCTAAGGTGAGCGACTAGAGGCCAAACCTAACCGTATTTAAAACATTGATGAACCAATACATTACTAGAGTCATCTGCTGAGGTAGCCAGTCTGAAGCCATCCACTTAACTTATGTGGCAGATTTTTTATTACCATTTGCTACAAGTTTTGTGGTTTAAAAAAAGAGTGTATATGTTTTGTTTTTTCTAATTTTCATGTAGCCAAAGAGAAGTATGATGATCATTGTTCTGTATGCTTTAGAAAAAGAAAAGAAAAATCCTGTGTGACTCTATTGAGTCAGGTTGAAATGAGACTTCCAAATTATCTTTCTATTTATCAATAAGCTAAAACAAGGTTTTTGTTGTTGTTACTGTAGATCCAGACTGAGAAAAACCTAAAAAAAACAAAAAAAAACACAATAGATCGATGGATTTTCTGTAAAATAAATGTTTAAAATAAATGTATTAAAAGGATATATTGTATGATGTTATTTAAAAAAATATATTTTCTGTTTAAAATGTATTTTGCAGTATTGCATGGAGAATATGTTTGCTAATGAGTGGGGACCACAGTGGGTGCGTAATGCAGATGGAGAAGGTTGCCCAAGGCAACAATGATGCCAGAATCAGCACGGCTGTTTGAGAAGTTTTTTCTGAATGAATGAAAATGTTAATACCTTCCCCAGTTAGTACAACAAGCTTTTTTTTCTGAAAGGGTTTGTATATTCTGTTTAGCAAAAAACAAACTGCCTGAAAATAACCGACCATGATTTGGGGATCATGACAGACTCAGCGATTCATAGACACCGTTCGACCGTTTTGTCCTGCAGATTACATTTTTCCAACGAAAGAACATTTTGCCTTCAGGCGGTTTCAGAAAAGACTAAAGCGACTTTATAGCTTAGATCTAATCGTGCTCTCTCAGCAAGCTGCATCAGATAGGCTCCCATACCTTATCAGTGAAGGCAGGCAGAAAAATCAGTTCAAGCATCTGCAGCTAGGAGGGAGGATAAGAGGTAATCCTTGACCGTAAGAGCAGGGCTTTACCAATTAGAGAAAGGCTTAAAAAATAACAAAATATTCCTTAGGGGGTGTTTGGATCGGAAAAAAGAGATGGAGGAGGAAACACAAAAACACGAGATACTCCTACATTTCAAGAACAGATCAGAACGATAAGTCGGTGTAACACTGTTTGATTTCTTTGATTGCCAAAGTGCTCAGTGATAAAAATAGTAAAGTGTAATAACTTTCCCCTGCTGCCTGTCTTCAAATATTTCTATATAACCTGAAAATACCTCAAATAGAACTAATAAAACTGTGGTGACCATTTATATTCAGCCCACTGAGTTAATATCCACTGCAATTACAGTTACAGGTCTGGAGGAATGTCTCTGCCAGCTTTAGTGTTGAGTCTGGAGACTCAAATTTGATCAAATTTTCTTTAATTCAGTCAGTCAGTCAATTCAATCAGAATTATACACGCTATGAATCATGCATAATCCAGCTGAAAACTTACCCTCTCACAGCGTCAAGGCACCCTCAGGTTTTATATTTAGGACTTTGATTATATACAGTATATAGTTATTTTGAAAGCAATGAAACTGAGCATGGTATCTCCTTTTGTATCTCTGCTTTTGTGTCCTTGAACCCCATTTGGCCTAGGCATATGGCCGCTCACACTGAGCCTGGTTGTGTTGGAGGTTTCTTCCTGTTAAAAGGGAGTTTTTTCTCTCCACTGTCGCTACAACCATTCTTAGGGTGAGGGATTGCATTCGAGTCAATGAGTCGATGCAATCAACTGGTTTTCCTTAGATGGAAAACTTAAAATCAATTTGACTGTATGATCTGGTTAACTGTAAAGTGCCTTGAGATTACGTGTTGTGAAGTGGCGCTATATAAATAAACTGAATTGAAAATTGAATTGAACATCAATAATGTTCTTTTAGGTTGACCTATTCTGATATGTTGGAAAATTCCCATTTCATTGCATAGATCCAGATCTCTGAATGAGTTTGCACTCTGTCAAACAGAAAAGACGCTAATAGTGATGACAATTATATTAATGCAGATTGCCCAGCAAAGATATTACGGCAATTCTGTGTTGTTTACTTGACCCAAAAAGAAACTCAGGGTGACTATCTGCGCTTTTATTAGGATGTTGATACACCTGAGCCAAAAGCTTCAAAGTCAACGTGTGGGGAATAACTGAAACATAACACACTAATGTATTTCTGTCTATATTATTGCTTTCTGTGCATTTGAGGGTTAAATAATATAATCTATGATTAAGAGGCAGGTTCATGTTTGCTTATGTGGCCTGCCTCTGCTGCTTCAAGTGTTGGTTATTAAATTTCAAACTTTCTGTATTGATGCAATAGTTTTTTCACAGGGAGAGGAGAAAATTGCTCCAGGAATCTGGCATGTCGAACAAAAGGTGCTGCCAATGATTTGCTACTTTGAAATGCAAAACGGGACAGAGGTACAAATTGGCCTGGTGCATGTAATTAAAGGCCCCAATGAATTCCAATAATCAAATACACCATCTTGTGAGAAAACTGTTGCAGGAGGATTAGTATAGCAGTTTTCACTAATCAGCCAATGACATAGAACCTTACACATACATCTGGATGTGTAATGTATACATTGCTGGGGAGGAAGTATTTGCTCCATAGCAGATTTTTCTCCATTGATGTGTTTTTGATCATCCACAGCATATCAGAGATTTGTAAAGCGAAGACCTCCACCAAAAAGCAAATTGTTCCCCATATTGTGACTTGCATCTATAGCAAAAACTTGCTCATGATGTGAATCATTACCATATTTTAATGAACTGTTCATTAGCATGAGGCACACCTGTGGTAGAATTTTTGATTAAAATCTGTTAATAACTTTTCATCTTATCCTACTAACAAAGAAACACGGCTGAACACATAACCTCTATGGTGGAGACACCAAAGAAATCCAGAGTAAAAATGGAACAAGTTGGTTTGGAAAAATGCTATCCAAATCAACCTGGCCCAGTAAGAGAAAAAAAAATGTTCCCCAGACAAAATAGCTGGTTGTCCCTTCTTTAGCAGCAATAACCTTTGTGGGTGAATTTTATCCCTCTCTTCTTTTCACATATATACTTTTATAGAGCCACATTAAAGACTATTTGACAGCGAACACCCTGTTTAAGGTCATGCCACTCCATCCCCATTATGTTTGTGTGCAAACCTTGACTAATCTGTGGCAAAATGTTATTAGTTAGTTATGTACCTAAGCCCAATCCAGCGGGGGAGAATTTCAGTCTAGATAGATGTTAGAGTTATAATTATAAAATTATTGTGTGGGAATATGAAACATTGAAGAAATAAGATGCTACATTTCTGTCCTGTGATTCAATCAGGAGGGTCATAAACTTTTTATGACCTGCATCCAGTAGGTCATGAGGCAGAGTCACGCTGTTGTGTGACTTCCATCCAGCCAGATGGTCATTTCACACTGTCTTATGACCTGCATCCTGCCAGATAATCATTACATGGTTTTCTGTTTAAGACCCACCCATTTGTTTCTGCTCTGTGAATAAAAGACTCTGCTGTTCTGTTGGGGGTCAGATTGGTGCTGGGAGGTGAGCAGCAGCCTTTCTCATTCCTGCAGGAAAAGCTGTTTCAAAATCCTTTTGTGCTTCAGATTCATTTTTGTCCTATATGAAATATGATCTCACAATATTTTGAATCTAACAATAGACATTTCTCCTTGGCTCTATATCTCAGGTTATTCTAAGCTATTTTCTCAATTTGTGCTGATATAGGCATATGGACACCTTTGCATCATCCCATATCTATTGTCCCATTCCACAGTATTTGTTAGTTTACTTTCATTAAATTACGCTATGCTCTCTCTGCTTTTTCTCATAGTAGCTTCATCTGGTCTGTTCCTGTTTGGCTGTGACACCATTCTGGAGATATATCAAAATGTACTGCTGTCATCAACACCTTTGTTTATAGATGTTGAAGCTTGGCCAGTTTTTCTGTGCAGTCCTGTTTCTCTGACTGTGATTAACTGTATGTGCGCTCTTTTTTTCCTTTAGCATGCAAGCTGGCTCGGAGCTCGTCTGCCTGGCTGTGTGTATCCTGGACGGGTCTGCCTATGGAGCTGATTGAAAGTTACCTTTTGTATCTCTGCTTCTTTCTCTTTGTCTGCTTCTTTCTCCTTGAACCCCAGTCGGCCTCGGCAGATGGCCACTCACACTGTACCTGGTTCTGCTGGAAGTTTCTTCCTGTTAAAACGGAGTTTTCCTCTCCACTGTCGCTACAAACATGCTTGGTGTAAGGGATTGCTTTCAAGTCAATGATGCAATTAACTGGTTTTCCTTAGATAGAAAACTTTGAACCAATCTGACTGTATGATCTGGTTGAATGGTTCTGTAAAGTGCCTTAAGATGACGTGTGTTGTGAATTGGCGTTATATAAATAAACTAAATTGAATTGTCTGACTGCATAATCCAAGAGTGCTTGATCTTAGAGTTACAAACAAATGTCAGGAAAAAACATTTTATGGTAAAGGGCAAGGTTACTTATTCAGTTAATTTGGCAAACTGTCAATTGAAATCGCAATTTGAAGAAGTAAAATTTTGGTCATTTATGAGGTACGACAAAAAACAAATGCAAAATAAATCTATAAGGGAGATTCATGATTTGCACATCAAACTTGTGCAACATCCAGTTCACAAAATAGAAACCTATTTATGTAGACAGATTTATGTATCCGGACAGTCACCACAGAAGCGAAGAAGTTGGTCAGACCTATTGATGTCAACCTTTTGCTCTCAGTGATCATCTGCACACGAGCAGGCTTCATATTGAATCAGAAGGGGAGGGTAAAATGAAACTAGAAGGCTCTCACTATTAATCTTATCCCGACTCCAACTTAGTTCCCTCTGTGAGAGACAGAGGGCCGCTGGATGTCAACATGTAGAGAAAATGTAGAGAGACTGTGTCTGAGTGAAGAAAAAAAAAAGGAGCTCGGGGGACAGTTCTCTCCCGCTGCATTCCCACAGCTTGAATGTGGCCTATAATCATATGAAGTAATGAAGAAAGTGATAGAAAAGCTGATAACGCGAGACCCACTGGTGCTTGCTTTTTGCAGCGGTGAGGTATTTACCACAATATGTTAGCTGTCAGCCTTCAGCAGAACCGCAGACCCCGCAGGAATTAATCAGTGACATTAAAAACCAGGCTCAAATGTGCCACGCTTTGATGCAAGCCAATATGTTTATTGATTAATAAACAGTCAAAGGATTCTATTTCCCAGATATACTGGCTCTGCCCGCCGCTGCTATTTGGTGCAGAAGAGGCTTTTTCCCAGAGGACAAATGTGTTTCAGCTGAGCTGATCCAATCCCTTCTCCATTGTTTTTATGTACTTCTGTTTAGCGCTCCCCGGGCTCCAATGACTACCTGTCTGTTTAGAAGCCCATAAACATAAATCAGACTTGTTAGAGGCTGTTTTTTCTAAGTTCTCCTACAGAAAGAGTGACTCTAACCAATGAATCAAACACCACGAAGGCTTTTTCTTTCTCCGTCTCTGAAATTAATTTTGGTCCTGCTACTGTTCAGAACATTATTGCCATCATTAAAAACATGATGAAAATCTGCTGCTGAAAAGGCTCTATCACTATAAGCCATATTTTATATCCATAGAGCATATTGGAATTATTGGATCAGATAGGAACCAGATCTTTTTACAGCAGTATACAGTAGGTATTGACATTATGCTGAATCAGGTCTTTGGAAAAGTAAAAACAAGGTTTATAATTTATACAATAGTTAAAGACGTATTTTTTTTCACAAGCTGAAGAATACAAAGAACTACTCATCTACTAAACTTTTAAGTCATGTGTTAAAATCTTCATGTTTGTATTTATTTAAACTGTTTAACCCCTAACACATTTCCTTCCAAGAGCATTTTGTTGCCACCGCCATGCTTCAAAATGACAGTGGTGATGTACAGTTTTTCTATATTTTTTATTCGTATTTCTATACATTTTCAAATATTTCAGCAATATTTAGCCAAGTTATTTAAATTTTATAGATTGATGAAAGAATCAAATATTTTTTTCTTTCTTTCTATGTTTTTCCTGCTCAAACTTGATAAACATAATCACATTAAGTATTTTTTAAACTGTACTTGCTTTTGATGTAGTTTTTAATCCTTCATAGTTTGCATGTAGATGAAGAAATTAGTGTCTTGCAGTGACGTTTCCTTACTTTTCCCTGTTTATATGATGTTATTCACTAATGCTGCGTTCACACAAGACGTAGCCGGCGCAGCAGAAGCAGCGAGTTTACATGCAAAGTCAATGGTCAAGGCGCAGCAAAAGGTCCCGCAGTGCGTTTTTAGCAGCTGAAGCAGCGCGTCGGGAGCGTTTAAGCATCTGACGCGCGTGACGCGCTGCTCCTCGAGATGGAAAAATTGAACTTTTGCTGCTCGACGTGCCACGTCAACCAATCAGGGACGCTGATCTGGGAGCTGGCCGTGAGACAGACACATTGCTGATGACACAGAGCGCTGTGACCACTCTTCTGAAACAGTTTATTGACACATAAATTAACCTAAAATACAGAAATCTGCCGGCAGAATATGTTCGCTTTTATTATCCTGGTGCCTGAAGTTTAGATTATTTAGATGAAAAACACCTACCAGCCGCCGTGGTGAGCCGCGAGGAGGCGACCCGGCTAGAGGCTGCTGATGAATGGGATTCCTACTGACTGGTATGATGGCGTCTGAGCGGCTCCGACAGAAATAATATTGGAAGGCAGGATGGAAATCTGAATAAACTGACTGCAGTTTTCAGGTGGATTTTCTCACTTAAAAACATATTAAAACTACTTTATTCCCACTGATCACAAAAAATATAGCTGCAAGGCAGAGAAAGGATAGTGAAGCCCCGCCCAACGCGCGTCAGACCCACTTTTGCACCGCGCAGCCAGAGCAGCAAAGCTGCTTCAGCTGCGCGTCAGAACTAAACTGGTACAAGCAGCAAAAATGAAGCAGCAGATGCGATTTTGCTGCTCTTGCTGCGTCCAGTGTGAACGTAGCATAAGATGTTCAAAAGTAGAATTACTGCTTGATAACCTGGTTTAAACCATGGCACAATTAATTCTATTGAGATGATATTCAAAGCAACAATTAACTTCACACCTATTCAAATTAAGACACTTCACAGAGTCAATTCCAATGATAAAACAGACAGATTGGTTACATGTTTTCTAAGGAAACCCAGGTGAACGTGTCAGGATATTAGCAGAATTCACCTCCCCTGGATATTAATTTTTTCTGATTTATAATACCCAGCCTTTCTGTCCAAATTGAGGAAAAGAATCCAGACAGCATAATAGGACCACTACGGTGTTTAACCTTGGAAGTTTGGCTTTACCAAATAATAGACTCTATACTTTATTTGCAAAACAGATAAGAATCATCTTTATATATAAGAATGCTGCTTTGTTTGGACTGATTCCATAAAATCCCTAAAAAATTTTATGACTGTTAGCTTTGCCTCATATGAGCTCTATGTTTTTACTTTCCTTAAGGCTCTTATCAGTCTTTCAATCATCCTATTTAGCCTCAGCTGTATTTGTGTCTCAGCTCTAAGTTTCCTCTCCTGCTGTTCTTAGCTTGAAGGTTTGACCTCTAGATTCCACCAGTAAAGGGTCCGTGTCTCCTCTAGCGCTCCCATTTGTCCCCTCACTGCACTTCAGTGGGAAAGATAATTACACTTCAAATGAAGCTCCTTCCTTTGTATCGGCTAATGTTTAAAGCTGCCAACCTCTGTCCCTCTTGCTCTCCCTCATCGTACAACAGGGAGGGTCAATGAATCCAACCTCACCTCTTATTTACAAGATTCATGTTTATCTAATGCAAAATCAATAGCTCAGCACCGGGGAAAAGTTAGGCCTCCACCAACAATCACTGAAAGCTACTTAACGGCACATTGTTGGCTCCTTAGTGGTGTATAAAAGGAGGGGTATTCTCTGCAGTGAAACGAAGGATTAGCTGGTTCATCTCCAACATCTAGTAAAAAACAACTAAAAGAAGTGTTTTGTTTTCTTCGTCTGTTTTTGCTTTGGCCTCTATCATTATTTGTAATGTAATCTTTATGTTTAAAAAAATCCCAATTTCAGTTGATTCTACATTACCAATTTGAAGTTATCAAACCTCAGCTCAGGCAATTGCATTTTGACTGCATTTGCAGCAATCCCTCATCCTGATCCAGAATGTGGCAAAAGTGAAAAGAAACAAAACTCCCTTTTAAAAGGAAGAGACCCCAGCATTACTAGGATCAGCATCAGCAGCCATCTGCTCCAATAGGCTGCATGGACTCTAATTAGGTACCTTTATGTACTAATTAGTACCTTTAAAAAAAGAGCATTAAAAGTTCTTATTCATCATTTGTTTCTAGACCCTATTTGACAGATCATAATAGCATCCATCCATTCATTTTCCGTCACGCTTATTCCAAGCGGGTTCACGAGGGGTCGTGGTGCCTATCTCCAGCTGTCTATGGGCTTGAGGCAGGGTCCACCCTGGACAGGTTGCCTGAGCGGATCATAATAGCAAGCATTTTAAATTAGGATATTGATGACATTTCAGATTTCCCTTATAAAAACTCATATTTTATTTTCCAGCTATATAGATTTTATTGGAAGAACATTCTCATGAGGCAGAAAGCCCGGTGACCAAGCCTGCCATTGGTCTTTTGGGGACAAAAAAGCTTTAATCCCTGAAAAACTGTAAAAAGATTAAAGTTATTGCTTCTTTATGGAATTTATGTTGAAGGACCACTAATGGCAGAACCAATGTCAAATTATACCCCTCCTATATTAAAACATGAGTTAGGCCAGGGGTCGGCAACCTGTGGCTCTTTAGCGGCTACCTGGAGCTTTTTCAAAAATGTATAAAAATAGAAAAAGGATTTTTTTCCCGTTTGTTTTAACATGGTGTACAGAAGGTCTAAAAACATTCATTATGTTTTCCAATGCTGTGAAAAAATGTATAATTAATACATTTAAACAATAAATGTACACATTTCTGTCAATGAAAATGTGCATCACAGCCTGCAACACACATTTCAGCGTGATGCGTGCCAGGCAGGTGGCTGTCATATACAAACCAGCGGATGTGTATCGGCATCCCAAAGGGAAAAAAAAGGAAGATAGCTGATGAGAACTGAGGATTCAAAGAAGAATGGACCCAATCGTTTGCTTTCATTACCAATGCAGAAGGATATCTTGCATATTTGCTTTGTAATGAGAAGTTGTCAAATGATAAAAAGAGTCATTTGGAAAGGCATTTCCAGGGAAGGCATGCTAAATTTGCAGCCGACAACCAAGTTTGGAGTGAGAGAAAAAGTGCGATTACAGAACTTCTGGATAAATTAGAGGAGAGCAAAGATAGATTAAAGGAGTTGATTCCATCTCTAAACTCCACTACTGCTGCTAGTTTTGTTGCAAGTGTGAAAAACCCTTTCACAGATCGAATAGGTGGCGCTCTTATGCAGATTTGTGAATTTTATTCCATTTTTCCCCCAAATCTTAAAAATATAAATCACACCAAGGAACGCAGGTGGGAGAGGATGTGGGATTTAAGGGTTAGAGAGCTCTGCTCTGATAGATGTCAGTTCCTGCTTGGATCCTCATGACTCAATCAACTCCTCCCAACAGTAACAAGTCCACCATAGAAAGATTCCTTTATCCCGTTTCTATCATTTCATCAATGCAACAAAACCTACATACAAACCGTGTGGTAAAGGCCAGTGAAGTAGCGAGCACTCCCTCACCTCATGATACTTTGGAATTTAAACTTAAAACACTGAATATGGTACAGCAGAGAGGTCACATGATGTGTTATTTGCTCCAGGATAAACATTTAATCATGAATGCTAATTATATATTTAAGCCCACATTGTCCTTTTTTATAGTGGGCTAATACACTTAGGGCCGGATTTATCAAGATCCAATTTTGCGTGCAGTAATTTGCGCTCGCAAACTGGAATTTTGCGCGAGGGGCTGAACCATGGTTTGCAGATGATTTAACAAGAGTGATTGCGTAACTGGTGGCAGGTGCAAAACTGTTGGAGACGCCCTATTTAAATGATGGTTTTGCGCGTTTTGTGGTTTGCGGCAAAGTAGTTTGTACAAACTAGTGCATTAAGAAATTTTAATTTTACAGTGACACCCCCACCCCGTCCAAATATATATATATATATCTATATATATATATATAGATATATATATATATAAACTTTGGCAACCTTTATTCCCTAAGGTGGTATGTGGCTGAATTTCTACTTCACTGCAGTAAAAAAAAACAAAAAAAAACAGGTGTTTTGTATTGGCCTGTAGAAAAATGCTCATTCCAAATGGCTAACAATGGGACTGTGGATGAGATGACTGCGCGCACGCATCCCCGCAGCATTGGCATGTTGCTCCACAGGCGCAGGGGGGAGGTCGGGGTTCTCCGGTAGGGCGTCAGGGAGACATGGCATTTAGAACGTCGGACAGCACTTCTGAAAAAAGAGATTGGGAGATCCCAGCTCTCGCTGCAACCGTACGCTGGAATGACCCAGATGCAAAAAAGTGCAATGTTGCAAGGAGTTTTGTGATATCTGGTATTGCGTGGGTCCTCCTTGTGGCTGGCTCCAAATCCATTCGGAGTTCCCCCAACAGCTCCAAAATGGCAATGCTGGATTAACGATATGTTTTGATGATCGTTTCCTCGTTCATTCCAAAAATATTCACACGAAGTGAAAAAATGCGTTCTCTGCGTCTCCTTGCTTAATTTCGATGTCTCCTTCTTGCGACAATAACGGCTGCTATGTGTGCGCAATTACGCATACAGACCATTTGCACCTTCTTTTGAAACATGTTAAATATGGAGTCAGATACCGTTAGCAAAATTGCTTTCAGGTTTAATAAATCACTTTGCGAGTGCTAAATTAATATATTTACATGTTCTCCTCCCACAAGACGCACTTTTGCGTGTAAACGCCCCAAATTGCATATTCATTGCAGAAAAAGTACTAAATGGATAAGAGGCGCTATTTAGCACGTTTTAAAGACCAAATCATTTTAGCACGCTGTTGATAGATCAGTTTGTACATTTTTTAGCGTGCGCAGTGAAATAGCTCACGTTTTTATACACGCAAACCTTTGATAGATCTGGCACTTAGAGCCTGTGTTGCCATACTTACATACATACATACATTTTTGCAGCTTCAGAGAGATCTGATTCTTGTTTTTTTTGGTCCAATATGGCTCTTTGAAAGGTTTGGGTTGCTGACCCCTGACTTAGGCTATATGATCACAGTTTTTTGTTCAATTTCATTTGAACCATCCTGGTCTGTATATGGCTTGATACATAGGATCATATAATCTTATTTCCTCTTTGCTTCCTGGAGCATTAATTTGTAAAATCGTTAACAAAGTCCACTTAGAAAGAAGTGCTCTTCAAAATCAAAAACAGCAGTTGAAGACTTATTCATTATTTTCTGGTTAAATATACACCAGAACTCTCCAAATCCTGATTATGGAGAACTTTCTGTACAGTTAGTCAAACTAATCAGTTTTGTCCAAAACTGGTTCTTTTTTTGTGTGTGTGTTAAATTCTGTCTCTCCGTCTCACCAAAAAAGGCCCTTGACATAGTAGGATAACACCCACCAGACCAAAAGAGACAGTTCCACCTTATTTCCTGCTTCCTTGCACTTTGACTGGATCAGCACTTAGAAATTTGCCTCAGCTGCTCTGCTCAGAGGTGTGTATCATTTGACCCCCAAAATTCACTTTTCCCCACCAGTAAGCACTATTCCTCTTACACTGTCACAAACCTCGACAAAGACCTTACCATCTGTCACTGTCGTTCTCTGCAAAGTGGCTGCAATTAATTGAAAAACATTCATAGGGGTGAAGTGAGGTGTTGGAATGAGACCCTGCAGGGTCAGATCCTCATTGCTGAAACGTCTTTTTCAGACATTAGCTGCGCTGATGTCGGAACAAATTTTGCCCGTTTGGTCTCCCGTCTGGCCTTTGTTTGGCAGTGGACATTATCGGGTGGACACATCCAGGAGACTCTATTTGTCTCTGTCTATGTCAGTGTAACACGCCGCTAATCAATGCTGAGGGGGATTACTCGCTGATCCCAGAGGACAGGACGCTTCCTCTGTGACTACATGAGGCAAGACCACCCACAAGAACGATTTAAAGTGATGGACACCAACGAACAGGAGTGAGAATAAAAGATGCATTGAGGACAGATTGAATGTGAGCGCCTGCTGTGACATGATACCTCTTCCTTGCAGCAGCCCAGAGTTTTAGTTTTAATCCTGAATGAGTTTCAAGCGCCTCATTCTCTAAGTTTCGACTATCCTGTGTCTTGAAAGGATTCTTTCTCTGTGGGATGGGTTTTTTCTCTCGAGTGCTGCCTTAGCAGATCGAATCACTCCACTCACACACTTTCAAGGTCGACCAAGCAGCTTCTGGCCCTCAGTGACCAGGTGGAGTGACATTGTCTAGATGCAGACCTACAGTTGGACGCTGCTGTGCGCAGCTATCCAGTCCAATTTACTGACTTCTAGTTGCAAGCACCAAAGTGATTAAGTATCTTCAACACTGCCAAGCTGGAGTTGGCCTTCTTTAAACCTGTCTGAAGACAAAATAAGAAAGCCTGAAAAATGCATTACAAGTAGTGGTAGCTTGCAATGACAATAAAAAAGAAATTTGGCTTTGTAAGATAAATACTCAAATACTAAACACTGAAAATGTAAAGATTAAACATTGCTGCTTAAATAAGTAAAAACTTATGATGTTTATTTTCTGCTGTTTCCATTTTAAAGGGACATATTTTTAGTGTCACTGCAGAGTTCATTAAGTTATGATGCCACTACAAGCAAAAATCTACAGCAACCCCTCAATCATATTTAGAGGTGTTTTTTTATCACACATATTACATCATTTTTAATTCAGAGAGGTTTTTTATGTTTAATAATTTACAGTTTTGAAATGCTCCATGCCATAAAGCATCTTTATGCACTTCACAAACATATCAATGGTCTCCTGATTTTACCGCCATGGTGAGCTTTAGAGCTAATCGCATCTGTTCTCAACTACACAGTTAAACAACATTATGTTGCTTGGCTATATGTGTAGTTAAAATTATTCTTCATATAAAAATTAATGGTGTTTTAAATGAGTTTTCGCTTTTCCTAAAGTGTTATAATTTTACCTGAGCAGATGGAGAGAAAGCACCCTGCCACAACCAGTTAAATACAGACATCTTTATGCTTTTTGCTTGGTTGTGTTGGTAAATCTGCAACCAATGGGAACTGCTGTGTTATATTTAGTTCTTTGTGAACACTTTAAAACACTGATCTGCAGGAAAGTCGTTTTTTAAGTGACTATACAGAAGTTAGCATGCCCTCATTTAGTGTGTGTAAACTTCTAAAGTTTTTTATATCATAAATAAATAAAAAAACATGCAAAAGTACTAATGTATGAAATATAGGTTCAAATATACTAAGAAGTTTGAAATATTATACACCTTTTGCAGGCATAATATGATCATTCTGGCTGGATACTTAACCACTATTGTTGTCACAGATGACAAAGTTAATTGAAATTGGTTAGTGTCCTCTCACACCAGTGCATTCATCTTCATAGGGGTTGAGTTTGATGTTATTCCAGAAAGCCTTAATGTTGTCAAAATTAAATAATTAAAAACATAGTTTTGATTTGTTTGGGATCACGTCATGTAATATGTAAAATAATAATTAAATAAAAAACTTCTTTCTCACCCCACCGTCGTACTTGCTGGGGGGCTGGGTTCTTAATTTCAGGATTTCTTCCTCTGGCAGAGGCCTGAGAGCTTGACGGTCTGATGATTCTACAGGTATCTGATGGAGCCACCTCTCCTGTGTGGGGGTTACTTTCCCAGATTGTCCGATGATCATAGGCACTACAGCTGCCTTCACCTTCGAGGGTTCTTCCATGAGCCCTTGGTATTTGTCCAGGTTCTCATGTTCTTTTTGTCGATGTTTCCATCGTTTGGGGTGGCCACATGAGGACAACTTCATGTGGTTGTCCTCTTCGGTTGATCAACGACCACAATGTCTGGTTGGTTGGCCACCACCATTTTGTCTGTTTGTGCCTTGAAGTCCCACAGGATCTTAGCCCTGTCATTTTCCACCCGCTTGGGAGATTGCTCCCACTTTGACTGGAGGGTTTCCAGTTTGTATTCTTTACAGATGTTTACATACACTATACCAACCACTTGGTTATGGCATTCCATGTTTGGATGATGGATTTTATATATATAAGCTAAAAAAACTATTTTCTCACCCCTCGTGGGGTGGCATGTATCATCCTCAAGCTTGGGTCCTCTACCAGAGGCCTGGGAGTTTGAGGGTTCTGCACAGTATCTTAGCTGTTTCTAGGACTGCGCTCTTCTGGACAGAGACCTCTGATGTTTTACCTGAAATCTGCTGTAGCCACTCTCCCAGTTTGGGGGTCACAGCCCCCAGTGCTCCAATTACCACTGGCACCACTGCTGCTCTTACTTTCCACATCTTTTCTAGCTCCTCTTTCAGCCCTTGGTATTTCTCAAGCTTCTCGTGTTCTTTCTTCTTGATGTTGCTGTCGCTTGGGATTGCCACATCTATCACTACTGCCTTCTTCTGCTGTTTGTCGATCAACACGATGTCTGGCTCTAACAGAGGCCTGGGAGCTTGAGGGTTCTGCTCAGTATCTTTGCTGTTCCTAGGACTGCACGCTTCTGGACCGAGATGTGTAATGTATTTCCTGGGATCCGCTGTAACCACTCCTCATGCCCTGTAGTCGACCAAAATCCCAGACGATTTTAAATTTCCCCCGGACATTTTTTTAGGTATGAAAAGTAGGACATGTCACCCTATGTATATATATATATATATATATATATATATATATATATATATATATATATATATATATTTATATTGTGTTGTATACTACAAAAACAACTGTTTTCCAATAACAGAAAAATGCTGAAATATCCATATGATCACCTCTGTATTTTCTTTGAATCGATATTCTCATTCATTTTAAGTCTTTATAATATCTAAATTGATCTAAAAGTTGACCTTCAGCAGTTATGTAAATGTGATCTCAGCAGTTACAAAGGGAGGTCAATATCTAATACTGTGCAAATTAAGCGTAGACCTCTTATATGAAAAGCTTTAACAACATTGCTGCATCATTGCTGAGAAAATTACATTTCTGCACCCCAGGAAATGCTAAACAAAGCAATCGCCTCATATCTGTAAATGACCTTTAAAGAAAACACATTTTCTTTCTATTTTTTGTCTTTCTTATTTTAGTTTATGTGAAAACCTGAAGGTCTTTATCCTTTAATACTATAATCTAAGAAAGAACTATAAACCCGAAGGCCATCAGAATTAAAAATGGAAAGAAATTAGAAATTAAACTTAAAACCAAACTAAATGAAAGAAAAGTTGTGTTTAACCCTGGTCTTATTTTCTTTTTATAAACACAGCTTATATATAGCCTCTTTTTAGAACAACCCTGAAGGGAATGCTTTTAATGACATCTTTAACTTCCCTCATTCCCTCCATGAAAGGGTTTTCTAATGTAGGTCTGCTGCTATGTAATTAACATTAAAATGATTCATCTGATACTTGTCAGACTCACGACAACCTGTGTTTATGTCGGGTTCTTTTTTAAGAAAAGATGGCAGAGGGGATCAATTACTACAGATTGAACAAAACCACTGTCTCCAGTGCCTGATGTGCGCTCTAATACCGCATGATTTGATTATTCTGCACAAGCAAACACATGCAAATTACATTTGAGTTTGAAGTTTTTCATTTCTATGCATGTTGATTGAATGTACGAACATGTCAGGGATATCTTGTCAGGTCCTCCTGGGTTTTTGCGAATATAAAAATAGAATAAAAGTATTAAAATTCCTCATCTTATCTGTGGAGCAGAATGTGGGTTCCACAAACCTGCTTCTTTTTCTCCCCTTTTCTCTTAAATAAAAGCAGGGGGGTTTAACCTTGGAGGCAGTTTTACAGAGTGAAAGGGGGATAAAACATGGACCGACCTGGTTGTTCACTCTGCCATCCAAGCCTTTGTTTCTTTTTTCTCACAGTATGGATGGCCATCTGTCAGCCTTACCCAGAGAGAGGCAATGATTTTTGCTCGCCTGAGTGAACACCCAGGAAAGCAATATTTCACATGTTAGCACAGAAAAAAAAGACCCTTCTCAGGAGGATTTCGCTTACTGGAGTGATGTGGTGATGTACATCAAGAGTGATTGTGCTGCCTTAGAGATTGAACAGCAGCTGCAGCAAGACTGGTTAGCCATCAGCACCAAACTTCTTCAAAAAATCTTTGCTGTTTCCTCCATTCACTGTTTTACACTTTGTGTAGAAAACCAATATATGCCAATTCAAGGCATTACCTAAGTTGTGTTAAAGTTTATAGTCTTTTAAAAAATAATTCATAATTCCATTTCTGTATGACTTGAAATCCATTCACTGGAACCTTAAACTTGGACTTATTGTGCTTTTCTTCCCCAAAGATGTTCAAATATCATGGCTTTAAAACATTTTAGATTTACAAGGTTGTCAGGGTTGTTGATCATAATAACAGCTTTTTCTCTTCATTCTCTCTGGTAAAATCTTTAAATAGAAATGTGTAAACCATTTATGAAAGGGATGTGGGAAGTTAAGAATGCAATTGAAGGTTACCAAGAAGTGAGGAAGTCACAATGAGGACCTTAAACAGGGCCTCTATGCATGGCTCAAGAAGAAAGCAGCAAATCTGAATTATTCAGCTTAAATGTGACAATGTTCTAGAGAAGTCTAGAGAAGTTTTAAAATCCCTCTTTGGCAGATTACTTGCTTGTATTTCGCTTCAGTAGATGTAAATTTCATTCAATTTTATGGATCTTGCAGGAGGAGAGACACGGTTTTAAAGTAAAACACATCCACTTTGGGGAACATACAAAATAAAATCTGTCAATCGCAAGGAATGTGGTCAGGTTTGGAGTTGCAAAACATGGCGGGGCAGACAGTAATGCCACCTCCTCAGCCAGACAAGTCCCCATTGGCTGTCCTAAAAGGCGGTGGATGATACCATTGCCCAATTTGCATATCTCATGTCACCCAGCTGAAGGAGGAGATTAAAAACACTTTTCTATTTGTTTGTTCTTGGCTGTCTGTCAAAGCAGTACAGAGATATTGGGATAGTTGCGAGGGAAAACCTGTGGGGATTCTAAGTATAGCTTTTATATAAACAGGAGAATACATAGAATTCAAATGCAAAATTAGTTTTCCAATTTCCAAAAAATTTTAGTTTTCCAACCGCAAAAAAAAAAAAGTTCTCACACAGAAGAATAGGAAAGTATTCCAGAGACTCATAGAATCAAATTGGTTCAGTTCCCGGCCAACTCAGAAAAAGCTGCACCAAGTCTGTCTTGATTCAGCTCAGGAACACAGTCCACTCATCCAACATGCAGCTCTTGGAGAGATTTGAGTTATTTTCATGCAATCGACTGAATTAAACTTTGCAATGCTTGATTGTGTCACTCACAGCAGCCTTAGCACGGGTGCCCCCCTAAGGCAGCGGATAGCTTGCAGCAATGGCTCAGACAGCAACAGCACAGCTCCGAACAGCAGCTAAACCAATGGGTCATGATCCAGCAGTTTTATAGTTCAAGGCAACAGCAGAACCAGCATGGCAGAGGTCAACGACTCCTCTGCAAAAAGCAATTGGGCCAGGCTGATCTGTGGACAGCAAATGTATGGTCGACCAGATGACACTGGCTAGTTTCTCATCTGTTTCAGCATGTGGGTTCGCAAAACACTGCTTTCTACTTGGTTTGAACCGCAGGAAAAATTAGACACTACGTTCAGGTCTTCTGTGTTGGCCAGCAAACACAGACTCTTCTACAGAAGGAATTTCGTGGCTATGACATAGCCTCAGCTGAAAACCTGCGTATGTGTCCACTTTTCAGGCCAGAGAGCCCCTAGCAAGAGAGAGTGGAGTGGGAATTGGCAGCTTGAGTAACTTCTGTCGCAGGGACGAGACGTCAGGGGGGAGTCTCTCCTGCTTATGTCATTGACATTTGATCCTGAACGATGTAATTATGTCCGAAAGGCAAAAGGTTGTTCGGATTCATCACAGCAGTCTAGATATCCTTTTCTACCCAAGATAGTGTTCTTATTGTTGACCCCACAAAAGTTGAAGGGATAGGAGGTTGGAACACAAGGTAGGAGCAACAGTTTGAAGTATTTAGAAAGATCCAAATTGCACAACTTTTAAACGCAGGGGTGGATTGGCCCATAGAGGGTTAGGAAGGATTCCCAGATGGCTGGTCTGTCAGGTCTAAATAACTGTGTAATGATCTCAGAATATTGGACCCAGAATTCAAGGCGAGACAGGCAGTGGGAAAGTTCAAAGCGTTTATTAAACATAGAGGTGCGCGGGGCTGCTCGTCTGCTGTGGGGCGGATCTCTGCAGAGATGGGAGAATACAGGTCAGTGACTGGATGTGGAGCTGAATACGACTTGGAGCTAGTCACTGACCTGATTCAACGTTCAGTCTGTTCGCGGAGAAACAGCAGAATCCAGGAGGGAGGTTTGACCGCAGTTGCGACGGGCGACGCCCCCAGAGTTCCTAGAGAGCGAGCGGAGGGGGTGCCAGCCGACGCCGAGCAGAGTCCTAGGGAAATCCAAGGCCGAAGTCAGAAGACAGTTCCAGGTTCAGAAGCCGGTAGAATCCAAGAGGAGATAAAACAAACAGAGCAGACAGGAGCAAGGCAAAACTCGAGATCCTCAGGGCAGAAACTGGTCAAAATCAGGAAAACAGACAGACTAAAGAATGCTAGGAAACGTCTCACCAAAACACACGAATAACCTGGCGCTGATGGGAGGCAAACACACAACTTAAATAGTAGAGGAACCAGGTGAAAATGATCGGCGATAATCAGCAGCAGAACCAATTAGACAGGGGAGCAAGGAGCAAAGGAAAAAACCAAACCATCAGCGCCAAGATCATGACAAACTGATGGTCAGAATATTTCTCTCTACCTGATCAAATGCAGCATTACTGGAGGATGATAATAAAACTTGGTAAGATTTCTAAAAATAAGGGGAAAAAATATATTCAGGCTTTAGTCTAGTATGAAATATATAAAAAAATCATATGATTAAACAATCATTCAAAGTACATTATTCAGATAAATAAAACAAACGCTTGTTTTTTAAGGCTCTTTTGGTGTTCGTTTCTCTCTCAGACTGAGAAAATATCCTTCAGTGACAGTAATGAATAACGGCTTTATATCAAACATTCACATATTATGTTTTCTGTTCTAAAACAACACAAAGCATTTCCCCCTCTTTTAATTGCCAATACATATAACAGTCTTTTGCAATAAATCCACCAGTAAAACGTATTCTTTTGTGTCCGTCTCACAAAGCGTTAGGCTTGTCAACTGTAAAGTTTAGTCTTTGCAAACTAAATTAATGTAAATCTGAGACCATTCAAACCTAGAATCCCCTTATTTACCTTAGCAATTTACTTTAGCCTTAGAAAAACCTGCAAGGTCATCAATATTGCTTGTTCCAAACAACAAAACTGAGATTCATTCTGTTTCCGCCATTAGCCTCCCCTGCCATGATATCATTTATCAGTCCCCAACTTCTTTTCAAGGTCGCAGTCTATAGCTAGGCTATAACTCAACTATCATATAATTAAGGAGCCCAATGGTCATTTGAAGGGAGTAATGAAGTAGAGAAAATGCCTACGTCAGACCTTATTAGTGCCAAGCAGGACACTTTAAGAAGTGATGAGCCATTGGCCAAAAGGATCCAACTAAATGAGCACCTAATTAGCATTAAAGGAAACTTAAAAGAGAAAATTGGTGAATAATAATTGTAATAACTCCAGAAATAAATATTGTCACTAATCCAGTCATGCAAAAAACCATTCTTTGGATTTGGTGTTATTTCGGAATAATGTATTCCTTTTGGTGATGAATAGCATAAATATACTTTCAGTTGATATACAATTATGGGAGGATTTTGTAAATGTATGATAATGATGATAAATATTTATGCACACAAACAGCTAATAAGAAGTAGGAGTTAAAAGAAGTGCAAACTTCTAGTTGTTCAACCTTGTCAAATTGCCTCCATTTAGCCTCCATTCCTTCCACGGGCATGTAATTTTGCTTCTCATAAACATTTCCTCTCCCCTGTATGAAGCTTTGGATTTGGAGTCTTTATCTAATTTATGCATCTAGCAAAAGTACGAGTCTGAATTTATTGGTGCTGGCCTAATAGTATTCATTAACCTTTGTGACAGTGAAATGTTTGATTGGAATATGGCATTTCCTCCTTCAAAGTCCCGTTCCATTCCCTTTGCAATGCAGACACTTCAAATGAGTCATTAAATTCTATTTTAGTTCAAACGTCCAGTTTGTGCATGGTAATAACTCCACCTTATCTCAATTAACATGTATTCATGCACGCGCCGAGACAGACATGACGTCCCAAGCACAAGCATACAGTGAGGAAGGCTTTTTCGAAAGGGGCGTCACGAAAAGCAGGAATTGAGTTTAAGATGACAGACATCACAGTCACTGAGCTGTGTTTGAATATTAGCATGTCATTAGGAACAATGCATTCTGAAACATAATTGTGTCTTATATCATTAGGCTGATCTCAAACTAATTATAGATGGTAATTAATGAGCTGTGATTATAGACTAAGTATGAAGCTTGCATGATTTTAGAAACAAGAAGGAAGCCCTGTTAACCATCTTTTGTTCATTGATCAAATGCTTTAGTGACTCAACTATAAACAGTATATTTCTTGTCATTTGCTGTCCGAATGGTTTTCATATTTGCATCATAACCATGAAATAAGAAACTCAAGTGAGAATACGGGTAGAGAAGAAGGGTATAAGAACTGTTTAAAGCTTCATCACAATGAAGGTTTTTATGGTTAGATAGATAGATAGATAGATAGATAGATAGATAGATAGATAGATAGATAGATAGATAGATAGATAGATAGATAGATAGATAGATAGATAGATAGATAGATAGATAGATAGATAGATAGATAGACAGATAGATAGAATTTTAATAGCATGTTAAATAACTCTGGTTTTAAATGTAAATGTACTTCCAAGTATAAAACCAGTAACATTTGAATTTTCAAAAAGGACCACGTGTTATGCAAAAGCATGAGATCTACCGATCTCTGTTTCAGCAGATCAGCACTTTCTTCACAATCTAATGCAGAACATCCACCTATTCCCATTACTCTTGGTGAGCCTTGGCATCAAGGACTGTGAGTGTCCATCTGTGAAACTGAATATATACGTTAATACAGATTGCTAATGCGTTGCATTTGAAATTTAACAGCATACCAAATAGCCAGCTTGAACCTTGAATTTAAGCAGTTTAACTGGGATCTGATATTTCACCCACTGATGATGGCTGCCAATGTTCTACATCAGCATCTGAAGATGTGAGAGATGTAGCAGCAAACTTCAGTTTATTTTCCAAAAAATACAAAATAAAATACATCAAATAAATTATTTATAATAGACTTTTAGCGCCAACTCCTCATACGAGATCTTAAACACCCTAAGCAGCAAACCGTAATCTATAAGTGCAGACGGAAGACATTGCTTCCTTACTCTTCTATAGGTGCTGTAAATGTGGGTGTTATGACATAAAGTGTATTTTTCTGAAAGTCATAAACTCATCTTTTGCTGCTCTCTTATCTACAGTCATCTCTACTTTAGCTCAGGGTGTTGACCAGTGTGATGAGGAATGGTTTAATCCAAGGGCGTTTTGGTGACACAATGATCCTGTATGTCCGACTTCCTCTAAAGTTACCCAAAATATCTGCCTGTGTGAAATTATTGTTATTTTATTTTTGGCAGCTGACTGGCATGCTTCTTTCACATCGCTCGGCAGATTTCACCTGATAATGCGCTTAGACACACTCGTTGATCACATTCATCTGACCTTGCTGCACAAGCTAAACTCAGGAGGAGACAGTGTTTTCACTTATCTGTTATTTTTGCTGAAAGAGGACGGATTCTGCAGCTCCCACGCTTCCCTTACTTCCAAGCTTACATTTTCTCAGACCAACAACTCTAAAGGTGTGTGCACAGGCTCATTCATTGACAGCTGACTGAATCATGCAGTTTTTTTTTCACATATTAAGGTACTGAATAGAGTTCCTGAAATTTTATCCACTACTGATTCGCTGTTATTTTAGCTGAATAACAAAGATAATTTTCCTTAATGCTACTAGTTCAGATAATCACTCTTTAATTACCTTATCCAAGTGTCAGACAAGAGTCAAGGAAAAAAATTTAAGCACTGATCAGGGCCAGTTTGTTAGTCTGCTTTTTGATCTTACACTATAACATGCTCGGTGCAGCAGTTGTTAGTTTAGCCAGTTTATATCCCCAAGGCATCAGACACAAACACAAAAAGTATTAATTTGCACATATGCAATCAAAATAAAATAAAAATTGCAATCAGAGAAGTTCTCAATTGAAGTTTAAGTACAGTAATGCATTAATCAATTCTAAGTAATATACAAAACTTTGGTATCATAGACATAAAAACCAGTGAAAATCTCTGAGTTTCATCAGACTTTCTTTTCTTTTCCTTCCTTCCTTCCTTCCTTCCTTCCTTCCTTCCTTCCTTCCTTCCTTCCTTCCTTCCTTCCTTCCTTCCTTCCTTCCTTCCTTCCTTCACCAAACTGTAGATTTTGCCACTCCTATAATCAGATTAACATTTCTCTGTTTTCAGAAACTGGACGTTTGAAGGATGGCTTGTTTCACTTATATCAACAGCTTTTTTTAGTGTATATTTTCTTCAGAGCAAAAGTCTCCAAATAAAGCACCAGGCCACAGATCTACACCAGCAGGAAAATAGCCCACACCTGTATAGCCTTTGGTTAGTTGTCACATTTTAAGACGCGTGAACTGGATACACTCAGGAGAGCGGCCAGAAAAGGGGAGTATTGGCCTAGTGGTTAGAGCAGTGCACTTGGGCTCTAAAAAGGTTGCAAGTATCTGGTTCGATCCCCACAGCCTCCATTCTGGGTTCCTGGCCAAGACCCTCAACCCTACACTGCCACTGCTCCCCAAGGGGATGGGTCAAAGACAGAGAGTTAATGTCGTTGTTTTGTACTTCTGACAATGTAAGCCAAAGATAAATGGAATCCAAACCTAATGCCCACATATTTTATATATGCTGGCGCTGTCAATAATCAGTGCTGCCACCCTCTGGTTTAGTTGGGAAAAGCTTGTTCTGCCAAAAATCCCTACCTCACAATGGTAGAGAATATGTTAAACAATTCATGTATCCAGATCAGAATAAATAATAAACAAAATTTAACTGATTTGTTCTTGGCATGATGACACCCCTGATGAAAATTTCATTAAGTCTTAATATGGATTCACTATATGCATATTAGCCATCTCCCTTCTGCTCTTGCAGTCATGTTGCACACATGAATTTTAGAAAGAATGCTTTTGGAGGAATTGAGAGTAAAGATGCACCGATAAGATATTGATATGTGTACCGGTCCTGATATTTACAAAAATTCCATATTGGGCATTTATGAAAATGGGCCAAATCCATATGAGCAGATGTATTCCGTCTATGCCTCCTGTCAGACATGGGTGCTGGTGGCAAACTGGGCCAAGTGTCACAATGTTTTCAAAATGCAATTGCCATTGGAAGAGACATTTGCTTGTACAGAGGAGTTCATGACAGTCTCTTAAAAGAAATTAAACTGTTATAATTATAACATTAAAGCAAAGTAAATTCTAACATCAGAAAACTATTTGGATCTGGAGACTCCAAAAGAAACCCAAAACATGCATGCATTGGGAGAACCTTAACCTCAAGTTATCTTGAACTTTCACACTCATGGGTATCATTGCAGCTCAATTACTCTTCATATATATTTTCACAAACCTTAACAGCTGTCATAAAAGATATGACGTATATCTTAAACAAATATCTATGTCATGTTTCGTTTAACTGTCTAACCCCAAAGTACAATTCTCCACAGTTTTTAAGGGTTAAAATAAATAATAGATAACAGTGGAGCTGTCTGGGGAATCCTAGGGACTCAGGTCTGCTGCTACAATGGGGAGCGAGGGCAATGTGGGCAAAAAATTATTTTAGGAAATAACTCAAGTTCTCACTTGTGCTGATATTGATTGGAGCCACGGGTGCAACAGATGATATCCAGGGTTAACTGTATACTGATAGTTACTTGTTTCTCTCTTCAGCAACTACAAATTAGAAAAACTTCTGACACTATTTTTGTAATATAAGTTTTGATTTAAAGATTGAAAGAAAGAAGAAGACTACTTTAGTAAATATCCATAATGTTTTTCATCTTTTATTGTTCTCGTAAAACATTTCTTCTTTCATGGCCTTTTTACTTCCAATGTTGAGCATTTTTAACTTAGAAAACAATCAGTGTCGACGGAAACTGGATTTTGCCTTTGGACCTCTATAGCCTACATTTACACAAGGAATGCCGGTCTGTCATAATGTGTTACAGTGAATGACAGCCTCTATTTTTGGGGAACCATATTTTCTCTTCATGAAACAAGGCCAGAAAATACATCTGGGTAGGCTACAAAACATAACCCATGCAATGCAGATTACCTCTGTTTCTCTCAGCCATAAATAACCGAAGTTTAACCTAATGGAGTAATTTACACTCACCCCGCCAGAGCTATTGACAGGACTCTTTCCTATGGCAAATGTCTGGCATTTAGCAAATCAATGACATGAGTTATGTAGAGGAGCGGAGGCCTTGCTAAGTCTCCATTCTTCTCTATAACAAAAGAGGAAGAGCATTAAAAACTAGCATTGATGGGTTGTTAGCAGTTGTAGTCAATGCTTTCGCAGAGTTAGAAAATTAAAAGGCTGTTAGGGTGAAAATTGTTTTCTCCGGTAATCCATCTTGTCAAGAAAGGTCTTTTTTATATTGATTAATTAAAAACCGAAAGGGTAGAAGGAGGAGAAGAGGGAGGGTTAGAAATACAGCAGTTAAAAAAAAAACAAGAGTACTTATACCGCCCAGTTTTGAGTTAATGACACCGGCTTTTCGCCTTGACTAACTGTTATTGCTGCAGACTATAATTTCATCTTGAAAATGAGCAAGGGAGTGGATCTTCCTTATAGTAATTGAGTATTGATTTGAAAATAAACAGCAGCGAGACTCCCACCAAAACGACGGAGCCATCTTTTGGATGGAATCGACAATAAATGGGCCCTGGTTGGACGGATAAGTTATAGATCAGGATGAAACAGTCAACCGCGCCTTTCCCCCCGCAATCTCTCTTCCAATATATATAGGATTGTAGATAACCCCTTTATGAGCCCTGTCATCTAAAACCTATAGTTTTAAGCAGGCTGAAGATAAGTTAAAGCTGAAATGTTGCACACTCTAACATCTCCTGGGTTTTTCTTTAAATCATTTATCATCAGGAAATACGTACAAAACAGCAAGGAAATGATGATCCGGCTAAACCGTAATAAGGTTCTGAGGCAATGTTAAACAAATGTTTGACATAATGTATGCACTTATAAATGCAAAGTACATCAGTTTAGCTCTGGGCAAACACCTTCATGAATGTTAGGCTGACTGAGTGTGTGCAGGGGGGTGGGGGGTGAGATAGTAATGGTTCAACAGCTCTGGAAATCGACATAATGCTAGGAGGCTAATGCTTAAGTCAGACCACCCGTTAACCTCTGCGCTCACATGTCCTACCCCCCCGATACGGTGTGCTGTGCTAACGACATACAAATGTGCGGTTCGTTTTCATTAGCCAGCACTTCACTTTTGATCCAGTGAAAACCAGTGGAGCCATGTAGGGGGAGAAAGAGTAGGGAGTCAATGTGACGGAGTAACAGCGCGCACGGCCAAATGACCTTTGGCTTCCTATCCGCCTTAACAGAGAGATGCTGGGCTTGGCTAATTTTACTGGCTGCCCTCGGAACTGCGGGCGGGGTAATGTCAAAATGCGGTGGGTGCTGCACTTTTGTATTGTCATTCACACCTACTTAATGATTCCTGATTATCATTCACATGGTAATGGTCCATTTGTTATCGCTGTGACCTGCGTCGGGAGCATTAAGAACCTTTATCTATATTTATCTTGTCAATTATTGATTGCCTTTTCCCTCAGCATGTCATTATTAATTTGGCATGCTGTGTCAAGCTCACTGTTAATCATATTTAAACAGATATGGGGAGATAGAAATCAATTTTCCATTATCCTTGAGAGCTTTTTTTTTCTCCCCCATATTCATCCTGCACTGTGACGGGGACTAAAGAGATCAGCTATGCATGGCTGAACAGAGCCATCCAGAGTAAATAATCATCTAATCCGTGTTTAATAGAAGTATTGCCTTGAGATTTCTCTCAACAGAATGAAAGAAAGTATTTGCTCCCTACTTATATTTGTGATGGTTTTTTTTATATGTCACACCTAAATGTTTCCAACCTTTTACTTCAAGGCAGAGATAACCTAAGTTACGTAATACATCTTTGAGTTTTCAATTTGCAATTGAATCCATTATTGAATTTAAAAAAAGACTTTCTAATGCAACATAGCCGTGAAAAAGTAACCATCCTCCCTCCTTATGCTTTTAGTAAGATTGATCAAGTTGTTTTTGAAAGGTGAGTTCTAGTCTTAGGTTCAAGGATCAAGGAATCACCTTATCTGATGCTTTCTAGCAACATGAATCTCAAAAAGGCAAATGTTTGGTAGTGTGAAGCAAAATTTTCTGCAAATCACAGGTTTTTTTAGGTAGTTAAAGAACATGGAAACTAGCTGCTGTTACACCTTGTTTATTTCTAAGTACAATGGTTAACAGGTCTCTGAATACTTGAGGGGAAAAGCAACTTAGAGATGCATTATTGGCCCGTGACCATTTAGTGTTTTATAGACCAACAACAGAGTTTTAACATTTTTCTTTAAATTTCAGGTAGGTCTTCGCAGCAATTTAAAAACTGATTTGATATTATAAATTTTTTTGAATGATATGACATGCTGAATTTAAAGGCATTGGATCTTATGTTAAGATCAGAGTGCGAAATACGGGGGGGTCCGGGGGGGCTCGACCCCCCCGATTAACCCATGAGCCCCCCTGAAAGCCTCAAAAGCAAAATTTAAGGGGGGTCTTAAATTGTGTCAAAAAAAATTAAATAAAATGTTCTGGTTCCTTAGGAAGCCATTGCTCATATTTGCGTATTGTTTCTAAGTTATATACTGTAAGCTTTCTTATGTATAATATTTGATATAGTCTTATTTTGAAAGCACCGGAAGTTGAGCAGTTGGTGTCTTCCTGTTTAACGAGTAAACACTGCATAGCTAAATCTGTTCTCTCTGTGCTGCGTTTTTGGCCAGTACAGCATGTAATTTGATGTGAAGGGTGTTTCTCGTTTATGTACATATACACTCACCGGCCACTTTATTAGGTACCCCATGCTAGTAACGGTTTGGACCCCCTTTTGCCTTCAGAACTGCCTTAGTTCTTCATGGCATATATTCAACAAGGTGCTGGAAGCATTCCTCAGGGAGTTTGGTCCATATTGACATGATGGCATCACACAGTTGCCGCAGATTTGTCGGCTGCACATCCATGATGCGAATCTCCCGTTCCACCACATCCCAAAGATGCTCTATTGGATTGAGATCTGGTGACTGTGGAGGCCATTTGAGTACAGTGAACTCATTGTAATGTTCATGAAACCAGTCTGAGATGATTCCAGCTTTATGACATGGCGCATTATCCTGCTGAAAGTAGCCATCAGAAGTTGGGTACATTGTGGTCATAAAGGGATGGACAAGGTCAGCAACAATACTCAGGTAGGCTGTGGCGTTGCAACGATGCTCAATTGGTACCAAGGGGCCCAAAGAGTGCCAAGAAAATATTCCCCACACCATGACACCACCACCACCAGCCTGAACCGTTGATACAAGGCAGGATGGATCCATGCTTTCATGTTGTAGACGCCAAATTCTGACCCTACCATCCGAATGTCGCAGCAGAAATCGAGACTCGTCAGACCAGGCAACGTTTTTCCAATCTTCTATTGTCCAATTTCGATGAGCTTGTGCTAATTGTAGCCTCAGTTTCCTGTTCTTAGCTGAAAGGAGTGGCACCCGGTGTGGTCTTCTGCTACTGTAGCCCATCTACCTCAAAGTTCGACGTACTGTGCGTTCAGAGATGCTCTTCTGCCCACCTTGGTTGTAACGGGTGGTTATTTGAGTCACTGTTGCCCTTCTATCAGCTCGAACCAGTCTGGCCATTCTCCTCTGACCTCTGGCATCAACAAGGCATTTCCGCCCACAGAACTGCCGCTCACTGGATATTTTTTCTTTTTCGGACCATTCTCTGTAAACCCTAGAGATGGTTGTGCGTGAAAATCCCGGTAGATCAGCAGTTTCTGAAATACTCAGACCAGCCCTTCTGCCACCAACAATCATGCCACGTTCAAAGTCACTCAAATCACCTTTCTTCCCCATACTGATGCTCGGTTTGAACTGCAGGAGATTGTCTTGACCATGTCTACATGCCTAAATGCACTGAGTTGCCGCATGTGATTGTGCTGCTTAGAAATTAAGTGTTAACGAGCAGTTGGACAGATGTACCTAATAAAGTGGCCGGTGAGTGTAGTACTATGTTTCATGTTGTGTTTGGAGGTTTATTGCAAGAAAGGTCCCCGAGAAGAGAAGTTTAAAAAGACGCTAGCATACGCGCTAACTAGCCGCTAGCACACACGCTAACTAGCCGTTAGCGATGCCGCTAGCTAGCGGCTAATGTTAACATGTTGTTTGTGCCATGTATTTCTGTACATATTCAGGGAATATGTTGAGTTTATTATTTAGGAGAATTGTGCCTGTTTATTTGGAATTGTGCCTGTTTACACAAAGACTTATGCGCAATATTTTTTGTTGCAGTTTTACCTTTCATTCATCCATCCATACCAGCCAATAAATCCAAAGAAAAGGCTTATGGTGTGGTTATTGGAAATGAAGGTTATCTACCTGCTAAGCTAAGAGTGAGGGCAGGACAAAAATATTTTTTTGTCACTAATGGTCACTAAAATGTTTTTAAGCTCAACATGTCCAGTATGAAAATTCAAAACCTTTATTCACAAATATGCTCTGTTTTTTGCGAAGTGGAGCCAGCCAATCCTGTTCGCGTATGCAAATTAGCCATGTGCTTTTCCGCAGTTAATAACACTGGCAACGCGGAACACATTAAGACAGCAGGTCTTCACTCCTGTTTGTGGACCTCAACGGACCTGCTCTGGATAAATTTGACCCATTTCCATTTGTCAGAAACTGGATTAAAGCAGGACGTGCATGCATGAGAGAGAGACAGACAGACAGTCTTTGTGCATGTGTGTGTTTTCATAGACTGACTGTCTATTCAGGCTCTTGCCCACTCAGATTCACAGAAAGCTTCATCCACCAAGCTGTCAGGAAGCTGACCCCCCTCAAAAAAAAAATCACTCCGGACAAACTGTCTCCTGTACTACTATTAATACTATATTTATTTACTGTTATTTTGCACTGTTACTGTTACAAATGCTATATCTTACATAATTGGTAATATTTAATAATACTTTTTCTGCTGCCATTACCATCTGCCTTTTTGCACTAGCATAAGTATTGCATATTTTATATTATTGTACATTCTATATTTTATTGTGAAATTGAATGTTTAAATTTTAGTATTAGGAACTGATCTTATCTGTTGTGCCTGTTCACTTTATCTGTTTCACCGTTGGTGAATGAGAAACGAACGTCCTCTCGAGTTCTTGTATGTCTGGTGAATCTAAAAAATTGACATTGAAGCTGACTTTGACTTTGAAATGTTATAGGCCTACTGCATATTGAGAAAATTTAGATCGATATTGCGCAACAATTGGGAGATGGGGACCCCCCCAAATATTGACAGGTATTTCGCACACTGGTTAAGATGCTAGTCTGCAGGTTTAGAAACTTTCAAGGTTGGTCAATTTTGCCCCCCCCCCCATGGACATAAGCTGTTTTGTTTTGGCTGAAGGAAGACAGCATTTCCCATGAGGAACAGATTGCTAACGACATACAAATGTTGTTAGTACAGCATAGATGTATGGAGTATTCCTGCACTGCCAACTCCCATGGATCAATCTAGACCCCCTCTAGCTAAGACAGAGGTGTCATTCAACTCACTGTAAGTCGAAGTGTAATCAAAGAATTTATTAAAATATTTTATGAAGGTCAAGAGGTTACTTAGTGTTGGCTTAAAGTGTAGATCAGAGTTCAAATTTACCAGGTTCTATGCATGTTCTGTGTTCATGAGCCCCACTAAGTCTAACGTTCATTCATATCTGCCAGGTTTTACAGGATTTTCTCTGGCAAAGGAGTTATTTTTTCATCTTGTTTCTTTTTGCAGCTGTGAATACACTTAAAGCAAGTGTTGTCAAGAACAAACAATCTGACTCTAGCACAATCTGCTTCTGGTATCAATTAAAACTGCCTTTATCAGATCTTGATCACTTTGGACTAAAAGCCAATGTTGCTTCAAACCTACAGTAGTACTGAAATCATACCTAAAATCCCAGTGTTGCTTAGCAATGCTGCTGCTGGCATGCTGTGGGCTCATTCAGCTATTAGTATTAGAAAAACGATGTTGAATAGGTTGCTCACAAGCTGTAATAGTTATACTTGCATACTTGTTACATAATATTTGTAAAAAATATATTGTTTTGGTCCTGATCATCAAGAGGAAAAAAATACCTTCCTGGTGTGAGTTTGCTGTAAATGATTGTGGTCAGAGCGGGTAGAGTACCAAACATTTTTACTTATGAGTAGAAAGTAGTCATCCGAGAAATTTGCTTAGTAAAAATAAAATATAACAGTAAAATGGCGAATAGAGTACTGAGCATTTGCTTCTTCATAACCTCTGATTTAATATTTTAAATTATGTAACCAGACAGAGGATTGTGCAACTTTGGGTATTCCAAAGAATTAAATGAAAAAAAGAACATACTAATAAATAACATGATAAAAGAGAGCAAATTAATGCAAAAACACAATTTTCCAAATCAGTCTTTCCATCATAAAACCAGCCTTTACAGTAGGTAATGCATATATGTAAGAAAATGATAAAGAACTTCCAGGTACAATATCAAGGGTTTATTGTATTTCACCTAAACTCCAAAAGTTACTCTTGGTGGGTAGAGTAACCAGAGATAATACTTGAGTAAGGCTAATGATACCCATTGATTTTTTTTTTTTTATTCATTAAAAATGTATTTTTTGATAGGAACAGAATATGGCTGGTTTTCAGTCACCACTGGTAGTGCCTCTGGTAGAGACAGATCGGGTGCTAAATGTTTGTATCATATTGGTATCAAGTTATTAATACAGCTAAAGACTCATTTTAAGAAAGAATGTTTCCTTAAATTCTCAAAAAATAATAAATTGTGCTTTACTTGATTTCAGGAGTGCAACCATATGGGCTTTTGGTCTAACACTTTTATGCTTGTTTGTAAAGAGTAACTACGCCTTTCATTCCTGAATCGTTAGTCTGGGCAGAGACAGTGAAATGATATGAAAAATGGGGTAAATAATTTACATGAAATTATTGTTTAGCAGCATTTATTGATAAAATTAATAGCATAAAACTATTAAAATTAGCTATAATAGTTGTTGTTACTCTCTTTAAATGTGCATTAAATCTTTAGTTTTAATCAAAAACTATTGCCAAATATTTGACATTTTTACATTATGAATTGGTGCATGATTAATGTGAAAAATTTCTCCTCTTCGAAAGTTTTCTATAGATTTCTGTCTAAGCCCAAAGCACATGGAGGCTGTTGGAAGAAATCTAAAGGCAGAGTTATCTTGGAACCACTGAGAAACACTGACCATTTGTGTGCTCAAGTAAAACTCTAAAAAATAAATTTTCTTCATAAAGCTACACAAGTAAATCCATCTGAATAAATGTAATTAGTTACAAACCACATCTGGCGTTGATCTTGGTTGTTGTATTTTTGGGATTGAAAATATTTGTTTCTATCTTATTTGGAGGAAAGAGGAGGAAATTCTGACCCCTCAAGTCAAAAATATAAAAAAAAATATTAGTGGTCAAATACTTTCTCACATTCCTCTAAGGTTTTAAACCAGAGCTCTTTTTTAGGTTATTCACATGGTTTGGATTTCTTTAGGACTCATTTTGTCTCTACATGAAGGTCATAAAGAATAAATACATACATAAGATACATACAAATATTTTCAGTCCCAATAATACAACAACCAAGATCAATGCCAGATGTGGTTATGAGATGTGTTCTCCAGAATTAGCATGCATTCTAAGAAAGTTTCAATAATACCTTTATGTGTTGAACTCAAGTATGGAAACAAAACTTATTTGGTGAAGCTCTTTTCCTTTGAACAAAAGGAGGACACAAAAAGGAAGGCCTAAGGAGCTATTGCCTATTGGAAGGTAATGGTGCGAGGCACAGCAGGCTACAACTAGCGAAGGAAGGGCACTTCACTCAGATAATGGGGTTGAAGGATTCTTCCATGGCGAGATTCATGTACAGACAAGGCTCCTTTGACGCAGTGACATTGGAGGGGCCATAAAAGCAGCTGAATAAAATACAGAGGCGTTACTTGGAGCTAATGGGATCCCTAGCTTTTTGGGGGCAGATTTAGCATAGCCTGACAAGGGAGACACAGGAGCACTAATTGGATATACTTACCTGGGCTCAGTAAATGGACACATAGGGATCCATCAGGGAGGGATAAGAGGTTAGACTTGGGGGGGGGGGGGTTATATTGCAAGTTACATTTTCAGAGCAAGAAACTAAAGATAGTTGCACAACCCATTTATTGGAAAACAATTTAAGGTTTATTCTGTAATTCTGCATAGATATACTCTATCTATCTATCTATCTATCTATCTATCTATCTATCTATCTATCTATCTATCTATCTATCTATCTATCTATCTATCTATCTATCTATCTATCTATCTATCTATCTATCTATCTATCTATCTATCTATCTATCTATCTATCTATCTATCTATCTATCTATCTATCTATCTATCTATCTATCTATCATTCTTTATTTTTGTGAACAAATTTTTAATCTAGCACTGGCCCCCAAGTACAACTTGTTTTGTGGATCCTCACATGGCTCACTAAGTCCCTATAGTGATATCTCGTAATCTTTTATCAAAAGTCATCCTTACAGTGTGGGTTCTTGTCACTATACTTTCAACTTATTATCTGTTAAAAATAGATGATCATCTAGCATTGCCTACACCATGCTTACGACAGTCCATACTATTTTCATGGATTGTTCCAAGGTGGTGGAATGACCTACCAAGTGCTACGAGAACAGCAGCACCCCTTTCTATATTAAAGGAATAGTACACCCAAAACATGATTAGCCTTCATTTTCTACTCACCCCCATGCTGAACAACACTCTGGAGTACTTTTTTGATATCTCAAATGCATCTGGAGATCTGGGAGGCTTCTTACTGTCTGCCTACGGAAACCGCGGCAGACCGAACCAGATGAAAGTGCGCATTCAGCTCGGCAAAGAACTCATGCTCTTCCTCAACACTGAAGTCCTCAGACATTTTTCTTTCGTTGTTTCTTTCTTTGCACAGGTAAACAGCACATTTATTTTTCTACGCTTGCATTATCAAGAGCAGACGCTGAATGTGCACTTTCATCTGGCTTGGTCTGCCGCAGTTTCCGTAGACTCGTGAACTCGCAGACGCGCGCTTTCAGGAAATCCTATACACTACTGTTTATGCTCTAAAAACATTCTAAATGACTTTGTTTCAAGTAAATTATGGACGCTACCAACTCAGGATACTTGGAATACATTGGACGAGCAGTATGGAGGAATATTGACACGTTTTTTGTGGACTTTTATGGACCTTTCTGCCTCGGGCACCATAGACCTCCATTATTTGAATGTCAGCAGACAGCAAGAAGCCTCCCAGATCTCCAGATGCATTTGAGATATCAAAAAAGTACTCCAGAGTGTTGTTCAGCATGGGGGTGAGTAGAAAATGAAGGCTAATCGTGTTTTGGGTGTACTATTCCTTTAAGGAAACTCTTAAAGACCAACCTCTTCAAAGAGCATCTCTTATCCCACTGATTTAGACTAGGGATTTTTCCTCAAGAGAACTTACTGCATATTGATGAGAACTGTAACGTTGTGTCTACTGTGCAAGCCGCTTTGGATAAAAGCATCTACTAAATGCATGAACGTAAACATCTGTCCTGGATACTTGGTCAATGGGATATCCGTTTGGCCAACTGGTAAGTAAGTGCATGAGCTCCTAGTGGGGAGTCTGTGGTATCAAATCCAGCCTGGTCCCTCCATTGCGTACGCTGCTGCACTTATAGTCATTTAAATACAAAACTTTACCCACGCATCTTGGCACATGGAGGCAAAACTAAAACGAGAGACCGCTTAGAACTTCTAGGCAGCCATTACAGAACTCCGAAAGCGAATATATGGTTCCTGGTGACATGGACTGAAAAATTTATTTCATGCAAAAATCTGTAAATATCACAAGTTTTAATTTAATTAATTCACCATCACATCCAATAGTTGTTCTTCGTAAATGAATGGAATCATGTTTTATATGTTTGTCTTTACCTGAGCTGAAAAAGCATTAATTCTCAATTAATTCATTCTCAAGACAAAACAGGCTTAAATCGGAGACAACTAGACTTTCATGTTTTCTGAAGAAATTTCCTAACCTATCCAAGAGTGTTGGTCTCAAATGTCTTCAGAAAAACTCAGCGAAAGTCTGGTTGCCTCCGATTTAGGCCTGTTTTGTGGTTGCCATGAAACAGATGTCTGAGAATTTACACAGCCATTTCAATTTAAAGAAAAGTAGCTTATTGAAGATTTGATTTTGGTTCCCAAAGGAAAGGTACCCTGTGTCAAAAAAGCAAAGGCCTAAAAGCAGAAAGGAACTGTTGCAACCTTCTGTTAATACTTTCATATTTTTTTTTTTTTTACTGCATGTGACCCTGTCACATTGCACACATTTGACTGACGGCCGATGTAAAAATATTAAGAAGAGCAGCTTAAAGGTCAAAGTCTTAAATCCTTTCTTTGTGATTTAAATCTGATATTAGTTCCAAGGCTCAGACCTACTTTATCTTTCTGTGGCATTCCTCCAGCCAGCGGACTTGATTCTTCTTGTATTAATCACAACCAAAATTTCTGGGAAATTTGTGTTTGTCAGCTGCACAAGGATTAGGACTTCAAGCCCACAAATGTAAAGTTTCTCCCAGGGCAGCTGCTAAGAGATTTGTCTTTTAGTCAGCTTTTCCTTCTTTGAGCAAATGCTTCATATATGATTTATTTCACACATTGAAGCTGGGGCTTGATTTCCTCCCATTCTGCATTCCGATAGAAAGGTGTTTACCAGTACTGTCAGGGAAATTCTTTAGATGGACAAATCTTTGGCTCGCTGACAGCTCTGTCCTCGCAAAAAATGGACACAAATACCCTCAGACCAGCTTCTCCTCATGCTCGGATCAATATGGTTCTGATAAGGCAGGACACCTTCCTGAAACCGCAGGCCCTGATGCAGGGAGCTATAGCACACCATCACTCGGCCTTAATTACCTGGCTCAAACTGAAGCCTCCAGTGCTTGCTTAAATAATTCTGTTTGTGTCTGTGTGTGTGCATGACTGCAGTAAAACTGATTACATGACACACTCGAGCCCTTTTCTGATTTAATCTGATGGCATGCCTTATGTATAAAAATCAACAGCTCGTTAAACTAAGAAGCAATTTAGAATCCTTCAGAGCATTGATTGTTAAATATGTTTAAACATGTGGGCTAATCAGGTGATCCCACACACGAACGATGTATTATACATAACTGCAGTGCCCTTCCTTGAGTTGTGCTGTTTATTTAACTAGATGCTGTGGCACGGTGCTGAAAATTTGTTGCACTGTTGCCTTACAGTGAAAATGTTGTGGGTTCGATCTCTGGCCTGGTGTCTTTTTTGCAGAGAGGTTCCATGTGATCTCTGTCCATGTGTGGGTTCTCTCTGGGTACTCCTACTTCCTCCCACAGTGAAAAAACCTGAATGTGTGTATGGTTGTGTATCTCTGAGATAGAATAGCAGCCAAGGATGCACTCTGACTCCTGCTCATAGACTGCTGGAGATATAGGCACAATATAGGCACCAGGATCCTGTTACCTGAGGCACAACCGGTGGAACGTCGATGCTCTAGAAATTCACATAGTTTAGATATGCTCTGATAAAGTGTTTGCTATATTTATGCTCTTGCTAGTGTTTATTATTGTTTCGTTTATCTTTTGTTTTTGTTTTTTTTGGTTGAGGGGCTTGAATGTTTCAGATTAAACACATTTTAGAAACAGACATATTAACCTGAAAGGTTATTTAAGCTAACCTGGTCCCATGTGACAACATACGTAGCCTCTAACTATCTTGTCAGTGTGAGAAACAACTTTTTTTCCTACACTGTAAGCCCCAATACCTCCACAACATAAAATGTTATTGTGATGTCAACACAAATGATCAAGACCATTGAAATGACATCAATATTTTCAATTCACTTGACACAAACACACTTCCGTTGTGAAATTAACATAGTTTTTTGTGTTAATTTTTACAGCTTAACTTTTTATTATGAGATATTATGATGAGATACTGTCATTATCATGGCTCTGATGGCTGGCCTAATTGCTAATTTTATTCATCTGCCTAACTCTGCCCGGATTCCAATTACTGCTTATCAAATCTACCTGGTCCTGCTTCCATATATTCGGCTCAGTCCTCGCCATAGGGGCCAGATGATTGAGGTTTAGATCATTGCTGATGCCATAGTTCATGTTCTCGTTCACGGGGGCCAGTGGTGAGAGAGGGTTTTAGTGTTCCTGATCCTGATCTGCCTCTTATGCACTGAGCGTGCCCTGTTCCTTACTTGGCTCAGTGGAGAGAGCGAGACTTTAGTGTACCATATTGTTCTTGATATCCTGCCTTGTTCTGCCTCTCAACCTCTGAGCCTGTCTGTTCCCATCTGAACGCTCTGCCTGAACACTGTTGGACTCCTGGAACACTGAACCCTGTTCCTGTTCTGATCAGAATCCCTGACAAGGCTTTGGACTCCTGGACCTCTGAGCCTTCCTGTTCTGAGCTGTTTCCCTGATCTGGCTAAGAGTCATGCTTGCCCTCCGGGACTGCAGCATCAGGGACACTGGGTGGCACCTGCCACATCTAGTTGGCATTCTTGTTCAAAACATGTACAGCAGGGGCAAACCAAGACCTTTAATAAGGCAACTTGTTGATAGAAAATATGGGCCAACCCCTTCAAAATCAGTGTATCATAGTTAAATGTGACATAAAGCCAGAACATTTTATTCAATATTTTACACCTACATGAGTACAGAGAGTAGGATGATGTCTGAATTCAGATACCATGTTCAACCGTTGACATTTAGAAGGTGTCTTCTGGTGTCTTCTGGTCTGGACTCCTCGTCTGCACCAGCTTGAGTGTCATCTTCTGAGAACTTCCTTCCTTCCTCAGCTCGGGTCAGCATTCTTCAGGCTCTGGCTCCTGGAACTCTCTGGGATGTGTGAAGTTAGCAAGCTGAGGTGGAGGCATTTCTTGCAAGGAATAATGTTTAAATTTATTAAACGTCCTCGAGATAGAGGTCTCTGCCCGAGGCATTTCAGTATATACATTTATACCTTACAAAATCACACACACACACACACTCTTCACCCAGGGGAACGAACCCATCCCCTGCATAAGGAAACTTTCTCACACTTGTTCATTTGGTTATTTCCAAGAAAGAAAACACTTGGATTCATCAACAACATGAATTTTAGCCAGATAAAAAATCAGAACAGGTCTCCTGTTCATGGCATGATGTCATCTCTCATGACATTCCCTTCACCCTTATCTAGAGTATTGAGGCATCTGCTTTCTGTCCCCCCTACCCTAAACATTACAGCATAGAGGCTGGTACAAGATTTTTCTTAACTCACTCCTATTCATGCAGGTACTCTCAAAACATTTGATCTCACAATTAGGCCAAAGAAAAATATGCTTCCATAGTGGTGTTCGCCGCATGCTGTTAGCAATCTAATAATCTGTGCCTGGAATCTACTCCTTCTTCAAGGCACAGACTGAACTATAAAAAACAGAGATTCTGGCCTTTGACGCCCTTGTTGATGAGTTGACGATCTGACATACGTCAATAATTGCTTTTTTGAATCACGCCAATCTGTCTGCTTTGAATTCTGGGTCCTCAGTTCTGAGCCTTGACAGCTTCAGTCTATGTCAAATATTATCTACCATCAAGGAAAATCTCTAATTTGTAGATAATGGTAATTTATGCAATAAAATCAATTCTTTTGAGATAAGGTTTTGTGTCAAATCCTGAAAGCAACTAAGTAGCTTTACACTTATACTTGAGCTTACTTTATTTGACATCTGTTCCATTTGCATAAATACTAAACTGTGTGTTTAAGTAAGGGCCAACTCCATCTACCCGACCTCCAACATGTGTGATCCTCCACAGAAGACACCCAATTCATTTGTTATCTCTGCAGCATGCTCCAGGCACCAGGCTGGGATGGTAGAATGGGAAATAAACGAGACAGATGGGAGTGTGCGAATTTTTCTGGCAGCCCACAGGCCTTCGCATAAATAGCTTTTAACATGGGGATCAATAATGTTAAGTTGTGATTAAATAGATATTTACATTCAAAATTAGCTGCCCCAGGGGCTAACATGTGTTCATGGATTAGCAACAGGAGGGCTGCAACGCTATCTTAGAATCTTTGAAACTGGCTTATTCTGTTTCTCCACCTTCAAATCATACCTACTATAGTGTGTGGACTAAACAATGACAAAGTCTGTGTTTTATTATTGTCATCTTTTTCCGTATTTATTAGGTTGTATTGTGCTATCCAAGTTGATATTCCTTTTTTTTTTCTGAGTCATTTAATGGATTTTTACAATTTTTTAATATCCAGAATCTATGCTTCAAGATTCAGGAATCTTTAAGTGAATGGTTGTTTCAAAGGAAAAACATTAAAGGCCTGGTACCATTTTCCTAGTAATCATCAGTGTTGGGACTAACGCGTTACTGTAACGGCGGTATTTTTTTCACTAACTAGTACGCTAACGCGTTAGTTTTTATATTCAGTAACTCCGTTAACATTACTACATGATGCGTTACTGCGTTATTTTATAGTCTCGGGATCAGCTAGAGACTTAAAAGCTGCAGTGAAGTATTGTCTTCCTGTGTTAGAGAGAGGGAGACAGGAAGGAAACATGCTGAGGGCGTGTTTGTGTTTACCAACGCTAGTCATCATGGCGGCTGCTGCAGAGCCCAAGTCGAGTTTCTTCACTTGGAGATATTCTCATCATACTTTTGTCGAGAAAAAAGAAAGGAACATTTTGGTTAAATATAATTTGTGCCTTGGATCTGTTGAAACACCTACAAAAGCAAAATGCTGCGACGAAGCTAGAAGCTACCGGTGTCGTGCCAAGGTAGTTATCCCTGGGAAAATTTGTATCCCCTCGTCGGGAGCGCGCACGGAGTAGGACGAACAACCCGACTTAACTCCGCCTCAATTCCAACGTGCAGAACTTGAAATTTGAAAGGTTTTACGTGTATGAAAGTTGAGCTTTACTGTTATATTCTTTACTTCACATGTTATAGCAGAATATCGCCAGTGATATTGATCTAAAACTAATAATAAAACACAAACGTTTGCTTGAAAGCTGGTCGCTGACAGCAGTGTCTACTCCTTCCTCTGAAAGCAAACAGATCCTTGTTCTTCTCCATACGTTCCTTAAAAAAATCTCTCATTGTTTCAGTGTCCAAATGTTCTCATCCCATTGAAAACTGTTGTAAACCATATACTTGTAATAAAAAATTAAATAGAAAATGGAGTGCACGTGTAATCATTAAAGACTATATGCAGAAGGAAATAATTATTTCCTGGTTGAAATTTAGTACTTAAATCTATATTTGTATTTTATATTAACTTACAATTTATCACTGTTGTACTATCCTCAATAAACAGTTTCTGTTCTAACATCAGCCGGTTTATTTCATGAAATAAAACCTGCTGTAATCTGTTCCCCCTGTCTAAATCAGACAAAAAATGACCCAGCTTTTTCATTTTTGGCTTATAAGCATCTTTTATGATGACAATTTATTCCTGAAACTTTGGAGGTGATTGACCTTTATTTCTTAAAGTTATAAGGGGGGAACAAATTATAGCAGGCCACCTGCTGTAAAGGGCAATTTTGCTGGCAACTACCTACTATGTAGCATTGTCAGTTTGTTCTGCCCTGAAATAAATTGGCACTTTGAAACATACGTATCTTTGTTGCTTGTATGTAGAATTGCTTAGCAGAGTTTCATGATGCAAATGCATGTCAAGTTCTTCAACAGATGGTATTATTCTCCAGTGCAATAACATTTCTGAAATGAAGGCTATAAGGGCATAATGTGAACCTTTAAAAAAAAAAAGTAACAAAATAGTTACTTTTCACAGTAACGCATTACCTTATGGTGTAAGTAACTGAGTTAGTAACTAAATTACTTTTGAAATGAAGTAAGTAGTAACAGAAACTAGTTACTGCTTTTCAGTAACTAGCACAACACTGGTAATCATTAAGAAGCAAACAGTTATCTCCCCTCTGGCTTTAGTCCCTCGGTTAGACCTTCTGTAATGTAAGGTCAGTAAACATAATGAGATTACCTCATAGCATTGTTTTTCAATTCAATTTAGTCTATTTATATAGCGCCAATTCACAACACGTCATCTCAAGGCACTTTACAAATACAGTTCAACCAGATCATACAATCACATTGATTCAGTTTTGTATCTAAGGAAAACCAGTTGACTGCATCATATCATTGACTCAAAGATAATCCCTCACACCAAGCGTGCTTTTAGCGACAGTGGAGAAGAAAAACTCCCTTTTTCATAAATATTATTAGACCTATTGAGTGTGCTTCCAATGTATGTCTATTAATCCACATTTTCTAAGAATACACAGTATGAACTTTCTTACATTGCATCTTCTATGAATATATTATTTACTATTTTAGTCACAGTGATGTATTGCGTTTAGTGCTCTGTATATTGTTGTAAAGGAAAGCTCTGTGTTTAAACCTTTAAGTTTTCTCTCCCCTATTCTTTCTTAAGAAGACATCACTCGGGGCAAACTCTTTAGATAACACCTCATCATATATATGGATTAAATAACCATGAGGCATGACAGCAGATGTTGACAGAAATTGCAATCTAAAGGATGATTTATACACTGCTCAAAAAGATTAAAGGAACACTTTGAAAACACATCAGATCTCAATGGGGCAAAAAATCATGCTGTTTATTTATACAGATATGGACTGGGTGATGTGTTAGGAACAAAAGGATGCCACATCATTTGATGGAAATTAAAATGATCAACCTACAGAGGGCTGAATTCAAAGACACCCCAAAGAAAGACAGTGAAAAAATTATGCGGCAGGTATAATTTTGCTGAAATTTCATTGCAGCAACTCAAAATGGTATTCAGTAATTTGTATGGCCCCCATGTGCGTGTATGTATGCCTGACAACGTCAGGGCATGCTCCTAATGAGACGACGGATGGCGTCCTGGGGTATCTCCTCCCAGATCTGGACCAGGGCATCACTGAGCCCCTGGACAGTCTGAGGTGCAACCTGGCAGCGTCAGATGGATCGAAACATAATGTCCCAGAGGTTTTCTATTGGATTTCGGTCAGGCAAGCGTGGGGGCCATGGTATCAATTCCTTCATCCTCCAGGAACTGCCTGCATACTCTCCCCACATTAGGCTGGGCATTGTCGTGCACCAAGGGGAACCAAGGACCCACTGCACCAGCATAGGGCCTGACAATGGGTGCAAGGATTTCATCCCGATACCTAATGGCAGTCAGGGTGCCGTTGTCTAGCCTGAATAGGTCTGTGCGTCCCTCCATGGATATGCCTCCCCAGACAGTCACTGACCCACTACCAAACCGGGCATGCTGAACAATGTTACAGACAGCATAACGTTCTCCACGGCTTTTCCAGACCCTTTCACGTCTGTCACATGTGCTCCGGGTGAACCTGCTCTTATCACTGAAAAGCACAGGGCGCCAGTGGCGGTCTTGCCAATTCCGGTGTTCTGTGCCAAATGCCAATCAAGCTCCACAGTGCCGGGCAGTGAGCACAGGAACCACTAGAGGACGTGGGCCCTCAGGCCACCCTCGTGAAGTCTGTTTCTGATTGTTTGGTCAGAGACATTCACACCAGTGGCCTGCTGGAGGTCATTTTGTAGGGCTCTGGCAGTGCTCCTCCTGCTCCTCCTTGCACAAAGGAGGAGATACCGGTCCTGCTGATGGGTTGTAGACCTTCTACGGCCCTGCCCAGCTCTCTTGGAGTAACTGCCTGTCTCCTGGAATCTCCTCCATACTCTTGAGATTGTGCTGGGACACAGCAAACCTTCTGGCAATGGCACGTATTGATGTGCAATCCTGGAGGACTTGGACAGCCTGTGCAATTTAGATTATTTAACATTTATGGCCTACTGGACCACATTTTGCAGGGCTCTGGCAGTGCTCCTTCTGTTCCTCGTTGCACAAAGGCAGAAGTAGCAATCCTGCTGCTGGGTTGTTGCCCTCCTACGGCCTTCTCCACATCTCCTGGTGTACTGGTTTCCGGGTAGCACCTCCAGCTAGTGATGGGACATCGGAAATCAGGCTCCGGGGCGAGTGTCGAGCATTAAGGGGTGTGTCCAATAAAGCCCTGCTCCGATACTTGGGTCATCTTTTGGAAAACCACTTGACGATGCCACGATGCCTCAAATTACTATTATCATGTCAGTGCTTCTTTTCATGTCAGATTTCACAATAAAAGCTCAATGAAATATGTTGATCGGTGGGTTGTTGTAAGTAGTTTGGTCCCACATCAGCAGGGTTTGGCATCTGAGAGTATAATAACAGCATTATCTGATAGAAGAATAGAGCCTGACACAGCCTCACACTGGAGAAACAGACTGAATGCTGTTGGAAGAATTAACATCTGTAGGCGGCCAACTATAAAGGATCTCAAAGGAGTCCCAGCAAATCAGTCCATAACATCAACTAAAATAATGGCCGCAGAAAGTCAACATATTTTAAGGATTTTTTTGTTGTTGGTAGAATTTTTATAACTTAGAAGTAATGATGCAAAACTTTATTTTGACAATATTGCACTCATTTATGTTTTAAAATTTTTGAAATATGATGACTGTCATAGTGTCTGTGCTGCTCAATAGTGAGCAATGAATGAAGCATCAAATAATGAAACTTTAAGAAAAGCTTTGGGTTGAAAGGTTTCATTGCTATGTGAAGCTTCATTTGGCCATCACTAGGTTATAGAATCTCATGCAACCACAAGCACCACTAACATTCAAAAGTGACCAAAACAACAGCCAGAAAGCATGGGTATTTAGAAGTGGTCCCCACCTGCAGAACCAATCCTTTATTGAGTGTGTCTTGCTGATTGCCAATAATTTTCACCTGCTGCATCCTAAGCTTCCTAAGTGGATCGTTTAATTTCACAGAAGTTTGATTTAATGCAAGCTAGATTGTGTTGTTTATGTGTTCCCATTATTTTTTGAGCAGTGTATAAAGAATGTGTTGGTTGGAGCTTAGAGTTTACAGCTGTTCAGTTACATGCCATAACCTGAAGTCACTTGTAGTTTGTTAACTTGTTTTATTATTATTTTATTGTTGGGTTCTTAGTTGGTTTGGATTACTTTATGTTATTGGAATGTTTAAAAGAAAAAAAAGTCTCTATGTTTCTATCTGGTTAATTAGTTCTGCTGTACCACTCTATATATATATATATATATACCAACCCATTCCCTCTTCTGTCAATGATCTGTACTCAATTCTCCTTGTGATTATAAGTTCTTGTGTTCCATTTTAAATAATTTATTATATCCCCTGTGCTGCGACCAGGTGCCTGTAGAACCACAACAGTCATCATTTCATCATAAGTCTGTTATGTTTTAAAATTAATTTTTCAGAATACCAACAATGAATTCTGATTCTGATAAGTTTTCAATATATTATTTTCCATCCACCTCATCATTAGCTGCGTTTTTCATTATATTTCAAGTTTTATTTATATTTCAAGCTATTTCTGAAACTTTGAATTGAAAAAACAGTTCCTGAATTGTGATCCTGGAGGTCCAGTGTCATGCAACTTTTAGGCTACATTCACACTGCCGGCTGAAGTGACCCAAATCCGATTTTTTGGCCCACATGCAACCTGTATCTGATCTTTTCATGGGTGTCTGAACAACACAGATCCGATTTTTCCCAATGCGACCCAGGCCACTTGGCTATGTGGTCCTGAATCCGACTTTTCAAATATGACCCGTGTCTGAACGACCAGGGTGCATTCATCTGACCGGAACGCCATTAATACCCGACAAAGGTCACTATTCTGGGTCTGGATGAAGTAGCAGCAAGAAAAACAACAACCATAGCAGACGATGATGCGGACAGCAGTATTTATGTTTAACCATCTTGAAAAGAATTAGTTTTTATGGTTGGGAAAGACAGCTAGATGCGCTCCAGCACTACGATCCATGTTTACTTCCGTAAACATAGAGCACGCTGGCCTGTGATATCATTGCGTCCTCTATTGCGCATGTGGGACACTTGCGTTGTTTGACTGCAGTTCACACAGGAGATCACATACAGGTCGCACATATTTGGAAATATGAACGGCAAAGCAAAAAGATCTAATTTCACAAAGAAATTGGAATTGAGCATCAAGGCCTGCAGTGTGAACGTGGCCTTAGATGCATCTTCTTCTTCCACAACTGAATCAAATGGCTGAATGACCTCCTTAAGGTGCACTCATGTTATCCAAAGGCCTGCTTATGAGCTGAATACTCGACAGTGGGATTTTGCAACAGAGACAGGTCTAAAGGTGCATAACATCAGACTTCCTGAACCACAGTTGACAGACTGTGTAATAGAATGTCTTCTACTTGCAATGGAAAGGTAAACCAATAACAGAGTCCAAGTGAAAAAGGGATGTCACCATGTCGGCCCTTTGCTCATCTGTTCCATTTACTCCCCTAATTAACACACCTGAATGCCATTCTCCACTCCTCCTTCAGTATATAATTGTTCATATATAAATGTTTTGTCAGTCTTGCCTCTTCTCTTTGTACAAAAAAGTCAGGAAATATTCTGCTCTATTTCTAAAGAACTCTATTTGGAACCTATATCTGCACCTGGCTCCTTCTCTAAATTGGCAAACATGACAATAACTTCATATTTCCTTCAATGAACATAGCTGATAAGGTTTGGTTTGTGCATTTTGCCAACCCCTCCTCTCATTTTGTGCCAGAGGCTCATCAGATCACTGGGCCTAATCTCTTTTTTAAGCATTAAATGATTTGTTGCACAACTTTACCCATTTTCTTTCTTTCAAAACTGAAACCAAATTTGTTTTACAAGGCTAATCCATTTCTGAAGGTTGTTCTTTTTCTTCCAGTATAATAGGACCCCAAGCCTTTTTTTCTGATGTGTGGGAACAGAGCAAGGGAGAGAGAGCTATTACCCCACAGTGTTTTCTAAATTCATTTAAATTCTCATACAAGCTTTTTTTTTAAATCCTTAATTGGCTTTCTTATAATGCATGCTTATAAAGATTAGCATAGAGATGTAAAAATGAATTCTTCTTTGCTAAGAACCTAATGAATTCCCATAACCTTGCCATTTTGCATATAAACAAAAAACTGGTCAAATTGAGTTTGATTTATTCACCAAAACTTTTTCATGCTGTTTAAATATCTTAAGCTCATTGACAAACATTATGCAGTTAAATCTACCAACATGTTATGGGATTATGCATATGGTCATGAAGTTTTTTGTGGGCATTTTGTAGTTATTTAGTGGGAAATCATTTCTAGGGGGATATTTGGAAACGTTTTTCCTTTGAGGACCAAAATAGTAGCAATATCATGTGTTGTGGGTAGAAGAGAGGAGGTGTGGCATGGTGGGAAGTTTTTACAGTAGGGAGTCTGTGTGCTGATAAGTGGCAGATAGAGGCTTTACACTTGGCCGGAGCATATCGGTAATAGCTCCAGAAGCAGCATGTGTATTAACTCCAGTAGAGGAGATGGAGAAGCAGGGAACAGGTAACATCTCAGTGTTAGGTTTGAGGAGGGCTCCAATCCTCTCTGGAAGAGTGCAGGTCCTCAATGAGGAGTATCTGCTGTGGAGCAGATGTTAAAGTCACACAGGTTGACGATGCAATCACACCTCTCGCTAGTCTGTTTTCTGTAGGAGGAAGCTGAGTGAGTGAGGGGAGATAATACTCTGCTATACTTGCTCAAATTTTGTTCCAAGCAAGGGAACATAAAGGTGTGCAGATAGATGTAAAAGAATATCTGTTAATCCATGAGAGAACTGGGGTTTGATATGCTACAGCTATGAGAGAAGCTATCAGGGGAAGAAAATATTTCACCTTCTGAGAGATTCTTGACAATTAAATAGATTTTTGTTCTTAGTGTTACTAAAAATAAGATATATTTTCAATTTTCTTTAGTTGAAAAGTTAAAGGCCATCACAACAGCTCTAAAAACTTGCAAAATAGTTATGGGAAATAGTGCTAGATTTTTTAATTTTTTATATAACTGATAAAGTTGCCGCAAATGTGCTAAAATCTATTTAAAACAGCAATTCACCTTCCTTAAAGTTATAAGGATGACAAAATTAACATGTGGCATTTTGTCTTGCTGTAAGTTGGAGAAATTAATTTCAATCTATTTACGGACCAGAGTGATCTTCTTATGTAGGATAATCATGATTAAAAAATATAAAGTTTGCATTCTTACCCATGTTTAGAATGCAGTTGTATAACATGATCTGATTGCTTTTATTTTGAAAGGAAATTTATTTTAACATATCAACACACCATGCACCGTTGCCATGATAACATTTATTTTGATCTTTAAGTTGGCTCTGTAAACATGCACACATAATCATAGCTAGCATCGTTCCCCGATTGAAAAGATGACCTGAGAAAAGAGACTATATGTGTGGTGTTTTTTATGCTTTTAAAAGCTGGTAACACATGTGTTCTGTATTTTACATTCAAGCATTTTTTTTTTACTTTCCGACCCAAAAAAATAGGAGGATACAACAACAAAGAAGAAAAAGGAGAAGGCATGGACTCCAGTTAGGAATGACTTTAACTCAACCAGAAAAGCAACCGACCTGACCTTTTGACATCTTCAACAGGAATTTGTTTCTGTTATTTATGTTGGCCTGATATTTGTAAATATCTCTGAAGCTTCAATTTTCATATATTTCACAACAGATCATATAATCTTACATTCCCTTAAAAGACCTCGGTGGACAAACAAAAAAAACAACAACTACCAAAACAACAAAAACAAGAACTGTGTCTGAATTGGTCACTGTCAAGAAAGCAATCCCACTTTGCTCTACTTGCTTAAATTAAGCACATAAGGAGTGTTTTTCCATCCGTTTGTCCTGTTTCTGTTCACATATTTCACACATTTAATTTCATTTTGCACAAAGATAATTTAATTCTGCAGCAGATAAAAACCAGAAAAAGAAGTCCCAAAAATGAGTTAAAGGCCACATTTGAAGATTAAAGAAAAATAACTTATGTTACAGTATCTCGTCTTTGCACAAGCTAAATATTCCTGTTTGTAGGATTGATTCGTTGAGTTCAGCCGTCGGCAATCCAAACTATTTAAAGAGCATAATTGGACAAAAAAAAGCGAACATCTGTCTGGAGCCGCGAAAATGTAAAAGTCATATATAAGCCCCTATGCTAACACAGGCTCTAAATGTATTAGCCCACTATAGAAAAAAGTACTACATTGGGTTAAATACTTGATAAGCATTCATGATTAAATGTTTATCCTTGTGCAAATGTCACACCTTATGACTACACTACTGTACAATATTCAGTGCTTTAAGTTTAAATTACAATTACGATAGTTTACAATATTAATATAATGGGTTTTGCATTGATGAAATTATAGAAATGCAATAAAGAAAACAGATTTTTGGTGTTATTTTTAATTTTGAGGGTTTGGGGGAATTGGAACAGAGTTTACATACCTGGATAAAAGCGATACCTGTTCAATCTGTGGACGGTTTTCTGTGCTTTCAACAAAACTAGCAGCAGTAGTACGCAGAGCTGCACGGTTTATGTCTTCATCTGAAACTGAATTGCCTCTTTGTCTGCTACAAAGCAGTTATAAAAGACATTTCATTAGGTTGGGGTTTAAAACTGTATTTAGTCTGAAACTAGAGCTTAAGCTCCACATAACAAACTTGTTATTTCTCTGCTTATATAAAAATTATTTTCTGTCTCAAAATAGTGCTGGGGGTCCGCCTCTCATCAACAGTTTTTTTTTAAGGACTAAAAGGCATAAATTAGTTGATTGAAACTTTTTTTCACTCTTCAAAACCGCAAACATTCTAGTCAGCACTTCATCTTTGGGCCTTAAGCATAGCGTCCAGAAGTGCAGCCATTTGCACTTTTCATAAGCTTTATCCCCACCTAGTTATTCTAAGATCTGCTGCTAAATTTGTCCCTCATTTCCTCTCCCTAAGCTTAAGCCGTCAGCCCAGTAATACAGCTTCAAGAGCACATCTCTGAATAACTTATTTATTTATATACGTGTGTGCGTTCGGTTCAAGCCGCCATACTGCTGGGCCCTAGTTCAGTGCAAACGGGGAGGGAGGATTCTGCTTTAGTTCATGCTTTTTAAGTCCTCATGGTGTAGATTACTGTAGCTGTAATGCACCCTGTTTGATGTCTTTTGGATGCACGATAATAAATGCAATCACTGGAAATTTTTGTGAATAAAAACGAATAAATAAAACAGAAGATGCCTAATTGGGCTCATGTGAAAAATCCGGAGAGGAAATTCTTCTTTGTGAAAACAACCATTCTGTCACTTGTGACTCTTTGCTTCTGATGTAGCTCCAAGTTCTATCTTTTCCAATACCTGCCTTTTTTCCCTCACATTTTTTTTTGAGGAAACACAATTTAAAAAGTTCAACAAGAACTGAAATAGCACAGCTGCTTCGCACCCATCCTCTCTGATTTTTTTATATTTCTTTTAACGCAAAGGATCTGTTTGCTCCAGGTTTGCACCTCTGTGACTGCATGTAACATTCTGTTCTCTCTATCTGCACGGCTCCGTGCAGAGATACCTACAGAGCTGCAGCTCTTTCATTGCGAGGCCTCACGGCAGATGATTGTGTTTTTGTGTTTCACTTCGAAGTTTTTTATCCCTTTGTCAGAAAGGCGCTGAGGTGATTTCTGGGTGACAGCAGGCTGGGAGGTAGAGCACCAGATTCCACCAGAGCGCCTGCAGTAAGTGAGGGGGAATCACGTCATGATGTGTCAGACACCATAACATCACATTGGGCTCCCAGCGAGGCAAAGGTCTCTGGCCAGATCAGTTCATATAGTAGACGAGATGAAAAGCAGCAACCTCAGTCTGATGTATCCTCTATGCAAAGACACAATGGGGGCTCGACCGTCTGTGCCTTTGAAATCACTTTGGAGATGTTTTGAAATGTGCTACCAATTCATTTAACTGTGTTAATGCCAAATCTTGGTTCTAAATGTAAGTTTTTCACAGACCAGAGGCTGCTACCTTCTTGGTCTTCATACATAGCAATCAGCATATAATTAGGAAACCAAAAACTTTATTGAAACCTCTAATATACGGTTAAAGTCATTGCATAATGAATTGCAAATAATAATTTTTCTTTAAGGTCTACACGCGGTCATCTCAGCACTTTACAACTGATTTAAAACCGTGGATTTACTGTGTTCATTTTTTCCATCTTGTATATTTGCTCTTTCCCTGTCACAGATACAGCAGGGATACCAAACTTTTTAAGTCTGTCTCAAACATCAGAGTGAAGAGTCCCCACCTGTCATTTCCTGGGCTGGCTAACATTTGGAGCAAATATAAGCCATTTAATTTGGCACAGATTTGCTTTGATGACTTTATTAGCGGTAAAGAATTTTTAAATGTTAAATAAATTGGTTGCAGAGGAAAAAAGGTTTCTGAGCTCCCTCAAACGACTCTGCTCAATGTTGAGGAGAAGCAGCTCTACTCCAAGCCTCTCCCTGATGGTGGAGCTCTCAGGAGAAAGCTCATTTCAGCCGTTGTATCTGATAAATTGAGACCTTTACTTTTCGGCTTGATTCTCTCTACATTAAAACAGACCAATGCAGTGACCGCATCATGATGGCAGCCTCCCTTATTCATCTATCGATATCCTGCTCCATTCTCCTCTCACTCATGAAAAGGACTGAGGGGAGCATTGAACCCTACGCCTTAATGTGGTCCAGGGGTTTAAGTGCTCGAAAGACCACAGAGGCTAAAGTAGTAGCCATTCAAAATTTCCCCAATTACCTTGATGGGCCCTTGGCTGGTCCTTGGCTAGTGATCTGCAATTCGTTTTTAAACATCTAAAATATTCTTTATGTCTTGATTTGCGGACATTAAGATCAAAAGAGAAGCATTATCTCCTGGCCAGGACCTGTAATTAAGTGGAAGGGTGGAGTCAGAGTAAAATAATATGCCCAGGAGAAGGCCAGTGGCTGGAAGTTGGAGGGGATTTTACTGTCATTCTATCATAAAGCGGACCCAGTATTCAAGGTGAGACAGTCAGTAGGAAAGTTCAAAATGTTTATTGGTAAAAACAAACAAACAGACAGAAACAGAACTGAAGCGGGCTGAAGCGGACCTGCAGTGACTACAGGAGGGGGGCGGGGCACCGCCCAATCACTGGCTCTAGTTCAGGGAGAAACACAGGTGGATGAGATCCCTCAAGGACAAATTCCTGACACCCAAACGAACCAAAACACCTAGGGGAAAAAAATCGAATCAAATCAAGCAGGGCGGGTGGGGAGGCGGGGTCAGAACCTGTCACAGATCATTGAAACCCGTCTGAACTAGTCAGGGGGAGAAACAAACGCGGGTTTCTGACAGCAGGAGAACAGACCTGAAAGCAGACTGAAAAACAGAATCCCCCGCATGCCAGAACCAAGCAGAAAACAATAAAAAACCTTATTCCACTGACTCTCCCTCGATGGGTCCTTTTGTGGCCAGATCATTCTGTCATAAAGTGGGACAGATGGACCCGGTATTCAAGGTGAGACAGTCAGTAGTAAAGTTCATAATCTTTATTAATAAAAACAAAAAGACAGAAACAGAAATGAAGCATACTTCTTCTTCTTCTTGAGTTTATTGGCAGTTGGTACAGTAACACACTTTTAGTGGCGTTACTGCCACTTACTGGTATGAAGTGTGGTTCGTCATGGACTATCTACTTATGCTACGTTCACACCGGACGCAGCAGGAGAAGCAAAATCGCGTCTGCTGCTTCCTTTTTGCTGCTTGTACCAGTTTAGTTCTGACACGTGGCTGAAGCAGTTTTGCTGCTCTGGCTGCGCGGTCGAAAAGTGTGTCTGACACGCGTTGGGCGGAACTAACCTATCCTTTCTTTGCCTTGCAGCTATATTTGCTTTGATCAGTGGGAATAAAGTAGTTTTAATATGTTTTTAAGTGAGAAAATCCACCTGAAAACCTAATATGTGCAGTCATTTCATCCAGATTACCATCCTGCCTTCCAATATTATTTCTGTCGGAGCCGCTCAGACCCCCACATACCAGCGGTGCGCTGTTAGTAGGAACCCCATTTACCAGCAGCCTCAGGCACGATCGCCTCCTCGCGGTCTGCAGTGGCGGCTGGAAGCGGTTTTCATGTACATAATCCAAACAGCAGGCACCAGCGATCATAGCGCTCTGTATCATCAGCGACGTGTCTGTCTCCCTGCCAGCTCCCAGATCAGCGTCTCTGATTGGTTGATGCGGCGCGTCAAGCAGCAAAAGTTCAATTTTTCCATCTCGAGCAGCAGCTCGTTTGCGGCGCTTTACACGGGACAGATGCTTAAACGCTCCCGACGCGCTGCGCCTGCTGCTCAAAACGCGCCACGTGACCTGTTGCTGCACCTTGACGCGCGTCAACCATTGACTTTGCATGTAAACTCGCTGCTTCTGCTGCGCCTGCTGCGTCCAGTGTGAACGCAGCATAATAAACATATGTAAGTGAAGCGGGCTGCTGAGGATCCGTGGACCTGTAGCGACTGCAGTAGGGGGGCGGGGCACCGCTCAATCACTCACACTCTGGCTCTGTTCGAATTTATTGACTGCGTCCTCTGAAGGCCAGATTCGAAGGACGATTATGTCGTAGCGCAGCGCTGAGATCTGGTCGGATCCCAAGACTCCTCGCTATGTGGCCTACAAATGCGTCCTTCTTTTTTCACGACTTGAAGGATGGGTCCGATGTATCCTCTCTACCTTTGGATATCCCAGGATTCATTGTGAGTCCAAGCAAGCCAGCTGCTCCGTGATCAGAGGAAATAGCACTTGGTGCTGAACAGTGGTGAATATTGGAAGTTAAGTTTAATATAATGCAAGTATGTGAATAGTTCCGTTTGAAATGAATGAAAGTAGTTGTTTTAATGGTTATTGAGTCAGATATGTGGCGGTAATGTTATATTTATCTAAAGGTTTTTATCTATGACTGTGAAAATGGCTTTGGCTCTAATTTAAGAACAGATTCTAATATATCTGCAGTGTGGAGACTATAAATCTGATAGGATTTTTACTTTTTTATTGCTCTTTTGTACATTTTGCTTAACTAAGTATTTTTGGTGTTGAATATTACAGATTTAGCAGATATATTTTTTATAAATACATCTTTCTACCCCTTTTTATAGAATAGAATTAAAAAAATCCCTTTATTGTCCCACAATGGGCCAATTTACAGCAGTAGAAATGTGAACCTTAGAAAAATGTATCAGAATAACATAATAGGGGAAAGTTAAACCATAAGCAATAAAATACTGTACTGTAAAGTGCTTTAACAATATAAAACTGTGCACCTGGATAATAAAATGCCCAATATACAACTATGGACATTTTTACAGAAATTGAGATTTAAAAATCAGCAGATTTATATTTTATACTTTGCTATTAAGTAACATTTTAATGCAATAAAAGGCATCCTGCTTAGATAGTGTTATGTTAGTGTGTTAACTGGTTTATTACCAGAGCTCATGAGTGGGATACATTGTTATTACTATCAGGTGAACAGGGTAGATAGACTTTGCCTTTCACCAAATATGGTGTTCAAATGATGCTGCCATGATTTTACATAAATAATGTTCAGCCATGTAACACTGGAGCTTTAGGAGACTAGCTGTAAAGTTCTACGTTGCTTGGGTTTGCTAATAATATTACCAAACGGTTAGAGAAAAGAGGAGAATAATTCTTAAACACTTAGTGAAAATGTTACCTTTATGCTATATTTTCAGGGTGGGTGGTGTTTCCTTTTATTTGATATTTAACGCCACAATTAAAATGTTTGCTCATCAACCATTTCCTCATTTCGCTGGTGTCGCCTTTTTGTTTTCCATTTGTCTTTCATACAAAGGCCCATAATTAAAGATCTTCTGATATAGTAATCATCAATACAGGGCAGCCTATAAACAGAAAGCAGCACAAATGAATGATGATAGGTCTTTTTGAGTATCTTGCTCTCAAATGACATGAATCAATCAGCATACAAAGCAGGTTTGCAGGCCTCGCAACAATGAGCCCAATTGAGCTGAGCTGTGATTATGAGTCGCTGAACAGCATGAATCGAAGAATATCAGTGCTCACTCCCGGGGAAGCTGATCAGGCTTTCTTTGGGAAAGAGCGCTCCGTCGACTGGGATCAGCCGGTTGTGTCACTGATGATGCTGGAAGTGGCTCTCAGTGGGATAACTTTCAAGTGATTGAGGAGGAAAATGAGATTTTTGTTTATTCATAAGCCAGGTGCAGATAACAGGGCCATTAATGATTGGAGGTTGATTACAAGTCACTTCTGCAGAGCGCAGTGTGATGCTTCGCTATTTAATCAAGATTTAAAAGTTAATGGGTGCAGTTCCACGTCTGTTTGATAGTTGAAATTTCAGTGATTGTTTATCACTACCCATTTTGTCAAAATTTGTATCTTTTGAAATTTCCAATCTTTTTTCTGTTTATTTATTTTAGACAATGTTATGTAATTTCCTTGTTGAGGGCTGGTACCTCTACTAGTTGGTAAATGTCAGTTCGTTCAGACAGCACAGAAAGAACACCAGTAAAGACATTTGAAATTAATCCATATGGTGTCTATGAGAAATTGATGCTGTTTTTAGCATCTTGATATTTTTTTTTCCCCCACTGGGATGTTTAAGAGAAGCCCTATACCAAAAAAATAAATACTATGACGTACCTGAGAGATTTGAGAGTAGAACAATGTATCAGCTGGGGTTCTAAGTTCCTTGTCTACCAAATCCTAACAGCTTAAATACAGTATCAAATCTCTCAGGCATTAAAGAAAACAAAATTGTAGACAAGAAACACAAATAATCTCTATAATGTAACAGTGGTTTGCAGTCACAATTTGTTACCATTTTTAAGAACCTTGCAAAAAGGAGCTGAATTTTTCTCAATTTGTTTGTAAGTTGTGGCACATTTAAAAGCAACCTCTCTCAGGAGTGTTGTAAATAGTTACCAGAGCAAAGAACTCCGTTAGACTCTGCTATCCAGTCTATTTTAGCTGGAATACCCTCTATTTATTTATGTTTTTAAAACAAGTAAAAGGACACAATTTATGCCTTTGTGGATGGGAAAGATGTTTGCTTGTTGCTCCCAATTGGATTTGTTTTATCAGTAAACTCCACTGGATGTGAAACAAATCAAGATTGTGATATGTCACAGCTGTTATTGCTATATTATTGGCTAAAAGCTCCACATGAGAGGAAGGTGGCACTTGATAATTTACCCAATCATCTTCATTCATCGATGACGGCAGTGGTGTAGTCTATGTGATACGCGGGTATACGCCGTATACCCACTAGAAAAGCTTGTGAATTTCCGTATAACCACTTAAAAGTGCCCAATAATGCTGCGTTGACACCGGACACAGCAGGCGCAGCGAGTTTACATGCAAAGTCAATGGTGGACGTGAGTCAAGGCGCAGCAAAAGGTCCCGCAGCGTTTTTGAGCAGCAGGCGCGCACAACGCGCCACAAACGCGCTGCTGCTCGAGATGGAAAAATTTAACTTTTGCTGCTCGACGCGCCGCATCAACCAATCAGAGACGCTGATCTGGGAGCTGGCAGGGTGACAGACAGATCGCTGATGACACAGAGCGCTATGATCACTCATCTAAAACAGTTTAATAACGCCTAAATTAACCTGCCGACAAAGCGTGTTTGCTTTTATTATCCTGGTGCCTGCAGTTTGGATTACGTACATGAAAACTGCTTCCAGCCGCTGCAGCGAACCGCGAGGAGGCGACCGGGCCATAGGCTTCTGTTGAATGGGATTCCTACTGACAGTGCACCGCCGGTATGGTGGGGTCTGAGCGGCTCCGACAGAAATAATATTGCAGGGCAGGATGGTAATCTGAATGAACTGACTGCACTGATGAAGTTTTCAGGTGGAATTTCCCACTTAAAAACTTAACACTACTTTACTCCCACTGATCACAGCAAATATAGCTGCAAGGCAAAGACCACAACCCCCCCCCCCCCCCCCCCCCCCTGGTATATGCAGCAAACACTGACTTCCTAAATGAACTAAACAACTCCTTTGGAAGGTCTGAGGCACTAAACAGCACCTCATAGGTAAAAGCTGTTCAACACCAGGGGGAGGAAGCACTAAACCTAGACGTTCCTGAAGTGAGGAGAACTCTGCGGAGGGTCAACCCCAGAAAGACCCCAGGCCCCGATAACATACCTAGGCGGGTGTACAAGCAGGGCTGCTGCCTGGTGTCCTCACAGACATCTTTAACAATTAGATGTCTTTTTTCTTCAACAGAGATTGGAAAGCTGCAAGGATTGATCCGAAGCTAGATTGAGCTAAATTCTTGTCTATTCAGAAGCAAACCCAATGGTAGGATGAAAATACTCTTGTAACTTAATTGACTCTTTTTCGACTTGAGCTATTTCGAATTTGAGAGACATACAAAATGCTGTTTGTACTGCCGTCATTCACTTTACACCTCACAATTACCCACCTCTCTATGTGGGTCTGTCATATTAAGGAAGAATATTTAACATTCAATATTTAACTTGGTAATTGTTGGTACTAATTGTATTTTCTTGAACTTTTTAACAGTACCAAACCATAGGTTCCAAAGATTTCCATCATCCTTGGAGCACTATTCAATTGCTCATTGAAAAGCAGGACTATGACCATAGTTTGCCTCCATGGTTTAGTGTCAGAATTTACACAATGCAGGGTGGCAGCAGGCATGCTGCTGAAATCGGTCGGTGTTGTTAACAAGCACTTTAGCTGTGTCCGTTAGGCAAGCACTCCGTTAGGCCTGAATGTAATCATTCTCTGCCAATAGGCAATAATGAAGTATGAAGGGTAATTATTAAGCAAGTGGCCTCCCGGGAATCTACTCAAGATTGTACCTGACATGTGTGATGTGCAGGAGACGGCGTGGCGTTTGCTAGGATGCGCACCCAGACACATGCGCTCCCAAACACATGCAGATTAAACCCCATTAATGCAATTTGAAAGCCCAAGTGACATCTCCAGCAGCGTAATGAGAAATGTAGCAGGAATATGAGGCTGATTATCAACTGCAAATTTGCTGTAATGCCAGTAATCAGAGAAGATGGTGGAGAGGGAAGTGAAGGGAAGCCAACAGCGAGCCCGAGCTCTAATTAAACTGTTCCTCCAATTTGTTTGCTGCCATCCCTCTGACATGAAAATGCTGTGATGACCCAGACAATTAATTTACATACAACCAATGGAGGTTTGGGTAAAATAAAGAGTTTTGTTGTCCAGGCTGACTTTTTAAATAATGCTCAACAGACTAATAAATAAACATAGCATGCTTTTTGCGTTTAAATAAATGACATGTCAGCTTGGAATATTTGACACTGCAAATAACAGTCCCATTGTCACACCCAAATAGTAATTCCCTGATGATATTCTTGTCTGCTTGGGGTTCAAAGGGTTAATCACAAAATTAACTTATCTTTCTGGATGAAGTAATTAAGTAGCACATGACAAACTCTTTTTATAATTGAGGGTGAATAATGAGGCACAGGAGGGAGAAAGATGAGGGAAAGATCACATTTTGATAATTAGGAAACAGGATGGGAATAAAGCTAGTAGGAGAAATGTTTTTATGCCATTTATGGCATAGTTCTATCGCTGTGATAGAGGAGCAGAATCTGTAATGAGAAGCAGACAAATTCTGTTTTCACCCTTTGCTCATAATAAACTACCTACGTGTTACTAAACCAGGCCAGAGGAGATTAATTAACAATGTGGAAATAGAACGGACAATACATTAGCCATACAATAGTGGTTGTGCATTTGCAAGCAGTCTTTGTGTTACAGATGAGGCATCTGTGTAAAGGTCAAATGCCATCCAATTTTTCTTGTTATAACAGGAAGAAAGTTATTTTTTGCATCAAAAATGAGAGCTGAGCTAAGTGAAGGAATAAAGCAGCAAAAGTAGTTGGACGTTTTGAATTCTTATGTTGAAAATGTTATATCAATGCCTACTGCAAATCACCATTCCTAACTAAAATGAAGAAAAATAAAAACATTTTGATTTTCACACCTTGAACCTTTTAAGATAAAAGTCCTCTCACCTTTAAAGTACCTCCACTACATCCATACCAGAGGAATCCACTTCTGCTTTAACTTGCCTCTCATTGGTTGTTCTACAAAACCATGGTCTTGGAGGAGGTATCGTCCAAACACCAGACGACATTTAGAAGTTGTCTTTTAGGCTAAATCTGGTCGGGCTCTCATAATCTTGAATTAGCCCGGAAATAGTTGTTGAAATTGGGCAGTGTTTGGTCGGTCTGATTTTGTCCATCTTTAGTCCAATACTAGACGTCATTTAGACTTGAAACCCCAGTTTTTAACATCTTTCCAATGCCCTGAATATTTGGCTATTTTTTGGATTTTCACCTATCACTTTTTAACCAAATGTAGATGTCGTTTGGACCTAAATCATACCGTTAATTTAATGTCTTTTCAACCAATTTATTTGCTTGGTGGGAGAGCTTGTAAAAGTGAAGAAGGCAGTAACTTTTGTAGCTGGCTTCTCTCCTGACACACTAGCCACTCCCTTAGTCCGATTGGAAAGGATGACACCCAGGAATGAGTTGTTGGAAAGATGGAGTTGAACTTTAAGGATTAAGCTGTTCTAAGAAAGGCATAAAATGAACGATGTAACGTGGGTATTAAGACTTTTGGAAAGTATAAGGATGTAATTCAGGTGAGTAGGTCCTCATTAGTAGTAATTCCCATGGGTTCCCTGACAGGGAGCTTGACTGTTAGTTGTTATTTCAATATGTATTCAAAGAACCATTTCTTGAGTACATCATGTTCTATCCCTTCATTTGGAGAGTGGTGGTCTAGTGGTTAGGTCATTAAAAAAAGTAAAAAAAAAAAAAAACAGTCCACTGGAACTTGTCTTCCAAGTTTGAAGATGTTTCACTTCCCATCCAAGAAGCTTTTTCCATTAAAAATGTCAGAACCAGAATTGAGTTCCAAGCTTTATAAAATGGACCAAGTAAAGCCTTGTTTTCAAATAGAAAACATGCAAATTGAACTGGAAGAATGGGACCACCCCTTAGGAATGGGGAGTCGTTGAGATCTTTGGTCAGCCTGCAATTTCCAATAATTTACTATAACTTACCTTTAGGGCATTGCGCTTGGAATTCTGAGGTACTGAGTTTAACCCCTACTCCCTCGGACTGACACTCGGGGTCACTGAGGAAGACCCTTGACTTAATACTGTTCCCCGGGCAACTCACAATGGCAGCCCACTGCTCCCCAGGGGAATGGGTTAAATGGTGAGAGTTCAAGTCGGACCGCACAAAAAATGGTTTATAAAAATTCATTTTGGTCATAGACTGAACTGCCCTCCCCAAGATGGCCGACCAACAGATGCATTTCAGTGGCAACCTGATTCGTAGAGAAGTAGGGAGGAAAGGAGATGGAATTACTAACCCTGAAACAGCGACTGTGACATTAAAAACACAATTTAAATGTTTGTCATAAAACTCAGCAAAAAATTGTCAAGAAGCTCTTTTTTAATAAACAAATCTATATCTAACTACTTAAGGGTTCATTATGCTTGACGCAAGGAGCATTCCGTGCAAAAAATTTAGCCGCCGGTCACAGCGTCTGCAGCATTTGTCGGCGTCCCTCCGCATAGTTACAAATTTTCTTAGATCATCCATGTGGAAATTCTGTCCGCATGACTATATATTTTCCTACTTAGTATTTTATACATGACTACAGTAACGGTGTGGGAGTCCTGTCACTCTGACTGATCATGCACCTTGGCCAAGTAGAAAGGTCTGTAGTGACTTTGGCCAAGTAGCCAAGGTGGTTGATCCGCATCTGTTAGGCTAGTAACGTCCATGGAGTTCTGAAATGGTTGTGGCAACATTCATGGAGTGGTGAAAATACTCTAGCTGATCATGTGCCTTCACTACTTGGCAAAGGGGATATCTTTTGGCTGATTGGTCGGCGTACATGGCTGTCACCTGGGAGTAGGGGTCGAATCCCTCCCTGGCCCTCTGTTGTTGCGTACCTTGCCATATAATGATTTTGTTAAACATGACTGGAATAAATTTTGTTAATGCTTAAACATATTTCCTCCTTTGTGTACACTATATAACAAACATACCTCAACAGATCTGGACTAGATAATAAAAGGGTAATGCAACAATTCTTTAATATCACAACTCCACTATAGCATGCACAACTTGTCCACTGAACACCACTAGATAAAATGTTTGCAACCAAATACCTGAGATAAACAGCAGCTATTGCTGTTTAGAAAACATAGCTTCTTTCTATAAGCTTATTGCAACATTTTGAGCTACTCTGACAGAATAATCACTGATATTAAAACTTTTCAACCCTAAGTCTTCTCTATTCAGCTCTTACACCAAGCATCACTGAGTATAGCTGAACCTAAGCATCTACGCGTGGTGCGTTCACAATTCATGTTGGTGGCCTACTGGTTGGAGTATTGCGCTTGGATCCGAGAGGTACTGAGGTTCTTCCCCACTCCCACGGACCGCCACTCGGGGTCCCTGAGCAAGACCCTTAACCACAAACTGCTCCCAGGGCACCGCAGAATGACAGCCATTTCACTCAAAGAGATGGGTGAAATGCAGACATATCATTTTGTTGCTTTATACTTGAGACACTGTAATGACAATACATTTTAATTCTATTCTATTCTAAAAAAAAAAAAGTTGGTACTTTGAATTTACCATTGGGCTGGTCTAAAGTAAAACCATTTGCTATTTATCAGCTGCTGATTTCTCAGTGCATGTCCACGTTCAGGATAGATTTGTTTGTTGGAATATCTCTGGAACTTCTACTTAAATGTTGTTTTGCTAAATTTTGTTTCAGTTATGTTCAAAATACAGTTGGGCAAAAAAGTATTTAGTCAGCCACCAATAGTGCAAGTTCTCCCACTCAAAAAGATGAGAGGGGCCGGTAATTTTCATCATAGATATACCTCAACTATGAGAGACAAAATGAGAAAAAAAAATCCAGAAAATCACATTGTCTGATTTTTAAAGAATTTATTTGCAAAATATGGTGGAAAATAAGTATTTGGTCAGTTACAAACAAGCAAGATTCCTGGCTCTCACAGACCTGTAACTTCTTCTGTAAGAGGCTCCTCTGTTCTCCACTCGTTACCTTCATTAATGGCACCTGTTTGAACCCGTTATCAGTATAAAAGACACCTGTCCACAACCTCAAACAGTCACACTCTAAACTCCACCATGGCCAAAACTAGAGAGCTGTCAAAGGACACCCGAAACAAAATTATAAGGCTGGGAAGTCTGAATCTGCAATAGGTAAACATCTTGGTGTGAAGAAATCAACTGTGGGATCAATTATTAGAAAATGGAAAACGTATAAGACCACTGATAATCTTCCTCGATCTGGGGCTCCACGCAAGATCTCACCCCGTGGGGTCAAAATGAGAAGAAGAGTGAGTAAAAATCCCAGAACCACACGGGGGGACCTAGTGAATGACCTGCAGACAGCTGGGACCAAAGTAACAAAGGCTACCATCAGTAACACACTACGCCGCCAGGGACTCAAATCCTGCAGTGCCAGACGTGTCCCCCTGCTTAAGCCAGTACATGTCAAGGCCCGTCTCAAGTTTGCTAGAGAGCATTTGGATGATCCAGACGATGACTGGGAGAATATCATATGGTCAGATGAAACCAAAATAGAACTTTTTGGTAGAAACTCTACTCGTCGTGTTTGGAGGAGAGAGAATGCTGAGTTGCATCCAAAGAACACCATACCTACAGAGAAGCATGGGGGTGGAAACATCATGCTTTGGGGCTGTTTTTCTGCTAAGGGACCAGGACGACTGATCCGTGTGAAGGAAAGGATGAATGGGGCCATGTATCATCAAATTTTGAGTGAAAACCTCCTTCCATCAGCAAGGGCATTGAAGATGAAACGTGGCTGGGTCTTTCAGCATGACAATGATCCCAAACACACCGCCCGGGTAACGAAGGAGTGGCTTCTTAAGAAGCATTTCAAGGTCCTGGAGTGGCCTAGCCAGTCTCCAAATCTCAACCCCATAGAAAATCTTTGGAGGGAGTTGAAAGTCCGAGTTGCCCAGCGACAGCCCCAGAACATCACTGCTCTAGAGGAGATCTGCATGGAGGAATGGGCCAAAATACCAGCAACAGTGTGTGAAAACCTTGTGAAGACTTACAGAAAACGTTTGATCTCTGTAATTGCCAACAAAGGGTATATAACAAAGTATTGAGATGAACTTTTGTTATTGACCAAATACTTATTTTCCACCATATTTTGCAAATAAATTCTTTAAAAATCAGACCATGTGATCTTCTGGATTTTTTTTTCTCATTTTGTCTCTCATAGTTGAGGTATATCTATGATGAAAATTACCGGCCTCTCTCATATTTTTAAGTGGGAGAACTTGCACTATTGGTGGCTGACTGAATACTTTTTTGCCCCACTGTATTTGAGGATTGACGTGGTCCAATGAAAGGGTTACCGTGAAATCCACATCAGTTCTCTATTAATTTTGATTACACTCACATGTCTTGTCAACTAACAGCACAAAAAATAAAAAAGTTAAATATTTTATCAGTTTACAACAAAGCCTTACCCAAATGTAGAAAGGGTTAATCATGCAACCCTTATTTGGTGTGAAATTACGTGAAACTTATAGTGGAGCTTGCAAATGAAGCTGACATAATGCTTGGTCTAATGACAACGTGAGACCTTCTAAGATCAGTGTAGACGTATAGATGTCTGCTCAACAGGAATTCAATTTCCACTACAGTTGTCAGTACTAATGTTAGTTTAATGTGCAGGACTGAAGCACCAGAGGTATTATTAGGAGCATAATGCATCCCAAAAAGACACCATCTGTCTCCTCTGCATTTTCTGCATGGTGAGCATGTGAATACAGCAAATCAATACAGAGAATAGCAATCATGGAAACTGCTGGAGCATTGGTGAAAAGTGCGACACGCGAAGCGGCACTCTGTTTAACGGGACATACACGGTCTGCTTAGGCCGTGCTCAATTTATCGACCGCTTCAAGAAATCAACAGAGGCAAGCAGCTTAGCTGCTCTCTCTTCACATAATAGACTCCATTCATTGCAGCCTTTTATACTGCACGCAGCATGAGGTGACAAATGGACATAATGTCTGCCAGGCTGCCTCTGAATTTATTTGATTTTTTTTTTCTTTTTCCATCCTCCTTTCACTTGTGATCCTTTCGACTGTATCCTGGCGCACTGAAGTATCCAGAGTAAATTTACAGTTTCGGCTGTTGTTTATAACCTTCAAACCGCCAAGAACAATCAGTGTATGCACGCCGCAACGTTCACTGTCTTTCTGGAGTAACTTGATAACAGTAAACGGGGGAAAAAGGGCTTCAAAAAGCTGTTAGACAAACTACGACAAACTAGTTTGCAGCAAAAAGATAATTCAACTTAAGAATTTACGTGATGTACATCAATGATGATTGCATTTTTAATGCATGCTATACATTTTTCAACTCTCAATAGGTAAAATTAAAACTGTGGTAAGTACTATATCTATTCTCTATTCGCTGTTGTTATTTTCCAACGTGTATCCCAGGTTTTTAATCAGACTAAGCATAAGTCTGCACCCAAAATGTGCAGCATTAATAATGAAAGCATTTTTATACGGGTGTAAATAAATATATCAGTCTAAAAAACCTTGTTTTTTTGATTTGTCGCCTCACTCCTGATGATGGGGATGCTCCCTTTTGGAAAATAATTCAACAGTTATAGATCTGTAGCAGCAGATGATCTATAGAGTTCTGGAAAAGGGTTATTTATCGCTTTCATAATTAAATTTGGTATCTTGGCAGAGAGGCTGTCATGGTTTGATTAATCAAGTTCTACTGGCCTGAGCTGCAGAGAATTAAGCAGCTGCAGTTGATCTCTTTGGTCTGAGGAGGTGTGTCTACACATAAACAAGGTGCTTTGGCAACAAATAAGATGTATAAAATGCTTTGTATACGTTCCTTTAAACATGCGGCAATAATGTTTAATACAGTAAATTTACGGAAGTATTGTTTCTTAGTTAAACATTTTTTCTTTGACAATTCTATGGTCTGTTTTATCTTTTCTTTTTGCTATTAAGAAAAGCGGATCCTGCTGACTCACAATTTTTATTACAAGTCTTGTTAATATTAAACAACCTGTAATTCTGAATCAAGAATAGTAGGTAGAGCATGATAAAGAATCAACAAAAACATGGAAATTTGGGTATATATATGTATGGGTGAACAGCACCTTTGCCCTTTGCTAAAAAATCTCTTTTTAAAGCAGATCATATATTTCTCTTCATGGAGTATAAACCCACTTCTCAGTTAACTGTCATAACAAGAACTGTGAGATGATCTTCATGGAATAGATGGAATAGAACTATCATTAATTTTCCCACAGTGAGGTAATAGTAAGTTAGAGATGGTATGCAGGGATTGTCCTGGTAAACACACTTAGATGCTTTGTGACAGCAACAAAAATGCAATTAATTCAGGACTTCCTATTTTAGCTTCTATGTTCAGAACCTTAACATTATCAGAACACCGACATTTTTAACCCAAATAACATATTCTAGACAACTAGTGACATTTAACTTTTGATTTAAAAAAACGAATATCCTAAAGGAGGGCCATGGCTCCTTTAAATAACTAGACTTTGCGATGTAAATCACATCTTTCTCTGCTCTAATGAGAAGAACAGTAGTACAATGCTTTTTTTAATATTTATTCTATTTTTTTTTTTTCATTTTCTACATATGAACATTTTAAATGCAGACCCGCACTAATGAAGCAATAACCATTCATAACCATTCAAGTGTATTTGCTGAGTTGTTTTCACATCAGTGGGGTGTCAGCTTCAAGGAGGTGAAGCTCCTCCTATTTGATGATGCAGTCCAGGTTAACAGTGCATCTGAAATGCAGTGAATGACCTGCGTTCACTACCTCCGGTCTGAATGCACCATACAGGGAACCCTAAAGATTGGCAGTTTTGTAAGAAAAACAAAAAAAAAGCAAAACAAAACAAATGAAAACAAATATTTCTTAATCCTGTATTCAATCCCAACTAAATAGACACACAAAAAAAATCAAGGTTGGCTTTGATGGTTCAGTGTAAGAGAATTTCACATATCCTAACCACAAAATCTAATAAATATAGATTGTTTTGTTAAATTCATATATTAAATGACCAGTTTCCTGTTTGAAAGGCCAACCGATTATCTCTAAAGACATTAGATTTATATTTAAAATAGAATCACTGGAAAAATGGCAAAAAGTTGTGTCTTTTCAGGTGAAAGCCATAAAAACTGAAAACGATGTAGGCCCACACATTAACAGTTTATCACAAATACATCATCAATATTCATCCATCAAAGGAGACTAACAATACCCAGTAGCTGTATCACCTAAACGCCGTGTAAGCTTGTTCTTTCAGCTAAGAGTGTCAGAATGATAGACACTTATTTACACTTATGGATTAAATGCTAATTTTTGAACAAAAGCAACACAAAGACAAGCATGATTGGACTCTATTTATGTCATCAAGGAGCCTTTTAAACACAACAGTCCGTCTAATGAATATAAATGGGGTAAAATGGTGAATAAAGTAATTAAGCGAGGCGCTCTTTAAGGTGTTTAGCGCTGGCTTGCCGCCACATTAGTGTCCCTGTAATGGTTAGCGCTAAGAGTTGCCATGTCAACCATGTGGAGAGGGGATAAAATGAGCACATAGGACAGCAGACAGTCAATATCAGTGTTGAGCACAAAATGAACAAGGTATTTAATCCTTTTTCTGCAACAATACCTTTTCCCTCTCTGCTTCAGCTGGGATCCTGTGTAATTTACCATCCACTGCCAGCCTCCAGGCAAACAGAGAAGCAGGTTTATTAAACCAAGCTATATATATATAAAGAAATAGGTATATATGTTTGTCTGTCTGTCTGTCTGTGAACGTGAGGGAAGCAGAACAACTGATTTGGCAATTCCTGCCATAAAAGACTTTTTGAGACTTCTGAGTCCAGAAGTATGCAGAAGTGACAGCTCTTTAGGCGCCTTACTTTGACAATTATCGCCTCTCGTCCCTGACAAATGTGATTAAACGCAGCCATTATGTAGGGTTAGGATTAGCAAGGTTTTGACAAACTCTGTTGGAAATGGGACAAATGCAGTCCTGGAGCTACATCCGGAGTGTTTATGTTAATCGACAGTGGTGTAGTGCGGGACCTGAGTGAAGCACGGCACTTTTTATGTCTTTCATCTTCAGCTGGATGCTGCAGCCAGACTGTGCAAAGTGAAGAGATACCGCCAACTTTTTTTTTTCAGTTCCTAAAACAGTTTTGTGCATGATTCATCAAAACCGGCTTGATTTTTTAATAAGCTACTTTAACCTTGCCCGCTTTAAAAAAAAAAATATAAAAATTTTTATGGCAGATTTTTATTTCTTTTAAATGACGTTAGACATTAAGGCCTCCACAAGAAACTCTATAACCAAGGCTGGTTTTAGTAATATGGACAAACATATTACTAAAAAAAAAAAAAAAAAAAAGTAATATGGAAAAACAAAAATATGATTTCTTATATATGTAAGCTTAATTAACCGCTAAAGTAATAGTTATTGTCGCAAACTAATAACGAGGTAGTTAATCATGTCCCTGTATTATTTTTGTAAGTAAGAAACATGGTTGCTACATACGACGTAAGGAACCTGTAAGGGACAAGAAATGTTACTTCATAAGCAAAGTAAACATTTATGTGTCCTTTGCAGGAAACTTTTCAAATAATATTTTTTTCTTTGCTATTTTACTGAAATAATAAATTACTATGTTTAATATAACTGTAGTAATGCAGAAAGGGTACAATACAACGCTGAGTTGTTTTTTTTATGGGTATAAATGAAAAATACAGAGATCACATACCTGCCTTTTTAGATCATAGCTGATTTTGAACTATGTAAAAAAAAATTCAAAGGACTTTAAAGCTCAGATTTTGAACAGTTTTTAACATTTCATATCATTCATTGTCATCATTTTAAAGCAGCTATCATCAACTAAACAAAAATCTCCCTGTGTATTCACAAACATTCAGATCCTTACAGTAATTATCTGATTTCCAACTGCTGCTGACAGATTGAAATAATAATATACGCTGGACAGCTTTCAATCTAGACCAGAAGTCTGTAACCTTTAGGATCCAAAGAGCCATTTTCAATGAGCTGATTGGAGCTTTTTTTGACTGATTATGACCTTAAAAACATAACTTATTATCTTTGTTAAAGATCTACGATAGGAATTCTGCCTCTATTTTAAACAAGCAACATTTTATTTGTATTTTTATCTTTAAAATAAGGAAACTATTCATAAAGATCAAGCAGTTTTTCCTTCTCATGATTTTATTAATGTAAAGAAATTTACGTAAGAAAAGGAAGTAAAACAGTGAGCTAACATTAAGAAAATTAGATCTAAAAAAACTTTAATGTTGTTCTGTTGTGAAAATTCAATCAAATATATACATTTTTTTAACCCAATATTGCCAAATGTATCGTATTTGATACATAAGGTTTCTGAAATGTTTTGCATCTGACACCTTTTGCATAATTTGATGGTCAAAACTTTGCTCAAAATCTTATTGTACACAATCAGATATACCTGATAACAAAGAAAAAAATAATCTTGACTTATCGCATAGTAATAAATTATTAATATCAACAATTTATTTCTGTTTTTTCTTTTTACATATTTTGTTAAAAGGGCAAATAAGGACTTCAAACCAAAAAAAAGTAATTTTCTGTTTAGTTTTATTCTTGGGTCGGGCTTTAAAGGGTTAAAACACACAATAAAGCTTCTAAGATTGATGTGTGTTATTCTACCACATCAGTTGTTTCCTGATATCATTTTAGGCTACTATTAAGACCCATTGTTGAGGGAGACTTGTGGCTCCGGAGCCACAGGTTGCAGTCCCCTGATCAAGACCAACTTTACTGTATTATGTTTAGCTTTCTTGTTAACTGTTCTAAACCAAATGGCTCCCTCGCAACCTGAATGGGCTACGGACATGTGATAGCTAATATGATGGGAAATAATAATTCTTCTTAACTTCCTGTTACTTCATTTTAAAACATCATAAATACAAAAAGAAGTAATGATTATTCTTTACTCAATAACAACTCCCACAGTTTTGGTTTTGTCTAAGTCTTAATGCCAAATCTTCATTAATAAAAGAAGCATTACTTTGAATATAGTTACATCACTTCCATAATAATCAGCTCTGGAATTTGTCGTGTGTTTTTATATTACATCTCTTAACAACAGACAGACTCGGTTTATCTTGGCGATTAATCTTTTTCGTCAGAGTTTTAGTTGTTTTAAAATGTTCAATCAAGAATCAGACTTTATTTATGAGAAGTTTATCTACTAATAGCTGTTTTTTTTTGTCAAATTTTAATTACACTCCCATCCTAAGGAGTGGCTAAGAGAAATGGGTCTGTCTCATGACAAATATACCCTAGAAAAAGGGAGGTTTGAAAAGAGTGTTTTGATTAACATAAAGACATAAAAGAAAATTACAGAAAAGCTCTTTCAAATTTATTTTAGAGAAAATTTTGGGGTTTTCAAGTGATTATGATAGTAACGGTCATCATAATTTTAGCCCCAACTTTATTAATGTCTAACTAAAGGTAGGATTTTTTTGACAGCTTGACTATTATTATATAAATATGTGCAACATTTCTCACTGCACTGCTCATTCCTACAATGGATACCAATATAAGAAAGAAAATAAATAAGTTTGAACTCACTTCATATTAATGATCATTTTCATATTCCTTCACTAGCGATTAAATCTTCTATCTGCAGAGTCCTTAATGTTTATATCGAGCGCATCAGTCTCCGTTTGATGCTGTAATGGCTGTCTCCAATAGGTCCATTTACGGTTTTGCTTTCCTCTTTGTGTTGCCGTGTGGTTTTATCCATTGCACCTCCTCACCTGGCTGCTGGCCTGTGAACAGCCAGCCTCCGATGGTTAATTATCTCTTGTCGGATTCCTGATCACATTTTCCCTGGGGTCCTACAGCAAAATGTTCCATCAGAAGGAGCGTATTGAACTTGCTCCCAGCACATCGCTGCATCCAAACCGCCTGGCTAATAACTATTCATACCGCTGCCAATCTGGCTGAGCCAGCTCATCAATATTCCTGTCTATAGCCTAACATCAGTTAAGAGACATTAGGACACATAACAAATATCGCTTGTTAGGTTTGATGTCTTAAACGGGAAGAAGAAATGGACAATTTCTCTGGTGATAGTGGGCTGTCTCTCAGCAAGGTTAGGTCAGTGCTAAAGGGGGAAAATCGACATGCTGACAGAAAAATACATTGTAGGATTCTTGCTATAAGATAAGCTTATTGTTTGGCTAGCCCTTAAGAGGTCCTGTAGTTTTACCTCACAAAAACTTTGTTATGGTTCAATAATTTAAAATAAAATAATTTTGATTCTATTTCAGATTGCACACTGAAAAAGAAAAAAAAAATATTTATCTTAAAGATGCTTTGGGCAACTAAACAAATTAATATGCATGCATAGATGCATACATGCATACATACATACACACATCACAACGCTTTCATCATAATTCTGTTGATTATGTTTTGCCCAAGCTAAATAGCACAGCAGTAACTTTTATGGTGAGAACAGTATTTTACTTTTCACTATCAGGTATTTCTTATACCTGTAGTTTCTGCAGGACATAAGGCGTTTGTGATAACTTTCTCTTCTGAAATTGTAAAAACAAACCAATTTACACGTGTTATGTTTCTATAACATAATTGCACTAAACCGAAAATGGTATATTTGCTATTCTTTGAGCCCTAATTCCAGCCTGGTTAAAAGCCCTAGAATTAAACGACAGTTTTTTTTTCCTTTTATGGTATTCTCATGAATATTTAGATGAGCTGTGCACTGATTGGTTGGTTTACAACAAGCGAAGCTGCTGAGCAAAGACGCATCATAGCAACAAGCACTCAATCACTGAAATATCAATTTTTTTGATAATAGGGTACCAGACGTCCTCTTTTTCCCGAACATTCCTACTTTTCATACCTAAAAAAATGTCCAGGGGAAATTTCAAAATCGTCTTGGATTTTGGTCGACTACAGTGCAGCATGTAGTATAAATACATGTGTATAGGAAGTGATTTTCTCCATAGTTACATCAATAAAGTTCAATTATTATTTAATGGGGTATTATTTCTTTCAAATAAATGTTTCAAGAATTTAATTCCTTTCCTGATCCAACAAAGCTTTTCCTATATATATATTTTTGTGCATGATATCAGGATTGTTAAAGATGGGTGTGTGGTATTCTTGAGGAACCAGTCATTCAAAGAAACTTCAACCAGGCTGTCAAAGATGAGCTAATGCGGATACTTTTAAAATGTGTATGCATTTCTATGTTTAAACTAATCTATATTAGGTAATAGAAACTGTTCTACATCCAACCAGGACTCATCTTGTGAGGTATATCATTTCTTTCTAAAGTCATATCACTCAATATAGATTTGCAGGAATATTCAATAAACTTTTTCCAGCTTTTAATATTTTCAAAGATAGCCATTTGTTGTTGAGATAACATCTGCTTATTTACTCTCTGTTGCTTTAACTGATTGACACCTCAACTTGTTACATATTTCGGTGCAGTTGGAATAATATATATAAAAAAAAGCTTGTCATGCTTTACCAAGCTTTGTCTTTATAGTCTATATTTTGACGTTTTAGGGCTGTCCTGCCACAATGAGCTATTAGGAGATGTTTCCAAACAGCACACAGACGAACAGTTTACTTCACAAGACAATGCTGCCTCTTAGTCTCTGAACAGCAGCTTGAAAACCATTACATTTTAAGGGTAAACACTTATCACTTAAATCCAACAACTTTTAGTCACCCTTTAATATTTCTCAGATCCTTGCGATCTTAATAAACAACTGTATTTTGTGACTTGCAAAAAAAATTTGGTTTGAATTCCTGCCACACATTTTGAAAAGTGCTATCCAGCTAGGTGCGTTAAGAATCAAAGGCCGTCGTAATCATGCTAAACAGTGGGGGGTGCTTCAGAGCAGCTCTCCGTTAATGGCAACAGCATCAAAAACAGCGGATGTGACGGGAAGGGCTTGCTGGAACCTGCCATCCTGCAGCGCAGGCCGGGGTTATTATCTGCAATTACCCTGATTACTGAGCTCTTCATCTGAATGACTAAGCTGAAATTAACTAATTCCTAGATCATACCAACCATAGTTGGTGATGTTCTTCAAACAGTCTGTAAGTTGTAAATGTTGTGCATTTTGGTTAAAAAAGTTTGCCATATGAATGGGATGTTTCACTACAGCGTTTAGAAGATAACATATCGATATTAGGCTAAACTATGATTTTTTCTTCACTGAAAAAGATCATAACCTCAATGCATTTAATAATAAAAAATTACAATGTTCCAGTTATGCCATAATTGAAAGTCAAATTCCCAAATTCATAGTTATTGCTAATTCTCTCTGCATCCTTAGACAGATATTCCTGCTAGGGAGCTCCATATCTAGTGATCAATCATATCTCCTCTCTAAACCTGCAATGCAATTTATTAAGTGCTGAAAAAAATGGGCCAGAGCAGGCGAGGGTCTGTTCCCAGGGTCAGGGAATGTAAATCTATGCAGTAACATATTAGTTCGACATTGCTCTTTGTTCCTACCTGCATACTAAAATAGTTGGATTTAATGCAAAATAATCCAGGGGTAGAATTTAAATATCAGGAGGAACTTGTATTTAGTAAAAAAAAAAATTTGAGTTATTGTAACCAAACCGCATCACAAAAAATTATGAGCAGCTTTCAACAGTGAAATGTACATTACCGTTTATAAAGTGCAGCAGGGTTAAGAATGTAAACATTGTAGGAGAAAAGGAAACCAGTTTAAAGTCATGGTGCAAAAGGTAATAATATGAAAAGGTTCAGTACAGTGCAAATAAATATGTTGCAAAATGCAGTACAACATTGAATTGTTTTCTATTTAAATGGATTATGAAAACATTGCTCATGTGTTTTCAAGAGTGATAAAGAGTCTTGATTGGAGTTTCAAGAGTACAACAGTCTGATGGCAGCGTGGGAAAAGCTATTACGGAACCTGCTGGACCTCCATCAAATGCTGCGAAGCCTCTTCCCAGGGGGCAGCAGGGAGAACAGTCCATGGTGGGGGTGTGAGGGGTCATTGATGATGTTACTGGCTCCGGAGACAGCGCTGGGAGGAAATGTCTCTAACGGAGCGAGGAGGAGCCCCAATGAGCCTCTCTGCTGTTCCCACCACTCTTTTCACTTTCTTCCAGTCTGAGGCGCTGCAGCCTCCACACCACGCAGTGAGACAGCTGGTCAGAATGCTCTCTATGGTTCTTCTGTTGAAGGTGGTGAGGATGGATGGGGGCAGGTGGGCTCTCCTCATCCTCAGCAGGAAGTACATGCGCTTTTGTGCCCTTTTGGCGAGTGAGGTGATGTTTACAGTCCAGTTGAGGTTGTCTGATGTGCACCCTCAGGTATTTGTTGCTTCTGACCAGCTCTACAGCTGAGCTGTTGATGAGCAGTGGAGCATGGTTAGGACGGTTCTTCCTGAAGTCAACGATGATCTCCATTTTTTCCACATTCAGGATCAGGCTGTTATCTCTGCACCAGTCCACCATCTGTTCCACCTCATCCCTGTAGTCCTGGTCATTGTCGTCTCTGATGACGCCCACCACCATGGTGTCATCTGCAAACTTCACGATGTGATTGGTGGTGAACCTGGGGGCGCAGTCGTGTGTCATCAGACTGAACATGGTGAATCTTTAAAATAGAAATCAACTTTGTAATGCTCTGAACCTTCCACATCAATGCATTTTGCAACACGTCTCTCCTACTCTGTTTACATTTTGATCATTGATGCATATCATAAATTAAAATGTTCATTTTAGAAAGACTTGAATATTTTGTTGGAATTAAAGGAACAGCACTAGACTGGTTTAAATCTTATCTATCTGATCGAATTCAGTTTGTTCATGTTAATGATAGATCTTCAACATGCTCAAAGGTTACCTGTGGAGTACCACAGGGATCAGTGCTAGGACCAATTCTCTTTACTTTATACATGCTCCCAATTGGTAGAATTATTAGACAGCATGGGATTAATTTTCACTGTTATGCTGATGATACCCAGCTATATCTGTCTATAAATCCAGATGAAGCTAACCCATTACATAAATTACAGGCATGTCTTGAAGACATAAAAACCTGGATGACTCTTAACTTTCTGCTTCTGAATGCAGACAAAACAGAAGTTATAGTCTTTGGACCAGAGTCTCTGAAAAAGAAGCTGATTAGCCAGTCACTTCATTTGGATGGGATTAAACTGATTTCAGATAATAAAGTAAAAAATCTTGGTGTTATTTTTGATCAGGACCTGTCGTTTAAATCCCAGATCAAAGAGGTTTCTAGAATTTCCTTCTTTCATCTGAGGAACATTGCAAAAATTAGAAATCTCCTGTCCAGGGGTGATGCTGAGAAACTAGTCCATGCATTTGTTACTTCAAGGCTGGACTATTGTAATTCTTTACTATCAGGAAGTCCACAAACTGTAGTTAAAAGCCTTCAGCTGATCCAAAATGCTGCAGCCAGAGTTCTGATGAAAATTAAAAAGAGAGATCACATCTCTCCTATCCTGGCTTCTCTTCATTGGCTTCCTGTTAAATCAAGAATTGAATTTAAAATCCTCCTTCTCACATATAAAGCCTTAAATGGCCAAGCTCCATCTTATATCAGAGATCTGATTGTTCCTTATGTTCCTAACAGAGCACTTCGCTCTCAATCTGCAGGTTTACTAGTGGTTCCTAGAATTTCTAAAAGTAGAATGGGAGGCAGATCTTTTAGTTATCAGGCTCCTCTCCTGTGGAACCAACTACCAGTTTTAGTCTGTGAGGCAGACACCCTGTCTACTTTTAAGGCTAGGCTTAAAACTTTCCTTTTTGATAAAGCTTATAGTTAGGGTGGCTCAGGTTATCCTTAGCTATCTCTATAGTTATGCTGCTATAGGCTTAGACTTCTGGAGGACATAGGGACCCCATTTCATCATTCTGCTTCATTCTCTCTCTGTTCTCCTATTCTGCAGAATCTGTTAGTTCAATCTCTAACTTTCTGCTCTCTCTGCTTTTCCTCAGAGTAGCTTTGCCTCGTCTGTTCCTGTTTGGCTGTGACGTCATCCTGGAAAGAAACATCAGCTGTGCTGCTTCCATCAACACGCTTGTTTATAGATGTTGGAGATCGGCCTGTTTTCCAGTGTGGTCCTGTGACTGGGTGGATGTGCTCTCTTCGTCCTCTGGCATGGGAGCTGGCTCGGAGCTCGTCTGCCTGGCTGTGTGTTTCCTGGACGGGGCCGCCTTTTACAGCTGCTTTTTGTGTCTCTGCTTCTGTCTCCTTGAACCCCAGTCGGCCTCGGCAGATGGCCGCTCACACTGAGCCTGGTTCTGCTGGAGGTTTCTTCCTGTTAAAAGGGAGTTTTTCCTCTCCACTGTCGCTACAAGCATGCTTAGTGTGAGGGATTGTATTTGAGTCAATGAGTCGATGCAATCAACTGGTTTTCCTTAGATATAAAACTTTGTATCAATTTGACTGTATGATCTGGTTGAACTGTAAAGTTCCTTGAGATGACATGTGTTGTGAATTTGGCGCTATATAAATAAACTGAATTGAAATTGAATTATAATACAGAAAAAACAAACAATCTGAGCCAGATTTCATTATCTTTTCCCTGTTTAGTCAAGGTCATGGCTGAAATATGTCGCTTTTCATAGATGAATCAACATTAATATCGTATTTTTGTTCCCTCTCTTTACGTATGATGTTTAATTTCAGAAAATTACAACTTTGTGCTTTATAATAACTATAACCGCAGGTAAGCTTAAAACAAGTTACTGCAACCCCAATTCCTTGCTAGACTTAAATGATTGTCAACCTAAATCTGTTCAAACTAATTTGATTTTAACACCCAGATCTAGACTTCAAAGATCAAAAGAGATCTAGAAGTCTTTTGCCTGAAATCTAAACACTGTGAGTTTATGGAGGAATCATTGGCTCATCCACCGTGTTAGCATAATTGAGCTTGAAATTTATTATTCCCCTAGCGGCCAATCAACATTTATAATCTGTTAGCCTTCATCTTGAGTCATAATTGAATCACTTTGAGTCATGTATGGGCACTAAGCTGAATCAACTGTGTTTACTGTTGTCTCTTTTTTAATGTGTAAATAGATATATAATAATTTTATATATGGGCCCTCATGCAGAGTCATTTTCATGTTCTTGTTGTGAATTTCTGATTTTCCTCCAGCATGATCTTGCACCATCTCACCATTAGCATGATCAACTGCAATGTCTCAGTCTAACTCTCAGCACCATCAACTGTGCTGTCTCTGTCTCTTCATCAGTACGTAACATCTTCATTATCAGTTCAGTCTTCATCATCAGACATCTCAGTCTAAACACACAAAAGTCTATCTTCATTATCCCTGCCCTTAAATTCTCTTCCTCATGCTATATTAAACCCTTCGCTTGCTGCCTAGGGCATCCAGTTTTAACTTGTCCCTTGCACTTTTTTGAGGGTGATAAGACTACTGTAATAATTTTCCTAGGTCACTCATCCAAGCGAATGTTGATCCTCGGCATCAAGGTCTTCTACTTTTTTTATTCATGTCATGTACATCTGCTTCTATCTCCTTATATGGCAGTTGGCCTTGGGAGATGACCGCTCACACTGGACCTGGTTCTGCTAGTGGTTTCTTCTTGTTAAAAGGGAGTTTTCCTCTCCACTGTTGCTACATGCATGCTTGATATGAGGGATTGCAGAAGAGTCAATGAATCAATGAAATTAGCTAGATTTTCTTAGATAAAAAAAAAACTTTCCTTAAAAAAAATGTGACTGGGTGATCTGGTTGGGGGGTCTCTGTGGGGTGCCCTGTGAGGGGCACCAGTTGTAGATTGTCTCTGTATAGATAAACTTAAAGGAAACGTGAAACTGTTCCATTTGCAGCTGTCTGAGTGAATTGGAGTTGGCATTTTAACCCACCTTTAGCAAAATAAGGATTGGCACAGCTTGCTCTACTAAAACAACAGTCCCCATAGTCCCTAAAAAAATTACATTGAGGAAAAAAGTATTTAAACACACTGCTATTGAGCAAGGTCTCCCATTTGGATATAATTGAGGGATCTGAAATTATCCTCATAGGAGCACTTCCACTGTGAGAGACATAATCTAAAAAAAGATCCAGAAATCACAATGTGTGAGTTTATTTAGCTATTTATTTGTATGATCCAGCTGAAAATAAGTATTTGAACAGCAGTCTATCAGCTAGAATTCTGACCCTCAAAGAACTGTTAGTCTGCCTTCAAAATGTCCAACTCCACTGTATTTATTATCCTTTATTTATTATTAGATGCAACTGTTTGAGGTTGTTAGCTGCATAAAGACCCCTGTACACCCCATACAATCAGTAAGAATCCAACTACTAACATGGCCAAGACCAAAGACACTACAGACAAAATTGGACATCTCCACAAGGCTGGAAAGGGCTACGGGGAAATTGCCAAGCAACTTGGTCAAAAAAGGTCCACCTTTGGAGCAATAATTGGAAAATGGAACAAGCTAAACATGAATGTCAATCTCCCTCGGACCGGGTCTCCATGCAAGATCTACCTTCGTGGGGTCTCAACGATCCTAAGAAAGGTGAGACATCAGCCCAGAACTACACAGGAGGAGCTGGTAAATGACCTAAAAAGAGCTGGAACCACCATTTCCAAGGTTACTGCTGGTAATACAGTCAATTTGTTTCACTCTTGGCTTGTGCAAAAAGATAGAAAAACTTAAAGTTCAAGAAAAAGATACTATCTCACTTTCTCTGCTTTCCCACAATCTCAACTGTTCATGTTTTAAAAATCCATCCATCTATCTTCTACCACCTGTCTGTATGGGACACAGGGGTTGGTACCTCTATCAAGCAGTCTTTTGGCCAACCTCGGACAGGTCACCAGACTATTATAAGGCAAAAATAATAATAATAAAAATGAAATTTTCCTACCAGCCTTTACTGCAACATATTCTCATTATCAGTTCATATGAAATCGTACGAAAAGTTATGCACAGTATTTCGTACGTTTTGGATGTACGGCAAGATGTAAAAATACAACGAAATACGACGAAAAAAAACGTCAAAAACGTACAAAATTACTGGGCATAACGACTCATGTGGATTAAGGTAAAGTTAGAATTTACAAGCCTGTTCGATGCATAGTTACAAAGAGGAAACATGGTGGGTAAAACTAAACCTTTTCACAGGACTGCTGGTTCTGTTGTTGGTTTTTCCTCTGTTTAAAATCAGCGTTTCACAAAACTTTATATTTGTAGTACTTAGGAAGGTGGAGAGGTTCTTTCTTTCTCTCTTAAACAAAATGACTTTTTTAAGCTTTCTGTTTTATAATAAAATGATAGGCCCTATGGATTCCCTCTTCTCCCTCAGGTTTTCCCAGGACATACACTATATTGCCAAAAGTATTTGCTCACCCATCCAAATTATTGGAATCAGGTGTTCCAATCACTTCCATGGCCACAGGTGTATAAATTCAAGCACCTAGGCATGCAGACTGTTTTTACAAACATTTGTGAAAGAATGGGTCGCTCTCAGGAGCTCAGTGAATTCCAGCGTGGAACTGTGATAGGATGCCACCTGTGCAACAAATCCAGTCGTGAAATTTCCTCGCTCCTAAATATTCCACAGTCAACTGTCAGCTGTATTATAAGAAAATGGAAGTGTTTGGGAACGACAGCAACTCAGCCACGAAGTGGTAGGCCACGTAAACTGACGGAGCGGGGTCAGCGGATGCTGAAGCGCATAGTGCGAAGAGGTCGCCAACTTTCTGCAGAGTCAATCACTACAGACCTCCAAACTTCATGTGGCCTTCAGATTAGCTCAAGAACAGTGCGCAGAGAGCTTCATGGAATGGGTTTCCATGGTCGAGCAGCTGCATCCAAGCCATACATAACCAAGTGCAATGCAAAGCGTCGGATGCGGTGGTGTAAAGCACGCCGCCACTGGACTCTAGAGCAGTGGAGACGCGTTCTCTGGAGTGACGAATCGCGCTTCTCCATCTGGCAATCTGATGGACGGGTCTGGGTTTGGCGGTTGCCAGGAGAACGGTACTTGTCTGACTGCATTGTGCCAAGTGTAAAGTTTGGTGGAGGGGGGATTATGGTGTGGGGTTGTTTTTCAGGAGCTGGGCTTGGCCCCTTAGTTCCAGTGAAAGGAACTCTGAATGCTTCAGCATACCAAGACATTTTGGACAATTCCATGCTCCCAACTTTGTGGGAACAGTTTGGAGCTGGCCCCTTCCTCTTCCAACATGACTGTGCACCAGTGCACAAAGCAAGGTCCATAAAGACATGGATGACAGAGTCTGGTGTGGATGAACTTGACTGGCCTGCACAGAGTCCTGACCTCAACCCGATAGAACACCTTTGGGATGAATTAGAGCGGAGACTGAGAGCCAGGCCTTCTCGTCCAACATCAGTGTGCGACCTCACAAATGCGCTTCTGGAAGAATGGTCAAAAATTCCCATAAACACACTCCTAAACCTTGTGGACAGCCTTCCCAGAAGAGTTGAAGCTGTTCTAGCTGCAAAGGGTGGACCGACGTCATATTGAACCCTATGGATTAGGAACGGGATGTCACTTAAGCTCATATGTGAGTCAAGGCAGGTGAGCAAATACTTTTGGCAATATAGTGTATCTGATTGGTTCCCTCAAAAAACATTTTTGCTTGCAGCAATCACCAGTAAATCCCCTATAACCTTGTCAAGGTCATAACTTCACGAAAACAAGATGATGGTGTGATAGCCAAAACATAGATAAGAAGTATACATTTGATAATCATGTAATGATTTTTGTTATCTTATTTCCATGAGTGTCACATTTGATGGAAAAGTGAAAAAAATTCTCAACACTGAGAAGTTTTTTCTTGAGTTGGCTTCATGTTAAATTTGAGAATGAACTATAACAGTCAAAATGATCATATTTGTCCAGGAAGCAGTCTGTATTGGGTGCTCTGTTTATGCAACGGATCAATGTGATATTTGCTTTGGAATTGCATATTGATTTACCAGGATATTAAATTAAACGTAGAAGTTGGGTGAGCTAAAGGTCTTAGGGAGTTACTGAAAAATACCTTATTGACTTTCTACAATAACTGAGATCCATTTTGTCATACTTTTGTGCTTTTTCTTTATTTACACTAACTGACATTCCTGATCATTTGGAAATTAACCAGTTTACCAATAGAACTGTCTTGGCATTTATTCCTGTAGAGCCATTTTTAGTGTTGTAAGGTTTGCTTGTGTCCTCTCAGCTGCTATCATATTCAGGGTTTGCCACAGTAAGGCATTATGACTTGCTCACAGACTTAAGAAAGCTTCCAACGTGGATCTCCACATAACAGTTAAAGACCTAAACCTTCTTGCTATTGGGACTCTTTAATTAATGTAAGGATCATTAATTAAGTTAAATTTATTTTATTATAATCCTGCCGAGAATTTCAGATGACTGTATAGGAGTAGAGATATCAAAACTTTTGGTATCTGGAGGCTTGTGTACCTTTCTCCACCAGAGGGCGCCTGAGATCTTCCTCCTGAGGGCGTGGGCTGACTTCTACACACCTGTTTCCAATCTGCTCATCATGAGGCCTTCTTAAGGAGGAGGAGGCTGACACTCCCCTGCCAGAGTGTTTGCCAGTAATGGTACCAGCAAAACTTGAGCCAGCTTCTCTGATCTGTTTCTCTGATTTTTTGTGAACTAGTCTGACCCTGTGTTCTTCTGCCTCTCAGACCCTGACTTATCTGGATATCAGTCAAATCCTGGAACCTGCCTGTCTGCCCTCCGCCTCAGCCTCCGTCTCTGCCTCTGCCCTCAGCCTGCCGACCAGCCTCTGGACCCACAAGGTTCCCCCCCCTGCTGATCAGAATACCCTCTGAGCAGGTATTAATCCAAGCCGCCGTTAAACTGCAAGTTTCCTGGATCAACTCTAACCGATCTGTCCTCCTCAGTTGCTTTCCTCCCGTGACCAGTCTGACGAGCCAAGACCCCGTTCACATTTCACTGTAAACTTTGTAAATAAACCATTTAACTTTTTCCCTGTCTGCTGAGTGTTTCTGCATGTGGGTTAGACGCTTAGACCCCAACATGACAAAAACTAGATATAACACCTCATTTAACTGCTTTAGGTTCCTTAAAATGTCCTTCAAACACCCTTTTTACCCACACCATTGGTATCCATGATTCGGCTACACTAATAATACTAATGCTGATTGACGTTTTAAACTTTGAAATAAGAATACAATCATTTTTATAACATTGAATGGTGTTTGAACTCTTGATTCCGAATTTTGGTTCCCCGAAGACGCAGGTGTCAATGGAGGTTTGCAGATGACAACCGCTCTACAGAACAGACAGACGTTTCTAAGGGGGAAATCCTGGCAGATTTTAACAAGGGACTGGCGGGGATTGATGGTCCATGGGCAGAACGGGGTCAGAACCAGAGAGGCAGAATCAGAACGTAATAACCAGAAGGGATATCCACAAACCGGAAAATCAGGAGAAAGCCATCAGGGCACAAAAACAGAGCTGTTGACAAGAAACCAGAGGCTAATGAGAGATCTGTCAGGGACAGGGCTGAAGAGGGTTTTCCAGGAGGAAAACTAGACAGACAAAAACTAGACAAAATTTTTGCTATGGGTATTCACTTTATAACCTATTACCGGCCAGATCATTTTCACTTTATCCTAAAACTTAAAAGCTGCAAAGATTGTAAGTAAGCCTAAAAAATAATGAACTGTCTTTGTGATTAGGGGTGTTCCAGCAGTCCGAATAATGGATACCCAGCAACCTTTCTGACTCTGCTGCCTGATTGAGAGATTATAAAGTTGTCCAGGATTCAGGTTGGCAAGAAATAACAAAACCCTGCTTTGAAGGATTTTGCTAACATTATCAAGAAACATAAAGAAACAGTGAAAGCCTCCCAGCAGGTGAGCTTTGTATGAGAACTGTGATCAAACTCAAGGAGAGGGTCTTATTACCTCACACCACTACTGAGATCTCGTCTTTTCTCTTCAATGACAAGTCTCCGGACAGGTGACCTCTCTTAATAAGGTCCAGTAAAAACAAAAAAGACATGCTTAAGCTGTGAAGGTTATACACTATATTTCCAAAAGTACTGGGTCACACCACCAAATCAGTAAACAATGATGTTCCAGTTCCATTGCTACTTGCATGTGTACAGTTTGGTGAGCATAAACTTTATTGTCTTGCACAGAGTTGATACTTCAACCTAAAACACAGAACGATATTGAGACGAATGAGTAGAGATGGCAACTATGGTTTTCTCATCTTATAGTTAAGCAAACTGTTATAAACTAAAAAAATAAAGCATAATGTTATGCTGATTCAAATGTAACATATACTTTGCATTTGGCAAATTAAACTACAGAGTCTGATTAAAAAAGGAGAAAAAAAATATTTGAGGGGTTATAGTTTCCGATGCTTCTTCTTTTGCAGTAAAAAAAGCTCACAGTTTCAAGGCTAAAACAACAATTATGTTTTCAGCCTGTTTTAGCCACACAGTATGCAGGAGAGAAAAAAGACGATAGTCTAAAATTAGTTCCAGAAATAAACAACTTACTTAATTAACTATGAATTCTAAACACCAAATGAACCAAATAAAGATAATTAACATACTTGTTTTGTTGAAGTTTATCCCACTATTACACACATAGAGGAAGACCACAGTCTATTTAACCTTCTGTTTGTTTTGTTTGTTACTGCAACAGACAATGATGTGACAACAATCAAGAGAGAAACAAAAGAAACGGTTACATGCATGATGCCTGAGACGATAATGTTAATTATTATCTATAAAAAAAATGGTTGAGTTCGACCAAAACAAAGACATGAGTTTATGATTAAAATTTAAAATAAGAAAACAGAAAAATTGACAGAACTTGAAGGTGATCGACACTTCGAAGCACAGTCAGAGCATAAGGAGCTACCAGTGAAAGCTGGATCAAAAGAATAATGTGTGTTTTATTAAAAAGTAGTATTTTTTTTTTTAATTAGCTACACAACACAAGTAGCCTACACAAGTCTACTTTCTGCAGAGCAGCAAGTTCCTTGAGAAGACGTGCGTTGTGAATTGCTGCTATATATGTAAATAAACTGAAATAAATCAAGCATACATCTGTATCTCCTCAATAGGGTAATTTATTTATGTTAGGCTTGCCCTAATTATGGTGTGACTGCTGTGCGGTTGCCACAAGGAACAAAAATCAGTAAAATATGTTTGTGCGCTCTTATTATCCATGGTGCAATGGGGGTGAGGTTACCTGGGCCATGCAGCAAACAGTATGAGATGCTCCCATGACCAGTGAAAACTAAATGGCAAAACAGAAACATGAGGATGCATAGAAGCTATCCAGGGATACAAAAAAACAAACAGATTTTAAACGAATGGATAGTAGGTTTTTTGCTTGAACTTCTGAAAATAATTTGAACCCATATGATCTTCTTTCCTTGTAATCGCTGTTTCTACAGGTGGAGACGCAGCTGGGCCGCACTGGTTAATGTGTGGTCTGGTGTTAGGTGTTCATGTTTCAGTCTAAATGTCATCCGAATTTTGAGCGAACTTCTAATGCGAATTATAGATGTGTGACAGTGCAGTCCTGTCACTATGCCTCGGACTGATTGTGCACCCTGTCTAGTTGTCCTCAAGGATATCCTTCTGGTTAACTGGTCAGGGCGCATGGCTTTCACTTTGGAGTGTTTGGGATTAAATGCGTTACCTACTTTCCCACAGACATTTCCAGCCTCGCAAAGCTCATTGTCATCTTATATCTAGGTTACTCTTTGCTTTCATAAACAGGAAGTAGAGGTAGTACGCTAGCACAGACCATAGATCAGGAATAGATGAAGGTTTCAATTAATGTGCTGCAACCATGTAAGTCATACTTACTTTATCACATCAGCTAGTATTAGTGATATCACATGCAATAAGAAATAAAGTCTAATGGAAACAGCTGTTTTGAAGTAAATATTTGCTACTTATTAGAAAAATGTGTCCATATCCTCTTATATGCATTTACTTTTTTCGAAAAAGTCAAAAAACACCTTTAAGCATAAAAATGTTTTAAGATAATTAGTAATTTGATTCAAAGTTTTCAGTTTCTCTTCTAATCTGATGCATATAAAACACATTTTAAGAAAAAGCTGATGGAAACAAATCTGCTGACTGCTGACAGCAGCAATACCCCAACTTATAGGATGCCACCAGTGCTGGACAAAATACTCAACAGTAGTTCTTCAGTAAAAGCATTTATACTCATAATCAAATCGTACTCAACCACAACTAAAAGATACTTAGTCAAACATCTAATGAAGTTAATGTATTAAAGTACTCACTTTTGAAAGTACTCAAGTATTCAAAAATACATGCATTGAAAAGTACTGCAGTATTCAAAAATACAGATCATATTTTGTAATATCAGTATATTTCTGAATAATTTGCAGAGCAATTTTAAAGAACATTGTAACTCTCAGAAACCATCTGATGAACTGATGTGTAGAACTACTCTGCTATTCTACACCATCTGTAAAGAACTTTGGCATTGACATGCCATCAAAAATAAGGATAACTATTTGAATGATTATTTCTTATTCAAGGAATAGTAATTTTTAAGACATCTTAATATCTTAACATCTTAATTCAATTTATAAAATACTAATAATATCTGCCCTGATTTTTTCCACATTTTTGGAAACGTCATGTAAATCTCTGTCAAAATTCAGTCCAAAGGGCTGCTAGCTAGCATGTTGAAATAACCAGTGTTTTATATTAACGAAGTAAAAATACTTCACTACTGTACTTAAGTATATTTTGGAGTACTTTATACTTTCCAAGAGTATACATTTTTTCACTTTCACTTTTACTTCACTACATTTACAAACTTAATTGCATACTTTTACTCCGATACATTTTCAATGTTTGGTTTAGTTACTAAGTAAAACAAAACAAAACAAAAAAAAAAAAACGAGCGAGAGAAACCCAAGTGTTTTGACCCAACCTACTGACTACAAAGTCGGGTCTTGCCTGGGTTTGTTCATCAACACCAATAGGATACACCTGTTTTGCAAAGCCAGTCTAAATCTTTCCTACACTTGGTTGTTTATATTATTTTAAGGGAATTTAACCTTCAAAGTTTACCAAAATGTAAAAAAAAAATGTCATTCAAACTGCACTACTTTTTAACTTATACTTTTCACTGCATTACTTGAGTACATCTATTTTTACAGTAATTCTTATACTTAAGTACAAGCCATTTCAGATACTTTAAGATTTTTACTTAAGTAACAGTTCAGTCAGTGACTTGGACTTTTACCAAAGTCATATTTTGGAGAGGTACTTATATTTTTACTTGACTCCGAGATTTCAGTACTTTATACAACACTGGAAATAACATTTCAAGAAAAAAAACAGCAGCAGCAGCAGATTACAAAACTAAGCTGAGCCAAAAGAAACAAGTAGATAGCAGCTTCCTAGAAAGGTAGTGGAACAGAAAGTACAATATTTGACATTGAAATGACCTTCCAAAGAGTAGAGGATACTATAAACTAATTAAACTAACTATAAAAGTAAAGATACTCAAAAAAGTACTCAAGTACAGTAATCAAGTAAATGTACTTTACTTTCCACCAATTAGTGTCACCAGACACATTGTAGATAAAGACAACAGGTCAGATCATATGAAGAAGAGTCTATCAGTCCATCTAATAATGGACTTGTATTTTTCATTGATAAAAATAAATAGTCTAAGAAAACTAGTTTGTTCTGCTGTCTTACCCATTTGTATTATTTATAGATACCCTACCACAAGGTATGAACTACACTGATTTCCTTTTGACACTCTTAGTCTCAGCTGCGACGACTGGGACTGTGGTGAAAACTGTATATCTTTGTGTTGAACTCTGTATTTTATCTGAGCTAGAAATAGAATTAAAGGGGGCACCTTGTATGGATTTCAACTTAAGAGTTAGGGTTACACATAGTCTATATCAATGCAGACCATAGACATTAAGAGAATACGATTTTCTGAATGTAATGATATAGTGTCGTGGAATCATTAGTATACAAAGAACCCTTGACTTAACTCTAAGTATTCTTGGTCTTAAAATACTTTTTCTCTCTTAAAATTCTACTTCTTTGACACTTTGAAATTAGAAACAAACACGACTTTATCCAGAAGTGATTCACCCAGATACATATGTACATTTTTAGACTAACCTGTATCGATACCATCAGCTGATAAAAAGGATGCATCCACACTCAGGGTGAGTTCTCCTACTTACCCCTCGCTGAGATTGATTTACCACCGAGTCCCAGGTCTGTCGTTATCACGGGGCTCTCAGACAGGCCCGCTATGATAGCTCAGGGAATGTGGGACGGAGGTGGCAGGAAGCGCATGATGGAGAAGAGCTTCTTATCACCGATTGAGAGATCAATCATTCTTATACCGAGAGAAAGAGGAGAAGACGGAAAGAGGCCAGGAGAGTTCATTTGGCTTCCTTTCTCTCGACATATAAAGAGGCTATCTCTCAAAAATATTATCTTAGATAACCTGTTATTGTCTTTTTGATGTGTTTAATTGAAAATAACTAAAAATAGTTAGTTTTCATGGGATTTTCTCTAACTTTAGTTGATTAAATTTAAGAGCTAGCCTTTATAGTGTAAATTTACAGCCTGTATAATTTAAAAAGAGTATGCATGTGCTCCCTGTTAATGTACGTTTTGTCTGGTTCTATGACTTCCCTCATAGTTCCAAACAGTTACTGTAAGGTTCATTAGTCTTGGTAATTTAACATTTGGTATTATTATATCTGATATAGTTTTTTGTCCAGAAAGCAGACTCTGGTGCTGCCCTGTGATGGTCTGGTTCATGGGCGTAGGTTTGCATAGGGACCATAGGGACGTATCCCTACCAAACTTTTGGACCGGCCTACTTGTCCCTACCAACAATTAGATGTAAATAACATGTTTATAATTTACAATACAGCTTTGTTGCAGCAGTAGAGGGGATGGAGAATATTGACAGACAAAAACATTTTTTATTTTTTTTATTTTACAATTTTGGTATAATTCCTGCTCTAAGTGGGTCGCTCTGTGAGCTAAAGACATGTTTTAGAGTCTCTATACTCCAGTTAACGATGATTACTAAATTTGCTGACATTTTAATAATCGATTATTCCAAAGAATTGTTTCAGAGCAAGATAAAATACATGATATGGGTTAAATAGAGTAACTACAGTCTTGATGACCTCTAGAGTAATTAAAATTCTTAATGCTCAGTGTCAGTTCCAATGCTCATGTAAATACAATACATTCAATACCTTGAATCTATTATTTTGCTTTCTTTCATGATACAGAGAGAATATTTAAAAGATAAGAGTGGGTTTTACCTCTGCATAATTGTTTATCTTCAAAAGAAAAAACAGGATAAATCCACACATAACAGGTATTTCAACTATATCTAGTTAAATAGGCACAGATTTGCTTTTAGTCTTAGTCGCTGGTAATTTCAAATGCAAACCTTTTCAAAGTGGAAAAAATTCATAATTCCTCATTAATCAGAGCCGATGATGCTTCAAACATTGAAAAACAGCATCTTGTGTGTAGCGCTTGTCAAATTTCTAGAAAAGTAGCAAGAAATGCTGCTTTTCTCTTTAAACAAAATACACCCTGATTTTCACGTCAAGCATAAAAAAACGAGCATGCATATTTTTGCATAGGATCAATGACATCAGACCAATAGTGTCCCTACCAAAGTTGAAATCAAACCTACGCCCTTGGTCTTGTTATATGTCCTTGCCTCTTATCCAATGTGACCTGTAGTTATGCAAAAGTCCACAATTACACTGCTATGAAAAACAGGGATAGCAATTGGATGGATGGGATGTTTATAGAAAATAACCCAACTTCCTTATTTATTAACAACAAATGCACATACTGTATGCCTCGGCTAAAAGGATCTTTACCCACATCAAACCAATACTGAGTAACTTTTCCACCTTCATAAATTGTTTTCAGAATTTTTGTGATTATATGTTGATTTACAGCTAGTGCATTGACATCTGGCATGGTCAGAGGGGGTCTGTATCATTTTCACCGGCACTAAGCAACTTTGAGGAGGGTGGCATGTATATGGTACAAAACCAAAGTGAAAGGTGTCTTATTTTAAACATCATCATATGACATTGTTTTTCCACAATTAGATTAATTACCGCAATACTATTCATCGTTCACACAACCACTAGAGATATATATATATATATAATATATATTTTCTAATGATGACTGCTAAGTCCATAACTTTAGATTTCAGTTTAAGTTTTTATTCTCTAAACAAATTTTTTATGCTGTCAGTTTCAGAAGCAAAACTCTTTTTGAGGTTTTAGTAGAATGTTGAATGTCTGATGATTAACTCTTTTGGATAGGGCTTATTACCTTTTTGCATTACATGGTTGTAGTTTTGTCAGAGCTTAATGATTATTGAGCAACATATCAAAGAACAACTAAAACACCAGAGGATTTCTCAAAGAAGAGAGACTGATAGAAAGAATGAAAGATCCATCCATCAAACCCAGAACACACTTAATCCCAAGTAGGGTCTGGTGCCTATCTCCATCTGTCTACAGGCGAGAGGTGGGGTACTTTGCATTGTCTTTGTATTGAATTGTGCTATACAAATAAATTTGCCTTGCCCTTGCCTTGCCTGTGTTGCCCTGCAATGGAAAGGTCGCCAGTCCATCGCAGGGCAACACAGAGACAAACAACCACTCACGCTCACACACACACCTAAGGAGAATTTAGAGAAGCCAATTAACCTAACAAGCATGTGTGTGGACTGTGGGAGGAAGACAGAGTACCCGGAGAGAACCCACGTATGCTCAGGGAGAACATGCAAACTCCATGCAGAAAGAATCGGGAAGCCGGGAATCGAATCCAGAACCTTCTTGCTGCAAGTGCTACCCACTGCGCCACTGAGCTAACCTGACAACAGCCAGATGCATGTCTCGCTCCGCCTAGCTCCACTCACATACATCTTGGAACCCGCTCATTGAAAGTGATTTCCCCAACCGAATTTATGGTCTGTCCAATCAGGATGCAGGGCGGGTGTGTCCTGGAGTGGAGAAGCGACCGTGAGATTCCAACAACAATGGCGGCTCGCATTGAGGAAGCAAGCGTTAGCATTGATGCTGCTATTTCTTCTGTGTTGTCCAATCTATCTGATATTGTTTCATTAAAAGAACATCAGAGAACGGCTTTGAAGGCTTTTGTTGGTGGAAACTATGTTTTCGCCCTTCTCCCGACCGGATTTGGCAAGAGCTTGATCTACCAAATGGCTCCTCCTCTCACAGCGTCACGGGTTAGCTTCGGTGTGAGTGGTTGAAATAGCACGTCAATAAGGATGACAGACAAGTGGCTTATCCAATCATATGCAAGGAGTTTTGATAAGACCCAGCCTTCAGTAAAGGCAATTCCTATGGCGGGTTCCCAGATGTATGTGAGTGGAGCTAGGCGGAGCGAGACATGCATCTGGCTGTTGTCAGGTTACCACTGAGCAGCCCAGAAAGAAAGACGATTTGAAAATGTTCAAATTTACAAATTTTAAAATGTTCTACCTATGTTTTAAGAGACATTTTAATAACAGATATTTGAGATTCTTAAGGTTCTAAAGTTAAAATTATTGGATTAAAGACTAATTACTGTTTTAAGAACTCTGTTTTATGAGTCAAAAGTATCTGATGACAGCCTATTTGAAAAGTTGTTTATGTATTCCTCTAAGGATGCATTTACCCTAATGGGACAGGCCAGGAATTGGTCCAGGGACGAGTTAAAGTGAGAAAAGTCCTACCTGTGGTAGGTGTAGTTTAGATTCAGGCAAATATACTTTGTTCAGGACAAAAAATCATGCTAATACTGCTCTGGTAAAAAGGAAAAAGAAGATGAAAAATAAACATTTGAGTTGCTGCTACTTTGGTGGTGAAGTGTAGGTATGTGCTTAACCTTTTTTGAACATAGCTCCATAAGGAATTTTCAAAATATTTTGTCCTTTGATTCAAGCTCCTTATTTATGTACCTTTCGCTTCAAATCAAAAGTACATCTGATTCATCTCTTCTTGCTTTAGGTACATTGGGACTGAGACACACTCAATTTGTTATTGAAACGCTCCAGATTGTAGATAAACTGTCAATACTGGCTGTTGTTACTGTGCCAGGGTGTGACATCAGATTCCTGGATTGCGTTAAAATATTTTTAATCTGCTTTAATAACCGAACTCAATCTGTCATGATTTTATCAAGAGCTCGGACCAAAATGCAGATAAACCCGTCCAGAGAGACAAGGGACAGGTTTATTGAGAAGTTTTGTGGAGGTTCCAGTGTGGCTCTGAACACTGCTCAACCGGAACTGAAAGGTGAGGGGAAGACACTGCGGTTAGTTATGGTTCAGTGGGAGAATTGATTCTCGAACTTGTAGAGGAGAAAACGTTGGAAGACTCACGTTTCCAGAGATTAGGTTTACTCTTAGAATCCAGCAGGTGAGGAATGTGTTCCGGTGTTTGTCTCATACGGAGGAGGGCGGACAGGGTTACGGTTGTTGGTAGATGAACGGAGAAAGACTGACTGCCACTCAGATATCCTGCGGTACGTGAACGGACTGTTGTGCAGATGAATCCTTTGCTCAGTATGAAGCTCAAACGTTTCCTCGGGAAAAAGTGGATCCAAACCTCCGGTTTGTATCCTCAGCTCAGTTTGAAGCTCAGTTGATCCTTCCAGGGAGAGTAGGTCCGAAAAATCCAGTTTGCAGGATGACTTCCAGCCGAGAGGCAAAGACAAAAAAACAATGTTAAGACACAGGTTGAAAAAAACTCAGTTTGACTTAGCAAAACACAGCTAGGCTAGAGTACCCAAAACTGGCAAAGGCGTCGAGTTAGCGGCAGTCAGCAGCTTAAGAACACTCAGTTAACGAGGTAGCCCCTTGCAGGTGTGTGAGGAGGAGAATCAGAACCAGGTGCCGCCTGGTGGAGGAAGGAAGACAAACACACAAAAACACAGACCACACAGACTGGAGTCCTAACACAATCAAACATATTTCAGAGGTTTTGTGTGAAAGCAGCTTTATTTCACTAAGGCTGGCTAAGTCCAAACTGTTTCTATTTTCAATGTAAAGTTTTCAAAACTTTGCCCCAAAAATTCACATGAAGTCAGAGTTACCTTGCAAACCCATTCTTTGGGTTATATCATTGTTGCAACTGTGTCAGCTGTTGTTAATATTAGCAGACACTGATTAAAAATCTCTTTACTGCTTCAATGACCAGATAAATATCTCAGATGCATTTAGCGTACTATTAGTCTTTGAATATAAAGTCTATTTTTGGTGTTTTCGTATCGTCTGATCTCTGCCTTGTCTGTTCTCTGGCAAGAACTTTATAATCAAAGAAAAATATTGCTTCATAGAAAAGCACAAATGGTTTGGCAACCGGCCACTGAGATTAATTAATTTAGAATGAAGTGATAATAAATTTACTTGTACGTGATAATAGATAATAACAATGGAAAGGGAAGTATGTGTATTCTTTAGCCTCTTTTTATTATAAATGAGAAAAATCAATGTAAATTTGAACCCCACTCATTTTCTATAATGTCTAACTCTGAACTGAAATATACATCAGAACAACAGGTTCAATTTTTTTTGCATATTGCATTTACAGCAAAGTGTTATTTCTATCATCTTATCCAAATCAAGATGTGCATTAAGTGGTCTAGAGCTGTCTAGATGTGTGGCATAAATTAGTCTAATGCAGACATGCATATCACTCTGTGGTGTATATTAGACTCCAATGATAACATTTATCCTCTCATCAGATCTGTTAAGAATACACGCTGCCCAGTCTGAAAAAGAAATGACATCTTAAACCCCTTTTTGTCTGCAACTGTGCTCTGAAAGCTCTTGGAGCTATTAACTAAGGTGCTGTTAGACATAAGTATCCTCATTCAGTCTAATGATCACTTGGAGCATGTGGATCTAGCAATTTCATTGATTCACTGTGGCATATGATTTATTACCGCATGAGCTCCAAGCTTCATTTCAGCTGTTTAAGGTTAGAGTATAAGTGGTATTGATCCTGTAATTTCTGGTCAATGGATGTAGAATGGTTGATTGCTGTGCATTTTCCTCTAGAAAAGAAGACCAAGAAAGATACACTCAGGGCTGAACTGTGCATTAAAACTCTGCAATCGAAAGGTTCTTTCCAACTTGCTTTTTTGTTCTTTGTTTTTTTTGTCATCCTACCTAAATGTTTTCTGTTGGTATACAGTTATTTCTTCCTTATGTGTTAAAAGTCCTCTAACTTCTTTTCTTTTCTTAGTTTAGTTTCATGACTCACTTCCACCTACATAATTCTGCAACCTGTAAAAAAACTATTGGCGCATTTTATGATTCAAAGCGTCGTAACAGATAGCTGCTTGTGGCCTTTATGCTAGAATGATTTTCCTGATGCAAGTTTTAAGGACTCTAAATCCACTTTTACCAAATAAATTCATAAAACTCTTTATTTCTTGATATCCATTCTTTCTTATAACTTCAATTCTCTTCTTTAATGAAACATGTCAAATGAATTTTAGACATATGAGCCAGTGAACTGCATGTAAATGACTTGACAGCTAGAGGTGAAACAATGTGGTGAAACAGTTAGAACAAGTGAAAACACTAAGTAACCACCACCAGGCAGACAATTAATGCCAGTTAAGGAGTGGGATGACGTATTGTGAGATTCCTTAGCATGAGGGCTTTATAGATTAGATTAGATTAGATTCAACTTTATTGCATTCAGAGATGGGAAGTAACGAAGTACAAATACTTCGTTACTGTACTCAAGTAGATTTTTCTGATATTTTTACTTTACTTTACTACTTATTTTTATGGCGACTTTTTACTTCTACTCCTTACATTTTTACACAAATATCTGTACTTTCTACTCCTTACATTTTAAAAAATTGGCTCGTTACTTTAGTTTTGAATCATTTCAATGGAGTTACCGTTATTATTTTTCACGTCATCAATACCAAATTCAATCTAATTGGATGGGAATCTACGTTGCATTTGACGCACCACTACAAGATGAATCGACAGTGGTATTCATTCGCGGCAAATCATTGCAGCTTGGTGGCGTTAGCATAGTAGTATGGAGGACGAGATGATTGAAAATGAACACAACGGAGATCTAGTCCTATTGGCAGACATCCATTTAAAATGTAGGCAACGGCATGAAAAAAGTGGTTTCTACTTTTACTTTTGTACTTTAAGTAAATTTACAAGCCTGTACTTTGTTACTTTTACTTGAGTAAAGAAGTTTAATCAGTACTTCCACTTTTACCAGAGTATTTTTTAACACAAGTATCTGTACGTTTACTCAAGTACGGAAAGTGAGTACTTTTGCCATCTCTGATTGCATTACCCATGTACAGGTACAAGGCAACGAAATGCAGTTGAGGTCTAACCAGAAGTGCGATAGCAGCAAGTGCAGGATAAATAATGGTTCCATAAATACAGGACATGGGTATTTCTACTGAATGAGTATAGAGATGAATACTTATTATCAATAATGAATATAATATATAGATCACTAGTGTTATGAACTAAATTTACAGCTGGCTATGTACCGAATATAATATACAGGTAAATATTACTATAGAAAAAGGTTTTTACCGTTATTTACATTGCATAATATACAGATGTGTTTTACTATAAATGAATAAATAAAGTTTGGACAGAAGCTATCTAAATTAAAGTGCAGTGGAAGGTAATTGCGTATTACAGTTAAAGTATGTTATTGCAAATGTATATGTAAACAATTGGTACTGTGAATAAACAGTCGGCAGTGCAAATATAAGCAGTCGGCAGTGCAAATCAATATTCAGTCAAAGTGAGTAGTGCAAGATGCATATAAACAGTTGTTACAATAGTAACAGTCAGGAGTGCAGGTGAACATTACAGTCAAAAAACAGAATAGCAAAATGGTGGTAGGTGTGGGGAAGGAGAGTAGAGTCTATCAGTGAGGGTTAGAGCTGTTCTTTAGTCTGCTGGTTCTGGTCCGAAGGCACCTGAAACACCTGCCGGAGGGTAGGAGAGAAAACAGTCTGAGGGCTGGGTGGGAGGAGTCCTTAAGAATGCTGCGGGGTCCATGTACAGTAGGCAGCGTTTCTCTTGGATGTGCTCAATGGTGGGTAGTGAAGTTCCAGTGATGTGCTGGGCGGCTTTCAAACAGCACATCACTGGAACTTCACATATGAAGACTGTTATCAACACCAGAGAAGAAACACTCTAGGAAGAGTACCAGAACCAAGAAGCATTGACTAATGGTAAATAATGTTGCATCATGTTGCATGAAGATTCTCTAGTTTTTTTTTTCCCTAAACGATCCTTTGGGTTGAAACAACAAAAAGCCTTTAGCTGCTTCTGCTAAAGTCCCAGCCAATATGTGAGCTTTTATGACTGAAGCCACTGTCCTGAAACAATAGGAGCTGTGGAGTAGAAATCTGCTGAGGAAATCTAGTGTCAAAAGGTTCAAACACACTGCAGGTACCTTTGACTTTTAGTCATTTGTAATAATCTCACCAAAGGCATATAACCTGTGGCTACTCTGGCTGGACCTAATTGCTCTGTTTTCTCTTGGTGCATTCAAGCATAATCCACTGACTTTGTGTTAAAGGCAATAACTGAATGGAATCATATTCAAGCTACTGTATAAAGCCTGCTTAGCTAATCTTTCCTGCAATGTCATGACCTTGCTTGGCAATAAGCTGTGAGTCAACTTGCACCTTTGGTAGCATCATAACATTTATATCTTTGCTCAAAATGCATTAATGCTTCCCTGTATTCTTTTCATGTCACCACTGATTCTGACTAGGGATTTTCCTCTAGAGAAAGTATTGTCATTTTGATGATAACTTTGTGTCTACTTTGTAAGTCACATGTGATAAAAACATCTGCTGAATGCATAAACATAATAGAACAGGTTTAAAACGTTTTGTGCTGTGGAGCAGTGTCTGTTGAAAACATCCTGTCGGGGTTCATTGTTTCATTGATAATAATATTTGGGGTGTATTTTTTCCTTTGAGAAGGATGAGGTAAAAATGAACCCGTTATTATTAACATCTCTTTATAAATAAGAGATAAACCTGCCAAATGGATTGATAAATCAATACATGTAATGATTCCCACAAACAGTTAATAGCTCAGCTTTGTATGTGCAATACAGTTTGAGTATGTTTTATACAAACGGGACTGCAGCATTTAAAATTTGAAGACAGCTATCTAAATTTATACCTGATATGCCCTTCTGCACTTTGTTCAGGTAGTTGCACTAGATTTTTCTTTCCAGGACTGCAAAGATAAATGAGACATAAAAACGTGTATTTTTCCTTCTACTTTATAATGATGCACTAATTTTATCTGATTTATCACATGAACATTTTTTTTATTTTTTTGGATTTTGAAAAAAGACTTTAAAAAAAAGTTCAAACAGTAGAGATATGTTCTCTAGGCACAAGGATAAAGAACTTCAGATCAAGGGTTTTCACTTATTGTTGACCACTGTTTTTCTGTTTGTGTTTTTCCCATCTGTCCATGCGGTCGATATATATTTCTGTGGCCTAAAAGTTGAAGCCAAATGTGAAAGGACATATTGCCCAAGGCTAATGTGTTTAACTTTGAAGGGTTCTTTGATTTGTGTTAGATTGGCTTGAAGGGATGCAGCAGCAGATCATCCAGTCTTTTCTCCCGAGTGGGAAACAACCACTAGAGCCTGGAAACATGTGCGGCAGCAGAGAGAAAATATCCCCACCAGGGACTAAACGACAGTCCTCATTTAGGCAGCACCAGCCCGGCCAGTGCCTTTACAAAACAGAAACAAGAACTCCATTAAATAATCCTGTTTTTTCTTCTCTCTTTAAGACTCTCTCGGGAGCATGGTGTTATTCTCCGGCCAGCAGGGGATGAGTTCGATATATCTCATGAATCATATTAGAGCTGTTTTAATCCTCCAAAGGAAGGCTCTCGGGAGAGTTGCAAATTAGGGAGCGCAAACTGAAGAAATGTAGTCGATAGAGAAAACAGATGGGAAAAACACATTTAACCAGATAGTAGATAAGATTAGTCTTTGGCATTAGTTTGCTGTGCTGTTAGTTGTCAATCTGCACAGCTGGGTGTTGCCTTTTGCCTACAGGGTATGTGATTAAAGTGAGCATGGATGGAGCTGTGTCCTACCCTCCCTTTTCCATTCCTCCTAATCCAGCCTAAGCACTGAACCATCGGGGTGAAGATCACCTGGGTCTGTGGAGGATCAAAGCTGCTTCAGCAAAAGTGAGCAAAGTGTTGAGAGAGGAAAAGCTGATGTAACAAGAAGAGGTAGATCAGCATTAGAGACCTGACAGATGCAGGAAAAAAATGAGCTTCATTACTTCCTACAGCAGTTTTATGTGTAAGTTACAAATGGTGTTCTGTTGGCAGTAAACTGCAGGTCTTAACAGTTAACAGAAAAGTTAGGGTTAGAGAAAGCAGTGTTTTGCTACCTGGAAGGAATAATAATTGTATTTACTTCTCCGAAAAGCATGTAAGCTGGTGAAGGGCTCAAATATGGATAAAAGGAAGGCTGAGAAATATACAGAGTTCAGTGGCCCAGTTTTTGTACATCTGTTCTCTGCTGGGGCCGCTTTCTGTTTTTTCACAGTGCTCAGAACAAGCACAGTATCCGCCCCCTTAAACATCCATGTTTCAGATCATCAGACAATTTCTTATGTAAAAGATAAAAGGCACAAGTTAAAAAAGAAATTTTCAAATGATTTTATCAGGTAAAGGAAAAAAAGAGACACAGTCCCTCCATCATGTCCTGGGTCATCCCCTGGGCCTCGTTCCGTTGGGATGTGCCTGGAACAACTCCAGAGGAAAGCATCCAGGGGCAACAGTGAAAGATGTCAGTTGAATCCTCTCGATGTGGAGGAGAATTGGCTCTACTCTGAGCCTCTACCGAATGACGAGATACTCACCCTATCTCTAAGGGAATGCTCAGCCACCCAGTCGAGAAAGTTCATTTAGTGTTATTTAATCTGTCTCTGGGATCAGGACACTTTTTAAATTACAAAATAGTCATGACTAGTTTCATTTTTGGTTCAATAAGACAGCCATAATCCTTCTCAGGAGTTACTGGCCTAAAAATTACATCAGGAGCTCCACAATGTCTCATCCAGGAGGCATAGGAAACCCAGAAAAAACTGCATTGCACAACATACTAACTGATGGATGAATAACAAACCAGGCAAAGATGGCATCCAAGACCACCAAGACATGTAGGAGAATATCAAATGCATTGGTAAATAAACAGTGAAAAATTTTGGAGATAATCTGCCTGTTACATTTGACATAAAATCAAACATTATTAAAAAATGGCAGCAAAAATAAAACAGCACACCAACAGTCAGACAGGTGGCATTAGTGTGATGGTCCCGGGCTACTAGAACATTGAAAACTCTACATACATGATGGATCTATGAGATCTAAACTCTGGAAGGACAAAATATCAAGCAGATTTGGGTAATGGAACCGGACAATGACCCAAAGTGCAGGTAGTTCACAGAGGTGTACCGAAGGAGAACCCATGAATAGACAGGGAGAATATACAGAAACCCTATGCCAAGATTAAAACCCAGAACCTTCTTGCTACAATGGTACAAACTGCATGGCAATACAACTCTTCACATAGACCTCTGTGACAATTTTTAGATTGGAGCAGTAGTTCATTTTAGCTCAGTTTAGTTTAGTCAAGGACCAGTTTAGTAATTGGCTTTAGCCTACAACACCAAGTATTCTGTATGTAAGGTCAACACGCACTGATGTGTGTTTCATCGTCATCTGGTGTTGTAGCTATTCCTTCTTGGAAAATGGCAACTGACATTTGTGCTTTAAACTTTGCACCTGACTTTCAAGCATGTTAAATATAGATGCAAAAACTGTTTCTGCAATATCTGCTTCAGGCTTGAGAAATCCTTTTGCAATTAGTAAGGAATTTAATTTGCATATCCTACTCCCAGAAATGTACGTGTTCTGATGATCGGCATATGTTCTGCATATCCATGAAGACATAGATGCTATTCATTTAAACATACTGTTTATTTAATTTGTACAGACACAATGATCAGCACAACAACCTAGTAGATCGCCTTTAAAAATGCAATAAAGTATGCTCTTTTTTTTAATATCGAGTTTTATCATATGAGACCTATTAATTTTGCCTTTCAAAGTTTTGCACCACCCTGTGGGTTTGATTATCTGCATAAATCTATCGTTTTGCATATGGCTCTTACCTGAGTTTCCCTGCCTTTGGGTTTTCACTTCATCATTCACCACAAGTTGCAACTACAGACCAACATTTATAATTTAGCAAATGGTTCCTTCTCCTCCTCTCCTCAGCGTAGGCCTGGACTCCCACAAGTCATTTTTCAGACCACACAGGCAGCCTATTTTGACAAGTAAATTGCTTGCCTCATGGCTGATAGCTATTCACTTAAATAATAGATTTATAGTAATAGCTGCAGGAATAGAGCATCCCTCTGGGTGGGAAGGATGAAAGACTTGTTACTGACAATGGTTATGTTTCTAAGGTTTTACTTCCTTAAGCATTTTCAGATCAACAAATATACACATTAAAGTTCTTAGAACTGAACCTAATACGCAAATGGAGGGAATTTTCATCTTGAATCGGTTTGAATAAATGTATTTTAACAGTTTTCAAGAACAAAGGACTGAATCATATATTGCTTTAGACATTGGTAACTAGTCTGACCTGCAGACAGACACTCAGAGGTCGTTTAAGGCTCATGCTTGCATATTATTCACTTTATAAGAATGTGACCACAAATATCTCTCTGACATGCCAAAATTTGATCAGCTAGTTAATTTTCTTGCCCCATGAACTCAAAATATTGTTATTCAGGATCATTTATGCCTACACATCATGAACACTGCCTTAGGCTTGTCCACGCTATCAACGATATTACCCATAATGGAGATTTTCTGCTGCGTTTGCACCTCCTGTCCACTTGCAAACATTTTTTGATGACAAATACTGATGCGGAAATCATGAAGCTATGCAGTCTCCTTCATTTTTTTGCAGCAGTTTTGCTCTCTTTTTTATATTTTTTCCATGCACTGGATTCACAGAGCAGTCGTTATTGTTTACTCTGCAGTCAATAACTGATTAGTTCTTACATCTTAAATGAACTGGACACAAATTGCTTTAGCTGTTTGGTTATGAACTAAATAGTATGTCTGTTGCTGCATATGAGAAAAAAATCTATTTCAGTTACCTGATCAGAACCTTTAAAACATTAAATCTAAATTGCTTTGTTCACTAAAAATAGTTAATTACTATCATAACTGTTTTGCCATAAGATAATATATTCATTTTGGACATTTAGGATGATGCTGGTTTTCTGTGCTGTAACATATTGGCGAGATCTCCTGAAAGATCAGCCTCCAATGACTGCTGAAGCTTAGCAACCTGGTGGTAATCTCAGATCCTGTCATGATGTGTTTAAAGGTCTGACCCAAAGATGCAGAGGACCACTCAGAGAGCAAGGCAAAGGTTTAACAGGTGTATTGAGGAAAAGGTAGAAGGGGGGAATCTGGAACTCAAAGAACTGGTGAACAGGAACTAGGAAGTCTGGGGAGGATATGACAATGATTAGCTCAGGGACCGTGGGAATCTTGGATGCCGTAAAGATAATGCTAGTGAGGGACTCACGTTTGGGGGGTTTCTTCTCTCACTTTGAATCCAGTAAGTGTTGGTTGATCCAGAGAAGTGGGCACACGTTGAAGAGTGGACAGGTAAATGTTCTTTGGACCCGGAGGAGAAATGAAGCGGACTGTCACTTAGATTTCCAGGAGAACTTGAATGGTACATGAGGAGATTTATCCCCTGCTCAGTGTGAAGCTCAAACAATCCTTTCAGGGGAAGAAGGCCCAAAAATCCAGTTTGCAGAGTGACTTCCTGCCGAGAGGCAAAGACAAAAACAAGGTTAAAGCTCAGAGAGACAAATACTCAGTTAGACTCTGTGAAACAAAGACTCAGGTTAGACTCAGCTAATCTAAGCATGGCTAGAGTACCCAAAACTGGCAAACACTCTAGCGTCGAGGTAGTGACAGTCCACAGTTTAAGTACTCCTCCAGATAATTATCCAAAGAGCCACAGGTGTACAGGGAGGACCAATTATGACAGGGCGCCACCTGGTGGTGGAGGGAGAGACAGACACAAAACAGACCACACAAATTGGATTCCTGACAGATCCAGATTCTGCAAACCACGTTTTCTACAAAATTCCACTCTGAGTTTACAAGACAGGCATAGAACTTGAATGTTATTAAGCCTTTTATATTACATTAAAAATACATGCAGAGTAGATATTTCTGGCAAAGAGAGTAATGTTACCAAGCATTTGGCCCATAATGAGATGATGGTTTTTTTACCGTTACCTTGTGCCACATTGAGGTTTTCACAGCCACTGGTGCAGATCTGCAAAGGGTAGCAAAGGGTGTTCTGACAAGACGGTTAATGAGACAATGGTCATCATCAATTGTAAAGCTGATAATGATATGAAGATCAATGTCACCAAAAAAAAAAAAAATCAAATTAGCCCCACTGATTTAGTTTTGTTTTATATAAATGTCATGTTTTAGGCCTTATGGAAAATATTTTTTCTTCACTCTTCAGCAATGTCCAGTCCAATGTTGATATTCAAATCTGAGAGCTCACAGCTTTGTATCAACATTCACATCCATAATGGAAATATCTTCAAATCAGCTACATAAGAGACTGAAGGTGTTCAGGTGTCACCAATTTGGCTACCATAGCCTGCTTTGAAGACGGAGACATTTGAGATGGCATCAAAGACTCTCCAGCAAAAAAGAATGAGAACAAATACAGGGTGGCAAAATTGCTTCATATTACCCAACATGAAACAAGATGGGAGGTTTCACATCATCATCATCATCATCACCAGACCCCCAAAAGCCCTATGAACTAAGAGTGGGTTCATTATGACATTATGTGAATGATGATGTTGTTTGTTGTCCAACTAGTTACAAAGTCACCTTAACTGCAAGAACCCACTAATGTTTGGCTGGTAACTTTAATCTTCTGTTCTTCTGAAGTCATGATACACGTACATTACATCCCATAATTTCAGGGGATGTTATGTGCAAAATTAATTCAGGCTGTTGCAGATGGGACTTTTCAAGTTTGGAGATAATGCGTACATGTTCAGGTACTTCTTGATATGTTTGATATTTAAACCAATTTTGAAGTTTTAACCAGACTGCATAACCTATTGATGCTTAGTCCATGCTAGTTTTCCTATGGCATAACAAGACATTCTATATGCCACAACATTCTAACAAGTACATATATCCACTCTAGAGTATACAAGTATGTTAAAGAATTTACTTCTTAAAGATCAAATGAGTGTACTGTTATTAGAGAAGTAGCAGGGGAAGATACCCGTGTCTCTGGAGGTAGGACCACTAAAGAGTCCTTCTAGGGCTTAATTGAAATGCCTTTTTTAAAATTCATCCACCAACTCCTTTAGAGCTTTCCTCACTTCATCCTTTGTCAACATTATTTTCTGTATCTTCTATTTGGTTAAGAAAAGCTTGTCTACTTCTTTATAACATCTGAGATGAGGGGCTGTGTCACTAACCTGAGCAGATGTTTGCCATCTAGTTATATATAAACCATATAAACAATATATAGGGCTACTAGTATATTTTTCATCAGTTATAATGATGTATAAAAATAAAAAAAACCATTTGGCGTGATGAAGAGCTATTTACTTTGTTTTCATAGGAGCGGTCTTCGGCATCACTGGGCTATACGAAGGAGTTCCTTATGTTCCTAACAGAGCACTTTGCTCTCAATCTGCAGGTTTACTAGTAGCTACTAGAATTTCTAAAAGTAGAATGGGAGGCAGATCTTTTAGTTATCAGGCTCCTCTCCTGTGGAACCAGCTACCAGTTTTATTCCGTGAGGCAGAGACCCTGTCTACTTTTAAGGCTAGGCTTAAAACTTTCCTTTTTGATAAAGCTTAAAGTTAGAGTGGCTCAGGTTATCCTGAGCTATCTTTATAGTTATGCTGCTATAGGCTTAGACTGCTGGAGGACATAGGGACCCCTATTTCATCATTCTGCTTCATTCTATCTCTCTTCTCCCACTCTGCAGAATCTGTTAGTTCAATCTCTAATGTTCTGCTCTCTCTGCTTTTTCTCATAGTAGCTTCATCTGGTCTGTTCCTGTTTGGCAGTGACACCATCCTGGAGAGAAATATCAGCTGTGCTGCTGCCATCAGCACCTTTGTTTATAGATGCTTGAAATTGGCCTGTTTTTCTTTTTTTTTCAGTGTAGTCCTGTTTCTCTGACTGTGACTAACTGGATGTGCTCTCTTCATCCTCTGACATGGGAGCTGGCTCGGAGCTCATCTACCCGTCTGTGTGTTTCCTTGTAAGGGCTGCCTCTGGAGCTGGATTACAGATGTCTTTTGTAAGTCTGCTTCTAACTGTTCTTCTGTCTCCTTAAACCCCAGTCGACAGATGTCCGCTCACACAGAGCCTGTTTCAGCTGGAGGATCTTAATATTAAACAGGAGGGTTTTTTCTCCACTGTCACTACAAGCATGCTTAGTGTGGGGGATTGCCTTTGAGTCAATGAGTTGATGCAATCAACTGGTTTTGCTTAGATAGAAAACTTTGAATCGATTTGACTGTATAATCTGGTTGAAATCTGGCCTTGAGATAATATGTGTTGTGAATTGACACTATATAAATAAATTGAATTGAATTGAATTGGAGTGATAGCTGTTACAATCGATATTAATGTCTGATATAGCTCTGGGATGTTTTAAAATAGTTGATAATAATAATAATAATGATGATATTTCATCTTGTTTATCATTATTTCAATAATAAATGGTATTCGGTGTGTGCAGCCTACATCTTATTTGATGGGGGCACTAAGGGATCTGAATAATCGATAGTGAACAATGAACCTAAAAGGTTTGAGAACCACTGATTTAAGAATACGGTAATTGGTGTATGAGTATTAGTTAAATCTCTTTAAAGCTTACTGGTAAGAACAGATTTAAATGGCTGTCATTTGTCTTTAAAGGGCATTAAATGGCACCATTTCCAGACTGGCCTGGGAACGCCTCATTCTCCCTGCAGCAGAGGTAGAGGAGTGCAAGGGAAGGAAGGAAATCTCTGCTGTAAGTGCTGCTGCCGTGACCCGGTCTGGAACAAAACGAAAATGGTACATTTCCAGACTTGTCCTTGTCCTTGCCCACTACATTGCCAATGTAGAGGGAGTTTTTTCCCCCCCATGTTTGGCATTATGTCTTTATTCCATACCAACTGTCAAAATTGATGAATGGAGTGTAAATAATTTAAAATGGAGCCGCCTGCATCTGTGATTAATAAAGTAAAATCTGCTACAAGCATACCACCATTCATAAACATGTAAAAGAGATGTAGAGACACGCACCTACAAAAACACACAAAAACAAACTTAAAATTATTTATCTAGATAATTTGTGGAATAGAATTTTCTTATTAAAAAAATGTAGCTTGAATTTCTATAGCTTTTTGCAAATTCCTTCATGTGTTCATTCTATTTTTGTATCCTCAGATTAATGTGTTGATGTATTTCTTCTTATGTCTGGATTACAGATGTTGCTGCCAACATCTGCTGTGAATTTCACATCATTGCATCCTTATTAAAAATATTTGAAGTGAGAAAAATGTTGACATGTTAAATATGCTTTTTACCCGCTGTTTATCAAAATAAACATAACCAGATGCATCTCTTCCTCTATGATGATTTTTCATATATAATTAGTTTTGCTGCTTAAATTAATTTAGAATAGTAAATTTGATATTTAACTGTACAAAATGGATTATTGTCATTTTTAGTACCATGCCATATATTAATCATACTGATGTTTATGATTAATTGTCTTTTACAACTCCATACAAGCTGGGAACATATCGGATCAGTCTGACAGACAATAAAGTAGGGTAGGAATATCTCTTCAGTACTATTCATTAACAAATTTACGACAAAGTTACTATTATTTTCACAGTGTTGTAGATGAACAAACATTAATACAAAAGCCAGATTAATTATGTCAACAGATTGCCTTGGTTATTTTTTGTTTTAATATTTAATATACATAAAGGGCCTAACTGATTAGCTTTTAAAGTTATTTATTAACATTGTTAATTTTTGAGTACAGTATTAAAAGAGAAGTCCGTCAGCAAGGAATAACCAATGGATCATTTTCTATACCTAAAACTAATACGTTTACTGTGAGTTAAGGAATTTAGCGTTAATTAGTACAAAAATAATTTTTGTCACAATCACCTAGTCTGGGAGCGGCCATTTGTGCCCAAATACAGTGAAGGGCTGGTTATACTCCTGCAGCAGTGTGTCACAGTGAGCTTGACACAAACATTTTTGATTTATGCTCAATATTGAAGCGTGGTCTGTGCTATACGTGTGGGTCTAGATACGGCTGAGGCGATGAGGAAGTGGGGGCGAGTTTAGTCTGACAACGGAGGGACATGACGGTGAGAAGAGTGGGGATCCAAGTGAAAAAAGGGTCCCAGCGTTCTCACGCACCTCGCTCTTCTAGCTGGTAAAACTTCATAAGTTGTTTTCCGCAATTTCGGTCATAAAAACAAAACAAGCCGGCCTCCTGTCTGCGGCACTGTCTGCGGTCAGTTACAATTTGGGAGAGGTGCAGCGGACTGTGCGCGGAGGGGGCGGGGACGGCTTTTTGTTCACTGCGACACCTACGCAGATGACCTGGTTTCGAAGTATAAATCAGCCTTAACGCCTCACTCCTGACATCTCCCAGTAGTGACGTCATGGTGCGGTAAGCCTAGCGCCATTCTCCCCGCTTTACCATCAAAATCAATGGGAACTACTAGACACATCTGCAATCAACAACAATTATTGAAGATTTCCAAAGGACTTCACCATTGAAATTCACCAGAGCTATAGTTAAACTGACAATGCCCACATGCCTGGCAGTTGGATGTTGGAATACATCGGGTAAAAGTGAAAAGAAAAATTGTTATTTCACCTTTCTAATGAATGATCCAGAAGTTCATTGTTGGATTGCCAACTTGAAAAGGGAGGATTTGCCATCAAACTTCTGGCCAGAGGAAAAAACACGTAATTTGTAGCCAACATTTCAAAGAAGAATGACAATAGCCTGTTGTGACAAACAGCAGATAGAGCATAGGGACTTGGTCGACAGCCGATATCGCACCATGACGTCACAAACCGGTAGGTTTGCCTCCACTAAAGCACGTTTAAATGAAAATTACTCTTAATTAAAAACCCTTATCGGTTATTGAACAGTATGTAATAATTTCATATAAAAAGTACTTTCAGAAGTTTGAATTCTAATTATGACCAGAGTTTTCCTTTAAGACTGCCTGCTGTATCTATTGTGAGAAAATGTTCTTACTGAGCTGCAGCTTCAACTTCTTGATTCCTGAAGGACCAAACCTCAGCTTTTATCTCATGGAACTGCGAGAGAGTCCCCAGGTTGAGCTGCATGGGCAGTGGAAACAAAAGGAAAGTCTATAACAGTGATCTTTTTTTCCGGTGTAGCTTGATCATTTTTAGTCCTTTTATCCATCAGTATCTTTTTAAACAAGGCAGCACTAAGCTCGGGTCTATAACATTGTCATAGGTTACTCTGTTAATGAGAGAGACACTCCTAAGAAGTCCAGATTCAGCCGGGCTCCCTAAGTCCAATAGGTACCGGGTTCACTGAATTTATGGTTAGTTTGAAATGTTTAATTGCTTAACTAAGGGTAAAATGGAGTTCAATAAAACATGTGAAAATGGTGTTATATTTTACTTTTAACATGTAACAGTAGTTGTTTGACTTTTTATTTTAACAAAGATGAAGGTAGAGGAGGACAAATTGTTCAAGTGAAAAGAAGCCTGTCCAAGTGAAAAGGTTATAATGAAAATGTATCGTTCGGTAAAGGTTTGTATTGTTGGAAATCAGTTTTAAGTTACATTTACTTATAAAGCAACATTTTCAATACATGTCTAAGCTAAATAATTATTTTTTCTACCAAGGCTTTTAACACCAAGTCACTCTGTGGCTTTTTATCTTTATTCATAATGTCCTCGTACTGAGCATGAAGCAACAACACAAAGGAAAGCATTCTTGGCAACAGCTGTTATACTACCAATAAACATGTTTGTTCCAAGTGTTGCGTTTCTATGGAAATAATCAGTAGATTTTAGAAGGACTTTCAGTCCATTAAAAATAGCTTTTGGTTGGAGAAACTATAAAGGTATGGAGATACTTCTTCAAAAACAAAGCGTGCATTCATTAAAGGCTATCACAATGCAGGGAGATATCAAGATTAGATCGTGCAGAAAGCTGAATTCCCACATCTTCACTCTAAGAGAATGACCTCTATCCTCTAAAATGATAAGCCAATCCCAACAGAGTAGCGTTTGTGTAAGTCTACCTCCAGAATACAGGATGTTCTACTGTCAGGGGTACGCTGGGGCCTGATTTTGATTATATGACAGACACTTATGAAACCATGGTTTTAATAAGAACATGGTATTAGCACTACAAAAAAAGCTTTTGTAAATGATTAAAACTACAATTGAGTTTGTATTTAATGATTAAATTAAAACTATTTTCAGTTCATTCAATTTTATTTAAAAAATAGCTTACAGTATCATACAAATCAAAGCAGATAAATACGGAAAAACTACCAAAGTTATATCATGAAATACGAGATAGTCCTGAAATTCATCGCTTTTTACCCCATTTTTTAGATTTCAAAAAAGCCAAATGTTAGACTGCAATCCTCAGAATTCAAAAGATTAATGTAGTTATATGAAATGATTTGTCTTCAAGCCACTCCTGGCACTGTTCTTAAGGTTCCCTCTCAACTTTCCTGCTTCTTCTCTTCGTCCACTTCCATCTCCTTCTTCTCATCGTGTGCCTCCTCATCTGTTTCTTCCTCCTCCTCCATACTCCTAACGCTTTATCCCCATTCCTCTGCATCAACTCTATGACCACAGCTGACACTTGCCTACTCATGACATTAACAGCAAAAGTGATTAACATTATAGATTTAAATGTTAGAACTCAAATACTATAGGAAATCATACGGAAAAAAAATTAGTCTAGTCAAAATAGGTATATGTTAATAGACAAACTTTGCCAAGTTGTTTGGCTAATAAAAAATGTTTGAATATCATAGTGTCGCTAATCAAACAAAAGTAGATCAAAATATCCCTTTGTTTAATCCAGCAGTTTCAGTATCAAGTCCATTTTTTAAAATGTTGTTTCACAAGATTAGTTTTTAAATGTCTTTGAACTGGAAAAAAATCCAAAAACTGTTTGCAAATGATAACTCTCCCTAGACGTAGATCTATTCCCGTTCCTACTAGCTACTCACTCTAATGCAGTAATCTATATTTACCTTCTTCCTCCTGGTTTGTGTCCCATTGAAACAGCTTCAGGGCTTCCCTTTGTCTTTCTTGTCTCCCTGAAGAACAAAGGCAGATAGTGTCTTCCTTCCCCTGTGTTACCTGCGTCACATATATAAAGAGATGTTGTAGTCGAAGTCACATCCCCAAAGGAACCGGCAGGTAGAAAGAAAGGTGAGAAAGAATCAAAGAAGAGTGTAATGATGTCAAGGTTAAAAGAAGTGGGTTATTACACGATCAGAGAACACACGTATTCATAAACACACCGCATTTCACTGATTGATGTAGAAAACCCCCTATAAATACCATATGGAGATCACAGTGTTATGAAGCGCTCCAATATAACACAGGAGCCTCAAAAAACACTTTAAACAGCTACATGTTCAAAAGACAAGCTTGGAAAATTGAGGGTGGAGATGATCAGTGGAGAATCTTCCTATTGTTCTTGTTTTTGAATACACAAGGAGCTAAAGGGAAACAAACAGAGAGGGTGAGCATTTTGGAGAGCAAGTAGAACATGTTGAATGTTTACACTGTAAGTAGAACAAGTAATTACTCACCAGTCTGTTTAACTAAGTGTTACAGCTCTGCTTTCTTCCTTTAAATGTCTAACGAGGACAACAGTAGCCGGCTCAGCTTTGCACTTTGATTAAAGTGAAGTGGGAGCTCACTGTAATCCCTGAATCCTTTTTAGTCTCGCTGGGACTTAGGTGAGAATGATTTCTCTCACCAGAGCTAGATTTGAGACTTGCTAAAGCTTTGTTTGGGATGAAATCTCAATGTTTACCCAGTTAGTTCTTACAAGCTTTGCAGCTTTGCCCAGTTAATTTATACTAATATATACATCTAGAGTACTTCTGTCATGCAGAACTGATGTACGGCTTTTTATTAACTTGCTGTTTTTCTGCAACTTGCAGCATTTTTTTTCCTTTGCATGTTTAGCGTCATTTATGTGTTTGATGTCTTTGTTTTTTGCAGTGATTTTTTATGTATTTGCAACACATTTGTAGTTCACTGCTCTCAGTTTTCTTTAATTGCAGCATTTCTTCCTGTGCACATGTTGTGTATGTTTCATTATATGTTTAGGAAGTTTTAGTGTTTGCTGGTCTGATTTTTGTTTTTACAATACTTAATGCATATCATGTGCTTTTATCTATTTGCAGTGTATTTTAGCTGCTGTTTTTTTTTTTTTTTTTTTACAACTTTTGGCTCACAAAATGTAATTGTACCTTTTAAGCAATTTACTGTTTATGCTAACCTTGGCAAAGGCAACTGCCATCAAAAGTTTTTAATAGAAGATTTAATTAGTGTTTTACATCAATATGGAGGATGGTTGTGCAGAAACAGCCTGTTGATCTCACGTACTTAAGGAAACTTTTTTCCCTAGGATATTCTTTTGGACATATACCAATCCTTTACTCCTTTTGGAGGGTCAAAATTGGAGAATCCCCCATGCAAATCATCAACTAACCTTTGGTAATCAACTTTTTTTTTCAGCTCCTTGCAGAAACATCTTGTTGATTACTCAAAGGTGCCACATGACAGCAAGGCTACAAGTCGTTTTGTAGGGTTCAGATGTGACCAAGCAACAAGGGGTGTTGTTGGCTCAGAAGAGTGATTTATGAAGCCTCATAGGGTAGACTAAATCATTTCTGTTTATAAAAGCCACAGGGGAGCAGCTGAGGGGACAGCTGATTGTCATCTTGAAATATTTGGCAGCAATAAATAGGCCTGACTCCTTGACAGTCTCTGAACTCCAACCATTTTGCTGGGTAATGAGAGTGCTGTGATTAATTAGGATGTGTACAACTAACAAACCGGGGATTTATTTCCCAACAGGTTTAACAGCACTAGCGCTTACACATGCTGTCATGTCTCCTGTTCAGACTCCGAACTCTGATGGGGCTCACTGAGCCTCTTCACAGAAACTGGTCAGCTTCTTCCAGAGGCCAGCACTGAAAAACATTCCATGGGGGTGATTTGATTCATTGAGTTGCTATTAAACATGGTTAAAATAAACTGTGAGATGCAAGTTGTTTCTCTCTTTGATAAAAAGGGACCTTAACCATTCAGCAAGAAGGTCAGCATCCATTCTCTTAGCACCACTGTGGACAATAAAAACAATAAAGTGTTTAATCAAATTAGAATACTTATTACAGATTTATTTGGACAAAACTCTCAGGAATCCAGTGTGTGTGGGCTGTGTTTTTTTTTTTTTGTGTTCTCTCCCTCTACCACCAGGTGGCGCCCTGTTCTCGTTGCTCCTCCCACACACCTGTGGCTGGTTATGTCATGTTGGGATTTAGGTACCTAACCCACATGCAGAACACACTCAGACACGGAGGAAAAGTTTAACAGTTTATTGAAAACACAATGATTAATAAAAACTGATTTGGGGTCTGGTCCAGGACTGGTCACGACAGGGTTCTCTGCAGAGAGGGACAGTTCAGTTAGCTGGGTTTCAGGTTTGGTTGTCTGAAGGATAATGCAGGTCTGTCTGGGTTGTATACTATTTTGTAAGCAAAATGTTACAGTGCATGATTATGCAGGATTGAGGACTCTGTTAAATAAAATATAAACGCTTGGTTTACTGTATATGGAGTAAGAAAACCAAAGCAAACCTGCAGGCTTACAGGGTTATTGAAGAAATATAACTAATAAAAAATAATAAATTATAACATAAAGTTAAGATCTTAAAGTGCCCAATGAAAGATTGTAAGTCAATCTGGTGAAGATATCGTACAGCTTGAACAGATGTCTAGCAGTGTTGCCAACTCAGCGACTTTGTCGCTATATTCAGCGACTTTTCAGACCCCTCCAGCGACTCTTTTTCAAAAAAGCGACTGCCGACAAATCTAGCGATTTTTCTGGTGTCTGCCGTGGGGCGCCTCCCCCCGTCCCAACCCGTTCCCCGGCTCCGCAGGAGTCCCTCTCAGCGCTACAGTCAGCGTCCAGATTGCAAATGAACCGCGCGCATGCGCCGGGATTAATGGCGCAGGTTGATCACTCTGGAGTCAGCTCCCTCAGTTGCTGAACCTGCCATAGAGAGCCTTGACCAACATGACCATGATCCACTCTTTCTGTGAGCAGGCAAGCACAGCCTATGTGTGTGTGTGCAGGGAATTCTTATTAGTTAAAAAAAAAAAAAACAATAATTACCATTTGCTCACATTGTCATTGATTCTTTATAGTCTTTTTTTTCCATTTAGATTGTTAATGTAATGTAAAAAAATGTTATGGTTCAAAATGTTCATGTTTTAGCATGATTTTTAAGGTCCTTAGTGGACCACAAGGGAAAAAAGAAAAAGTTAAATAAAAAAAAAGTTGAAAAAAAAAATATATATATATATTATGCAAATTAGGCAATGACGTCATTCAGCGACTTCTAGCGACTTATAGCACACCCAATAGCTACTTTCCTTACTGAGGAGTTGGCAACACTGATGTCTAGTGGCTGGCTAACACAATTGGTAAGTCTGCTCCCCGGGTGCTGTGCAATGTTAAATTTAATGGGTTGAAATGACAATAAACAACACTGGAATAAAAAAATTAAAAAAAAAACACTGGAAGATTATATGTTAAGTGAAAACACTTTAACATAGAAGATTTGGAGATAAACATATATGTAAAAAAATAAAAACAAAAAAAAAATGCTGCAAAATATACTGCAAAACTATCACAAACACTTAACAGCAGTTGCTGCTTTCAAGAGTGGCAAAAACAAGGCGGTTATTTTTCCACATGGTTCTAGGTTGGTTTGGATAATCTTTCTACCTCCTAGTACCTTAGGCAATCATCTAAAATCACATTTAGTATTTAGTCAGTTTGTCTTTGCTGGATATTAATATCACTTTAACTGAGACACATCAGGTTTTTTTTAAATTTAAGTTAACGCAGAAGACATTTAATAGTTTTTTTATTATTGTTCTGTATGTTTTTACATCAACAAATCTAGTGTGTCTCTTCTTTAAATAAGAACTTGTATAAGTAAAGGTTTAATAGTGATAATATTAAATATTGTTAACCCTGTAGTGAGGGAGTGTTTCAAGAGTAAATTAAAGTGTGACCCAGTGGACCTTTGGTTGAACAGAAAAGCCCAATGTCATGAGGGGCATTCCTTCTTAGAAAATTTGAGAATAAAATGGAACTGAAGACAGCTCTTAAAGATTGGATAAGGGATGAATGATTTAAGGTCTGATGATTAATCCGTTGGTGAAACACCTCAATGAAATATAAAAACTCTGAAGGTAACTTTGGCCCTCAAGAAAGTCTGATGTAAAGTAAGTTCTGTGACACCATTTTCAAAGGCAAATTCCTGCTCAGGCATGACATAAATCATACTGACAGGAGCAGAAAGTCCAAATTTCCCTTGAATTTTTCAACATTACACATACTTAGCCTTCAACTGTCCATGCTCCAAACAAGAAATGGTAAACCAACACCAAATCAACTCAAAAGTTTGATACTTAATCCTGTTGTTGATACGGATTTAAGAATTACTTTGCATATGAGCTTACAGGGTTGGCAGGGTTAAAGACTTTCATACTGTCACTTTAACGTTCAGCTTACTGGAAAACTTCTGCTGAATTTTAGAAGAGTTTGGGATTACGGCATTAAACTGCCAGTGTGTGTTCCTTTTGTGCATGTGTGCAACAGCTTCAAGAATTAGAGAAAGGGAGAAAAGTGCAAGCTGCTTTACTTTTCCTGATAAATATAGATAGCACTAAGGACACCAATATATTGCTTCACACAGTGAAAAACACAACCAGAATCAATTTCACAATTAGCCAGTTCACTGTTTTAATTAAAAAACAACAGTCGTCTTTGAAAGAAATCAATTCCATCTAATGAGGCTAAAATAAAAAAAGAAATCCCCTGTTAGTTCACCATCCCTCAGCGCTGACAATTCAAAGGCAAAGCAGGAAATGCTTCTGGGTTTTTCTTTGTATACTTACAGCATAAAATCTTAAATAAGTAGCCAAGTTTGTTGGGACTATTTGGATGATATTACCTCTTAGAGCTTAGAGAAAAAAAAATCCTTAACATCGACATGCAGCAGGTTGATGAAATGTTGAGCAGCTCAATAAGAAATCCCTATTTTCTTAGCAACATGCTATTTAAGAAACTGTATGGCCTTCCACATTTATTGAATTGTGAAAAAAATTAAAATATACGTTATGTGAAAAGAAAACTCGGCAGTATTTATAATTGTTTTTATAAATACAAACAACCATTCATGCACACACTCAGACCTAATGAGAATTTAGAGAAGCCAATTAACCTGACAGTCATGTTTTTAGACTGTGGGAGGAAGCCGGAGTACCCGGAGAGAACCGACTAATGAACAGAGACAACATGCAAACTCCATGCAGAAAGACCAGAAATCAAACCAGGAACCTTTTTGCTGCAAGGCAGCAGTGCTACTCACTGTTTCACTGTGCAGCCCTAATTCAATCCATTTGAATTCAATCTTGACAATAAGTCAACATACAAATATGCAGTGTTGGGCATGTTACTTTGAAAAAGTAATTTGTTATAGTTACTAGTTACTTCTCTCAAAAAGTAACTGAGTTACTAACTGAGTTACTCCACAATAAAAGTAACTAGTTACTAGTAAAAGTAACTATTGCGTTACTTTTGCGTTTCTCGCCCCGTAACCCTCACCACCCAGCCCCCACCTTCTCACCGTGTGTTTCCAAAGCCAGCTGAATAGAGCGGACGACAAAGACAAGAACCTGCAGAGAGTTTTGCATTTATTGCAACTCAACATAAATGACATCGGGGGGAACGCCATGTGAAGTTTTTTAACACGGCATTCAGATCTGGTGAGTATATGAAATTAATAACTGGGAATGTCTAATTCTGAAATCCTGTGTGCTTGGGTTGTTATAGATACTGTAATATCTATCTATCTAGATGTATACTCTGTGTGTGACATAAAATATGGATCTCCATCCCTGCCACAAAGGCCATCAAATAATGTTTATGATAAAAAATACAGTAGGTTGAGTATCCATCCATCCATCCATCCATCCAGATTTCTCCCTTTCTTCATATAGGCTATCATTTGATCGTTCACGCTCTCCATAGTTCTCCTGTGGCGTGAGCACAGGGCGACTGTGGCGCGCCTTTAGCGGTTTCCTGTGCTTGCGCGGTGACTCGTGCCGCCTGCGCTGTGCGGAGATGCAGAGGAAACCGTTATGTGGTGGGGAAACGCAGCTCGACATAACACCAGTATTTCCATGTGGAAAACGCTGTTTTGTCTGTTTCATCCTCACCATGATATTCTCATGGCCTCAGATAATGGACTTGTATCTGTGCTCGTCCTGTTGGATCTTAGTGCTGCATTTGATACAGTTGACCATAATATTCTTTTAGAAAGACTTGAATATTTTGTTGGAATTAAAGGAACAGCACTAGACTGGTTTAAATCTTATCTATCTGATCGAATTCAGTTTGTTTATGTTAATGATAGATCTTCAACACGCTCAAAGGTTACCTGTGGAGTACCACAGGGATCAGTGCTAGGACCAATTCTCTTTACTTTATGCATGCTCCCAATTGGTAGAGTTTTTAGACAGCATGGGATTAATTTCCACTGTTATGCTGATGATACCCAGCTATATCTGTCTATAAATCCAGATGAAGCTAACCCATTACATAGATTACAGGCATGTCTTGAAGACATAAAAACCTGGATGACTCTTAACTTTCTGCTTCTGAATGCAGAAAAAAACAGAAGTTATAGTCTTTGGACCAGAGTCTCTGAAAAAGAAGCTGATTAGCCAGTCACTTGTTTTTGGATGGGATTAAACTGATTTCAGATAATAAAGTAAAAAATCTTGGTGTTATTTTTGATCAGGACCTGTCATTTAAATCCCAGATCAAAGAGGTTTCTAGAATTTCCTTCTTTCATCTGAGGAACATTGCAAAAATTAGAAATCTCCTGTCCAGGGGTGATGCTGAGAAACTAGTCCATGCATTTGTTACTTCAAGGCTGGACTATTGTAATTCTTTACTATCAGGAAGTCCACAAACTGTAGTTAAAAGCCTTCAGCTGATCCAAAATGCTGCAGCCAGAGTTCTGATGAAAATTAAAAAGAGAGATCATATCTCTCCTATCCTGGCTTCTCTTCATTGGCTTCCTGTTAAATCAAGAATAGAATTTAAAATCCTCCTTCTCACATATAAAGCCTTAAATGGCCAAGCTCCATCTTATATCAGAGATCTGATTGTTCCTTATGTTCCTAACAGAGCACTTCGCTCTCAATCTGCAGGTTTACTAGTGGTTCCTAGAATTTCTAAAAGTAGAATGGGAGGCAGATCTTTTAGTTATCAGGCTCCTCTCCTGTGGAACCAACTACCAGTTTTAGTCCGTGAGGCAGACACTCTGTCTACTTTTAAGACTAGGCTTAAAACTTTCCTTTTTGATAAAGCTTATAGTTAGGGTGGCTCAGGTTATCCTGAGCTATCTCTATAGTTATGCTGCTATAGGCTTAGACTTCTGGAGGACATAGGGACCCCCATTTCATCATTCTGCTTCATTCTCTCTCTGTTCTCCTATTCTGCAGAATCTGTTAGTTCAATCTCTAACCTTCTGCTCTCTCTGCTTTTCCTCAGAGTAGCTTTGCCTCGTCTGTTCCTGTTTGGCTGTGACGTCATCCAGGAAAGAAACATCAGCTGTGCTGCTTCCATCAACACCCTTGTTTATAGATGCTGGAGATCGGCCTGTTTTCCAGTGTGGTCCTGTTTCTCTGGCCGTGGCTGGGTGGATGTACTCTCTTCATCCTTTGGCATGGTAGCTGCCTTGGAGCTCGTCTGCCTGGCTGCTTTTTGTATCTCTGCTTCTGTCTCCTTGAACCCCAGTCGGCCTCGGCAGATGGCCGCTCACACTGAGCCTGGTTCTGCTGGAGGTTTCTTCCTGTTAAAAGGGAGTTTTTCCTCTCCACTGTCGCTACAAGCATGCTTAGTGTGAGGGATTGTATTTGAGTCAATGAGTCAATGCAATCAACTGGTTTTCCTTAGATAGAAAACTTTGTATCAATTTGACTGTATGATCTGGTTGAACTGTAAAGTGCCTTGAGATGACATGTGTTGTGAATTTGGCGCTATATAAATAAACTGAACTGAATTGAAAACTCTCCATCTCTCTGTGTGTGATGTACGTTAACACCCGCCAGCAGAAACACCCACCTACCCAACTGACAGACGGAATCTCACTATACATCAGCCATCCTCCCCTCTCTCATGACAAGGCGCGCACCTCTGGATGACCTAAAAAATAATCTTTAATATCTCTTAAACAAAAGTAGCACAAACAATATTTTTTCTGCACAAATCTGCACTAACGTTGCACTAACCATTCAGTCTATTTGCAGAGTTTTTTGACGTGGGTGGGGTGTCAGCTTCACGCAGCTGCGCACGAGTCCTATCATGAAAAAAGGTTAATTGTGCGACCTGAGTAACGCGCAGTAACGGGGTGTCTGCAATGGTAACTGCGTTATAGTTACAGTCAAAGTAATTAGTTAGATTACTCGTTACTAAAAGGCCGTTAGTCCCATCACTGCAAATATGTGCAACATATGCAATAAAAAACTGTTACAATAACTAAAAATGTATACATTATAGTATCTTAGAAAGAATACGTATTTTCTGTATATGTTTAAATGATTGTTTTTAGGTTTGTGTGATATCATGAAAATTTAGTAGGTTTTATTGAAGGCTACCTAGTGAGAGTCACAGACAGTGTCAGCAAGAATAGACACGTTTTAGGTGTTATTCAGGGGTTATAGAGAACTGAAGAAAGCACATCGGGTTCTTTCTCTTCTGAACAAGCAGCGGGTGCCCAAAGCTTTTTTAGGCGGTGAGTCCTTTTACAGCAGTCCCATCTCAGCTTAGAGTAAACCCACATTTAGATTAGTTAATGAATCATGCATGCACAGAGCATAAAATGGTCTTTGTCCAAAATAAGTCACTTCTCTAAAATTAACCTCAGAATGAAATCTAGTTTTGATTATATAGACTAAAATGCAAAAAATTGTTCCAAAGTGGAGAGAAGGCCTCGAAACTTAACCAACCTTAAATTAAGATTTTGCCAAAAAATAAATAAATATAAAAAATGAAGTCTAGATGGCCACAAGCAAATAACTATACTCCAAAGTCATCTAATTGTTGTTAAAAGAATGCTTATCTCAATAAATAATATTATTTGTCTGTTTTTTGGCTGCCCTCATATTCAGGGTTCGCCATTTGGCAAAGTTTTTATACTGTCACTGCTGTCAAAGACTTAAACCTCTTTACTATGAGGGCATCTCAACTAACATGATATTCAGTCAATATATTGCAAGGCAAGGCAAATTTATTTGTATAGCACAATTCAGTACAAAGACAATGCAAAGTGCTTTACATGATTAAAATACAGGAAGATAAAACAGAATCAAAGCAAGTAGGAAAAAATAAAAATAAATAAGATAAAATAAAAAATGTAGAAACAAAAAAGAATATTAAAAACAGTTGGACTAAAGAAATTATGTTTTAGTTGAACTGTTTAACTAGAACAGTCGAAGGCAATCCTAAACAAATATGTTTTTAGTCTTAATTTAAAGGAACTCAGGCTTTCTGCACTTTTACAGTTTTCTGGAAGTTTGTTCCAGATAAGTGGAGCATAGGAACTAAATGCTGCTTCTCCATGTTTAGTTCTGGTTCTAGTTATGCAGAGCAGGCTGGAGCCAGAAGACCTGAGTGGTCTGGAGGGTTGATACACTGATAGCAAGTCTGTGATGTATTTAGGTGCTAAGCCATTCAGAGATTTATAGACTAACAGAAGTATTTTAAAGTCTATTCTCTGAGATACAGGGAGCCAGTGTAAGGACTTTAGTACTGGGGTGATGTGCTCTACTTTCTTAGTCTTAGTGAGGACACGGGCAGCAGCGTTCTGGATCAGCTGCAGCTGTCTGATCCACTTTTTTAGGCAGACCTGTGAAAACACTGTAGCAGTAATCAATTCGACTAAAAATAAACGCATGGATTAGTTTTTCCAGATCATGCTGAGACATTAGTCCTTTAATCCTGGAAATGTTCTTCAGGTGATAGAAAGCCGACCTTGTAATTGTCTTTAAATGCTTTTGGAGGTTCAAGTCTGAATCCAGCACTACACCTAGATATATCCGAGTTCTTTTTTATTGTGTCTCATTTTTAATCTGTGTTACATTTAGTTTTTGATGTATGTTTCCTCTGATAGAGCTTTGGTTCCAAGTTTTATGATCTGCCAGCTTTTGTAAACTCTGTGATGCTGTTTCTTTTTTGCCAAGTTTTTCGGAAATTCCTCCCAGAAAAACCTTTCTCCACCCATGTGCCTGCGTGTCTAGCATGTCAAACAACATCAAGCCTAAATCTCTTTTCCCCTTGCTCTCACGGGCCCGTTCGGCCATTTTGATGGGGATCTAATCTCAGCCGCTGCCTTACCTCGATGTGTGGTTTAGTGGGAGGGGGGTGCAGAACTTCAAACACTGTGTGTCTCTGACGTGGTGATAAACCCTGCGTGATGAAAGACTCCAGCCTTCAGAGAGATAGGAGGTGATGAGCTTAACTTGATGGATTTAGCAGCTCTGTCTCTCACTTTATGCGTTTTGTCAAACATTCCACAGACTTCATGTCTTACTTTGTATTCAAAGCTAATGAAAGGTAAAGACACTTCTCTTTGAGATGGAGGAAATGTGAGCATGTAGGTGTGTAAAGGGGGGAATTTCTAAAGATACATCCAAATGTATGAAAGATGCCATTTTGTAAAATAAAACAAAGTCTTGAAGAAATAAAATCTTCACTCTGCAGAGTGACTTGAAAATTTGACAAGCTGCTTTCACAGGCACTGCTATGCATAAAAATGTTTACTACCACCATCTACTGTTCATTTAGGGGAGCAGACTTTCAACCCCTTGCTTTATTCCTAAGCATTCATTCGAATAAAGATGATTAAAATATTGTGGTGCGTTCTTAATCACAGTATTTCAGATCAGACCCACATTAAAGCTTGCAGATATTTCAAAGTTATTCACCAAAGTCTGGGAGGGAAACACATTGTTCTGCTCTTCTTCAAACATTTATAAACATGCTTCTATGAAAATATATCTTCTATTTCTACTTAGTTTATAGCATTTTTTCTTTTCTTTTTTTTCTTTTGTTTAGCTAACGTTTGCATTATCATTCTGAGCAAAGAGTGCCTGAATTTCCTTTTTCTGTTGGTACTGAAACTAACTTGTGCACTAGATGGATGACATTCGCTATTAGAGTACTCAAGGTTTACCAGGAGCAGCCCTGAAGGTCTCTAGTATTCATGTTATCCACTGTCCTTCACAAACAAATATGTTTGGGATTTTAGGTGAATGCAGATAGATCCCGCAGACATAGGCCTCTGCAAAAGTTGTTATACTCCCTGAACTTTCTCATATTCTATCCATTAGGACTTTCGTAGTGGTGACAGGACAAAATGTTCAAAAAGTGTAAAGGGTGCAAATAATTTTGCAAGACATAATAAGTGCTTCCATTTCAACGATAAAAGCTTCACCCTTCCAAGAGTTTTAAAGGGGCCCTGTCACAGACTATGCTCACAAGAAACGAAAAGCAAATCCAAATGTTCATGTTAAATAAAACAATGTAAAGCAAGGAAAAATAAACATAAGTATTTTAAACTACTTTCATGGATGAGATCATCAACCACCGTACAAAAAAATCCCACATGCGATGTGGGATTTTTTTAAAAAAAATAAAAGAGTACCAGTTACTGTCTGGCGACCTGGCTTGAGGATGGCTGCACTCTTAAAGGTGCCTTGTCTGATTATCTCCTCACACGAGACAAAATGTGTTTTGACAGGTAGGGCAAAGACAAACCTCTTCTATGAGCCTCCTCCTGATTGGGTCGTGCAGACATGATCCCACAGGAAGTAATGTTAGAAAGACTTTGACTGATAGTTTCATCTTATAAGTGAAGATGATGAGGGGGTGGTCTGGTCCGAGTGCGGGGTGGGGGGCAAGGCCCGAAGCAGGAATGAGATGGGTGGTGTCCATCCCCCACCCTCCCACACCGCCCCCATCACTCGGGGCTCTGGAAGCGGCTACGGCAGCTAACAATGGACAATCTCCCTCACGGATCCCTCCCTCTCCTCTGGGATCGGACTGGACTTTGAACCAGGTCCATCTCTGTAGAGAGTCCAGTTGTCCACCCCACTGATGCCCAGTCCCATGCTGTGTTCTTTTGTTCAAAATAAAGCCTGTTGCAAATCGTCCTGGTCTGTCTGTCTGAATAGTGGGTCCAAGTTTCTGAGGCTATTACAGATACATGGGTTTAGTAGAATTCAAAACAATTGTTCTCCGTAAAAACTCTACTATTCCTCAGTAAGTAGTGCTATACTTCCGGTGTGATCATCGCTGAGTTCAAATTCAGGGGCTGCATCCTCTGAAGGCCAGATTTATCGGCCGATTATATCATAGCGCGGTGCCGTGGTCTATTTGGATTGGAAGATTCCTCGTTATGCGGCAGACAAATGCAGCCTTCTGTTTGTCTGTTTTGAAGGACAGGTTCGGTGTATCCGCCGTAGCCTGGGTATCCTGTGATTCATTGCGAGTCCACGCAAGCTGGCTGCTCCATGCTCAGAGGAAAAAGGTAAATTGCACCGAATAGTGGTGAATATTGTAAGTGCAGTTTAATATGACACAAGTACATAAAAAGTTTAAAATTGAATAGTTTTATGTCTGAAATTAATTAAAATAGTTGTTTTAAATCGCTATTGAGTCAGATATGTAGCTGGTAATGTTTGTTTAATTTAAAGGTTTTATCTGTCCCCGTGCAAAAGGGTTTGGCTGACATTTAAGCACAGATTCCAAAATATCTGCAGTGTGGGGAGTGTAAATATAATATTCGTGACAACGGTACTGCTGCTTTAGTTGCTTGAAAATGTTATTAGTACTAAGAACAGTAGTGAGTACATGTTTGAGCCCTTGCCTCGGAACGCTGCCAGTTTGGTTAGCTCTAGGCTTGCCGAAGACACAGACGTCCATCCCCGTGAGCACTGGGATGTAACTCAGTGGTAAAGTAAATTATTTTTATTTCAACCATCGCATATATTAGCTGCGACATATGAATTAAGATGCTATGACCAAAAACATTTGATTGACAGATGACCGTTGATATATGATTGGCCGAATTTAGGTGTTCAGGCTGACCTATAACTAACTGGCCTGCATAAAATAATGGAAAAAAACACATGATTTTTTTTTAAACAGAAATTTTCCAAATTTTGGGATAATATATAAGTCTGATAAAGAGTTTAAGTCAGAATGATTTGACATTTAAATATGATTTCCCTACAACTTTAATATTCTTCGGTAAGTAGTGCTATACTTCCAGTGTGATCATGTTTGAACAATCGAGGGCGTCAAACAGATATCCACGCATGGAATGGCATTGCACACACATGATGATATCCCTAGCGTGCTTAGGAGGGCTATTTTCTCCTCCTGAATCTGCAGTGTCTCACATGTGTCATTTTTTTTTTTGCACTGTTGTTGATGAACTCTTCTGCTTGTTCTCTTAGCTAAAGCTTGTAAAGGTTTTTTAAACTCCATTTCACCTTGTGGAGTCGTCCTTGCAGTCTGAGTTGAGCTGAATGCTGGTCGCTTTTGAGTATCCACAAAATCCATTTTGCATATGACACTTTTAATTGTTTGCTAGGTTGGACCTATCTTGGACCTATAACTTCCAACCCAAAGTAGATTGCAGGAAATAGGCTACAGGATAATAGAGCCATCAGCGCTGATGTACTGAGGTTTTTGTCTACTCATGAAATTAAGTTTTAGTCGTAATTTATATCTCATAGTTGAGGAGGAGAGCAACTACAGAGGCAGGTTGTAGGTTTAAAGGTTTATTGAAAAGATAGTGGTTACTGGAGAGAGGCTGGGGTCCGATTTAGGGGGGAGTTTCTCCAGTGGTCCGGGTGCTGGTCCAGTACTGTCTCCTTGGTTGATGGTTCGAGGGTGGACAGGCAGGTGAGCACAGGCAGGAGGGCTGAGCGGTGGATCAGTCCGAGATCCCTTTGGGTTCCTGGTTGCGTTCAGACAGGGATCCAAGGTCTGTGGTTCCAGGCTGGGTTTCAGGCTCGGAGTCCAAGGTTCTGCAAAGAAGGTGCAAGGGCAGAGTTAGGCTAAGGTTTCGAGTCGCAGGAACAAGATTAGGTTTTGTCTATACCAACGCAGAGGCGTTAACGAACTGACGCCCTCCTCCTGGTTCCAGCTCCTTAAGAAGGGTGGTAATCAGCTCAGATGTAGTGCACCTGCCCATCCATCCCTGCTGAGGAGAGAGAGAGAGAAAGCCTGGCCTATACCCAGGGCCCAGAGTATGACATTATAAGCCAATGGGGAACTATTTTTAAGTGTGAAAGCCCTTGTATACAATCAAAGTAAGCTAGAAATTCTTATTCTTATTATATGACTAGAGCCCTGAATAATAACCTCTTTTCATTTAGGATATAATGAAGGAACAATAAATGATCAGTTTGGCTATTTTGATAAGCAACAGCTCTTGTATAAAAACTCATGTGTTTAAATACACCTCATTAGGTACAGAATGGTATTAAGTGAGTCATGTTTTTTTAAGCCGGTAAATTGACTTCTAATATCAGCTGAGAATTAGGAACTTCTCTCATCATTTTAGTGAAAGAATTTCTTGCAATTATATAGTCTCACGTATTTCACCATACAGTACTTGATCAAACACTTGAAACAGCTCTACCTTGACACAAGTGGAAATATTTCCAAAGAGCTATCTTTGTCTTTGACTGCACGTCAGCACAGCTTTTAGAACTGTTGACATGAAGCAAAATCTCAGAGGTTTGAGTGCCAACATGTTTGTCTTGTTGAGTTTGTGTGAGCATTCATGGTCATTCATCCCTTTTGTCTTTCTGTTGCCACAGTGATGGACTGGCATCCTGGACTGCTGTACCTCATTGGAGAGGGGCACCAGGTGTTTTTCACCAGCTGACCAGCAGTGCACAGTATACAGTACATAGGAGTTTGGACAATGCACCATTTCTCTGTGCTCCATATTTAGCAGCAAAATGATATGATTGATTCAAACAAAGTTAAGGTCTGAATGTCTGTTGGTGTATATAAAAACTACATTTTAATCCAAGGCAAACTGAGACCTGGTCTCTGGGCCTGGTTTTATATCTCTTGTGTATGAATTATTCTATTACCCCAGTTAGATATATGGCTGAAAGCTGCACAGGAAAAATGCATTTGGCCAAAATGTTTTCATTGTCTGATCTTTGGACTCCAGTAGGGATTTAGCCTATTTTTTCTAAGCTGTCTCAGATGTATTAAAATTTAAGCAGTTGGCCAAAGACCTCTTTCTTAAGATTCCTGTGACAATAAACGTTCAAAAGAAGTTTCAGCTCAAATGATACTCTGAACAATTAATTTCAAATACCGAGACCCAAGGAGAAAGTATTTTGTTAAGTATTTTTTTGTTTTATTTAATGACTCAATTACTTTTAGTTAGTTCAAATTATACTCCTTAACATAAAATTTCTTACGTTTAAATAAATGCTTTTTTTTTTAAAAAAAACATTGTTTCATATTTTAAGCAATCATGAATACATTGATTTTAGTGAGTTTCTGCAGTCCGTAGGATCTCTTGTCATGGCCACTCATCTCTTGGGAGCCCTTTAACTCCGGCCTCATCAGAAGCCTGCAGAGGCCTCCTGTCAGTCAACCACACATCAGCCTCTGATTTGCTCAAAGACTGATTACACTCTATTCATGCCTCTGCGCTCATGGAGGACAGAACCGTATGTGGTGACATATTATACGTATCCATACTGCAGTAACATTATGTCTTATTAGAAGAGGGGGAAAAAAGAAAATCACTCACTGCATTCTAGTTCAGCGTAATCTCGGTTCAAATCAAAATCCAAAACGCACCTACAAAGTTAACAGCGACGAATTGGTGGGTGAAGCATTTTGTGACAATGCTATGAAATAGAATGTGCCCTTTAACAAGTTTCTTCTGCTTTTGTTTTTTTTTTTTCTCAAACTGAAATGTCATATTTAAATGTGAGAAAGCCTACAGATGGGACTACAGATGAAATGTAGCCCTTGTGGTTAAATCTGGCCTCATTTACATAACAGTTTAATGCACTCATGGTGATTAATATGCAATGTCCATATTGAATAAAGATGTTACACTTAATATTAAACAAATATAACCTGAGTAAGTGCAAACTTTCATTCTCCACATGTTAAGTTAATTTGTCAAAGTGAAAAAAGTCATGCAAAACAAACTGATTATTTGATTAATTTGGACTCTCATGGATTTTTTTTTGCAGAATTTTTTTCTCAGTGTTAAATCATAAATACAGACCATAACTCTGGAACCTCTGGGGTGCTTTAGAAGTTGTTCTAGATTCCTCTGTGACTTCTCAATCGAGCCGTCGACACCATCCATGGCTTAGTTTGTGGATGATTCCAAAAAGTTAAAGGATGATTCCAAAAAGTTAAAGTTAAAAAACAAACCACTGGACATTCCAGTGGTTTGTTTTTTAACTTTAACTTTTTGGAATGACTAAGACCTGGAGATTCTCCAACAGCATTTGTAAATGATGTTTCTCTCAGGGGCTCTCTATTCTTCCAAAGTCTTATAGGGATATATCCATATGTCTCCTTCCAGACTGATACATCTTGATTATTGTGTTTCTTATATGTGGTGCTTATAACTGATTTTTCATCTTACAGGTTTGGGTCATGACCGAAAGAACGAGATCGCGGATAAAAGCGGCCGAAATGGGTTTCCTCCGTAGGGTGGCTGGGCTCTCCCTTAGAGATAGGGTGAGAAGCTCGGACATCCGGGAGGGACTCGGAGTAGAGCCGCTGCTCCTCCACGTCGAGAGGAGCCAGTTGAGGTGGCTCGGGCATCTGGTTAGGATGCTTCCTGGAGGCCTCCCTGGTGAGGTGTTCTGGGAACGTCCCACCGGGGCCTCCCCCCCCCCGGTGGGACGTGCGGCTCTACTCTACTCCCAGCGCCAGCCGAGACCATATTTCTCGGTGGGCCTGGGAACGCCTTGGGGTTCCTCCTGAGGGGCTAGAAGAAGTCTGGGCCTCCCTTCTTAAGCTGCTATCCCCAGGACCCGACCCCGGATAAGCGGAGGAAGATGGATGGATGGATGGATGGATGGATGGATGGATGGATGGATGGATGGATGGATGGATGGATGGATGGAGGTTTGGTACTCAGACACCCTGAGTAGAGTTTTACTAAAATGTAATAAAAACAAAATCTGTTAATCTTAATGGATTTGGTATTTTGACAGCTTTATTAAAATAAAATAAGGATTTGAAGATTTTCAAAATTTCTAGAAGAAATATTTATTAGTTTTCACAGCACCGTATGTCTAACAGCTTCCTGGAACATTAGTTTTCAACAATCTGGAGATGTAGACAGTTTCAGCCGCCAGCTTGATGCTCAGTTGGTCAACAACTTGGAATCATAAAGAAACTCATTTGAATCATTTCCAAGAAAGTGGAGATTCAAAATGGAAAATGTGTTAAATGCCACTGCAATCCGTGTCAGTTTGATAACTTTCATCATCTGAAAAAGATTTAACAGAAGGATATTTTAATGATAAAATCCCTCCAGCCATCTGGTGGCGTAATGAAATGGCCAGTGCTGGCAGAAGATCTGGATGACCTCTCTGTATCCACCGGCGGCATATGCCGGGCTCGCGAGGCGAAGGCACAACCTTTCATGTGCCGACGACCACTCATAATCGTCAAACTCATCTGTTGTGTTCATAAATCCAGCACAGAGCTGGATTTTTGAGGATTTGCAAAACAGGACACACCATATGTTGCCATGCCGTTCACACAGTGACGTGAACAAAGTCGGGAACGTTAATTAAAACCTCAGCTCCCTGCTTAGATTTTTTTAACACCTGCAAATGTCAGCAAATACACCCTCTCTCATCCTTTCTTTATTCCAAGAGGTATTAAAGGTGGAAATAAAGCAGCAAGTCTAAGCAGCAGAGCGGCAGGGTCTTGGCAGGGCTAAGGCTTGCCGTACCCAAGCTGGCTCATTTGTTTGTATTCTGAGATAAATTCATTCATGCCACTTCATGCTGCTCATATAACTGTTAGGCTGAAAGACTTCTAACATATGTGAGCCTTTCAGTGGTAGATGCTTGCCTTTAAGTCCTAATGGGCAGATTAATAGTGTTAGAGGGTACTCGTCTGTGTATCATCAGCGCTAGCTTCATGAGGTCGTACGAGATGAGAGGTTGCCAGTGCAGAGATGCTATGGTGCCGAGCGAAAGGCGTTTTCAAGGATTACTGTCGGGGCGGAAAAGAGGCAATTAATCTCTGTCTTCAAAATGCGATACATTTAAGCTTCAAGGCCTTTAGGATCTTCTGAAAAGATGATAAGCTTCTGTTTACTAATTTTCCCCTTTAGATGTATTGACTCTTTGTGCAAATATGTGGCAGATATCAAAATCTGCACGTGTGTGTAGTTGTGGACGAGCTGAAAGCAGGTTCAGTGATTCTTTTTTTTTCCTATCGGAGGTGTGTGAGTGCAACAGTGTTTGTTTGATTTTATTTTGAACACTTTCAATTACAACCACCTCCCAAGCGGTTCAAGCATTCTGGCTGCTATCACTTAGAACAGGATGTTTGATCAGAACTAAGCCGTGCTGACATTCTTTTTTACATATGTCCTTGTCCTCCCTGTTTGTTCTGATGCCACAACCAGGACTGTTAAAAAAAAACAACAGCTGGGTTCTTTCTTTAAACCAGATGCTGTGTTTATGCTGTTGGAAGGATTTGGATAAAAGCTAAAGCTTTTGGCTAGAAATACAACAAACAAAGTATGTTTTGTGAGAGAAGAGACTGAAAGGAGCCTTCAGAGTTTAATAATTGGTGGGTTTTTTCCCAATTTTTAGCAATAATTCTGGGTCTCACATGAAAGGAGGTGCTTCAGACCCTTCCTTCGCCTTAAAGGAGCTACAGGTGGCCCAGTCCTCATGGACCAGGCCTTCCTTTCCCTATCGTAGAAAATGTGTTGCTAAACTAGCAGGCTCAGCACTTTCCTTTTATTTGGTTGATTGCATCATTTTGTTATGTTGCAGAGGAAGTCCTGTAATAAAACCAATAAGGTTTTGTAAACTGAGAGCTTAGGTTAGTAATTGTGAGAATTTTTTTATCATGTCAAAATGAAGACATGATAAGACATGCTGACAGCAGACATGTTGCTATAGGTTTAGACTTTTGGAGGACATAGGGACCCCCATTTCATCATTCTGCTTCATTCTCTCTCTGTCATGAAAGGCTTAAGAGGCTGAACCCACATGCAGAACACCACAGAAAGCTGAGTAAAAGTTTAACAGAGTTTATTGGAAAACACACAGAGTAATTATGAACTGGTTCTGGTACAGGTCCGTGACTGGAATCACTGACATCTACAGAGATGGATAGTTTGATTAGCCAGGCAGCGAGATGGCTTTTCGAGTGTGTGAATTCAGAATGTACCTAGATGAGGTTCTGGCAGATCCTTTGAGAGAGGGGAAACCGGTTGGGTCCAGAGACTGTAGATTCAGCAGGGAGCTCAGCGGCAGCAGCGTCTAGCTTCTGACTCGTGAGTTTCAGACCTTGACTAGGTTTCCTAGCTCTTCCTTGAGAGCTGTTGGAGGAATCCAGACTGATGTCTCCGGGTTTGACTTCCTTGGGCAGGCAGGCAGGTTTCCAGACAAGCTCATCCAGAACTTCAGACTTTGATCAGGTTTCCTATAAGGCAGAAAAGACAGAGGCAGGTTAGAATCTAGTTTCTCTCTAGAGTCTACTAGGATTCTATAAATTAACAGAGGCTCAGGTTTTGCTAACCAAACTTGGTCAACACTGCGGCGTTGAAGGAAGGTCTGGCTGCTGCTTATATAGGATGGTCTCCTGATGGGCTGATGAGCTTCAGGTGTGCTGGAGGGCTCCAGCCCAGAAGACCCACAGCGCACTCTGCTGTAGAAAGGTGGTACATCTCCAGATCCCAACAGTAACCCCAGTCCCTAACAGAAAACATAAAACAGAAGAGGATCATCGGCGCCCTCTGGTGGGCAAAGCCTCAGGATCCCAACACTCTCTATTCTCCTATTCTGCAGAATCTGTTAATTCAATCTCTAACGTTCTGCTCTCTCTGCTTTCTCTCAGAGTAGCTTTGCCTCGTCTGTTCCTGTTTGGCTGTGACACCATCATGGAGAGAAATACAGCCGTGCTGCTGCCATCAAAACCTTTGTTTATAGATGTTGGAGATTGGCCTGTTTTTCAGTGTAGTCCTGTTTCTCTGACTGTGACTGGCTGGATGTGCTCTCTTCATCCTCTGACATGGGAGCTGGCTCTGAGATCGTCTGGCTGGCTGTGTGTTTCCTGGATGGGGCCGCCTTTTACAGCTGCTTTTTGTGTCTCTGCTTCTGTCTCCTTGAACCCCAGTCGGCCTCGGCAGATGGCCGCTCACACTGAGCCTGGTTCTGCTGGAGGTTTCTTCCTGTTAAAAGGGAGTTTTTCCTCTCCACTGTCGCTACAACCATGCTTAGTTTGAGGGATTGTATTTGAGTCAATGAGTCAATGCAATCAACTGGTTTTCCTTAGATAGAAAACTTTGTATCAATTTGACTGTATGATCTGGTTGAACTGTAAAGTGCCCTGAGATGACATGTGTTGTGAATTTGGCGCTATATAGATAAACTGAATTGAATTGAATTGAAGATGCTTGTGAAGAAAATGCACCACGAAATAGCTTTAAATGTCTGCCTCTATAACTCCTTTGACAGTTGCTCTACACTACCTCACAGTCTACAGTAAATTCATGGCAAGAAAAACTACATTTAGTTCCACAGGAGAGTTTCAGAGCCCTGTTTTTGAATTTCAAAGGATTTCAGTTTGTTCTTAAAATCTGCTGTAAGCAAGCTTGAGGGAGCTTCCCTTGCCACTGTACCTGCTAGACACCAATGAGCAAAGGCAAATCCAAATGTAGCTGTGCATCAGTTCCCCTCTGGCTGCAGATTTCAGCCTGATCAGACCTGGCACAACAAGCTTCTTTACCTTCAGGAGCTTCGCAGCGCCTTCCTCCATCTGTCTGTGCAGATATATCTCGCTGTCGGAGAATACAAACTTAACCAGGAAGGGGCAGGACAATCTCAAGGTTGAGCTTGACACAAAATCATATTTTGCTTCACTTAGAATAAAAACAGAATGAACTGTCAAACAAACTAAAAAAAGAAACACCTTTATTTTCATTAGGGAGATATTTTATCAATGGAACTTCTTAAAATTGAAATGAGGATATGATCATTTTTGATGATTATGAAAAACACCACCTGAGTTTTAATTGGAGAGGTTTAAAGGGTTACTTCCAGGCTCGTGTGTTTTATTTCACACCTTTTGATGAATCTCTTGTCTATTTTAAATTATATATTTGATTGACCTTTCAATTCAGTTGGTATTTTGCAGTCTTTTTTACCCAGTAATGCGTACTTTAAATTTAAGATATTTATAATGTCCATTTCCAATCGATTTTCTCTTTAATGATTAAATATGTCACAGTGTTGAAGCTGGATACAATCTGTCATTTAAACTCGAATGTTCAAGCAGCAGAATCAAACAAATAAATGAACATCTGCTATCCCTCAATCCCAAACAAATGAACTCAAAGCTGCCTAAGCCTGGCAGTGACAAGTAAACCTCTCAGTATTTTGCAGTATACCACACATATCAAATCTGCTGTGATTTAAATCCCCTGTTATTTAGGAATTTTTTGTTGTTTTTTGTTTAGTTTTTTCACTCGGAACAATCAAGAACCCGTTTTGTTAATCTGAGGATGAACATATTTGCTGTAGGAACAGTGAAGGAAAAGAATAAGTAACTAAGTAGACTCCAGTTGAGAAAATAGTGTGACAGGGCAGGAAAAGTTTATCATGTAGTAGCAATTGTCAAGGCTCAGAACGGAGGACCCAGTATGCCAGACAGACAGACAGATATTTCAAAAAATCTTTTATTTAGAAACGGATCTGCAGAACAACGAGGATGTCTAATGCAGGAACCTCTGCAGGGAGAGAACACAGGTTAATAACCACATCTATATGGCGGAGGATGATAATGAACGGTGAGTCACTAACCTGGTCTCATAATTCAGTCCAAGCCCAGAGAATGAGGTTGGTTCCAGCTGCCAACGTAGAGCAGCGGACGCAGTACAGAGAGCTCCAGAAGCTCAAGTCCCAGAGGTTGGAGCAAAGGCAGGAGATAAGAGCCGAGCAGATGAAGGAAAGCAAGATAATCCAGAAGGTGTCAAGGACGTGCTCAGGGTTCAGAGCCAGGAGATCAGAGATCCGAAGGGGTGCCAAAGGAAAATCCAGGACGGTGTCAGGAAGCAATTCCAGGTTCGGTAAAGAGGCAGAATCCAGCAGGAGTCTGAAGACAGGTCAGGCAAACAGATCAGAACGGTAACAAGCAGGCTCAGAAGGTCCACAGGCAGAACAGATCAGGATCACGCATCAGAAACAATAATACTTCCTAATAGACTCTCACCAAGGCCTCGAATAAGAATGAATAATTTAAAATTAACACTAAGGTACTTATCAATTCCTTAGTCATTGGAAAAATAAAACTTGACTATGAAATCTCAGCAAATGTACCTGTTTCTGCTGCAAAATGGCGACACTCTACATTTGAGTTCTACAATCTACATCCTAATACATACACACATACATACACTAATGAGATTGGAATAATAAAAATATTTCTCATTATTGGACTCAAAGTTCGAGGTATTTTGCAGAATCACATCAGCTTTGAGGCAGAGGTGGGGGGGAATAAATATCATTGTTAACAACCCCCCACACACTAATCTGTATTTATCGTTGAATTACATTTTTATTGCGTCCAATTTTTTGTTTAATTTAAATAAAGGGGAAAATATGCTTTCTATGGACTAAAGAAACAATGCATCTGTGACTTAGTAAATCCCATCAGCTGTTTGAAAAAAGTATTTAATCTTGTTGTTATACCTCAACCTAATTGCCTGTATGGAATCTGTTAACAACATTTACAGAACATTGATAACACTCGGATGTTTGATAGATGTTTTTAAAATGGTTAAAAACATAAAAATAGAAAACGTCTGTGATTAGATCTCATTACATTACTAATTTAAAGCTTAAATGATGATACTACTGGATTGTGAAATTGTGTCCCTTGCAGAAAAATGAGCTCTATGTTTAACAATCTGAACAAACACCAACAATCTGTTTTTATAATCAATTTAGCTTGAATAAGGTTTTCAGAATACAGCTCTGTGCTGAAGGCTCTGTTGCAAAACACAGATCAAATTTACTTTTATTCTATTCATTTTCTCCTTCGCTTTCTCCTTTCCTGTCTTTCACTGATAAGCTCTCCTCACCGCCGAGCACAATGGCTCCATTGTACCAAACCACAGAGCTGATAATGTTATGTGACATTAAGGGCAATGATGTTAGCTCCTATTCAGAGAGACATTTTGATTGGAATGTAGACTCACAAAAAGAGCCATAATATTCAATGCTTTCTGAAATTAAGGATTCCAATATTAAACCAAATTATTTCAGACTATTTTATTATCTGGTATGTCAGAAGATGTTTGGTTTCGAGATAAGGAACACTAAAGACTACATTATAAAGCAATTTAAAGTTGTGAAAAAAGAATTTAATGATGATCTCCTTCATTGTCCTTTGTACCTGCATATTGATTTGTTTAACCAGGTCTAAGAGGAAAAGCTCTTTAGTCTCTTTTGCAAGCGACATTTGGCAAAGACTGCAACAAAGACGAATTAAAAAGAGGATAAAACAACTAATAGTATTGAATGCATATATATATATATATATATATGGAAATCCCCTAATATCTATAAATGTATATATAGACACAAAGCTTAGAGTCTATATAAAAATGTCCAACCTGCAAGCGAGATCTGGCAAAGACTGCAACAAAGACCAATTAAAAAGAGGATACAACAACTACTAGTAGTAAATCCATATATATATATGGAAATTCCCTACTGTCTATGTGTGTGTATATATACAGACACACAGCTTAGAAATGTGTATATAGGAATGTCAAACCTCAGTCCTACAGAGCAGGACTCCTGCTTCAGGCAGCTGAATCTATGCTTACATTACCTCTCTCATGTGTTCAAATTCCGTAAAAGCAAGAAAATATAAAATTTATTTTGTTCAGACAAGAACTGGGGAAACATCAATAACATGCAGGACTAAAAACTCTTTAGAACTCGACTTGAACAAAATCCAATTCCATTTTTTTAAGACTTCCTTAGCTCTGGGGGCCATTATGTGTAAGTTTGTTGAAGGGAATTGCAAAATGTTACATTGAGAAAATTTAACAAGCTGCTCTTCGTTCTTATGACAATTGCATTCAATAAAAGTAATATAAGATTAAAACAGATGAATTTCGGAATTAATCAATAACAGTCTCTCTTTTTTCTCTCTCTCTCTGTTTTTACTTACGATCAGGACTTTACCCCTATCTTAATATGGTCAAATTCTTTATCATACTGTTAATTTCCCTAAATATGGTTTGGAGGGTTTTTTCCTGCTCGCTCTAAGCTGGAGATTCTTAAATAACATCAGCATACTTTGCAGTATTAGGTCAAAAACAGTCAATTACATTGTCATCAGCATAGACAGGTAATATAGACATAATTTTTTCTATGTAAAGAACACAACAGTGGGCTAAGAAATAAACCTATAGGAAATCCCCCTAAATGTTTCTCTGGATCCTACCACTAAGATGAAATTCTAAAGAAAAATCCATACAAAAAAAAACTCTCCTTGTGTTAAGAAAGGATTGAAAACTTTCCTTCTTAGAAATGCTTACAATCGCTGATTTTTAGATTTTTTTAATAGGCTACGTATGCCTTCGAATGTATTGATTTTAATGTTGTCTTTTACTCTGTTTTTAATGTTATGGTATTTTAACCTTTGTTTTAATTTTCCCTTTTTTGAACTGTAGCACTTTGAGATTTGAATTCAAATGTAAAGTGCGTTACAAATAAAATTCATTATTATATTATTATTATTAAAGAACTTTTGTTTCAACACATGTGACCATCACAAATTCTACTGCTTAAAAGGTGATGTGAAAAGGCAAATTGAATGAGAAATTAATAATAAATCGTCTTTCACTTGGGATTTAAATAGTTTTACCAGAACATCACTGCTCATACAGTTTTTGATCATATACCGTAAATTTGTCCTTGCTAAATTTTGCAACATGTTTTACGTGTTTTATTTTAAAATCCACAGTGGAATCTGTCTTAAGCCATGGCAACTGCATACATTTTTTTTTTGCCATTTCTCTCCTCTTAAAGTAAGAGCTCAATTGTTTTTTTGCTCCCTTTTTATGCATAATAATATTCATATTCCCCTGAATGCTGACCCAAGAAAAAAGAGGCTATTTCATAGCTGTCAGAGCAACGTCTTTATCTTCTCTCTCCAAATGTTGGGGTCAGCCAAGACTTGACGCTCGGCAGACAATTCTCCTAAAGAACTAATGTGATTAATGGGTGTCACTTAAGAGGGGTGGGGTGAGGTTGAAAATGGGGGGGAAAAGAAAAAGTCATTGAAAGAAGATCATTGCTGAAGAAAAGGTGCATTGGTGGCAGTTCCTCTGCACAAATTAAGAATTTAGCCACCCTGGCTGTAGCTGGGTGTTATAAAATGAAAGTCACATTCAAAGTTGAAACGCAGTTGGGGAATTTAACCTTCAATAAGAGCAATAGGTAGCAATTAAGGTTCTTTGTGTTCATAATTATACTGTACACAATATATTAGGAAAAAACTCAAGTAACCTTACTAAAGTACATTCATCAGGGCAAGTCCACTTTAGAAATATTGTCCTTAATTTCCTGGTGTCATTCCCTCTGGTAAAAAATGAAAACTTTTTGACATTTTTGTAAAATTACATTTTAGGTGCATTTAATTGAGAATTTATATAACAACCAACACAAAGACGTGCATAACCAGAAGGTGGAAACGTAAGGGGAGATGGTTATTTTGTTTGTAAAAGACTAAATCAGGAAATTCCAAATGAAATATTTTTTTATCTTTATATAAATTCAACTGTCATATAAAGAATTGTTAGCGTAGTTTAGAGAAGAAAATTAAGAAACCCAGTAGACAGCTCAGGGACATGATTGTAGAGTAGTTTAAAATGAGGTTGTCATGGTCTTGGTTCTGTTGTTTTTTTTACTTTGGTCCTTGTTTTCTAGGTTTAATTCCAGTTTTGTTGTAATTTCTAGATTTATATTAGTTCTCATGTTTTTCTGTTGTCCTCTATTGCCCTCTTGTGTGTGTGTTCCTTTCCCCTAGGCTCCCTCGTTGTCTCCTCTCACACCTGCTCCTTGTCTGCTCGTTAGCCCTCCCTTTGTCTCTGTCAGCTATATATGCTCTCCCTCTGCTCTCACTCTTTGTTGGTTCCTTGTCTTTGCTGTCTTCCCATGCTGTGGTCTATGTTCCTCGGCTCTCCCTGGCTCCTCGTGTTTGGTTTTCCCCAGATGTCTCCTTAGTTCTGGTTTGCTTTTCATTTTTAGTTGGATTTTTGGATTCCTGCCTTTGTTTACTGTTTTTGCCTCAGCCTCTCTGCCTCTTCACTTGGGTCTTCCAAACCACAACTAAACCCTGACAGAGGTTATGTTCTGTTGGCGCAGTCACATCTACTTCGTTGCTACGCTCCCTACACTGGCTCCCAGTGCATGCCAGGGTTAATTTTAAACCCTTAAAGCTATAGTGGAGGATTTTCTTTTTCCAGGTGGATCATCAAAATAAGTGGCCCTCCTAATTGTCAATCATTGTGGTGATATGTTTACGTAAGGCCATACTAACTCCTCGTCCCCCTTTTCGCTTACTGGTGGTGAGTCTGACATAGTGGAAAAATTGCAAATCTTCTTTTGGAAAGTTAGCTTGTATGAGTGATGCAAACATTTTTTAACAGAGCATGCATGCAAGAGGATACATAAGCCCATTTCTCCTCCTGCATGCTCTTGCACACATTTAATAGACGTTCCCTCTCCGGTGCAGATACAGGGTTGTGCATGTGCATTTTTGTTAAAGTGGAGAGGGCGGGTCTTTTCAAAAATTTGCGAAAATCCTCAACTATACCTTTAATGTTTGTTTTAATGGTAAAGCATTGCAGTCTGCAGAACAACAACCTGCTGGATTATGTTGAAACTGTTTTTATTGCTCTTATAGAAAGCACTTTGGTTCAGCAGGTCTAGTTGTAAAGCACCATATAAATAAAGGTTGATTGATTGATTGATCATAAACGATCTTTGAACATTTTACAGAGCACATAGGCCAACAAGGAATATGACATCACTTTTTGGAAGTTTTTGGAAGTAGCCAGTTTAATTGAGTCAGTTTAATTGAGTCTAGTGAAAAACAAAGTATACATGTATTTGAAAGCACAGTCTAAGTTGTGTAATGCTGTGTGCCTAGTGTTCTTACAAAGAGCTTGCAAATCTTGAATCAGTGGATTTTATACAGGATTCTGTTGATCCTTCCAAATAAAACAAGTCATGACTATATATTTTAGCAGGACAATGATCCAGACACAATATCCACCTGTTAAGTACATCTCTGTCCTGATACTCAAATCCTAGAGCAACCATGTGTGGTTGACTCAATTTTAAGAAGTTTATATACTTAATTGTGCCTTTTATTTTATCTGAGGTACTTGTTTGGCTCTGTTCCTTAAAAAAATAAAATAAAAAAGGATATTTAGGATATTTTAAAACCACATGTACAGAGCTGAATTCCCCTCCTGCAGAACCTACCTGTGTCTTTCAAAAGAATGCTATTTATTACATTCCAGCTAAAACGGTTAATTAAGTCAGATATTGGTGGAAATTGGCAGCATCAAACAATCCTGCTTATTGTAAATCTGTAGTAACTCTTAACATAAAAGAGGAAGCAGCAGTTCTGGCACATCATGGGCTGGTGTGCACATGCAAAACACGCTGGGCCGGTAAACCCAGACTCACTGCAGCAGAGGGTCGCTGCTTGCTACGGATTAGAGGCTGAGGAGCAAACCGGCTGTGGAGGAAAGATGAAGGGAGCATATGAGTCTCCCAGTCACATGCCTTGTGTGCAGCCTACGCACCTGATAAGGCCAGAGTCACCTAATCCGTCCCACCACCACCCAACCACTTAAAAAAAAAAACTTATACTCAGCACTTAACTAGAGACTGATGAGGGCAGCCTCTGAAGCCTTCATCACTACATTACCTGGCTGGGAGGGTCGATAAGCAGACCCACTTTCCCCAAGTACAGTATTTCCATCAAGGAATGTCAACTTTATTCTAGGATTGACAGATTTTCTATCATAATTAATTTTTAGTTAGTATTTCCCTCTTTCATTCTTTGGTATAACTTAAAAAGGAGGATATGCTGGGAGAAAAAACTGCCATATTGTGAGGGCAACACAATGTGATGGTAAATAAAATGATAAAATACGTCTCTAAAGTATCTTTACTTCTTGAACTTTTTCACATCTTATCACATTATAACTGCAAACAGATTTTTTATTAGAGTGTTAAATGAAAGTTTCACTTCAATATGAAAATAAAACAAAACTTTTTTTAATCCCAAGAGAAAATCTAAAGAAAGGCTTTGCTCTAAAACCTTCGACTAAAGTATATATGTTAACATATCATCAGGAACAGTCTGGAACAACAGTTTAAAGAAGTTTTTTTGTATAAATCTGCAGAATCACACCCAGCACATCATTACACCATACTCATATTGTTTGTAAATTATGAGAGATCACTGGCTTCATTAAGATATTACACAGCATTCTGAGAACAAGGAGAATCCGATGCATACTGTTAGAATAAAATAAAATAAAACATAAAATAAAGAGAGAGATAAAAACAAATTGTACCCTAATCATGGAATATAATACAAATTAGCTCAATTAGATATAGTGTAGAGGATCTACATATACAGTAGTTGCTCTACACTGCATGTGTCAATGAGTCAATGCAATCAACTGGTTTTCCTTAGATAGAAAACTTTGTATCAATTTGACTGTATGATCTGGTTGAACTGTAAAGTGCCTTGAGATGACATGTGTTGTGAATTTGGCGCTATATAAATAAACTGAATTGAATTGAATTGAATTGAATGTGGCTGCAGCTACATAGTTTTATTAAATGCAATGTTTTTCAAGTCAATGAATGAGCTCTTGCTAAACACTTAAAATACCAAATTGATGTTGATTGATTTTGTGCAAAATCACAGTAGCACGAGAGTCCATGCAATGCACAGTTTAACTTAATGAACATGACTGTTGGTTAAATTGCTTCTCTAGATTGTCCTTAGATCTGAGTGTTTGTGTGTGTGTGCATGGTTATATGTTTCTGTCCATCTCTGTCTTTCCCTGCGACAGACTGGCAACCAGTGCAGGGTGTTCCCCACCTCGCCCCCAGAGATAGTCACCAGCCCCACCATGACTCTGACGGAATAAGTGGGAGAAGATAGATGGATGGATGGAAGTTATATGTCCCTTCAATGTTCACCTCCAGTCGTAAAGTATCCTCTGACATAAATTCCCCAGCGAAATCATACATTTCTTTTTTGAGAAAAATCCTCAGATTACAACAGGAAGTGCTTGGTCAGACCAACCCAGCTGTAAGCTACCCTATCAGTTTTACAGGTCTGTTTCAGGCAGCGCCCATCCTCCAAACTCCAGAACAGTAGTGCAAACCAGAGTCCTGTACGGGTCTTAATTTTCAAAACTGTATCCGCCCGTCCCAGAAGAGCTCAAAACCTAGACCTGACCCATTACTCACAATTATCCCCATTTAAAAGCAAAGTGTAAACACAGCTGTTTATAATAACAGGCAGTAAAGATCATAGCCACGCGCTCAAATCCAATGTGCGCTCGCAAGCACAAACACTGTTTGAATGTTTAAATCTGCATTGTGAGGCAACCATAACTTGTACTGTATTAGATGTACTTTAGAAAAATGCACTGAATTAAAAGCCTTTAAAAACAATGTAACATAGATTAATTAACCAGTAAGTTTAAAATTACATGTTTTTTTTTTTTGATTTTTTTAAATAATAATAAGGTCACTATCTTTAGTGGGTCTGTCTGAGTAGTGAAACCTCAGGGATGAAAATTAGTTGTACTCCGGTCCTGGTCAGTAATCTTTTCCATCCAGTGGGTTTATATAGCAATTTTTATTAGCAATTTGAGAATAAACAATTAAAAGATAGATGGAAAAAAACATATGTAGTAAAAAGACAAAAAAGACAAAAAACTGAAAAATATTGCAGTTATTATTTAAGTGCTATTAGCTAAATATTTAGATTATATTTGGTGGAGTTTAAACGTCTTTTTAGTGTAGATGATTTTAATTAAGAATTAGGATTGATTTATGTTATTTGATTATATAATATAGTAAACAATCATAATTCCTCAAGATTGCATTAAGTATGTACTGGCAACAAACATTCATTAAAATCTGTAATTTTGAAAAACTTTGTTTTTCTTTTAAAAATACAAAGAAAGCCAACCCTTGTTTCAAGCAGAACCACCAACCTGCTGGCCAGATTTCTACAGCAAGCTGTTAAAAACCTGAAGTGCTGATGGGATTTTGGAATATTATTTGTCTTAGGCTGGCCATATGTTGATTTAATTCATCTTTTTTACTGTCCAGTCTACTTTCACACTGATAAACATCATATTATATATATTTTTTTAAGATTTTAAAAGGACTTTTGTAATAGTTTTGGTTATGTTTAAGTCTCCTTTTTGCGTTTTCATTGGTTTGATTTCCATTGTGCGTTATTCTAGTTCCATTTGGTTGTATTTGAGTTCTCATGCATTTCTTGTTTACCCTCTGTTGCCCCGCTGTGTCAGTCTCCTCCCCCCAGCTTCTTTTTAGGTGCTTCCATCCACACCTGTTACTCAACTGCTGATTAGCACAGCCGTTGTTCAGTCTCCCATTTATACTCCTCTTTAGTAACTGAAGAGGAGGACTTTGCTTTTGTTTGCCTTTGGATCAACATTAGATCTTTAAGAAACCCTCCTCAGCTTCTTTCTCTGCATTTGTGTTCACTCCTCTTTAAACCTCAACTCAACCTGACAATTTTATTGCACCAGCAGGGTGGCAAAAGGAAGAATCCATATTCACACAAAGATAAAACACAGCAATAAAAAAATAAAGGAATAAATCATTCTACAGTAATGTAAATTAACACAAGAAAAGAAAAAGCTGTACAGTTCATAGAAATAGAGTGTGCATCTAGAGTTGCCACCTTTGATAATTGAAAATAACAATGAACAGACACTAATGGCCTGATTGATCACCATTAACTAAAGTTATTGCATAGCACTTTACACCTAAAGGTTGTCAATTTGTTTGAAGCGTTTAGTTAAGAACTGCTTAAATATTATATATTGTCTGCACTAAAGGCTGTTAAAACTGTACTGAGTGAGCTAAAAAACAAAAAAAACAAAAAAACAACAGCAAGCCAATCTTCATTCTCCATATCAAACCATTTTAATTCCCCATTCTTTGATCACTGAATACTTTAAAAAAAATACACAGAAAAAGGCTAAAAACTCCTTTTAAACTAGAAATAATAATTAAAAAAAAGTTTTAATTTGGCTATATTTTTTTTTACTCATAGACAAGTTTATTTTTATAGCACAATTCAGTACATGGATAATTCAAAGCGCTTTACATGAAATAGATAATAATAAAAAAGACAAAACAACTGGACCACAACATTTAAAACTAATAATACCCCTGTTTGCATTTTAATTTTTAACAGTAAAAGACAATTCAAAACAAATGCATTTCTAACTTTGACCTAAAAAAATTCAGGCTTTAAAAACAGTCTTCTGGGGTTTGTTCCAGATGATATTGAGGACCAGCTCTACGATATTTAAAAATAGATACAGAAATAAATAAATAAATAAATAAATGCTCAATAAAGAAGTAACCATACAATTATTTTCCACCAAAAATACATTAAACTAATAAATGTGGGTAGAAATGAAATTATACAGTGAGACATAGATTATATCTCTTAGATTCTTTCTTTATTCACCTTTGTAATAATGACCTTATTTATTTATGTGCATGTTATAATAATTTTGTCTGTTTTATTCTTCCTTAGTATTTTTTTACCCTATTTATTTCTTCAGTGCTATTTATTTCTGCCTGTGTTTTTTACATTTCTGCATGCATTCCTACCTCATTATACAAAAGAATAGGGGCTGTGGTTTAGAGGGTCAACTTCTGCCAATTGGTTGGTTAGCATTTTACTGCATCGGTCGAGTCGTGAGACCATCCTGATCTCGCGAGCTTTCAAGGTTTCACTCACAGATCAGTCTGGCTACTTTCCGTTAAAGAAAATTTGGAGCCGTTCACCAAACGGACGTCCAATCAGTGTTGGCTTTGAGGCGGCTTGAGGTGTGACGCAACGAGAATCACAACAGTTCAGTCTAAAGAACATGGTGGCTTCAGCCGATGAAACTAGCGTTAGCGTGGCTATCGAGCAAGTTTTATTGGAATTACAGAGTATTTCTTCACTGAAAGAAGAGCAAAACACTGCTCTGGAGGCTTTTCTCAGAGGAAAAGATGTTTTTGCTCTTCTCCCGACTGGTTTCGGCAAGAGTAGCCTGGCTTGTGGTTGTGTTTTCGTCGTCGCTCTGTTAGTACGTCATATGCTTCGTTGATCTGGTTGATTTATTTGGCCCGTCTATCACCAACATAGGCCAATCAGCTAACCAGTATTTTCACGCCTTCCCAAAATTACTTCAACGGAAGGTTTCCAGATGGATATGCGGAGCAAATCCAGCAAATCCATCTGGCGGAGTCAGGTTAGAGTCTACATGCCACCGGCCACAGGCACAACAATGATGGCTACCTACGATGAAGTTGTCAGCGAGCTGACTGTTTTTGAAAATAATGCTAACGTTATAAGTATTGACTTTATTATTTTTCGTTTGGTTGCTCTGACAGAACGTGTATTTCAGTTAGCGGCACACATGGACACAGATGTCGACAATGTCGTTTTTTTAGAATCTGGAGGATCTTCGTAACCCACAGAGCTCAGCTCTGTTGCTGTTTTTCAATAAAACTACGTTTTAAGATCATTTGAGGCAGATTGAATGTGTAAATTAAAAAAAAAAAATTTAAGAGGACCGCGGCAAACCAGCGCCAGCCAGGATGGAGACTCTACATCAGGTTTTCTTTCACATCATGGACTTTATTGAGGGAATAGAAAATGTTGGAGGCTAAAAGTTTCGCACCTGATCTATTAAGGCGAAATCCATTTCTCTCAAAGAGATATCTCTTTTCCCAGAAGATATTAAAGGTGTCCAGAGAGCAAATCTTGCAGATCAGGCTCATTTTCTCCATTTATAGAGATAGGAAACTGCTGAAGACTTCACCTCCTGTTAAAGGTGGTGCAACAGGGCAACTAATGAAAACTTTAAAATGCGACTGTTCTGCAGTGTTAAGCACTAATCAGCCTCATGTCACTTCAGCCTTTAATATTTCTGACTACCTCTTAGCAACATCATTCAGTGCTCCAATGTGAATGACCAAGTTTTTCCACGATTGGATTTAATTCTGTTAAATCTTTGTGATCCTCTTTTACATTTTGGAAAAGCATGGAACAGCCAACATTCACTATATAGAATAGAATAGAATAGCTTTCCAGTTCAGGAACAGCTTCATGAATGGAGTGTGAAACAGAAAAAAACTATTAAACATTTAGGTTCTGCAAACAGAAACAGGAATGTGTACAGTGAATGACAGAACACTTGTTTATATTCTGATGTAGTTTCTAAGCAGATATCATGATTTTACTTTTACACTTTTATTATCTTTACAATAAAAAAGTCTTCTGTTTAATATTATTTTGGAGCAAATTTGTTTGGTGACAGGAGGGGGCGCTTTAAAGGACCCACAGAGCCACAGACTGCCTCTGCCCTTACTGCCTCCCTTGTCCATTACGTTCTAACCCATCTTAATAAAGTGGCCAATATGTAGATCCTGTTTATGTTAAGATGACTTTTAAGCTTATTTACTTACACTGGATCATACATTGGGGTATCGTAATTGAGAATCCTGAATTAATGTTTATGGCATTTTTTCCTTAAAAAGAAATAAGACACCAAAGCCAAGAAGAAATAGCCTTACTTTCTGCTATATATAGTATATATAATATATATATACGCTAATAAATCTGAGATGTTAGTTAAAACCTAGAGAGCAGTTGTACTGTATACATCTCAAGGGCCACAGATTTGTTTCTCTTCAAACTAAAGCTTCCTGTTAAATGTGTTTAAAAAGAAGGCTGTTAATTCCAGTGTTCTGATTAGAGCAACTCGTTTATTACCATGGAGACAGTGCTACCTGAGCTCTGACAGGGCGTTAAGATATTTTTTAACTAATCTTGACTGCAACCAAAAAAGAAAAGGAGAGAGAGAGTTAACTTTTTTTCATTTCTATTCCATAAATATGTATTAAAAAAAATCTTAATCAGGAGCGTAGGAAATGAAGGCGTTTGAGAGGTGCTCTGATTGAACTCCTTATCTTAGATTGCAGGTGTCTGATTTGATGGTGGAGGGAAAGAGCGGAGTTGTTGCTCATGTTTGCTGTAATCACAATTTCAATCTAACTCTTTAATCCATAGATATGACATCAAACTAATGCCAAGTGTTTGACTAAATAAGAAAACATGAGAAAAAAGGAGTTGCTTTAAAGGGACTTTTTTTTCATAAACGCACAGGTCTGTTGCCCTTACTTGACTTTCCAGCCAGCAGCCATTTTATCAACAGTTTCTAAAACATATTCTACGGTGAAAAGAGGTTCTTGGACATGTGGTGACCTGACTCAGCCCCTTCCTCTGCAGCCCATACCAACCCACGACCCCAAACCCTCTGCTTAGGTTGTATAGTTTACACATTTTCCTTTTGCTGCTCTAAATAATTCTCATTTTGTAAATAATATTTATATTCGTTTTAAATACTATATATATTTTTTGATGAAAGCAGAACTTCAGCTGCATTGGCAGGTTGGGAACTGAAGATTGGCTTTCTTTCTATGTTTTTTCTTTCTATCTTTCTATGTTCTTTCTATGTTTTGCCAGTTAAAGTAAAAACATAACTATCACATTAAGACACAGGAAAATTCGTGAAATAACTTATTATTTTTATGCATATACATAACACTGGAAAAATCTAAATCTAGATAAGTCATTCTTTCTTAAAATAATTGCATTTGTTCTTGAATTTAGAAGGTAAAAGACATATTTTGCCAACTGAACAAGAAAATTTACATTAAAAATAAGAAAACACAATTACATTGTCTGATTTCGAGTGCATTTTATCTAAATACCTTATTCTAAGAGTAAAAATACTTATTCAATTGGCAAATCATCTGATTTATCTACTCAAATTAAGGGTAAATTAACTTAATTTGAGAAATTTTTACTTATTTCTAGATCGTTTTTCCAGTGAGGGTAAATGTGTAAATATCTTACATGTTTACATTACAGATAAACAAATGGATTCAAAAGGAAGAGTGACCGTCGGCCGAATGTATCTAATTATTTATGTGACCTATTTATGAATAGGTAAAATGGCTGCATTAAATTTCTTAAAAATGTAATTGCAATTACATTTTATACACATGAAACTTTTTCTGTTTTATCTTAGAAGCATCTTGTTCAGGTGGGTCATGACGTTGGGGTTCTGCTTTTTATTTTGTTTGACAGCCAGGTGTTTTATGATGACTGCAACTCTTCTCTCTTTCCATTTAAAAACACCTGCTTTACATTATTTGACCCATTTGTATTTGTAGTGGTGCGTCAAATGCAGCGTAGATTCCCATCCAATTAGATTGAATTTGGTATTGATGACGTGAAAAATAATAACGGTAACTCCATTGAAATGATTCAAAACTAAAGTAACGAGACAATTTTTTTAAAATGTAAGGAGTAGAAAGTACAGATATTTGTGTAAAAATGTAAGGAGTAGAAGTAAAAAGTCGTCATAAAAATAAGTTGTAAAGTAAAGTAAAAATATCAAAAGAATCTACTTGAGTACAGTAACGAAGTATTTGTACTGCGTTACTTCCCATCTCTGATGACCGCCATTGTGGAAAACCACTCGTGAAGTTGGACCCAGACATGGGCAATATGGAGTCAACAAGTCATCTCCATGTCATGTATTTGTTCTACCCAGCCACTGAAGCAGGTGAGTCCAATCTTCACCGTGAATTAACCTGTGCAGATTGGACTCACCTGGTTAATTGGCTGGGTAGATTAAATACATGACATGGAGATGACTTGTTGACTCCACATTGCCCATGTCTGTTTGGACCAGATAGAAGAGCGAGGTGTGCGAGAACGCTGGGACCCTTTTTCCACCTGGATACCCCCCCTTTTTCACTCATGTCCCTCCGTTGTCGCACAAACGTACCCCATCTTCCTCACCGTCTCGGCCAAATCTAGACCCACAGCTGGTTGATTGTCCCTCTTGTATCGTGGCGTGGAATAACATAGCGCAAACGACGCTTCAATACTGGACATAAATCAAAAATATCTGCGGCAAGCTCATTGCGACACACTGCTGCGGGGAGTATAACCAGCCTATTTCCCTTGGATTAACATATGCAACGCGTTTTTTTGTTGTTGTTGCTTTTTTGTTTTTTCCTTTTACCTATAGTAAGATTACCATGAAAAAAAAACATACTTTAAGTAGAGTTAGGACCCATTATTGAAAAGAGAAAAAAAGGTTATAATAGGGATAGTTCTGATAACGAATTATGCAGCATTGAAGGGTACAGAATCCAGCGATGGACTCCTGATGGTGCGAATGACCCCCCCCCCCCCCCCCCCGCAGATATACATACCTGAAGCAGATGACAACAAGGATAAACCGGCACAGTCTCAATGCTTCTGGTGGGAGTTGACAGCAATCTATTTACAGTGACCTTCTAAAGTCTGTGTGTTTGTGTTCTCTCTAACCCATACCTCCAACCCGTTCACTCTTATCTGTGAATGCACCCCCCAAACACACAAACACACACACTACCAGCACACCTTCATTACAGCCCTGATAGTGCCATTGGCAACTTGTCACTTATATTGATTTGTCCTAAACTGCAATTTACATGGATATTTGTAAGTGTCCTTAGGGCATGCTGCAGCTTGGTGGAATGCCAAGCCACTCCTTTTTCACTCACCCTCTGTGTTTATTTCCCTGGTCTAAGGGAAGGTGTTTGTCCCGTTGAGCATCAGGGCCTCAAAGTGACCTTTTCAACCTGACTTCTGCAAGAAAAGCATTCCTTCAGAGGAAATGTTTTTAATTTTTCAATCAGCCTGCAAGTTATTCTTTATTATATCCAACATATAAAAATATTATTTAGAACGGTTTAATTCCGATTGTGAATTAGAGATGATGAACTCCAAACTCCTTCTAAGTTTGCCTAAGTGAACCAACTCTGGCGTACAGGCGTGTTTCTATTCACTTGATCCTGGTAAAATCAATAATTCCCTTTTTAATTTTTTTTTTTTAAACCATCCATCCATTTTCTTACACACTTGTCCCAAGTGGGGTCGCTCCAGGATAAAGTGAAAAATAATAACGGTAACTCCATTGAAATGATTCAAAACTAAAGTAACGAGACAATTTTTTAAAATGTAAGGAGTAGAAAGTACAGATATTTGTGTAAAAATGTAAGGAGTAGAAGTAAAAAGTCGTCATAAAAATAAGTTGTAAAGTAAAGTAAAAATATAAAAAAAAATCTACTTGACTACAGTAACAAAGTATTTGTACTTCGTTACTTCCCATCTCTAATGACCGCCATTGTGGAAAACCACTCGTGAAGTTGGACCCAGACATGGGCAATATGGAGTCAACAAGTCATCTCTACAGCAGTCAATGGGCGAGAGGCAGGGTACACTCTGGACAGGTCACCAGAAACACAGGACTAACACACACCTAAGGACAATTTAGAGAAGCCAATCAACCTAACAGTCAGGAGTTGGACACATACTCAGGGAGAACATTCAAACTCCGTGCAGAAAGACCCTGGGCCAGGAACCCAGAACCTTCTTGTTGCAAGGCAGCAGTGCTACCCACTGCGCCACTGAGCAGTCCTGACTTCATATCTTTCTTGTTTCGACTTTTCTTTTAATTACATCCATACCAGATTTCATGTTCTATAGACTGCTTTAAACACAGAGAATATCTAATGCTGCGTTCACACCGGACACAGCAGGCGCAGCAGAAGCAGCGAGTTTACATGCAAAGTCAATGGTTGACGCGCGTCAAGGTGCAGCAAAATGTCCCGCGGCGCGTTTTGAGCAGCAGGCGCAGCGCGTCTGAGCAGCTGAAAAAGCACGTCGGGAGCGTTTAAGCATCTGACGTGCCGCAAACGCGCTGCTGCTCGAGATGGAAAAATTGAACTTTTGCTGCTCGACGCACCGCGTCAACCAATCAGAGACGCTGATCTGGGAGCTGGCCGTGAGACAGACACATCGCTGATGATCAGAGCGCTGTGATCACTCCTCTGAAACAGTTTATTAACGCCTAAATTAACCTAAAATGCAGAAATCTGTCGGCAGAATATGTTTGCTTTTATTATCCTGGTGCCTGCAGTTTAGATTATTTAGATGAAAAATGCCTACCAGCCGCCACGGTGAACCGCGAGGAGGCGACCGGGCCAGAGGCTGCTGTGGAATGGGATCCTACTGACAGCGCACCGCTGGTATGTGGGGGTCTGAGCGGCTCAGACAGAAATAACATTGGAAGGCAGGATTGTAATCTGGATGAACTGACTGCACTGATTAAGTTTTCAGGTGGATTTTCTCACTTAAAAACATATTAAAACTACTTTATTCCCACTGATCACAGCAAATACAGCTGCAAGGCAAAGAAAGGATAGAGTAGCTCCGCCCAACGCGCGTCAGACCCACTTTTGCACCGCGTAGCCAGAGCAGCAAAGCTGCTTCAGCCGCGCGTCAGAACTAACTGGTACAAGCAGCAAAAATGAAGCAGCAGACGCGTTTTTGCTGCTCTTGCTGCGTCCGGTGTGAACGTAGCGTAAGTCAACAATAAGCTACTGTAAGCAAAAGGTGTAACTTGGCAGTGACATACAGAGCCATAAAAGGCTACTTGCTGTTAATTTGGTATGGTAGGGGTCTTAATCTGTTATTTTACACAAGAGCCAGCTGGCCCCAAAGGGAAAAAGAACAAAGCATGACACAAGATTACAAAGAGAAGTAACAAGAGACAAAAAGATCTGTACTATCTGTGCAAATTGAGACGCCACAAAAAAAGGCTTTGATGCTTAAAATGTGTTAGATAGTTGTGCCTTTACGTCAGTAATGTGACAGGAAAACAAACTGCATCGAAGCAATTTTTTTATTTATATCATCAAGCCCCCCAAAACACACACACACAAAAAATCAAGTCAGTCATGTAAAATATCCAGTAGTAGGAATAAGTAACTTTAGTACTTGAAGCAAATCTAAAATGACCATAAGAGTGTGTGTCAAACCGTTTTGCCTTGAGGGTAAGAAATGTCAAATTGAAGTACTCTTGGAGCCAAAAGTTAAATTTAATTTTTTTGTATTATTCTTGTTTAAATGCAACAACAAGAAACTACACACAATATTTGAATGGAACAAGCAAAGCATTCAAATTTCTTTGGAAAATGTATATATTTAATGTGCGTCTTTAATCATCCTGGATTTAAAACATAAAAGGCTTGCAGGTTTACTGGTAAAAATATTGAGTACCTGCTCTGGTCCCCTGTGCATAAAAGATGCTGACAATATATGTTATCCTGTCGGGTGTAACAATAAAAAATGGTGACCCAAATATTTTTTACCGTTTGCCAAAAGAATTAACGTGGTTAGAGATGGTTTACAGCAGAAGTAAACAATTAAAAATCAGCGGGTTCCAAATACAGAAAATCCTCAACCAGTAAAGGTCTGGAGACATTTTTAATTATATTCTGAAACTTTTAACAAAATCTAACACTGAAATAAAATTAGATGTATATGAATCCATGCTATACATTGACTTTTTAAATATAAAAATATAAATCAAAAAAACTGAAAATTTTTCCATTCAAAATCTAAAGTGTTTTTTGAAGTAGAGAGCAAAAATCTTTCAGTTTGGTATATAGAAACTTTCCTGGTGCATATATTTTATAAAACACCTGAACTGACCATTTGTTTGTTGTTTTTTTCTTTCTTTTTTATTTCGTAATGAGAGCAGCTTTAGGCTGCCCTGCAAGGCTTTAAACCTGGGTTTGAATGGCCACAAAGCCATTGTCAACCACATATCAAGGTGCTCATTTTGAGCCTGGATCCATATTTATTTTTGATTATGTTCATGGTGGAGAATCTTGCTTCACAGCAGTAGGTTAAGCCAAACATACTCATGTGCAGGGTCATCTTTGAGCACGCCATTTCACTTTTCCTTCACTAGTTCAGCGCAGGTCTTCCAGCAGTCCACACTTTCTCTGCTCTCTTTTTCTCATCGTCTTCTTCTTCTTTCCGATCGCCCAGCTTGAAACAGGTTTTCCTGCTGTGTCTAAAAGTGGCTAGTTACCCAGACTGACAGCAGCTCATTGGCTAATTTCTATGACATGTAGCCTCGTCCCGGATGCTCCGGAGGGCTTTACCATATTAACAAGAGAAGCGGCACAAGTGAAGTTAGACAATGTCGTTGACCAATGTGCAGTCATTTCTAAATGTTTTAAATCAGTTTGGGTCTCGATTAGCCAGCAGGTGAGTCCGGATCCAGACCACAGTCCACTAATCTGTGACCTCTGGTTTACAGTGATCAGAAGGGATGACTTGAGGCTGACTGCAAATAGCTGTCTGTGGAGAGTATATTTTGAGTTTCAAAACAAGTCAGGAGAGCTTGCTAATGGTGCGTTCAGACCGGTCACAGTGTCTGCGGCGAGTGCAGTTGATTGACATAGAATTCCTATGCAAACAGCGCAGGTAAAGGCAGTTGAAGCGGCCAAAGCTTAATCCCATGCGGTGAAGGCATTGCATGCTTCTTCCTCATCTCTTGCTACTATACAGTATAGAGGTGTTGTCAAATGTCAGCACCACATGGAGACAGTGGAGCGAACTAAGCAACCATTTGGGGATTGGTTGTAGGTAAAGCTTTTTTTCACTTAAAATGGAATACAGTGGAAAGTAATGTTTAAAAAGGTAGAAATAAGGTAATTCTCTCAAGAGCCCTTAGGTCCTTTTAATTTGGTCCTAGAAGGACTGCTAATCATCCTCCCTTACCTCCAGCACTTACACCAGTCTGTCACTTCCCACTGCCAAGCATCTGTGCTTTCTGCAGGTTGTTGAAGATTAATTTCTTTTCATTATATTTTCAGTTTTTAATAACTATTACATCTGTTAATTTCTGTATCCTTTTACTCTTTTGTGTGGGTCAGCCAAAATGGACATTCTGATGCTGTAGGCTGTGTAAAAAGGGGTTGATGCTTACTGGGGGCTTTGGGAGAGACAATTCCTGGCTGACTTTTAGAAAAATGGGAAACTGGGCAGAGACTCTCTGCCGTTTAGCGGGTTCTCCTCAGAATGGTTCAGATGTAAGGGCCTAACAGAAGGTGAGATCTTCCTCTGCAACTTGTGCATGTATCAATGATTTTGTTAACCATGACTGGAATAAATCCAGTTAATTCTTAAACATGTTTCCTGCTTTGTGTACATTATCTGAAAAAAAAAAACACTTCATCAGGTCTGGACTTGGTAACAAAAGCTGGTAGATTTACGGGTACCACCAAGTACCACCAAATTCATCAGTCTTCCAGATGCAGCTCTGATTAACCAAAGTTGGCTCTTTTTTTCAGAACTTTTGGGGCTTTTCCAAAAAATTGTCTCCCCAAGACAATTCAAAACTTCTTAATTGAGAACAATCTAGCAGCAGTCTGTGATGTTACGTTTCACCTGTGCTTTTATTGTGAAATGTCAACAGTGAGACCTTGACAGGAAATGCTATGGGGTTGCCAGGGTTAAAGGCAGGTCCAAAGCGAAGGGTGTGGCAGGCTGGTGACTTACTAATTATTAAACAATATTGCTATTCTATTCAATACAAGCAAAGGAATGACATGTTATGCAATAACTTTATATCAGGAAGTGACAGCAGCACTAACGAAGAAATAACAATTCAGTCCATTTGGTGAGTTTTTATTCACGTAAGTGGGGTGTCAGCTTCCTGCAGCTTAAGCTCCTCCTATTTGATGATGCAGTCCAGGGAGTAAACACTGCATCTGAATTGCAGAGTGGTGAACTCCCCGCAGGGCTCGCGGAAATTATTGCGGACACCGCGCTCGGTCTTAACGCACCATTAGGCTGGATTTACATAATACATATTTGTTTTACAATTTCTTTTCCACAGAAAATACAATAATTAGATTATTCTGATTTGGCACTTCCAAAATAAGCAAATTAGAAAACAATCCACTGGACTTTGTTTCCAAGTTTGAAGACATTTTGCTTCCCATCCAGGTAGCTTTTTTAATTCAAAATGTCAGGAATATCATTGGGTTCAAGGTTTTATACAGTAGCCCAACAAAGCCTTGTTTTTCTTTTGAAAATATGTAAATTGTGGGGCCTGCAATGCCCCACTTAGATGGGTATGGGGCATTGCAGGCTAATAAAAGAAGCCAAAGACCCCCATTCCAAAGTGGTGGACCCTGTCATCCGTTTCAATTTGGGAAGCGAAATGTCCAGTGGATTGTTTGTAATTTTCTTTTTTTTAAATCAGAAGATTTTGCAACCAACATTATAGATCAGCAGAACACAGCTTACCTTCTCTTTACATACAAATATCTTCTTGTCTTTCCATATGCCATATTTTCAGGTCAATAACCCAGCCAGCTGGGAAATACCGATCAACATCTGTGCTTTGAGAAGACTTTCTCTGGTGTATGAGGATGGGGTGTGAATGTGATATATTTATCAGTCGTGAAAAGAAAAATCTGGAGGCCTGTTGGTCGAAGAAAGGTGTTGAAAAAAGTCTGCAGGGTCTTCATACGATCGCATCCTATAACAACAAAAAATTGCAACCTAGCCTTTTTCTGTTTCTTTTTTTTTGTATCTGCATTAAATGCAAACCTTGTTAGGATTACAGTTTGTGTGGGTTGTTTTTGTGTTTTCTTTTTCCACCACTAGATGGTGCCCTGTCCTCGTTTGGGCCTCCTCGCACACCTGCGGCTCTTTGGGTCATCACCAGAGGAGTATTTGAGCAGCGGGCTGTCACTACCTCGACGCCAGAGTGTTTGCCAATATTGCATACCCTAGCCAAACTGAAATTAGCTGAGTCTACCTTGGCCTTGTCTCTCTGAGTCTAAGCTGGCTTTGTCTTTTGTTCTCTGGCAGGAGGCCTTCCTGTTCCACTGGATAAGCCGAGACCTTCTACCCCCCCTGGAAGGATAAACTTAGACACATTGAGCAAGGGGAAACCTCCACAAGATCCGTTCTAGTTCTCTTCAGGAAAACCCATTGACAGTCCGCTCCATTGCTCCTCTGGGTCCAACTTTAACCTACCTGTCCGCCCTCCAACGAGTTCTCTCATCTCTGGATATAACCCCACAAACTGGGTCCAAGGAATAACCTAGAGCCCCCTAAATGTGAGTGCTATTCGTGCAAATTACAAGCCTCAGTCATTTTTCCTACGGTCCCTGAACTGATCACTGTGATCTCCCCTTCAGAGTTTCCGGTTCCAGTTCACCAGTCCGCTGGGTTCCAACAGTGTTACCCAGCTGTATATCTCTCAGTCTGTGTTTTTGTCAACCACAATAAACCTGTTAACTTTTTCCCTTGGCTTCTGAGTGTGTCTCTGCATGTGGGTCAGAACCTTAAAGCCCATCAGGACAATCCTTATTTTGGACATTCTTTATTTGTGATCAATGGCCACTTAAAGTTTATCAGAGGCCAGCACATGGACCCATGGCCACACTTTGGACATCCCTGCTGTAAGATAACGATACCTGGCTTATGCTGCCAGCATAAGCTGCCAAGACAGGACACAACACAAAGCTTTCTTAAAATCATCATCAGCTTTAATCTCTAGGTTTTTATACAAACAAGAAATTTGTCTTAGGATTCACTTTGCGCTACGTGAAGACATTTAAAGTATGATGTGTTTAAAAAAGGAGAATAATAATAAATAAAAATATTGATTGTTAATATGTACACAAACAAGTTTTACCAAAAAGAAAGACATAAGCAGACAGCTCCAAATAAGCAGGGTATTGATCAGAGTTCTCAGGCTGTCTGTTCTTCAGATTGACAGCCTGGGGTTAGAAAGCCTGTGGCTGCTATTTTAAATGTTTAAAAATCTTAGACCTGTACAAATCCTGGATGGAAGGAAGGTCAGCCATGCTTGTCGTCGTGTGGACCTGTCCTATTCAGTGGATGAGCCAAACCACATAAACTGAATAATTGCAGCATAAAAGATGAAAAGCAGTTCCTTAGAAAGGTATTAACTGAGTTGCCAAAGTAAGTTCATCTCCTCTTAGCCATCTCCCAAGCAGTGTATGTGTGAGGATACCCACAGGTTACTGGTATGGTTCCTAGAAACTAAAAGTGATCCACAGTTGGCTAGACACAAGTTCACAACCTGTCTAAGCAAGCTTCTGCAGATCTACACCTATGCAGTATCTCCAAATGCCCGACAGTAGCATATAGTGCCTCCCCCACCTTAAACACCATACCTGACCTTAAGCCGCAGAGGCCAGGGGAACAGCGCGATAACCTGCAGCAATGGAAAACACAAATGCTTTCTGAAAGCTTCGGCACAACACATTCGCACAAAAATGCCAAAATGTCACATTCTTCAAACTTTCTGCCCACAACACAATTTTTTTTTCTATATTTTTATTACCTTTGTGAGGATGCTGAAGGTTACCTGCAAACTTCTAAGAGGAATGTGGCTTTTCATGAGCTAAAAGAGATTTGTCGAGAGGTAACATACTCCATTTCATAGTGCTTGGTAAAAACATTAGAAAAATGAGTGCTTATATTTTTATTGTTTGTTTGTTTTTGCAAATAAAGAATGACAAGCGTCAGCTGTTGTATAACTTGCGTATTGTATACTGACACCTCTTAATATAATTCACAATAAAAATGTATATTTTGACTTAAACTAACTACTTAATAGAGTCTGTGGGATATAGCAAAAATCCAGGTATTCTGCAAAGGAGTTTTGTAATAGTACATAAAAAAAAAAGTATTGAAGACCAATAAACACAGCAGACAGATTGTGATTGGTTGAATTCAAAATGCTTTAGGTGGAAAAAAAAAAGAAAAAGCAAAAACTTTGAACCTCCCCCCAATAACTAATGAACAATTCTCTGGGAATAGTTTTAATCCAAACAATTGCTTTCTCTGGCCTTCAAAAATTGTCTCTTTATGGTGAAGATAAAAAGAAGAAAGCAATAAAATGTTTGCAGTTTGCCATGGGGTATGTCGAGGTAAAAAAAAAACATGCTCTGGTCAGATGAGATTAAAGCTGACCTGACCTCTGATCTGGAGGGATGGGGGGGAAAAAACCTGATCAGGGATGGCAGCATGATGCTGTGGGAAAGCTTTTCCTTAGCTCAAACTGAAATTAAATTAATAATTGATGGAGACTTAAAGATGCCCTACTTCCAATTATATGATGCCATCAACTGGTTTTCCTCAGATAGAAAACTTTGAATCAATTTGACTGGATGATCTGGTGAACTGTAAAGTGCCTTGAGATGACATGTGTTGTGAATTGGCGCTATAGGAATAAACTGAATTGAACTGAACTGAATTGAAACCACCAATAAAAATGTTTAGGATTTTTCAGTATCTAAATTTTCGTAAAAAAAAAACGCCCAGAAGTTATAATTATTGCTATGAAACACAGTTCTTCATTGTTTACTGATTACAGGTGTTAGGATTCCAGTTTGTGTGTTTGCCAGTTTTGGGTACTCTAGCCAAGCTGAGATTAGCTGAGTCTAACCTAACCTAAGCTTTGTTCCTCTGAGTCTTATACGGTTTTTGTCTTTGCTCTTCGACAGGAAGCCTTCCTGTGTAAATGGATGCCTGGCCTTCTTCCCCTGGAAGGATTAACTGAGTTCACACTGAACAGGGGAAAACATCAATATGAGCAGTTCAAGTCCCTTTCGGAAATCCAAGTGACAGCCCTCTCCATTGCCTCTCCGGGTCCAACGAATGTCTACCTGTCCGCTCTCCGAGTTCCCTCTTCTCTGGATAAACCCACACAGACTGGATTCAAGGATAAACAAGAAACCCCTTCAAACGTGAGTCCCACTCCAACAGTATTCAAGCTTCAGTCAACTTTCCTACGGTCCCTGAACTGATCACTGTGATCTCCCCTCCAGACTTTCCAGTTCCGGTTCACCAGTTCACTGAGTTTCAGATCCAACTCCTGTACTCATTCCCTCAATAAACCTGTTTAACTTTTTCCCTGGATCTGAGTGGTTCTCTGCATGTGGGTCAGATCTCTTAAAACAATCATGACAAAAGGAGCTAAATATACATGCATGCCACACTTTTCAGATTTTTTTATTGTAAGAAAAGTTCTATTTTACAGATTTTTTTTAAAAGAGTGATAATTAATTTTACATTATTCTCAAAAGAAAATCATAAATCCTTTAGCAGAAAAACTAATTTCTACAAGCAGAGACAGCAAAGCATGAGTAGGCTAAATGTAAGACAAGGCTGCAGAGAGTTTTCTGTTCTTTTTCTTATCTGCATTCTAAAAAGCATCACGGTCTCTTTCGCCCTGCAGTAAAGTTTCCTCTGCAGGATGGCACACAGGGGAGAGTTGGAGAAATGAAATGCAAAACCTCACCAAACTTCGATGCTGGCTTTTTTTTTGGGGGGGGGGGGGAGGGGAAAGGAGGAAATAAAAAACAGAACAAGAAAAGTGCGAGGTGCGAGTCTAAGCAGCCTAAAAAATACCCATGGTGGGTGAGCAAGGGGTGTGTGAGCTGGTGGGTGTCGCTGCTGATGTCACACCCCCTCCAACAGCCGCGATTGGACCCTAATTAGAAATCTCGGCAGCAAATAGATAGGCGTCCTGCATGATTGAGCCCAAAGTGGCTGATGCCAAAAAAAAAAAAAAAACTAGTGCAGGGGCGGAGAGGAGCGGAGCAGACAGACAGCGAGCTGCCAGGCTGCGCTGACAGCAGAGGTTTACATCCGAGCGCCGGAGACGTGCTGGACTTTCTACGCTGAGACGCTCCCCGGTGATAATATTCACACAGGGAAAAAAAAGAGAGAGCCTTGATCTTTATAAACACAAAGAGAGAGGAAGAAGAGAGGACGCAGCGCTGTTCGGAGAGACTGACGAGGCAAGTGCGAAGGAGAGTCGGCACCAAGTTGCTTCTGCGCTCCGCTGCTGCGCCGATGGCATCCGTGCTTGGAAACAGCAGCCGCGGCTCGGGCGCTCCGAGCGGCCAGGTTAGATGCAAGCTGAAGCGGAGGAGGAGGAGGCGATCCAAGAGGAGAGGTACGGCAACTTTTGAAGCCCCTTATTCTTCCCGTTTTACCCCCTCATTTAGATTAAAGGGGAGGCCGTGCGCAACGTGGCGGATAGGCGCGCGCTTCGCTCGCCTCTGCGCTGCGCTCCGCAACTATCCGCGGTGAAAAGTGGCTTTTTTGTTCTAAAAGCGAACAAATTCCCCTCGTTGAAGTCAGAAATAAAACGCCCAATGTGTTTCAGCGCAACATATTGTCTCTGTCCTCTTAAGTTGTACTTTATTATTATTACTTTTTGGTAAAAGCACTAAAATCCAAATGGAAAAGAAATTATTAGTTTTTTTTTTGTTTGTTTTTTAATGGGGTATCACTTTTAAGTTTACGCAACAAAATCCCGTCTTTACTTCCTTACTGCAAATGCTAAAATATTTAGTATGATAGTTTGCTTAATTTCTCTCAGGCCAGTATACTTTTTAATCACTTCTACATAATGCCCAGTGATTACACTGCACTCTATTAAAAAGGGGGAGAAAAAAAGATATTTGTGCAAACTATATTTAGATCTCGCAGGAAGATTGCAGGGATAATCCTAATAATTTTCCTAATGGGTTCCCCTCTGGACTCCTGTCTCTTTTATAAAATGTATTTCTCCTCATTGCTTCATGAGTTTAGCCCTTTCTTTAGGTCTGAGCATTGAAAAAGTCACGTTAGACAATCTATTAAGAACATGCCAAACGAAGAGGTGGAAAAAGCAGCAAAAATAATACATGTTTAGGTAAAAAAATAAATATATACTTTTATTGTTATTATACATTTAGGTTTCTGATAAATTAGAGATTCTTTAATCAGTTTTAGTGCATTTAAATGAGTCCCAAATGGAGCCATCTGCACACAGTAGTATAAGCAAACGACAAAGTGTAAAACAATCAGTTGGATCTATAATGGAAGCAGGAAAAGCATGCTGATTTCACTGACTTTTTCTCCCAATGTGGCAGCCGGCACTGTAATGGATGCTGACGGGGGATCATGGTAAACAAATCCCCCTGTGCAGTTTTATGCCGTCTTTGCAGATGATATTATATCAAACAGACTAACACTTACAAGCAACAATAATAAAAACTTCACAATTCCAAGCCCTTCTGTCTGACAAACATTTATACCTCAGCATGAGAGACACCATGCTTTCTTTTTTTATTTGCAGAATTGACCACACTTTGCCATCCATCCACTTTCCAGATCAATCTGTGATTGTTGGATAATTTGAGCATTATTATAAGAAAATATCGGGATGACATTTTTCGAAAGAATCATCAATGAAAGCTCCTATCCTGCAGCATATGGATAGTTATTTCCTAAAGCATTTTAGCAATTACCATTAAGATGTCAAAAGCCTATTCATGCTCATGCATCACACTAAATGATTGTTTATTCTGCCTATTTTGTCTTCTTTAAGCACCTCTAATAAAAGAATAAGGGGAGATTTAAAGAAAAACAGCTGCAGCACATTTAGTTGTATTTAGTTTTATGTATCAGCAATGAAAACATGAAAACTATGTGTTCTGTTTGTGCTGGAAGATGCTGATGTGCAGCCCCATTTACACGTTAGAACGTGGACGGGAGCTTGGAGCACGTTGACGTATCCGACAGCGACTGAACGCATAACGAGCTTCCATTAACACTTTTTGCTTCTCATCAAAGTGCAAAACAGAGGACCACAAACTACATTTCCATAACCTCTTGATTTTTAATAGCCCAAGTAATTGAGACCATGGAGACAATACATAAAATATAGTGCCGAGGCAAATGTATTTACATAATGGAAACGGCAGAATTGGTTCCACAACATTAAGCATTGCATATGAGCGTCGCACAAACGCGGGCGTGCACATTAGCTGACGGGCCTTTCGGGGTGTGTTTGTGAAGTGGGGGCTAATTTATCAGTGCTGCTGATTCACTCTGATAACACGGGACATTAAGAGGCCCTGCTCAGGGGACCGATCGGAAATGAACTGTGTCCATGGCCGGAGTTGGATCCCTCTCTTAGATGTTTTCTCGCTGTTTTATGCTTTTCTTAAATCGTCAGATTATTATCCCTCCACACACACACACTCACAAGCACACACTTCAAACTTCAGCACAGATTATGCATAAGCCTGGCCAAATTATTTTTCTCATTTTCTTTATCATTGTGTCAAATCTTTCCTTTGAAATACCAAATCAGTGTCATCAGGATATTTTCACACAATTATTTTAAAGCAGAAACAAAGTCACAGAGGGATTACTGCATGGCATTTAGGGATTAATCTCTTGAAAAGGCTGCAGATTATTTGTAGATGGACTCATAAAAAGCTGTGTGTGTATTCTGTAAGCAGAGTCTGTTCTGCTACTTCTATTAATTTCCTTTTTACTTTTTTTTTTTTTTTTTTTTTTTTTTTTATGGGACAAACAAATAACCCCAGAAGATTTGGGTGCAATTTAGTTGGGTTTAATTTTTTTGTCAGCCTGACCCATCAATGCTGGAAATTCCTGGAAATCACTGTAACACCCATCGGCCCTCGCTTCCTTTGCTCCTACCTCTTCAGCATTTATTTATGAGCGTGTTTGACCAGCCTATTAATTAATCTTTTGATTCACACCAGCATCGATGAAGGGATGCTGGTAGCACAAACAAAATCCTGCGCCAGAACATTTGAGTGGATGTGTCACAGTACATTTTTTATTGATGAATGCGCTCTGTGGATTAATAGCTGTCAATCATCTGCATACGTTTTAAATGTAGTATACATACAACAGTCCTGTCTTTCTATCCACAAATATAAGCGCTATAGAGATTTATGACCCAACTTCTTTTTTTGCTTTTTATTTTTTTACAGCCAGACTCATCAGCATGTAGTCCCACTACAGTATATCAGCATGTCATCAAGAGCGCCAAGGGGGGAAAGTGAAAAACACAGTGAGAGCAACATAATTTATGTGGCAATTACTGTTTACGCCCTCGCTCACCGCAAGGCGGTGGCAGAGGAGTCCAGTTAGGGCTTTAAAGGAGGGGGGATCGGATTCAGGCTGGAATAGATGCTTGTTGGTAAGGCAACATGATGGGGGTCTCCTCCTCCTCCTTAAGCAAGACAGGTCCCTTATTGTGTGACATACAGGTTAGAAGAAGGGAGCGTGAACTGCTGGCTGTTCAGTTTCATCACTGTCCCTTTTAGCCGCTGCTGGCATTGATAAAGGGGGTGTCGAGTCCAGGCCAGAGGTCAGGCAGGAGAGGGTTTTTTTTTTTTTTTCTTTACATCCACAAATCCATATTTGATACATTTATTGTCTGGCGTAAGAATTGTTTCCGGCAAACAGAAACAGTTTTATCTTTTTGTTCCTCAAGATGAAGCGTGGCAATCTTTCTGAAGCTCCTACTGTCATGGAAATGGGGTTTGTAAAACAAAATAAAAGTACTGTCTATAAAATTTCAACTTGATCCATACACACATTGAACATTGTATTTTTTGCTTTTTTTGCAAACGTTTTAGATATTTTATACCGATTGGTTGCTTCCTGGTATTTAGGTATATGTTACGGCTGTCGCCGTCATATTTGTGTTTTCCCTTTTTTTTCTTGATTTTCTTTAACTGAGGGAACCAATGGATGGGACTGAAGTCAGATCCCCAGAAACCAGGAAGTAGGCGGCTCTTTCCACAGGGCCATGCAGCTTACATAAGAGATGAGCAAAAGGGGACAAAAAAAAAGAAGGGAAAACACAAATATGACGGCGACAGCCGTAACAGTATATTATAGCTCTGAAAAGTTACTTCAAGCTGTCAAGGGGAGACAGCATTTTGAACGTGCATGTGGTTGGACCTTGGTAGCCGTACTCGCACATTACACAGTCACAAAATAATTTTGTATAAAAACAAATAATACATTGACAAGCAAGGATCCAACTGCTGGTTTATTAATGTTGTGTAAAATGTTATGGTTTCAAAACACCAAAGAAATCAATTTGTAGTGGGAAAAAAGTATTCAACTATTGACCCTAGTTAAATAAACAGCCATCGATGGATTCCAGTCAGTCGGCACGTTATTTTCTTACAGTTCATCATACAGCCCTTACGGCATAGTAATCAGCCCTGTTCTGACTAGACAGAGTTTGTCTCCCTTACTTATGTTGATAAAAAAACTGTGAAGGTTGTGTCGGAGTCAAAACAAATTACACACACTTAAACAAACCTTGAGAAACAATTTGGCTTGTCGTGGGGATAAGTACATTTTGTCTAAAACCACCCCTCACTCAGACATTTTCTCAGCCTTGCAGGTGAAAAAAACTGAGGAAAAACATTTTTCACTGGATAAATAGCATAACTAAATATATGAGACAAGAGAAATAAAAAATTTCTGACCACAGCCGTTAAAAATTGGATCCTTATAATGTTATAACTAAGAAAGTTTTAAGAGTTTCTCAGGTACGTTTGAAGAGGTATCTAAGAGGAGAACGGAGCAATGCTGGTAACTCGTATAAAGGTAACACATTTAAATGGATGGTATGTCTGTTAGGCAGCAGAAAGAAGGCTTATGATCTCTGCCAATAACCTGATTTACTAACCAACTTCTCTCACTTTATAATAGTATTGTTTTTAAAAGAGAACAGTTGCACCAAAAGGTTTAATATTGCATAAAATATGTAAATAAAACAGGAAATAAATGTACCATGTGATTTTTCTGTATTTTTGTTTTGTTCAAATTTAGAATAAAATTTTTGAAGCTAAGATTTTCTGTTTACGTGTGGATTTTATTGAGTTGCTTAAAATTGACTAAGGTTTTTTTCCCCAGCTCTGGTCTAATTATAGTTTGGCATAGGTAAACCATCCCCATCCCTAGTGACACCGATAACCCCGATAACCTCATACCGCCACACACTAGTCATAGGAGAAGAAAGGGGAGTATGATGTGAAAAGGAATCAAATCGTTGCCCTTAAAAGAAAAAAAAGGTCAGCTTGAGTTTAAAGTGCTTTTGTTTGCTTTTGAGTTCTTCAAGATAAACCCCTCTTACATTATTCAAATGATACTAAAGAAATTTACCAGAAAGAGTCTTGACAAATATCAATTTTTCATGTCTTGTTTTTGCATCTTGCTCCTCGAAGCAACAGCCTCGGTTCCATTCCAGCTGCATGCACATACGTTCAGCGTCAAGCCTGTTTTTCTCCAGTCATTTTTCTGCCTGCCTCCCCGCTATCATCTGTCAAATTGTAGAAGGAAAAAAACAAACAAAAAACAAACAAAACAATGTTTCAATATAAATCCTGTAACAGCTACAACAGTTTTTAAGCAAAGGCACAAAGCACAGTGACAAAGACATGCAAATTCCGAACACAATTCTTTGTAATGTGAAACACAATATGCACGCGGAGGCTGAATGATAGCAGCAATAAAAAGCTAGCTGTGAGGAAGAAATGAAATACTAAAGACGAGGATATGCTCATTGCCAAGACTTACTGGAAAAGGACCAGTGTTGAGTAAAACAAGTAGAGACTTTCTCCTTTTTAGTGCTGGGAATGCTATTTTTGATTAAACACGTTTAGTTTTTCTGGTAAAACCAGCTATGACAGTCCCTGCAAACATGAAAAATAAAAAAATCTTAGCATCTAGGCCCATGCAGAGTGCATCAAGGCAAATGCATGTAGAGCTTTGTGCAGGTTACCCGTGCCACTGGTTTACAAATGTAGGTTCAATCACAGCAGGGGGGAAAGCGGGGCGGTGTTGCTTCCGTGTCGGGACGCCCCAATGTCACAGCGTGTGCCGTGAGAGGACGGCAGGGAAGAGATATTTTGCAGATGTGAAGCTCCATGTTTCCTTAAGCCCCAACAAACACTTCTGTCACATTTGTTTGTGCTGGTGTTGATAATGGCATTAGGGGCTGCGACGGAAAGACCGCTGGCATTTATGAGGTTAATGAAGGTCGGTGCCGGCGGAAACTGCAGCGCTCCGCTGTGTGTGCTCGCATGGCTTTGTGAATTTACAGGAGCTTCCTGATTAAGGGTAGCAGCAGAGAGGTCGGTCCGCTCAGGATACTGCGTCCTCCAAATGACTGTGCATTTAGCTGAAGGGCGAGAAGAAAAAAAAAAGGTTTGTACTACTGACTGTGGTCTCATGAGGACAGGAGACAAAATGACCAAAGAAAATGAATAACACAAGTTTGTTGCATTTGCATAATTAGCAATTATCTTGTAATAGTCCCTCCCGGCTTTTTGGAGCTTAGCGGTGAAACATTGTGCTTAAAGTTCAGGAGCAACAAATAAACTTGAGGAGGGAATGACTCATTAATGCAAACGTTTGGACTCTCAGTGGGCCGCCTTTGTCACGTATGCTAAGAATAAAACAAAATCATCAAAAGAACAGATGCAGAAAAAAAAAAAATCAGAAGGTGACACTTAAGTTAATTAGTCTGTTGTTTCATGACTCCCACAGTTGGAATGATAACAGTATTACTCACACTGTAAATAACTTGTTGCACTTGTCGCTATGACGACTAAATGCAAACAGTTTAATTGAGTTAGTCATGCGTTACGCTTCATCAATCTGTCCACAACAGCTTTCAAAAACAATGACTACTTTAGATGAGATGTTGGAGAGTGCCACAGCGTTAATGTGGCGGTTCCTGTGATGGGAAAGGAATCTGGAGTGTAACAGACAAGTCCATATTGTAATTTGCTTACATGCCTGATTGTATTCCACCTCAGAGTAGTTTTGTTAAGTATATGTTGGTTTGCAGCCGCCAGCAGGGACCTGCGTGACATTGTAAACAAAGACAGAGCGCACAGTGATAACGTCAAAGGCGTTATCACTTCCTGTCAGTGTCCTCTAGACAAAGCAATGTGGAGATGCCTACAGTGAAATAGATGGAGCAAAACTGCCTGGGAGGCTTTGTCAGGTGATTCCGAGACTGTGTCGGATGTGAGCAGCACTGTAGGTTGTTGCTGTTGGAAACAGCTGTCAAACTTCTTACCGCACACATAAGAGCAGCTTGGAAATGCTGCTTTAATTAAAAAAATAGTAATTCCAAATAAGGTTTCAAATATAAGTTAATCCACTTTGATCATAGTTTCTTTTAACACTTTTCTTTTAAATGTGCAGATGTTTTAGAAGTTGAGTAGTTTTACAGGTAAGTATGGGTCCAGTATAAGATTTTTATGATTTTGATAAATAGATTTTTTGATTTATAATATTTACAAGACAATAATTTAACTTCAAATTGAAAAGGAACTCATATGTAAAAGTTGCTTAAAAGACACACGTCAAGAAGAAAATATTTGTGTTTAACTCTAGGAGTTAATGATGGAATAACCTTTTATTTTTGAGTTGCAGAGATGATGCTTTCATCTGCTTGATTTATATGAAAATGTAAATAAGTTTGAATTAAACAACTCTACAATAACTATGCACCATAAACTCATCATTTTTAGAAACAACGTAGTATAAAAAACAGGTTGGGAAGAAGTAAAAGTTTTGCATTTCCTCTTCATGGAAAAGAAGTTTCCATCTACATGAAATAGTAGCTAAAATATAAATGCAGAGCCGTTAGTTTGCAACAGCATCAAAATTAAAAGAATTTGAAAATGCACAAGATCCAACTGAATTTTGGGTAATTTCGGGAAGTAGATATTAATTCAACCTGGATGGACTCACACCGAGAAAAGTTGCAATTACTAAGATTTTAATGACATGATTTAAACAAATTTTTTGGCAGTTGGATTCTGGTAGAAGACTTCGATGCTTTGAATTGACATTCATTTGGATGAATCGCTTAGGAGAAGAATTCAATTAGTCTTTCCTCCGGGACCCGGACACTGGTGGTGGAATAAGCTGGAGCTGGGTCAAAGGTGGGGGAAAGTTTAGATCAGGGATGTCAAACTGGTTCCAGAAAGGGCCATGAAGCTGCAGTTTTTCTTTCCAACCAAGCAGTTGCACACCAGACTCCAGTCATCTAATTAAGTGAGTTCAATCTGAACACAATGACTTGATGAGATGAATGGAGTCTGGTGTACTATTGCTTGGTTGGAAAGAAAACCTGCAGCCACACGGCCCTTTCTGGAACCAGTTTGACACCCCTGGTTTAGATGGTATGCAGGAAAAGGAGCTTTATGAACAGGATCTGAAACGATAACTGGCCTTGGATGGCGTTGGGTCCTGATGTCGTTTGGATGGAGCATGAATGTGACACATCAGCAGGTGGTCCAGGTGAGGTTAATAAGAGTCTTCCAGATTGAATTTTCACTTAAGCTTCATTAATCTATATCACATTGCTTCACATCTGCCTTCCTTTCAAAGGAGAAGGAACCCTGTTAGTTTTCTGTAAATACACCATTGGCTTCACGGTGTAACGTCATGTGAATTTGAGCTCTGTCAGGGTGAGGAAAAGTTCTTCAAAAGCAACATTGCATCTTTAACAAGCCAAGTTTATTGCACAATTCCACCACTATTACACCTTCTGATAAAGGCCTAATGCAGCAATGGTGACCTATAATAAAAGTTCTCTCTCTGCACCTATGAAGTTTAATTTACCTCTAGATGTCGGTTGCTTGAATCGCTTGAAACTTTATGATTAATTGTGGTAATGATTATCTGACCATTTAGGGCACTTATAGTAAATTAAAATGTCTTCATTGGATGGTCTGTTCATCCTTAAATATGTGATATATTAAATAAAATGGTGACATCAAAACAAAAGTAAAATCAGTGTTTCCTTACATGGAATAACGCTATGCATTCCAAGTTCTTCATCCTAATAAATATGCACTATTCGAACTGGCAGGAAGTACAAAATGTTAGATTTTGTAAGTTTTACGCTGTTGTAATGCATTTTTCTCAACACTCCAACTTAAATAGAAACACTGGAATCAGTGTAACAGTGGCGTCAAGTAAGGACTGCAAATAAATGGCAAATGGCCTGTACTTGTATAGCACTTTATCAAGTTCAAGGACCCCAAAGGCCTTCACACTACATTTAGTCATTCACTCATTAACACACATTCACATGCCGCTAGCATTTTGAACTGAATCTTGATATGTGCTTTTAATGTTTAGCTGCATTAAGAACATGCATATTGTTTAAATTTTCAAGAACACCCTGAATGTTGTGTTCGATTAAACAGTACATTCCTGCAACCACTACTACTATTTTGAGAGTTAAAGCTCTGAAATAAGCAACATAATATTATTTAAACAAAAAAGGACAAAAAGAACAAAAGAGCATTCATTCAAGTGGAAATGTTTGAAGTTTTTAGGTTAGCTGTTGATTTAGGGCAGCTGATTTTGTATTTAATACATTATATCCAGACAAGCACTTGTGTCTAATGTGAAGACCTGCCAATAGCAGGCAAGCGCCCCACATATCACAGTGGCAAAACATTCCTTCCGTTTATGATCCTAATTAGCTCTAACTGTGCCATCATCCCTGAGTCATCAAGCCTGGAGAGAGGCCAGATCGTTTGACGGTCGGCAGTTTCACTTTTTCCTCAGCCCTCCTATCTAACTACCTCTCTTTAACTGTTATTCCCTAATCTTTCCTCTTTCTCCCACTTCAGCAGCTCGCACAAGCTCATTGTTGTCTCCTGGCTTCCTTGGACAAGCTCACAGCAGGGTAACTGCTGCCGTGAACAGGGATATATTTCATAAGCCACAAATAGCCAAAGAAGGTGTTTGAATTTGGGCACTGAAAAGAAAAGCAGGCTTTCTGTCGTTTCCTACTAAGCGAGTTAGCCAAGAATTAAGCTGCTATTTGAAAACCGTTTGGAAATGAAAAATCCCAACAACGTGATCAGCATCCAATGAGTTGTTGACTCCACCTGACTTGAACACTTAAACTTACATCATGCTTTTGCGGGAGCACAGCACAGGAGCAGAGTGTTGTGCTGACATTGCAAAGTTATCAGTGACATTCCCCCCTCATACGGAATAATGAAATTGGATGAAGCAGCTTAAATGCTCACCGGCCCTCCTCTCGCCATCAGACTCTGTGCCTATTAGAGATAACATTAATGAAGGGGACTTTGGTTGAGAATAGACACTTCTTACTGCAGCGTGGGGTGCAGAGAGTGGGGAAGGTGTAGGGTGCTAACAGCATTTATTTCCATTAATAAGAAGGAGTGTTTTACAACAGGGCCTCTCCCGAGGGCTCTCTCTAGAGGTTCCAGAAAATCCTACACCTTTTTTTTTCCAAGTACAGCACGTGGGACCTTTCTGCTGCAGGGTCCGTTTGTCTAAAAAGCTTGTTTTAACCTTCATTTACGCAACTTGGGCAGGGGAAGACACTCAATCACAATAATCACCGCTGTCCATCTTTTGTAGATTATTAATGTGAATGAGCAGGGAAGACTAATTAGCTGTTCATTTTAGCTGTTCAGCATGTTTTTTCTCCCACACGCCTTAAGAAATGGTCTTAAGCTGGTGTATGGTGGATGTGAAAAGCTGATGTACTCCCTGTGGAAATCCCAGCTGATATGAAGAATCATTTAAATTGGTTTTCACCTTTACTGTCATATATATCCTATTGTGTTCGAACAGAAGTTCCTGGCATAAGTTTGTTCTGTAAAAAGGTTTTTAAGCTTAAAAAGGATTGTGTAGTTTGAATGTATCAATGTAATCGAATGTATAAAAAAAATAACTCAATAAATTTATTTACCAGGGCTGCTCATTGAAGTTGACAATTATCATTAATTGGTTAAAAACAATGTGAGTCAACTGTGCCATTCCAGTCACTGATGCTTTATTTAAAATTCAATAAGAAATAAAAAAAGAAACAACTTGTTATTTATGTCAACAGCTTTACTGAATGATTTGTATTTATTGTGGTAATAAGCTGGGTATTATCTTATCAGCTATATCATTTTAATGATTTTTTCACTTTATTGAAATGAAGAAGGTTCAAGAGTTAATTTGCAAAACAATCTGCTTTGAGGATTTGGTCTTAGTTTGGAAACTTAACTGTTAAGAAATGTGTTTATGTTAGAGGGTGAAACCAATAGTAGACCAATAGTTTAGCAAATTAGCTGGCTAATATTAGCTTGTTTGACCCCCAATGTTAATTTATTTACAGCAGAATAGCTAAAAGCCATAACACATTGGACATATATTGTAGCTGTTTGTGTGTTTTGCTTAAGTCCTCCATCGATATGACATTTTGTTGGATTAAAAACTTTAAAAACTCTTTTCTATTTTAGCCATAAATCAGTAAATGTAACACACAAAAAAACTTGTGTGTGACGTGGAAAAGAATCCTAGATATTTTGTAATAATTTGACTTTTTCTATTCTTTTTTTGCGAAAAATTGGACATTTTAAAAACTTTTTTTATTTTTCATATTTTGACAAATTCAGGTTTAGACAAGTTCTAATACCAGAAGACTTTTCATTGAGAATTTTCATTTGTGAAAACTAGTGTTTGTTTGTTCTTTTTACTTTAAAATTGTTTTTGTGAACATTTGATTTTGGCCCCATGCTGTATGATGAGAGGAATGTATTCACATTCACAATGTAATTTTTTTTTTTTTTGGACAAGTCGTAGGTCAAGTCTTTAGGTCTGACTTGTTTTTTTCTTTTTAAAGTCAGGGAAAGTGTTGTGAAAATTCTACTAGTGGAGCAACAGGTAGGGGAGGGACAGTGCTCTGCTTTTTTGCAGAACAGCAATCCAGTTGCTATTTCACTGTCTCTGGCATCTAAAAAACTAAGTCTATCATAAAATGAAGGAAAAGTTTTGCAATTCTGAATCTGTTTTAACCCCTGGTATGCTTCCATGGCGTATCTCCCAGTCTGAAGTCTATGAAAAGATATTTAAAAATAAGAAAATAATCTCTGACAGCACCATTGACTGTGTGGATCAGCACAGTGTTTGCTGGCACCGGTCAAGTCTGCAGCGTTTTTTATTTACCTCTGGGCTGATCCTTGCGATATGCAAAGTCCTGTTTTTCAACTTTTTCTGCAGTCAGACACCGTGGTGTTTGTCTTTCTCCATGCTGCCGTGATTTTGATTTGCACAGCTTGAAGTGCTGGAGCGTATTAGATGTGTTTGCATTTACCCAAAAAGCTAAGAGTTCCAATCAGCCATCCATTGCCGCCGATAGCTCAGAGTGTATTTGGCCTCCCCCAGATAAGGCCTGAGTATACATCCAGTCGGATTCAGCTGAATTGTTTGAACACACACGCGCTGCTTTGGCATGGGGCTGCCTGGATGGGCTGTGTCATAGCGGGAACATTTCACCCTAACTTCTCGCAGTCAGTGGTGCTTCAGGGCTGTAACTGTTAGTAAAGGGTGAAGGGCGTGCAGAACCAGAGGCTACAAATGTTGCCTTGCATAAAGGACAAAGAAAGGATATCTTGAGGCTCAAAGTGTCCCTGAGATGCTGGAACAGATGGACCTACATGACCACCATTCCAGATTTAGACCTAAGGTAGCTGCTAGGGAAAAAATGAATATCTCTCTATACAGTAAATGTACTTTCTGGGCTGATTTTGTGTTTGTTTTGCTTCCTGTTATCAAGCTTCTCCCATGATCGCTGACAGCTAACATGGCTGTGAACATTAGTTGCACTTTAATGGTAAGCTTATTCTGAATAGTCATTGAGATAGAAGATTCAATTTTCTGTGATCCAATTATACCTGCAAAGACAGATCCAAATGGTTATTAAATAGACTGGAACAAGATCAACAGGCTTATATCTATTTTCATTTAGAGCTTTTATAGTGTTATAATATTCCGAGGCTTGTGTAAGATTCTCATGGTAAGATAACTGGGGGGGAAAATGCTGAAATGGTTTCAACACAATCAGCTCAAAGTAAAATTTTAATGTACTTTTAATTTATTTAATTTGAACCGTTTATTTACTGTAATAAATTTAATGAGGTCATAAATTAACTCATGATGTGCGGTTAATTTTACTAGATATACGATTAACCAAGAAAGGTGTAATATTACAATGTTTTCTTTACACACTTCGAAGAGGCATTACAGAGTTTTCTAAAAATACTGCCACCTGTGGCCAAATCATAGAACTGCTGCAGTATATATATATATATATATATATATATATATATATATATATATATATATATATATATATATATATTATATATATATATATATAATATATATTATATATATACAGTATATATTAAAAAAAGTATTTAGTCAGCCACCAATAGTGCAAGTTCTCCCACTTAAAAAGATGAGAGAGGCCGGTAATTTTCATCATAGATATACCTCAACTATGAGAGACAAAATGAGAAAAGAAAATCCAGAAAATCACATTGTCTGATTTTTAAAGAATTTATTTGCAAAATATGGTGGAAAATAATTATTTGGTCAGTTACAAACAAGCAAGATTTCTGGCTCTCACAGACCTGTAACTTCTTCTGTAAGAGGCTCCTCTGTCCTCCACTCGTTACCTTCATTAATGGCACCTGTTTTGAACCCGTTATCAGTATAAAAGACACCTGTCCACAACCTCAAACTTTCACACTCTAAACTCCACCATGGCCAAAACTAGAGAGCTGTCAAAGGACACCCGAAACAAAATTATAGACCTGCACCAGGCTGGGAAGTCTGAATCTGCAATAGGTAAACAGCTTGGTGTGAAGAAATCAACTGTGGGATCAATTATTAGAAAATGGAAAACATACAAGACCACTGATAATCTTCCTCGATCTGGGGCTCCACGCAAGATCTCACCCCGTGGGGTCAAAATGATCACAAGAACGGTGAGTAAAAATCCCAGAACCACACGGGGGGACCTAGTGAATGACCTGCAGAGAGCTGGGACCAAAGTAGCAAAGGCTACCATAAGTAACACACTACGCCGCCAGGGACTCAAATCCTGCAGTGCCAGACGTGTCCCCCTGCTTAAGCCAGTACATGTCAAGGCCCGTCTCAAGTTTGCTAGAGAGCATTTGGATGATCCGGACGATGACTGGGAGAATATCCTATGGTCAGATGAAACCAAAATAGAACTTTTTGGTAAAAACTCTACTCGTCGTGTTTGGAGGAGAGAGAATGCTGAGTTCACCCAAAGAACACTATACCTACAGTGAAGCATGGGGGTGGAAACATCATGCTTTGGGGCTGTTTTTCTGCTAAGGGACCAGGACGACTGATCCGTGTGAAGGAAAGAATGAATGGGGCCATGTATCGTCAAATTTTGAGTGAAAACCTCCTTCCATCAACAAGGGCATTGAAGATGAAACGTGGCTGGGTCTTTCAGCATGACAATGATCCCAAACACACCGCCCGGGTAACGAAGGAGTGGCTTCGTAAGAAGCATTTCAAGGTCCTGGAGTGGCCTAGCCAGTCTCAAGATCTCAACCCCATAGAAAATCTTTGGAGGGAGTTGAAAGTCCGTGTTGCCCAGCGACAGCCCCAGAACATCACTGCTCTAGAGGAGATCTGCATGGAGGAATGGGCCAAAATACCAGCAACAGTGTGTGAAAACCTTGTGAAGACTTACAGAAAACTTTTGATCTCTGTTATTGCCAACAAAGGGTATATAACAAAGTATTGAGATGAACTTTTGTTATTGACCAAATACTTATTTTCCACCATATTTTGCAAATAAATTCTTTAAAAATCAGACAATGTGATTTTCTGGATTTTTTTTCTCATTTTGTCTCTCATAGTTGAGGTATATCTATGATGAAAATTACCGGCCTCTCTCATCTTTTTAAGTGGGAGAACTTGCACTATTGGTGGCTGACTAAATACTTTTTTGCCCCACTGTATATATATATATTGTATGAAATTGTGTTATATCAAACTGGTCCTATAGTCACTCTGTTACAGATGGAGTAATGTAACGAGTTATGGGATTATTAAAGTATTTCTGATTCAGATTACTTGTATATAGGACAGGTGTTGTGAATGAAATGGTGCCCAGCTTGAAAGAGCTCCTGTGTGTCGCTGAATGTGTGCATTGATGACTGAAAGACATCTTCTGCCTCCATTTATCTGTTTACTACAGTGTGTTGAATTAATGTTAATGTGATTTTAAAGACATTTCAATTAGTGGAAAAAATTGGGATATAAAAGAAAAAAGTCTATAATCAACCAAAACTTCCGCCACCCCCATGCAGTACCTCCGTGGACGCCCTAAGGGTCGCAGACCCCCTGTTGAAGACCTCCGCTCTACAATGTATGTATTTTTTACTATTTTCACATGAATACAACAATTCGATTGTTTGCTTGTTCGAACCCATTTAACATGGATGCGCTTCATGTCACACCCGCAGTGCGGAAACCTCTGACCCATATTACAGGAAATATAGGCTACAAGCATTTAGATCCGGGGTCTCAAACTGGTTCCAGAAAGGGCAGTGTGGCTGCAGGTTTACTTTCCAAGCAAGCAACAGCACACTAGACTCCAGTCATCTCATCAAGTAAGTCCAGTCTCAACATGATTACTTGAAAACCTGCAGCCCCTTTCTGGAACCAGTTTGAGACACCTGATCTAGATGCATTGGCACTGATCAAACGATGCTTTAGTCATAAAGTGTTAAAATAAAAATGCTATGAGATTTTTTTCTGTGAAAACTTATAAAAAGTCTCTTTAAAGCAGTTTTTCATGAATTAGAAATGTTAGCTTCATCTACATAAGATAAAGTCCTGGCTAAAAAAAAAGGGCTTTTTAAAATCTATGTGTCACAAATCCTCTCTCCATACTTTTTCACCTTTAGTAACACAGTTAGGAAAAGGTAGATGAGCCTTTAAACTCAATATTATTGTCTCAGAGTCCATTTAAAGATAATGCCAGGTTTGTCAGTTTTGAAATCTTACTAAAAGAAACTATTATGGAGTATTCAGGGACCTATAGAAATTTCACATATGTTGATTAGAGAACACTGCATAATCTTTAGACTTATTGACATCCATTGACATTAAATGGGATTTAATTTTTTTTAGGGGTAAGAAATACTCCTATAGGTTAAATAGTGTGTCACACTTTTCAGAGCATTTAGAAATCAGCCACTGTGATTTAAAGTTTTGCTGCAGAAAACCTAACATGCCCTGTTGGTTTGCTGCAGAGCAGGAGAGTGGCAACATGGTTTAATGATAATAGCTCTGACGATTGCAGAGATAATCCTCCTGCTATTCCTGCTGACTGCGGAGAGGCCAGGCTTTGTTCTCCACTCCACCTATTAGCGTGATGGAAGTTCATTTTAATTTGAATGGACCATCAGTGGGATAAGAGGCTGTTTATGTGTGTATGCGGGTATGTGTATGTCTGAGTGTGTATGTTGACTATTGTGGAAGATAAAACTGAGCATGGAGCAATCAAACTAGTGTAGGAATACGCCTGTATGTAGACACTGTGATGCTAAACTGAGACACAACCACTGAGAAGTGGCTGCAGGTGACTGTGGCGACCCTTTCTGGACAGCAGGTGTTCAAATCTTTTTGGCAAGTGTTTCAGCAAAGTTTCTCCCCTCAGTAAGCCACAGCTGAGACTCAAATCTATTGGGTGGTAAACAGCTCAGACTACACAGACATCCAGTGGGAGAGTATAGAAATGCCTTTACTCTGTGGATCATTTTGTTTTAGAGATGTAAATGCATAACTTTGTCATGATTTTATTCAATGATCTGACCCACATGCAGAAAACCACTCAGAAGAACCAGGGGAAGGTTTAACAGGTTTATTGAAAACTAGTAGAGATGGGTCCAGTGCTGCTCGGAACGCTGGCGAACCAGGAATGAAAAGTGAAGGGGAAGTTTCTGTGTTTAGTTCAGGCTCAGTGGGAAATTTGTAGCCTGGGTGCCATTCCAAACTTAGTCCCCCCCACAACGTTTGAGGTCGGGAAGTTCGGTCTGGCATTGCTCAGTAGTGCGAGTATGCTTGCACAATATCTGGCGGGCCAATCAAATTGTCTGGCTTAACATACATCACGCACTCCGTTGCTCTTATTGGTTGTAGGTCTATCCAATTGAGTGCAGAGGCATTTTTTTTCCTGGTTCGTTCGAAACACGCCCCATAATCACAGCTCTATGGAGCAGTATCAGACTCATATTCTGACTAGAATTGAGTAGGACTACGTCAGGCTAGGAAATTTGAGCTTCGATTTGCAAAAGGCAGAAAAGGCAACAGGACTCACGTTTCCAGAAAAGGTGTCTTTCTCTGAATCCAGTCGGTGTGGGTTGTTCCAGAAATTGCTTTGCTCGTTGGAGGGCGGACAGGGTTTACCCATGTTAAGGTGTTTCCTTGAGGAGCGGAGGAGCTGACTGCCACTTAGATTTGCTTTGGTACTTGAAAGGTTCTTGTGGAGATGAATCCCCTGCTCAGTGTGTAGCTCAACAATCAGTTTGGCTAGAGTACCCAAAACTGGCAAACACTCTGGTGTCGAGGTAGTGGCAGTCAGCAGCTTAAGAGTACTCAGGTAATGAGGCAACCATCCGCAGGTGTGTGGAAGGGCCAATGAGAACCAGGCGCCACCTGGTGGTGGAGGGAGAAAACACAAAAACACAACCTACACAAACTGGATACCTAACACTTTGTTTGCATCCATTTGAAAAGCTTAAAATGATAATGAGAACCGTGAGGCACCTACATCTATATATCTATATCTATATATATATATATATGAACTCTTCCTCACCCATCACGGTTGGTCTTCCCCCCTTTTTCCTCTTAGCTCGGGTCCTCTAGCTTGAGGGTTCCTTCTGCACAACAGGACTTCTCAGGACTATTAAAATAGTGCTCCTCATGTTGCTCTCAGATACAGTACTGCTTCTCCCACCTGAACGTGGCTATCTGCAGCTCCTTCACAGTTAAAAACAAGCTCTTGGTTAGTTGTCTGCAATACTCTCCTTGCATGGCCTATGGCCATATCTTTCAGAAAGAAATGTACATTTCCTCACAAACATATTGTAGAGTATTTGACCTAAGTGTGCTTTTTACACTGGTATGTATGGAAAAGGTGTAGGTCAACAGCATCAGTGAGACAGGTAGCTGTTTTTAGCTGACCCTCAGTTAGCACTGGCTCCCTGTTGCACAGTTTGAGTTTGTACATTGCTAACTGGCTGTTATATTGGCAGACTGAGTAAACAAGGTTCGCTCTGTCTGGGTAGTTTGTCACACCTGTGACTTCAGGGCTATCTAAATGGCAGCAAGTGAGGGCGTTCATCATTACATTCATCCTTTGCAGTGTGAGAGATGGATAGTCTACCAGTCCACCAGGTCATGAGTTATCGCTCACCAGGGGCTACTGGTTCATATCGAGGTCAAAGGACTATTTGTCTTCAGGTAAACGGGCTCTCCTGATGCTCGTACACACAGATAGACAACCTTTTTCTCACTAACCTGAAATGTGTATTTGTACATTTTTCCTTTTGTGAGCTGGTCTTCCTGCATTCTATGTAGTTGTTTTTTTGTTTCTATTCATTTTAAAGGAAGAAAAATGCTTTATTTATTTATGCATCCAACCTGTTATCAGAAACCATTATTTGCTCCTTTTTTGTTCTTTATTCTTTTAACTTATGTATTGAAATTAGAAATTTGCTGCTAAGTTTCATATCATTTTCAGATATTGAATTAATGTAGGAGCCTAAATGCAGTTTATTTGAGTTAGAATATTTATTTTTTATTTTATTTTAAAATATGCAAATTCATAAGTAAGATAAATAGGGTTTTTTTTATTTAATGATTCAAAGGGATTTAAAAGGATTAAAAAATGCTATTTTCATATATTCAGTTCATTGATATTGTGAGTAAGATATGACTTTTATTGTGACATCTAAAAACCCACGAAGGGGAGTGGTTATCTTCATGCCAGGTGAGGAATGCAGTGGGAATCAGAAGGAGATTGGCGCTCAATAGTTTTTTTTGTCCTCACCCTTCCCAGGCTCCGTTGGACTTTAAAGGACTTAATTTAGTGGATGTATTTTATGTTTCCTGTAATTTTGTGTTAAGTTTTCAAGTAAACCATTAAAATCAAGAAGTGGACTCGTAGATTTATTTTTGGAGTGCTTTGGAAACAAGGGAGTCTGACGAGCGTTGAGCTAAAGCTTCAATAAGGACAGTAAGAACCTACAATTAAGTTTAAGTTTAAATGAAAATGATCCTAGCCCTAATTTGGGCTAGTTAATTTTCTAGTTAAAAATTATGCAAACTACCATCATTAGCATTAAAATACATCAAAACAACTTATTTATCTTACTTTAATAGATTCAAATTATGAAAGGATTTTCCAGGATGGACATTGTGCAGCATCATGTATACAACTGCTTTAATAAGTTAACAAAATATCAAAAGTGCTAATAAATAGTAGTGCTCAACAATCTTTGACTTTGCTAACCACAGTTCTGATTTACCTTTTTTATTTGCTATTATCTGGCTGACTGAGAACTCGGATGGCTTTATGTCAGATAACAAATAGAATACACAGTTACAACAGACTCATATAATGGTCCTCTGAGTGTTAGCACCCCAATATTTCTGAAAGCAATCTCCAGCCAATCAAGGAAATCTTCCTGTATCAGTCTGGCTTTGTTAAATGCTTCATCTAAATGTTATTCCACCGCAAACTGCCACTTACTCACAGACAGCATTGTTGCTTGTAAAAACGATTATGCTATCAATGGACGCTGGAGTGCAGGGTCTAAATATGCAATAACATTAACTGTGTTTTTTTAACAGTGTTATTAACAGTTTCATTACAAAAGGCTGAAAGCTGGAATGAAAGCGTTATCTGCAGCACAAATTTAGAAAACACGAACACACCAGCAGATTAGCTTTTAACATCACCCACAGACCTCCTGGCTGTGAGTTGGAGTGTTGTTATGCAATATGAGTCAGAGGGTATATGAACTAGAGCTTTGTTAAAACAGGAGAGCACATTATCATTATTAGGACCTCAGTGAGATAGAAGTAAAGCTGGAATACTGAAAAGAGTTTTATGCTTGTGTTTTTATCTCCTGGCCATTAGACATCACTGATTCCAGCAAGGATATGCAAGAAGACCGTTTTCCCAGCCACTCTCACCTCATCTGATCAGATGAGACGAAACACGACGAGAGTTTAATGATGCCACGGGGAAATGGCAGTGTCACAACCACAGCCACTAATAACAGAGGCACTGCGAAAGGAATAAAACTATGGCGTGAATTAAGCAGAGTGGGGAACTATTAGATGAACCCAGGCCAGCAGTATTGATATGAAACATGTTTGGCACCTGCTGCCTTGAACAAATAACAGCACTGTTAATTACTGTTTATTCCAGAGAGAAAAGCAGCACCTGAAGACTATAATGCCCACAAAAAGAAGAATAGCGCACATTATGAGAGCCTTTGGCAGAAACAGAAATGTTTGCTTGATTGCATGAGTCAGTTTAGATAACAAGAAATATCTATCCTTTTTCTATGCTTCACTTTAGCATCATGTATATGCATACATGCACCAGAAAATAACTGACATTAGTAAATCCCATGTTGACAAAAAATGTAAAACTTCTATCAGTTAACTGATCAACTGATTTTTCTTTGTACTGATAAACATCACCAACCCAAATGCATTGCCATGTTCATAAGTATGCTATATGAAAGTATTCAACCCCTCAAAAGTTTTCAAATTTTGTTATCAAACAATAATGAAACTCTTTTTTTTATTTTTTTTTTTATTGTATGTAAGAAAACAACCTTCAGTAAGGCATTATTTTGTGGTGGAAGAAAAATGATAACTAATAAGTGGGCTTTGCATACATATTTACATGATGTATTCCAACCATTAAACTCTGTAACTGATTTAAAAATGTAAGGAAAATCATTTGAGAAGAAATAATTTGTGTATTTTTGTTTTAGCTGTTCTAAAAAGACCTGTTAAAACAAACAATATTTGCGAACAGTATTATGAAGACCATTGGACACAGTTGACGGATCAACAAAAGAGATTTGTTGATCTCTCAATTTGTATTTCAAACTTTAAAAAAACATCCTCAGTACCAACATTTTTTCACTTCAACATCTCTCCTGTGGCAGACTCATGCATCGGATCACTCGTTGGTACTGAGTGGTAATCATCACTTGTTTTTCAACAAAAAGAGCAGCTTTAATGTCAATGAGTTATATTAGTGGACAATAGAGACTGACATTTTTTCGGGAATTCCACGGGTAACGGGATTCCCGTGGGATTCCCATGGGATGGGAGTCAGTATTAGTAACAATCACGTGATTGGGACGGTACAGGATTAAACATTAACGGAAGCAGACGGGAGCGGGAGCAAACCAATAATAACTAAAAAAAAACTAGGATCGATGCCAAAAAATAAAATAAAATAGAAAGAAAAAAAATCCAGTACTGGCGCGGCGCCGCCATTTTGTAGTTTTTTTCCTTGAAGCCTACACTATAATGCGAGTCAAAAAAACTACACGACCCAAAAACCAACAGTGATTCCGCTCTGAGTTTTTCACCCGTGTTCAAAAACAAGAATGGGAGTGGCGCAGGAGCGGGAGTCATTCTGAATGGGAGCGGGAGTAATTTCACCAGGAGTGGGACGGGACAGGATTTAGATTTCTACTCTGGGATCGGGACGGGACACCATTTTTTTCTGTGGGAGTGGGACGGGACAGGAGTGAAAATCCACTCCCGTGTCAGTCTCTAGTGGACAATGCCTGATATTTAAAGGTATTGTGGAGGATTTTCTCGAATTTTTTAAAAGATTCGCGCTCTCCAATAAAAAAAAAAGTGCACATGCGAGAGCATGCAGGAGCCTATTTTTCCTTGTGCATGCTCTGTTTAAAAAGTGTTCTAATAGCTCTACAAGCCTACTGTGCCGGAATGTCCGCCCTAACCCCCTGAATCCCTCAATCACTATATAGAGCAGGGACTATATAGTGGTCTATATAGCGAACTCAGTCAACTTACCATTCAGACAGAAGATCACTTCCCTGTTGGTCCACTGTGCGGTGCCTGCATCATCTTTGTTATTAGTCGCCGCTGTTGGGCAGAAGCAGCTGCGAATCCCATAATACTTTGCATTGAGATCTCCCATGCAAAGGATTCTGGGATATATCTGCCTCTTGAGGCCTTTCTTTTCTTCTCACATCATAGACACTTTTTCTGTTATGACCTTCTGCCATTTTCAAATAACCACAGTAAGAAAGGTGAGCTTCAATGACTGTCTGAAACCGTAGCTCACTCAACATATACGCCTGAAAGTGCACTTGTGCAGAAAAAGATAGCTAACAGGATGAGCATGTAGGACGGCCTTAAACATATCACTAGAATGATTGACAATTAGGAGGAACACTTATATAGCTTAAAATAATAATATACCTTTAATGTTTAAAGCTTATTGTAGTGAATTTTTATAACATGTTTAAATTGTACATCCCTAGTTCAGTCTAGGCATCACTATCACTATCCTTCACTTTTCCTTAACCTTGTTTTTGTCTGTCATATAAAAGCAATTTCAGTAAAACACACCGAGATCTGCAGTAGTGATATGACAAAACATGAAAAAAGTTAAAAGGATATGAAAACTCCACTACTTATTCTAAGTGTATAACTGGGAGTGAGTTTATGCAGTGCAGCAAACACTCCAACTCCCCTTGAGACAAATTGTAATAATCAGACTTCTTGGTTGGCACGTTTTCCCTCTGGGCCTCCAGCTCCCAGCCTGAGGTCCTCCACGCACCTGCTTGCCGCCGGCCGTCTCTCCTGCCAGGCCTGTAATCCGATCCTTATTGGCTGTGCGCTCAGCCAAACTGCCACGATGCCCATTATCAGGCTCTAAGCAGGTGCTGAGACATATCGCTCTTGATCACAATGCAGGATTTGCGGCGAGCACACATCCGGCAATCCATTTTTCAATTTGGTCTCCTGCCTGAGATAAATTAACAGATGTCGATTGATTTTCCTTCCTGTGCAACTGTGAGCCTTGTTTACACCTGACAACCAGGGGCGTTATACCTGGGTGGCTGTTTGAGACGAGCACAGGCTATAATTAGCGTTTCTTTTAATTAGACAAACACTTGACAGGAGAGTAAGTAGGCAGTTACTTTGTCACATTTTACCTTTCTTACCACTTTGCTGCAGTTAATCAACAGATTGCTTTTAGTAAGATGGGGTGTTACAGCGAGATATAAAGCCTGTGTCATCATCTCACATGCAGTCATCTCTCAGTAAATACAAAGCAAGATTCCTTATTGTTCTGTGTTCATGGTTTGCTTTAATCACACTTGCAAAGAACACTGCAAAGTCAGCCCTTCCCATCTTAGAGACTCAGATTCGGGTTGGCACCATTGCGAGGGGCCTCGAGCGCTTTCACAGCCATCTTCCTTCACCAGCTGGTTATTATTGCTAAAAATACGCTAATAAAACTGGTGTAGCCTGGCACCATCACACCCTAATGACGGGAGTCAAGTGGCGCGCGGCAGATAGCCCCTCACATGAGTGCTGTCACAAGCCATTTAATTGAAGTTGAGGAAATGGGAGCCGACATTATTTTGCTCTGAGCACCCCCCCTACTTTCCACCACCCACCCCCTTAACACTGACACGCTAGCACCCACCCCAAACACATACGTTGTTATCCACTGAAATGTTGCTATTATCTCTACGATCACATTACATTTTCTCAGAGATGGGATCCAATCATATCTATTGTTTCACTTTTCAATTTGCTTTGTTCTGTGTGGTGTATGGAGACAATGAACAAGTAATACTTGATAATATAATAAAAATACATTTGAAAAACGTACACATTTTTCATAATGTCCAGTTTAATCCAATAAAAAAATAATAAACAACTAATTTCATGTTTAGAAATATTTCTTAAAAGAAAATACATTAAGCTGAAAAATAGGCAACAAATCCCCAAACAGAATATATTGATTTTGGCTGAATTAATGTAGTGTGTACATCAAAATTGTTCATTAAAATGTAAATAGTGCAGTATTCACTGTTATTGTTTATAATTGAATTATGGGAAGCTCAGCTGATGTCTCAAAAGCCCAACCGGTCTTTTCCTTGTTAGTCAATGATTTTTTATATCGTGTTACTCCTTTGGTTAATTAGAAGTTCTGTGTTGATGCTGGAGTTTGTGTAACACAGACAGGTTGTTTTGCAGGGAGACTCTGGGAAAGTGGAGCAAGTGAGGTCGGATATGAAGGTGGCAGGACTCAGAAAGTGGGACCAGAAGATTGATGGAAAATTGAGGTGATTTCAAAGGACCCCTTGCGCTCCATGCTCATTTTTCGTTGTAAAAGGATGTTAAATGAGCACATGTGCACATAGTATGTGTATGTGTTCATGCTGCCTGTGTTCACAACCCAAACTCACTGCTCAGCGGCAGGTATCACGCCTGAGGGCAAATGCTTTAAACCATCTAGGGCAGGTGAGAGACAGTAGAAAGAGGTTAAATGATTGAGCAGAGGAAAAGAGGAAAGGGGTTAAACATGAGGCTGAAAAGATCTGTCAGTTTAGGGTCAGTTTGATAGATCATTAAAAAAACAATGGAAAAGGAAGTTAAGCAAAACAGAGGAGCTTAGGAAAAGAGCGCAAATTGCAAATACAGAAAAGCATTATACCAACAGTATGGAAGCAAATCGTTACCATATTCCAAATGAAAAAGCATTTTCAGAAAAGCTTTTTCATTTTAAGAATGTGGCTGCATTGTTTGACTCATAAATGAAATTAGTAATAAATCCTTGTTTTCTCTTTGATTATGGCATAAAATGAGCAGTCCTAAAGAAGAAAATGCAAATGCAAATAGGATGATTGATTACTAATTTCATTTATGAGCTTAAGAATGCAGCCACATTCTTAAAACGTGGCAGCAAATACATACCAAAATTCAATTTGAAATGTAAAATTTGAAAATGAAAAAGTATTTCCAGAAAGGCTTTTTCATTTTCAGATCTTACATTTCAAATTGAATTTTGGTATGCATTTGCTGGGGTATATTTTGAAAAATAAATCTCAAATGTCTTTTTCATTTTAATGAAGTAAAAGGATGAGCAGTGTTAAAGAAGAAAATTGAAAATGCAAACAGGATTATTGATTACTAATTTCATTTATGAGTCACACAATGCCAAATTCTTAAAATGAAAAAGCATTTCTAAAAATGCTTTTTGATTTGAAATATGGTAACGATTTTCTTCCATACAACAGAGGCTGCTTCTTTTGACATGTCTCGTCCACAAATACATCAGTCACAAGAAACGTCTCGAACCGCTGCAGCTTGTGTATTTATCAAGGTCCATTGACTGCAATTACACAGAACAATAGAGCCAGCATTGATGCTAGCTCACTGTGCTAAACACTGCCTCTTTCCAACCAGAGAGCAGGCTGAGTGACTGAGCTGCATCGAGATACGAAGCCTCTTCCAGCTACTTTTCCACCCAATCCCCCAACCATTGTCCTTCTCTAATGGGCAGAATCTACCGTCAGGAAACAAGGCAGGAATTGCTGGATTAGGTTTGGCTGATTGGAAGTCAATTGCTGGTTTCAGCAGAGCATCAGATGACCGAGGAGAAGGCAGTGGCGGTGTCAAAGAGATGTTAGTGATTATTACAAAGTTGCGAGGGGAGAGAACTACAGGGTGTCCTCTCTGGGTCTCAGCTTGAACACATCAGGCCCAATCTACCCTGCACACTTTGCCTGCATGGTTGCCGGCTGGGCCCCATAACAGGCCTTCAGGTTCTAAAGATCAGTTGTCACTGCTGTTGCTGTGACAATTTGACAGGGATTAACACTCAGCTGCTGCTGAGTCGACTGATCTAATGAAGGCCTAAAAACCATTGCCGGTTACTCTTCACTGTCCTCTGTGACCTGTAGTGGTTTTTAGATTTGTTTTACAGCTTCTCAGGGTGTTGTAACAAGGGGTTCTTAAAACAAAAATTATCAGAAAGCCCATGCACATTTAGCTGTTAGGCCCAGACTCAAAGCTAATGCTTAACTGCCCTTTTCACATGTTACTGATATTGAATGAGTCGAGTGATGCCTATACATACTTTAGGTTAGAAGCTTTATGAGGTAAATTTAACAATTTCATTGCAAGAATAAAGCAGGAATGAAAATGTCACTATCTTCTTTTCCAACCTGTCAGTCATCACTTGTTTCTTGATATTTACCAATGTGAGGGAATTAATGCATTGGCAGCCTGCAGCGTTTGTCCATCTGACATGAGAACAAACCAAGGCTAGAAAAGGTCCTTTCCTTAACTTTTTCATTTCTACTGATTGGTTTGCTTCATTTAGATCCTGGGACATGCAGTCTTTATGGAGAAAAATTTAGCCTAATTTTATTTGGTCCATAAATATGCATTTTAACTTCCTGTAGGACTGGAATAAAAACAAAACTGAAGTAATAATCTTTGGACCAATAGAGGAGAGATCTAAAGTTAGCTCACAGCTTCAGTCGCTTCAGCTAGTAACCACTGATCAGGCCCGAAATCTAGGTGTAGTACTGGATTAAGACTTGTACCTCCAAAAGCATTTAAAGACAATTACAAGGTCGGCTTTCTATCACCTGAAGAACATTTCCAGGATTAAAGGACTAATGTCTCAGCATGATCTGGAAAAACTAATCCATGCGTTTATTTTTAGTCGAATTGATTACTGCAATGGTGTTTTCACAGGTCTGCCTAAAAAGTGGATCAGACAGCTGCAGCTGATCCAGAACGCTGCTGACCGTGTCCTCACTAAGACTAAGAAAGTAGAGCACATCACCCCAGTACTAAAGTCCTTACACTGGCTCCCTGTATCTCAGAGAATAGACTTTAAAATATTTCTGTTAGTCTATAAATCTCTGAATGGCTTAGCACCTAAATACATCACAGGCTTGCTATTAGTTTATCAACCCTCCAGACCACTCAGGTCTTCTGGCTCCAGCCTGCTCTGCATAACTAGAACCAGAACTAAACATGGAGAAGCAGCATTTAGTTCCTATGCTCCACTTATCTGGAACAAACTTCCAGAAAACTGTAAAAAAGCCTGAGTTCCTTTAAATCAAGACTAAAAACACATTTGTTTAGGATTGCCTTCGACTGTTCTCGTTAAACAGTTCAACTTAAACATATTTTCTTTAATCCAACTGTTTTTAATATTCTTTTTTTGTTTCTGCATTTTTTATTTTATTTTATTTATTATTTATATTTATTTTTTTTATTTTTTTCCTACTTGCTTTGATTCTGTTTTATCTTCCTGTATTTTAATCATGTAAAGCACTTTGCATGGTCTTTGTACTGAATTGTGCTATACAAATAAATTTGCCTTGCCTTGCCTTGGAACGATTCTACAACAAATTACTTTATAATTACATTTTTATAAACAAGAACTTGGTGCAACAATATTAGATTGTCAATTTTCTATAAACATACATGATCGGGTTTATACATAATTGAAACATAACCAGTAAAAATTTAATGTTAATTTGCAATCGACCTTATAGTTCTTTATAATTATTAACAACCCTCGTTGTGATTCTGAATGGGTATTTAACCACACTTCCTCGTTGAATTGGTACGTTTACTTGAGTTGGATGATTTCCTTTACATTGATTCATATTTTTAAACAAGATCCACAAATCTTTAGTAAGTCCACAAGGCAATTTTAGCCTGACTTAATTAAAAGTTTTGAACTCTTGTTCATAAAAAAAAATATTCCATTAACCATCCATTTGCATTTTCCCTGTGGAAAAAAACAGGCTAGGCTGAAAAACTTGGATCAATTGCTGGATATAACCTCTTTAAAATAGCTCCACAGTTTTTTCTTCCATAAATAATTACTATATTGTTGCCAACTTGGTAACTTGTGCTAAAATTAGGAAATTTTTAGGCTCTTCAGTTACTTTTTTTTCAAAGAGCGATTTGAAACGTATACAGTGACTTTTCTGTGTTATATGAGACTTTGGCAACAATGTGAACACACCAGTGGCTTTAAGTTTACTGTCTCCATCCAGCAGTGAGGGCTGCTGGGAGCCCCACCCTCCTCCAAAGTGCCAATAGGTCACAAAATGTTCAAAGTTTCCCCTGATTTAATTCTGATTTTATTAAATCTCAAGGTACTCTAAAGAGATAACTCAACCAGATCATACAGTCAAACTGATTCAAAGTTTTCTATCTAAGGAAAACCATCTGATGGCATCGACTCATTGACTCGAAGGCAATCCCTCACACTAAGCATGCTTGTAGCGACACTAGAGAGGATATTAATTTTTTTTTCTTTGAAACTTTAACCACAAAATAAGCTTAAATTGGAGGCAGCCGGACTTTCATTACATTGACGCCTATCCAGGAATACATCCTGTCACTGGCACTAGACCTTGCACAGCTCTAATGCAAGGCAAACAATCATTAGTTTTCTCAATGTGTGAATTTGCGTATATGCAGAGCTGTAAACCCTTTCACTTGCCCTTTTTCTGACACTAAGGGCCGGATCTATCAAAGGTTTGCGTGTATAAAAACGTGAGCTATTTCACTGCGCACGCTAAAAAATGTACAAACTGATCTATCAACAGCGTGCTAAAATGATTTGGTCTTTAAAACGTGCTAAATAGCGCCTCTGATCCATTTAGTACTTTTTCTGCTATGAATATGCAAAATGGGGCGTTTACACGCAAAAGTGCGTCTTGTGGGAGGAGAACATGTAAATATATTAATTTAGCACTCGCAAAGTGATTTATCAAACCTGAAAGCAATTTTGCTAACGGTATCTGACTCTATATTTAACACGTTTCAAAAGAAGGTGCAAATGGTCTGTATGCGTAATTGCGCACACATGGCAGCGGTTATTGTCGCAAGAAGGAGACATCGAAATGAAGCAAGGAGACGCAGAGAACGCATTTTTTCACTCCGTGTGAATATTTTTGGAATGAACGAGGAAACGATCATCAAAACATATCGTTTATCCAGCATTGCCATTTTGGAGCTGTTGGGGGAACTCCGAATTGATTTGGAGCCAGCCACAAGGAGGACCCACGCAATACCAGATATCACAAATCTCCTTGCAACATTGCACTTTTTTGCATCTGGGATCTCCCAATCTCGTTTTTCAGAAGTGCTGTCCGACGTTCTAAATGCCATGTCGCCCTGACGCCCTACCGGAGAGAACCCCGACCTCCCCCCTGCGCCTGTGGAGCGCGTAAGCGCAGTCATCTTATCCACAGTCACTTCTTGTGAGCCATTTGGTTTGTGCATTTTTCTACAGGCCAATACAAAACACCTGTTTTTTTTTTTGTTTTTTTTTTTAGTTTTTTTTTTACTGCAGTTAAGTAGAAATTCAGCCACATACCACCTTAGGGAATAAAGGTTGCCAAAGTGTATATATATATATATATATATAATTTTTTTTTTTTTTTTTTGGAGGGAGTGGGGGTGTCACTGTAAGATTAAAATTTCTAAATGCACTAGTTTGCACAAACTACAAACTACTTTGCCGCAAACCACAAAACGCGCAAAACCATCATTTAAATAGGGCGTCTCCAACAGTTTTGCACCTGCCACCAGTTACGCAATCGCTCTTGTTAAATCACCCGCAAACCATGGGTCAGCCCCTCGCGCAAAATTCCAGTTTGCGAGCGCAAATTACTGCACGCAAAATTGGATCTTGATAAATCCGGCCCTAAAGTTCTAGATATACAGGTAAAGTTCCCCTTTATTTTTTTTTGGCTTATTGTTTCCTCTGAATTCAGAAGCTAGCAGAGCTGCCCTCTAGTGGCTGCATTTCCTAACCACCATGGCAACCTAACGATCGTATTGAAACCATGAGCACAGAAATGCTTGTTAATGTAAGAGACAGTAAAGCTTATTTATGCAAGTAAAGTAGCATAAAGAGGGTCTAGACCCAGTTAAAATGATCTTTAGATTATCACCTTTGCTTTAGTAAAAAGAACTAGAGTTGTAATTTTACTATTATAAACAAATCTTTAACTGAGTTGTCTTTTTTCCCCCCTCCTGACATTGATTTGGCCTGAGATCATGTTGTGTAATCTTGACATGAACATGTACTGTGCTTTTTTCTATAACCAATTCCTAAACATGCCTTCAGGTATAATAAGGAATCCCTCTCTTCATTATAACCATGCTCTTTATGCTCAGAGCTGACAGTGCTACACCTTTTTTTCACTTCACAAAAAACTGTTATACCTGTAAACACCTTGCTGTTCGTATCAGGTGCGAGCTCCACTTCCTAAAGCAAGGGTACTCGTCCTCTTTGTAAAATCAGACGGCTCTGTCTGAAGCATATGCTGCTATTTTTTTCTAAATACGGCAAAGGAGTTTTGTACGCCTTGTAGCATGTCATATGCGAGCAGATCGCGGTGGTGTTCCCTTGATGCTGACAGAGAAATCAAACGTAAAATGGAGCACCAGAGCGAGCGAGCGAGCAGTGTTAGAGAACAGATGTTCGCAGGAATGTTGACTTTTTGTTTGGCCCTTATCTTTGACGCTGCCATCCTGCAGTAAAGTGAGTGACGGAAGAGGAGAGAATAAAGGCGGAGGCGGGCGGGGGGAACAACAGGGAGGAGAAGGGGGAAGCTCTGTTGTTGGTAGAACTCCATGGAAGAAGTGTTGGCAGGCGTGGTGTTTAATGGCAGGAAAGTGGGACAACCACACAGCTGTGTTTTAGCGTCAGGGGACCACCCTGAGATTGGTGTCAAAGTATTTCACTGTCACGGAGGAGAGTAAGTGGAGGGCTTCAGATGATGTGATAAGTGGAGAGACAATGGTGAAAAATGGAGGTGCATCAAGAAAAGGATAATAAAAGGCAGGAGAAAGCGAGGCACCCCCTGGAGGGGCTACTTTTATATTAGCTCATGGTATAGAAACAGCAGGCTGTGGGGGGAGTCGGGTCAGTAAACAGTGGCAGCAAATTGTTCTTGCATCAGTTCTGATCCTTGGTTCAGTTGCAGGGTGACCTGGTGGCTGCACTTGCCTTTGAAACTCTAGGAGGCGGAAATATTTCTCATGATTCAGCAGCCACTCTTTTTTTAAGGCAGAGCTGACATCTGTAAGATCAGCTTGACAGTTCTGCTTGCCACCTCACAACAAACAGCCCTACTGAGTTATATAATGCCGGCTGAGATCCGAAAGGATTTATGATCAGCTATTATTTCACCTTTACTGGGTGATAAAGAGGGCGATAAATCTCTGTGGCCAAAGTCGGTGCTGGGTTGGGCTCTTCCTGTTGGCTATTTGATGTTTATTTTGCTCTGGACAATTCTGCAGGGTTAAACCTGTGTTAAATGCAGCAGACCTTACTGAGGCGGTAACCTGGGTCCCCAGAGGAGATTTTATTTTAAAGAAAAATATTTAATGGACTTATAAAACACTTTTCAGTCCATTTAACTGTGATTTTTTTTAAACAAGTTTTTTGTGTGGTAAAGGTACTCATTTCTCTCTTTGTACCTGCGTTTAGTTCTAAACATTGTCATTTTGTGTCTTTCTACTTCCATTTTTATTTGTTCCCCATTTTGTACATTTACTGGTGCGATACAGAAGTAGGAAAGGATGAAATGGCAATGCACTTGTAGAAAATGGTAGCATAATTTAGTGAAAGGAAAAAAATGCTTCAACGTCGCAGATTTTGTAGTTTCACCCAAATTCAGTTCACATTTATGTCCTTAAGCTATTGCTTAGATTTGTACTTCTCCCTGCAGTAACTCTTTTCATAGATAACAAAGATATATAGTGATAGAAATAATGAAATCTCATCTCTGATTGGAAAGAATAACAATTTTCTGAAACCTTTCTATTACCATATGTTCCGGTTTTGAGTTTCTTTGCACCAGTTAACTGACAGTGTTGGGAGTAACTGTTTTACATAAGTACAGTATTAGTTTTTTATTTGGCAATCGTATCTCACAAATTGATCTGAGACGTTATTGACCAGTGTCATTTTATAATGTTTTTTTCCAGGTTTTCAAAGTCAACTATAGTCAAATATATGAAAAAAAAAGCCTTTAGAATTATGTGGATAATAATTTGTTATGCAATGCTAGTTGTTTTTCCCCAACCCTGCAGAAAAACATTTGTCTACAAAAGAAAGAAAACCATTTCCTGTCTGGGTGCTGCCTATTTCATGATGTCGGCGTATAACACCACTTCTAAAGTCTGAGACTTCTCATGGCCAAAAAACAGATTTTAACAATTTATACATTTGCTAAGAAAGAGAGGTTGCTGCCCCTGCAGATTAGCTGACGAAACAACAACAACAAAAAAACTTTATCTCAGCTTTTAGCAAGAATCATCGCTCTGCATTACATCACTTACAAAATACCACTTTATGTATGATTTGGATGAAAGAATAGCTTTATAATGTTGTTAAAAGCTTGAAAAAGTAAATTTTTGATTGTAAAGGCACCACTTGAAACCAGTTTAGGAAATATTTTAGAAAATCTATTACATGTTGACCATCCCCTAAAAGTGGTTCGAGCTTCTGAACAAAATATATGTCTTATATATGCATATATGCCATAGATATGTCTTATTGGGAGGAGACTCTTTGGTAGACCTAGGATGTATTGTCCCCCCAGAACCAGTGTTATATGGAGAGAAGTGTGCATGGGTTACTCCATGTTGACCTGGTAACCCTAGGAACAGGTCTAAGTCAATGGATTGATATGAAATATATTCTACATGTTGACTTCTTATATTTTAATTACTTTGTCACATTCCCACGTATTGGCCTGGCATGTTAAAAAGGAAACATTAAAAAATTAATATATATTTTTTTAGGTGTACTTGCAGCAGTAACCATTTAGTTGTATCCTGTCCTGGTAATGTCCAGATAGCCATGTAGCTGGGAGAATGACAGCAAAAGATTACACTTGGAAAAAGTTGCTGTTGATTTCTTGAAGCTTTCCTCTTTCCAGATCAAACTTATTGAGAAAAAAAATAAAATGGAGAACATTGCCTTTTAACTCAAATGTCCACCAAAGATGCTGATGGGGAGAAAAAATCAGCCAGATATTTCAAAATAGTTGGACAGAATAATTGATTTCCATACTGCCAATCTCTGTTTGTTTTGCTTTATTTTAGGAAGGTAAAGGTGAGGATAGACAAACTACACCCAAGAGGGAATGGAAAGAGCTTCTTCATATCTCATCCCTGGTTGTTTCTCAAATCATCACTCTTCTTTAAGACCATACAGCTGGAATACCTGCAAATGGGTTTTACAGTTCCAGCTTAAATGTGTAGCTCAACTTTCTTAAGGGAAAAGGCTAGGTAAAAAAAAAAAAAAATCAAAAATGATAGAAAGCTCTCCCCCACATTAATTAGGTTTCTACACTGTCAGTAAACAGTGCATAAAAATTGGGCTGCAGTTTTGAATGCAGCTTTATTTTCTGCCATTTATTTAGACACAAAATGGGTCCTGATGGAGTCATCAGGACCCACTTGCCAGCTAATGGTTTAATTAGGTCCATCTGGAGGAGGCTGGGAAGGGGAGCTTGCCTTACTCTCCAGTCATTCCTCTGGTAATTTGTCTTCCCCTGCATCCACTGACTCTAGCACTGATGGGCTACAAAGATGCGGCTGAGCATTCTGATAGTTGAGCAGGACGCCTCCTTAATCCCAAAAACTTCCTTTTACCTTTGTGATAGGCAAATTAATTTTTATATTACTGACCAAGGATCCTCAGGTCAGTGCCAGGATTATCTCTTTTTGCAAACTAAAATGAATCTACAATCTTAAGCAATAGGGACCCAACATTAAATGACACCAACACCATTGTTCCAGCATTGCAAAGCTATAATCTCCCTCATTTCCATATAACTCATTGATCCTTTGTACCTCTTTGGCCATTTAATGGGTGGCAACAGTGATCCGGCTTAATTGGGTTTGATAGAACCAACATTTGCAGTCAAACACAAGATTAAAACAAATCCCAGTCTAAAGTGCTTTAGCTCTAAGCACTAAGTAGCACGTAAAAGTGTCATCTCCAGGGTGACTGAGAAAATACACCTGTTAAAGTAATATGGGCTTATTTTCTAGGCAGAATGATGTAACAATAACAAAACATCTTATTAGCAAGTGTATCATAAGCATTTTTAAACCCAGAAAATGCTGTAACTCCATGAAGATAACAAAATAGGTTCTATAGACGTTGCTGAGTCCCCATGACATCTGATCGCTTCCACTCTGTGACTTCCTCCTTATTTACTGCAGAACACAATATTTTTTGACTGACATTCTTCAAATTAAAATTTTTCTCCATTTGACAAGGTTTTTATCTGGTATATTTGGTTGTGTTTGTCTAATGGTAGCATGGTCACTCTCTCTTTTGGTATGACTTTTGTTATCCAGTTCCATTGTATTTTGCATCGACATAAAAGTGATAGAAAAAAGATGTTCTTTCAAACCCTAATCATCACTTTATATTTTACTTTAAAAACTCTAATAATATTTAGTGTTTCAGCTGCTCTCTCTTAGCATTCACAGACCGAAAATGGGTGACAGCAAGTCAATGCTGATGAAAAGAACAAAAAATAAATGATTAGAGGATAGACTGGCTTAATTGATCAACTAATGTAAGATGCAGTTTATAATACAAATATTAAACAACACATTGTGGTTACCTGGCTTTACAAAGATGCAGGTGATATAAACCCAGTGTGGACAATCAACAGGTAGACCTATTAGTTGTTGAGGTTAGTGAAAGATTACAGTTGGTAACCAATTATTTAAAATTCTTTGATATCAAACCCTGGTCACATATTGGGAATTATATCTAAAAAATATTTGGTGTTTTGTGAAGGGAATGATTAAATTATTTAGAATGCGACACCAGTCCAGCTCAGAGACATAGTCCCTCAACCATGTCCTGGGCCTTCCAAGAGGCCTCCTCACAATAAAACATGCCTAGAATACCTCCCAAGCAAGGGGACCAGGAGGCATCCGGAACAGATGCCTCAGCTGGCTCTTTACGACGTGAAGGAGCAACGACTACTCTGAATTCCTCTCCCGATCTCAAAGGGTGCCCCCTGCGAAGGGCACTTATTTCGGTCGCTTGCATTCGCGATCTTGTCCTTTCGGTCATTAGTGAAATCTTATGACCATAAGTGAGGAACCACATTTCAGTTGTTTAAAAAGTTTTTTATTTATTTTTCTTGATAGGGTTTATCCCACATTGTTAAATAAACTAAGAATTACCATAAAAGTAACCTAATTTTTCTGTTCTTTTACATCTGGTAAATGTAAAAACTATGGAAAGTGAAAGTTAATTTTTTTTTTTTTTACAATATTTCTTTTTTTCTACATGGATTTACAGTGAAAAACATAAGTTTTCAACAATGATATTTTAAGTTAACAAACCAATGGACGGTGTTGTCTTGTACAGGTTCACTTTTTTTTTTAATTTAAATTCCTGGCAACCACAGCTGCTGGTATTTTACTGTTATTGTCTTACAATGTACTGTAAACCACCCTATCTGAGGCTGTCTTGGTTACCTCATCGAGTATATTTTTGCTTATATATAAATATCACAAATTTAAAGGTTGGAAGGGAAGTCTATAACACCACCACTGCATTGTTTTTTTTGTTTCTTTTTCAGATCTTTAGGGTCAAAGATTGAGTCAAAATGCTAAGTTCATATTGCCTGTTTGGAGTAATTGAACTGGGATCTTTTTTTTTTTTATATAAACGACAAAGAGGCTACATTGTTTAGATAAATTGTCTTAACATTTAGATTTAAATCTGTTGCACACAGGTGACCCAGTTACATTTTACCCCTGAGAATCCCTATTAGGGCACTGAAGCCCAAATGAGCTTAGGACATAAAGAAAAGAAAATAATATTTGAACGGTTAGGTAATAAAACATGTTTTATTACCTAACCGTCAACAAAATAGCAAGTGAGAGCAAGCAACATGTCCTCTCTTTGGTATAAACGGTCCAGAATGTGATGCTGAAGTCAGTAAAATGGTCGTCAATCATCCTGTTGCTGCCCTTTGCCGGTCAGCTGGCTGAAAATAGCCATCATTTCCTTTGCTCTTATGAGAATCAATTTGATAATTGTCTCTTTTTTTTGGTTTCTAAAACACTATGGATAAAGGTTAAGAAAAATCTAGTTGAAAATTAAATGTAAATTAATTATATGTTATACATGTTTGATTCAATTATTGTGTAAACAACTCAGCCTTAATGTGCTAATCCTACTGACTTGATTCAAACAAGTTTTTTCTAACAGGTTAGAGAAATGTTTTAGCTGTTCTTGCCATGCCTTGATGACTCAAAGACCTTGTCTTTTGTCTGACATTCTCAAGGATCAAAGCAGGGAAAACAATGTTAGGGCACAGTCTGAGTCTTTGAAAGTTCAAACCACATCCTCCCTCTTTCCCAGCAGAAGCAAATCACTTTGATTCCAGGTGCAAATAGGGCCAAGCGTTTCTCCAATACCTTAACGAGGAATGCCTTACTAATTTAATAACATTGTCAGACATAATGAGACCAGTAGCCTATTCCCTGAAAATCAATTTCCGTGCTGTTATGGGTTCTCTTTTTTTTGTTAAAAGTGAACTGTGTCTATTCATGTTCCATCCTGTGGAGTTAAAAAAAGACTTGCTTTTCATCCCAAATTTTCTCAAAATTACATTGTAACCCACAATAAGTGGAACGGTCCAAAGTACCGTTACTACTACTGGTTTCTCCTCACCTGGCCTGGAGAGAGGACTTCAGGAAATTGATAAGACTCACAGGCAAAGCAGGGAAAATGTGTGAGGAGGAAAGGAGGTTAGTGTTGGTATTGGGGGAAATGTAAAATGGCAGCCATGGGGGAACGGTATCAGCTTCAATTATGACGGGCAGTGGAGCGCTGCTCAGAAGCAGATGAGCTGGAAGCCAACCACTGTGGAGAAGTCAGAGCCTGATAGCTGATAATCCCTGGGATGAACTGGGACAAACCAGTCACAGATGCAACCCTCCCACCATGGTCAGGTGTTACTCTCGTCTTTTGGCAGCATTGAAAAGAAATGGTGTTGTAGATATGCAGAAAATGGTAATCTTTCCTTTGTTTGAATCAAAACATTTCATGCAGCCTTACTAAATAATAATACATTATTAATTTAGTTTCTCAACCGGGTAACTGATAAAGAAACTGAGATTAACACACCCTGAAGTTTTAACTTTCAAGTTAAAACAGAATGTTTTATTAATTGTTTTCTTCAGCTAGAAAGTAAAGAACTGAATTTCAACAACAGAAGTTCAAAAATCTGAATTTTTAATATTGTGCACTTCACTTGTGGAGATGATGTCGGACTATCGGAAACTCTCACCATCGTATAACACTGTGTCAGATGTGAATTTATTGGTGGTTTAAGTTTGTCCTCAAACATGTATAATGTGAAAATTATGACTTGTTTAAAGTATATCTACCTTTTGGTAACTCTGATTGCTTCGTCTGTGCTACATAATTCATTTATGTTATTCTATTGGAGGAACATTTTATTTGATTTTGTGTTTTTTTTTAGGGGGATTAAGTTTGATTTCTGTCATTTCCGTCCATCCATGATGCCTCAGCATACGAAATTATTCTGGTTGTCTGTGTTTGGGCAGCGCTTTGCTGAGCAGGGAAAAACATGTTTCAAATTTGCACAGTCGTCAGTGGCAATGCACTATGTTACCACCTTCTGTCAGTGGAAATGAAGGATATCCAGGTCACAACTGACAAGCTGCCACCAAAGGAAAAACAGGAAGTGGATGCATCGAAATCTGTTTTGTCTGGCGTGTCTGTGCTGAGCAGAGACACGACTCTTTGATTCCATTAAAAAAATAGCAGGACACTGTATTTTTACCACTTCTGTACCGACTGAACTGAAGCTTAAAGCTGGTTTTGAAGTAACAAGTTTTATCAGGAGTAAATAAAAGGCTCAGGCTGCCTGTGGCTACAGAATAAAAATGGCGCTCACTGTTTCTCTTTTCTCCAGAAATACAACAACAACACAAACCTGTATCAGTCTGGTACCAATCAATGACAGAAAATGTCATTTGGTTGTAGCACTTTGTAATAAGAGCTGTTTTGACAGTTGTGCACCTGATAAAGAGAATAACTTTAAACATATTTGGATTGCCAGATGGAGATGATAGTAGGAAATAAAGGCCACAGTGTTTATTATCTCGTACTGTTATATGGCAGCAACAGTCATTGCACTTTGGAATAGTACATTTGTTAAAGGTGAGAGTTTTATTTTTTTTCTCAACTTATAAGTACAGATAAAAACTCAAACCTGCCATAAAAGAATATGTTTTAAACAACACTTGGTAAAATGTTACTAAATGGAACTAAATGGACGTTTGTTATCAAATGCACCAAATACAGCATTACATTTTGTTTGCTTGCATCCCCCTATTTTTGATTAAGTAGACCCAAGAACTATAATAAATTAGAGTGCAAGACTGTAAACAGTTGCAAGTTGTTGCACATGAGTACAAACTAAGATTAAGTCTGGGAATTAATTTTGTATATTTCTCTTAGAAAGAGAGATCCACATGCTGACTGCAGCTAGATTCTCGGTCACATTTTTAGGAATATTAATCATGGAGCAACAAATTTAGGCAAAAATGTGCAGTTTTTCATAAAAAAATTACTAAAACATGATTTAATGAGGATGCATAAAGATTGTTTTCTATAAATGGGTTTAATTCATTACATTTAAAAACTTTCTTATAGAGTTAAACCCTGCTGTACCTTGTCTAATAGGTTACTCCCCTTTATATGTTTCAAGATATAGATTAGATTCGATTAGATTCAAGTTTATTGTCATTACACAGGTACAGGTACAAGGCAACGAAATGCAGTTTAGGTCTAACCAGAAGTGCAATAGCAGCAAGTGCAGGATAAATAATGGTTCCATAAATACAGGACTTGGGTTTCTACTGAATGAGTATATAGATGAACACCATTATAAATAATTAATATAATATATAGATAACTAGTGTTATGAACTAAATTTACAGCTGGATATGTACCGAATATAATATACAGGTGGATATTACTATAAAAAGGGTTTTTACAGTTATGTACAATAGCATATATACAGATGGGCTTTACTATAAAATGAATAAATAAGGTTTGGCCAGAATCTATCTAAATTAAAGTGCAGTGGGAGGTAATTGCATATTACAGTTATGTACGTTATTGCAAATGTATATGTAAACATATAATGACAAGATCTGTATCCCCATTATTTAATGTAACAAAAGTAGACAGAGAAACACAAAATATGACGTTGCCCACTCACTTCATTGCCAATGTGAACACGGCGGTAGCAGTGTCATGCTGTGGGGAAGGTTTGGCTTAGCTAGAAAGATAGATGGTTCAAGAAAATGCTGGTTTAAAACCTGTTAGAAGCTGCAAAAGAATTGAGACTAGGATGAAGGTTCACCGTCCAGCAAGACAACAACCCTAATCATCAACACATAGTAAGAAATTGTGGGGTTTTTTCCAAAGTATAAACATTTATTGGAATGACTAAATCAACCCGTAAAGCAAATATAAGGATGTGCTCTAAAAATAAAAATGTTCCCTGAAAATCTTCATGCACTCACATGCACTTTTTATAAGCTTTAAAATGATGAAAATGTCACTCCATAAGAAAATTACTCCGACGATAAACAGAAATGCACACCACAGGTTTGTACATAGAGTTGGTCCATAACATAAAACTAAATTTTTGGTTATAATTTCATGAAAAGTTTAAGATGCCAGAAGATTTTTATATGCTATGAAGACCACACATTCAATGACTATTCAAAAAAGAAAAAAAAAAGGAAATATGTCAGTTTAAATCAAACAGTTAGGTCAGATCTGGTAAATATGCTCACTCACACTGCTTTAAACACCTACCTGCTCAAGTTGTCATATTATACACACTCATGCACAAACCTTTGGGTTCTTTGGGACTTCTTTTGCATCATTTGGGTTTGTGTGTGTGGGTGGGTGGAGGGGGGGGGGGGGGGGTATACATCTGTTTGGAGGAGAGAGAGAGTGAGAGTTACATGGAGAGTGTGAGTATTATCATAGAGAGCCGAGGCGCCTCATCAGAACACAGATGCGGCCTGATTAAGGGCGAGCACGGCAATGACAGAACTGCATTAGTGTGATGTATGTGTTGTTAGCCAGCAAGCAGCTAATTCCAAATTTAACACCTGATTCACACAATGCAGTCACACCTGAGTGCAAGCCAAGATTTACTACCCTTGTCAGACTGCTGATGGCTTTTATAAGTAATTTTTCGGACTCCCCCAATTCATTCTCTTCCTTCGTCTGTGGTAATGAATTATGATTCTGGGTAAAGATTCAGCTTAAAAGCAAAATTATACTCGTTTGGAAACTAGGTTGGTGTCAGAGAGTCACTTCGCTGGAGGAAAGCCCCTTCCTCACTCCTCAGAGACCAGAGGCAGAGACCAGAGCTTTCAAAGACAAATTCCTCTTAGTTCTAGCAGATGTTTACTGCAGCGGGCCTCATTACACACTCAGATAAAGAAGGGGGGGCCGGAAACTAATTTGAAAGAACTTTCTCTTAAGAACAGAAACTACATGGGTGGATTACAGATAAAGTATTTGTGGTGGCTATTACTGACAGGCTGTGGTGAAGGCAATGAAATGTGTAACACTTTCCTTAAACTATCAGGATTATTACTTAGTTTGTATAGCTGCTATGTTTGTATCTGTCCAGTAATATTCCACTAATTTATTCAATGTTTCTGTTTTCATTTATGCAAACCCACCAACAGTTTGGATTGGAACCAAAAGACCAAACAACAACATATACTGTTAAGGAACAAAAAGTACTAGGAAGCAGAAAGGGATGTTGGGCAGTGCTTTGCTGAGCAGGGATGTTCAAATAAAATAAAATAAAATAAATTTCTTGTATTAAGGTTAGAGATGCAATTATCAGAATTTTTTTTATCCCATTTCAAATTTTTTTCCTAATTTTGTTGTGTAAACCTCCATCGAACCTCCAAGATTAACAAAAAAGTTATGCATACTGGAGTAGAATTCCTGCTGCGTAATGTTGGGGTGCATTACTACTGTTGCGATCTATTTTTGTCATGATGATGGATTAGCTGACTACACGGATATTAAATTTTAAGGCTCCATGAGTGCCTCCATGTGGTTAAATGATTTTAGCTGAAATAATCAGGATTGTAAGTGGTTTCAAACGTCATACCTCCGAGGGTAAATAAACTGCCTGCATAGAATAAAAAGAGCTTTAGTGTGATATATTGGGATATGATTGCATTATTTGATTTGCAGTTGCATTGATTCTGCATCAGTATTCTACATATGAGTTTTAGATTTTATAGAGCTGCAGTATTCATGTGGCTAAGAATTTTTAAATGTCCGAGGAAAGCCAAGGCTGGCTCCTTGGGTGGTGATTAAATCAAGTAGTCTGCAGTTTAACTCATGGGGGAAAAAAAACGGAAGGGTTGTTTTACTAAAGCACATTTGAAATAAAAGGCGGATATGCAGGATTGTTACAGGGATATTAATTTTTTTGTTATAGGAAATGCAGATTATTGCCTTCACTTGAAAAACCTCAAAAAGGCTGCAAAAATTGTCAAATCTAGCATATTCCATAAGAGCCCGAAAATGTCCACTACAATACAATTCGCCCTCCTGGCATCTACTGTTGTCCAAAAAAACGTCCCTGGTTCACCAAAATGTGATGGCTCTTTTTATACCCCAACCCTCCAAGAAATATTTGATATGTAATGATAAAAAACTGAACAGAGTTAAGTTTCAATCTTCTTCCTGCAGTACTGACTTCAACACCAAAGGGGGTTGTTCTTAAAATAACTTTGTAAGGCTCATGTAAAAGAGAAGCTTTGGCTTTTTGTGTGTCTGACTAGCCAATCAACACTGGCAAAAGATGGTCAAAATATTAACTAGTTCATTTTACCAACCTTCTTTCTCGGAGCATTTTTACCTAGCTTATATCTTTAAGACTAATTATCTCTTTAGCTGCTTTTTTCCCCACTTTGTCTTTTTGCAGAAACACTTGTCATATCAGCACAATTATTCAAGCTGAAGTAACATATCTGTTTAAATGGGTTTTCTCACATTATGCAAAACTGTAAAGCAACCAGCAGACAAAGGAAATCCAATTACCTTTTAGTTACTCCTTATACCTCTTAAGCTTTGTCTGGCATATTTTTTTTTACATCTTATAGACATGTTAAATGTGTGGCTTAGAATCTTCTCTCCTTAGACAAAAGGAAAGAGAAAAGAAAAAAGGCAATTGTTAAGATATCGGTGCATCTTCAGCTCTCCAGCTGCATCAAGCTATCAGTACTAACCAGTCGTTTTAGCTACAGCTCAACACAGCCAATACCTCAAGTCAGAAAATACATATAAAACAGAGGAAATGTTTCATTATAACTAATAATAGTTTGTATAATAACTGATGTATCAGCTTAATTTTCTATGTAACTACAAGTTTTAGATGAGAATGCTGGCTAATGTCTGTGTGCTTTCTGTGGCACCTAAATATGCGTGTTAATGTTATACTGAGGCTGCTCTGATTGAGTGTTCAGCTGCATGTCATTTGATTTCCTTAGCAAGGACACACACACACCAACACATGTTCACTCTCCAAAGTTAACGCATTTTTCTGTGCCTGCTTTTTGTGACAGAATAGGTGGGCCTGTGTGCAAGTGCAAAGCTAAAGTGGCTGTGTGGGTGTGATTGCACTCGCGTCTGTGTGCGGTTTTGCCTGAGGACAGCAGTCATGCTCCATTAATTAGCATGGCAACCTGCTGACTTTCAAGTGGCAGCGGCAAAATTAACCCTGCTTCACTGAGAGACCCCAGAAAAAAAAAGCCTCTGTTGTCCCAGCCTTGATTACCACTTAAACTACCGTTGTGCATACATGAGGACATTTCTGCATGCAAGCTATCCTGGAGCTCTTGTGTTTCTGCACGTTTGGGCATCTGCTTGAGTACCGCTGATCGGATATCATCACCGATGGTGGTTTTCTGCTGCATTCCAGGAAACACTGGAGAAAAACTGCTTTCATTTGCATGACTCAAATCAAATTCAGAGCAGAAATCCCAACAAAGTGGCAACAAAAGTGTATTTGAACCTCCTGGGAGAAGAGGAAAGCAAGCGTGCGATCTGACAGTTAGCTGTTAATGTGAAACAAAGATATTTGAGCAGTGTTGGAAAAGTTCTTTTTCTACGTGATCTAGTTCAAAGTTCAGTTCACACATTTTAAAATGAACTAGTTCAGTTCATAGTTCATAATTCAAAATTTTGAACTAAGTTCACAGTTCCAAAAAATTAACTAGGCAGGTTTAAGTGCGGATTTTTTTTACTGAAAGCTGGCGGGCAAAGTTTGCAGAGAAATGTAAGATTGTTGCCATCATCCTCACCGACCACCTGGTCATAAAACTGTTTTAAGTGATCATACTGCTGCTTTGTCGCCTCCACGGTCGCCTCCATGCTGCTGTGGCTTCCACGCTGCATTTTGTTTTGATGACGCACGCGGCTGTAGGCTACGACACTGGTAGCTGGTGTTGCCAGATTGGGTGTTTTTCCCCCTACATATTAAGGCCTGTTTACGGTGTGATTTAGCCGGGGTTTTGCCTGGAGGGCTCTATAGAAATCTGGCAACCTATTGAACGAAGTTGAACTGAGAGAGCGTGCCGTTCAGACACCAGAATGAACGAGTTCACAATAACCTTCATTAGGCAGTAATACAGTACGTTCAGTTCACGTTCGCCCAAAATATGAACGAGTTCATGAACTTTTGTTCAATGAACGCGTTCAGGCACAACACTGTCTTTGAGATGCATGTTTTGTCATTAACTTCATTAAAAGTTTAGTTTCACAGAAATCCTAATACTAAGTATAATAGCTACTTTCAATATATTTCAGTAGAATTTTCATGATAGACCAACATGTATGTAATTGTGAAATAAATGACTTTTGACAAATATCATTATGAAAACCTCTTCCCCCATTATTCAAAATATATCCTAGTGCATTTTGCTATTAAAAGACGCCATATTAATTCATATTATTGTGTTTTAACCTCAGTACTGTGGCCGATGCAAAGGCCTTAGAGTAAATAAAAAAAAACCTCCAACATGACGAGAAGTACAGCAGAGAGCTCAGGAATAAAGCACTTTAAATTTGTGTATGACCCTGATAACATATGGACTATCCTCACACACACATTCACGGATCCAACAGAACTTCAAACGCATTTCTTAACTAGAGCGATCTATACTCTGTGAATCTTTTACCTGCTATTATCTGTCACTATTTATCCTGTATTATAAACCGATATAAAAATCCATATCCTGCTTTCCGGTATAATCTGTATATAGATTTTCAGATTTATTTACCTTATGGCCTCTTACATTACTCTCTGTTTATACAATTTATAGTCCATACATACATACTCTCTGTGCACATGTACATAAATTAATATTTATATCCTGTACAGCACTTCTGGATAGGTGCAAACTTAATTTCGTTGCTTTGTACTTGTGACAGTGTAATGACAATAAAGTTGAATTCTTTTCTATTCTATTCTGAGACACAGTCCACTCAGTTACATGCGGTATTAAACAGCAGATGTCTTTCCATTCAGAAGTGTTCCCAGGAACCTGAAGCTGTTTGTGGTTGATGGACAGAGGAAAGCACAATATTTGTGGCTGAAAAACCTTTTGAAAGCCTGTTTATTTTTTAAACCTGGCCTAGTCAAAGTCCAGAAACAAATCCAAATGAGAATCAACCTTACATGTTAATGTTTACAGACTGAAGTTTGTTCAAGAAAGCAGTACCTGAGGCGTGAGTGCAAAAGCAGACCTGGGATATGTTTCAAGTTGCAGGTTTACTGAAAACTCTAACTTGCCGTTTCTCAAAGAGAGTTTACTTAACGTCTGTTTCTGTCGCCGTAGTAACATTCTCCCCCAGAACTAACCTGGTCAGGAGGTTTTGTTCAGTGAACTCAGTGTCCTCTGTCTCCGTCCACCTTACAGCCAATCACATTGTTTTATATCCTTGTGTTGTGTTTTCTCTTTTTGTGTTGTGTTTTGCACCTCAGGGCCACCGTAACTTAGAGTTGATTGAAGTAATTCCTAGGAGCCATTGTAAAACCGAAAACTCAAAGTTCCCGACTTTAGTAAAGATCAATTTATAGTTGAGGATTTAATTCTGAGTTTGTTAAAGCTGCTTTGTGAAACGGACTAATCACTTTTGATTTCATCTTGTGAAAAATTGTGAAAACAGTGAATCATTTTTCTCTTTAGTGCACAATTTACTTTATTATTCTGCACAATGTGTCTAAAATAAGTGCTTGGAGTTGTTGGTTGTGGCTTTATAAAATGGGACAAATGTCATCAGGTTGACATACTTTTATGATGCACTTTTTGTTTAACTTTTTTTTTTATTGAGAATGCCTAACTTACAGAGTTGCAGGTCCTCCAAGCTGTTAGTGGTCTTTTGAGGTGCAGCTCTCTCTTCCCGTCCATTTTTATTTCTACAAGTCTCGTAAGATGTCAGCCTGCATTATTGCACCCTCAAACATCTCCCTCTGGTACAATTACTGACAACCGGTATGTTGACTGACCTCACAGTCATGAGTAAGGCCCAGCGACTTGCCCGCTTTACCCCACATACATACACATACACATACACAGGAGTTCATGCTTGCTTGGAGCGCTTCACCTTTCTAAAGGGGACGACGAACAGAAAAGGGCCTGTAAAAAAAGATTCTGTCAAAATGCTTTGACAGATTTTATTGTTTGACCTTTGAGGCAATTCCCTGTGTGATTGTACCAGCTTTCAGTACCGCATAGAGATGATTTAAGGCCATTTTAACTGGAAGTAATAAATTGCTTATCTTCAGCTTTTCTTGTTCCACCAATCTCTCAACCACAGTTTTGTGTTTTTTTTAACATTTTGAGTTGGTAATTGACGTTAACAGGAACAAAACTGATCATATTTTGTGCTCATACTGATCACCTTGATGTAAACCATTCAATACTTCAGGTATCAGGCTGCTTCAAATATCAAGAACTGCTTTTGATAACATAGGGGATAATAACTAATGTATTGCCATTGCCAGTTTTGGCTTTGCGGTATCTGCCGATCACCATATCATACCGATACCATCTTTTTGAAATTGATGTGTGTGTGTATGTATGAAGAACTGCATACCATTTGGATGTAAAATAATAGCCATGATGGCTTTGTAAAGCTGCTGCCTACCTTTGTATTAGTCTTTTTCCTGCTTCACAAAGTCAATCCATTAGAACTTTTTATTGCCTACCTGGAATGGGTGACAATAGTTGAATAAACCTTTGGCCCTCAAAATGGTATCGTTGCCCTATTTGTTGGTACTCGCCGATACTGATACCACCATTTTAGAGCTGGATTGCGGCCCCGCCTGATACTGGTATCGTTGCAACACTAGTAATAACAGCCAAAACAACTGTCCCTCAGTTCCTACACTATCAGTATATTTAACATTTCACATTGCCCTTTGGTATAATTTAGACCTGTTTAAGATTTAAGTTGAAACCAGGTATTCAAATTTGATGTATAGAAATATACATAAATAAACCCATCAGTTAGAATGAGCCAAACTGCTAACTAAAAAAATCAAGCTCTTTACTTTGTACAAAGTCAGAAGATAACTTAGACATATGCCTATAAATAGTTTCAAAGTGTCTATGCAAAATGTGGCAACTCCTTTAACACATTGCCTCCTTCTACAACATGAGAGGCAAATAGAAATAATTCAGCCAAGATATCAGCAAGAGAACTGCGGTCTCCCTCCATACGTGGTTCGTTCTTATATACAATTCCTAAATGTCGGAAGGTGCCACAATTATCTGTTCTAACAACAGGGGAATGTTGCGAGTCAACCGCAGACCGAAAGCAGTACCCAATAGGACAATGTTGGCTGAAGCTGGTAAGAGTGTGTCATTATCCACAGTAGAAAAAAACCTTGTCTGGTTGTGATCTAGGCCACTCAAAGAGGAAGAATGAAATCTTTCAAACCAATCTAATAAGCAACTTTACAGTTTTAAAATACTGACAAAACTAAAAGCAATGGGGACACATCCTTTAATCTAATGAAACTAAAAATAAAAAGTTCATTCATATAATTTTTTTTCAATTGGAGTGAAGGAAATATACTTGTAAGCTTGGGAGAAATGTCCCAAAGTTAACTATGGTCTCCAAAGTTATAATGCTGTGTTACCGCACACCATCAGAACAGTCCTATCGGAAACAATTGTTTAGCAAAGGCGCCTAGGTCTGCAATGAATGTGTAAAAACTGGCATTAGGGGAATGCACGCATCTTGTCTGTAAGATCAATACAAAGGGTTTGTTGCATATTTGCAACAACAGGCTTTAAGAGGTGGATTGAAATAATGTTCTTGGTTGTATCTGATTTAGAGCTGGCAAGTTTCAGTCTAATTTATTCAGTGGTGGGCGGTGCATATGGTACTTACGCCTTTCAGTGGGAACCCCTCAAAATAATCTATATTTTTTACCTTGACGTCCTAAAAATGGTTGTTAAGGGGTTAATATCACAACTGTTATATTTTAATAACAGAAACCACCATTAGTGTTTAAATACAAATTGTCACAAGCGCAGATATTAGAGAGAGGAAGATTAGTGAGGTTGAATATAGAGGTCAATCATATAGATTATCTGTAGAAGTTCAGATTCAATAAACATTTAATGACCAAATAAAATAGTGCATAAAGCATGAAAATAAAATATGTCGCACTCATCATAGATGCTGATTTAAAAACAAAATCCATCCTTCTGTCTTTGAGCAGGAAGTCTTAGTATCTCCATTTAGTGTCAGCCATTGAGGCCAGAAAAACTTTTAACAAAGTGAATCCAAAATGCAGATTGTTGCTAGTTAACTTGGTTATAAACATTTTTGCACTCACTGACCAATCAGAGGACAGAAAATGCTGATGTAGGGGTGGGCCCTCTAGCTAGCCCAGTGGGCAAATACCGAATCTGATTGGTTGAAGAAAACATTCTTTAGGAATTGTTAAGGTAAAATTATCAAGACTGCTGATTCTGATGGTCCTGGGCACATTTGAATGACATAGCAACACTAAGAGGCTAAAATCTGATTGGAGAAAAAAATATGGCAACCAAATAAATGTAATGGAAACAGTGCAGTCAAGAGAAACGCTACAAAATTAAGAGAATTGATAGTTTGGAATAAATTAAAAAAATTAAAGTTTAGGTCATAAATATATTATTGTTTAGATTGATTTTTGGCCAGCATTGAAGGCCTTTAAGGTCCTGAGCCCCTATCACTGCATTTATTATTACATTGATGAAAAAAAGAGCTGTCATTTTGTTATGTATCTAAACATCCAGTTTAATTTGTGTCTTATTTTATACTTTATTTTCATCCCATTTGTTTTTTCTGGGGATTTTTGTAGTTTATTGCTGTATATCCTCTCAAGGCATGAGAAAAGCACAGTACACAACATTTTGAAACCAGTAAACCATCAGGCTTTTGTATTCTTTGTGTAAGTTGAAGAATAAATCTGTGGCAAGGGATTCACTCTTTGAGTGAGAGAGTCTATGAAAGCCTCTCATGAGCATGTGTATAAGGCACTGTTGCGTGATTCTGCCAATTGACAGTCAGCGGCAGTAGTAGCTGAGACTCTCGGAGAGATTCTCATTTTCTGATGAGAGCTTTCGGAGCATTGAAAAGATCCGAGTGTGCGTTTACTGAGAGATGGTGTTTGGCCGCTGTCTGCTGTCATCAATGTGGCCCTTCAGTGAGCGGTGCTGACAGTTGAGCTGGCCTGGATGCTGTCACATGTCCTTGTCAGTCCACTCAGAGTTAGCGGATGCACCTCGCTATTGTCTGCTTCTGTTACCTCCTCACATACACACTCTCCCACTGAAAACCCTCTCCTCAGGCTTCAAGCCAGTGGTTCTTTCTCTGTCTAGCTTCAGTTCACACACAGCAGCACAGACTCACATTTCCAGGGGGACCTCATGACCTTCCCTGTTTGACCCGTTCTGGCCTTGTTCGTGTTACCACCTCGCCTTGAGCCTAAGCTCCCCAGAGGCTGGATCAGAACCGCCGTTCTAGGCCAGGGAGAAATCCCTGCCAGTGCTTCCGGCACCTCTGTTGAACATCTACCATCTTCCCCACAGAAAGCAGTGCCAGTAGCATTCACGTAAATCATCTCTATTTTCAAACACGAAGGAAGAAGAGGCCCAGAGAGAGGGTGCCGTGCCTGGAACAGTGATTGAAACAACCAAAGGGTGTGCTCGCTTGTCGCCCGAGCTCATTTTCAAGATTTTTTGGCATTCAGAGTTAGCAGCAAAGATCAGGCTCGGCTAAGGTGGAGAGTATTTTGTTGCCTTTTCTCAATGACAGTCTCATTGTCATAGTCAGCCTAAAGTGAAGTCAAAAAGTAAACTGTGTCATAGGTTTCCCATTTACCACTCATTAATTCCTTTTAGTTTCATATCAAAATACTGACACTGCTTTCTTTTGTTTGTTTTCTTATGTCGAATAACTAAGCATGTGCTTTTTTTTTTTGCATCAAGTGGGTGCACTGTTTCCATGGTGACAGAATCTCCAAAACTTGGCATCCACCTCCCTGTTATATACGTGTACACATATGCTTAGATTTCTGTTGAAAGTAACATTTTTGAAGTTACCTAAGTTCTCCTATATTTAAAAGCACACAATTTGATCTCCAGCTAAGCCTGACTACCATGGAATTTTCTTTTTCATGCTAAAAATGGCTCTTGTGATAACTACCATAAATATGTAGCATTTCTATAGAGGTACCACAAGTGCTATTAAAACATTTCTTAAAAATACCCAAAATAATAATATTACCTAATCTCATAGTTGTCATGATTTTATTCAAAGATCTGACCCACATGCAGAAAACCAATCAGAAAGACCAGGGGAAGGTTTAACAGGTTTAAAGAGAACTGGTAGAGATGGGTCCAGTGCTGCTCTGAACACTAGTGAACCGGGACTGAAAAAAGAAGGGAAAGTTCCTGTGGTTAGTTCAGGCTCAGTGGGAAATTTTGCTTCGATTTCCAAAAGGGAGTAAAGACAACAAGACTCACGTTTCCAGAAAAGGTGTCTTTCTTTAAATCCAGTCGGTGCGGGTTGTTCCAGAAAATGCTTTGCTCGTTGGAGGGCGGACAGGGTTTACCCAGGTTAAGTTGTTTCCTTGAGGAACGGAGGAGCTGACTGCTACTTAGATTTCATTCGGTACTTGAACGGATCCTGTGGAGATGAATCCCCTGCTGAGTGTGAAGCTCAAACAATCCCAAAGTATTGTTTGAGCTTCACACACAAAGGCAGATCCAAACCTCCAGTTTGAATCCCCAGCTCAGTTTGAAGCTCAGATGGTCCTCCGAGGGGGAGAAGGTCCAAAACATCCAGTTTGCAGGATGACTTCCTGCCGAGAGGCAAAGACAAAAACAACAGGATTTAGACTCAGGTTGACAAAAACTCAGTTTGACTCAACAAAACTCAGCTTGGCTAGAGTACCTAAAACTGGCAAACACTCTGGCGTCGAGGTAGTGGCAGTCAGCAGCTTAAGAGTCCTCAGGTAATGAGGCAACCATCCACAGGTGAGTGAAAGGGCCAACGAGAACCAGGCGCCACCTGGTGGTGGAGGGAAAACGCACAAAAACACAACCCACATAAACTGGATTCCTAATAATAGTACCCTATGCTGTCACTTTGAACTGATAAAGATTAGCTCACCTCGGCATGTCTGTTGCTTAAAACGGCTCTAACGGACAGAGGTCTGAGCTATTTTTTCTGATTTATTCAGCTTCTGATTACTAACCTTTCAGGGGTACGTATTGTTTATAATTTGAATAAAGAACTACACTTTAATTGAACATAACAATGAGACAGAGGGAAGGAGCAGCCGTATTGCAAACATAACGTAACTAAAATATATGAGCTTGTTAGCTTCCACCTTTCCTTACATTTATATATTTTCCATATTGATATTACACATATTGAACAAATTGATAGACCGATACTTTGGCCAGCCAATATTTATGTACATAATTACCTTTTTTATTATATTGCCCTCGGCTTATATATGCATTTGCTAATATATCAATGCATTCAGCAGGCATGCTTTGAAAGCACATGCATTGCTCTCTCCGTATGTTCTATCAGTTGTTAAATGATTTCTTTATCATTAAATGTTTCTGTTTTGCTTGAAAGGAAACCTGTGTAACATTATCACTGTCTCATTTTTATCATATAACAGGAGAAAGAAAAAACGATATTGGCTTTAAGAATCAACCATTAAAGTTGTAGCAGTTATTAGACTCTCATCAATTAGACTGATGTCAAAATAACTAGTATAGTCTTTGAAATTCAAAAAGCTGTATCAGTTGACCTATAGTTTTTAATGCAGGGTGTAAAATCTTACAAGAATAAAAACACAAAACCTTCTTTAAAACGTATATATTTTAATTGTTTTCGATATTTTTTCCAACAGAGACAACTGTTATTAGCAATTTAGCATTCATTTTCCGTAGATTTAAAATAAATTGGGCTGCTCGTTAGCGCAGTGGGTAGCACTGCTGCACTCCCGGCCCGGCATCTTTCTGCTTGGAGTTTACATGTTCTCCCTGAGCATATGTTGGTTCTCTCCGGGTACTCCGGCTTCCTTCCACATAATTGGCTTTTCTAAATTGTCCTTAGGTGTGCGTGGTTGTTTGTCCTGTTTGTCTCCCTGTTGCCCTGTGATGAACTGGCGACTACTGTCTACTGTAGACAGCTGGAGATAGGCACCAGCACCCCTCACGACCCCAGCAGGGATAAGCATGACAGAAAATGGATGGATTAAAATGAATTATTAAAAACTTTTTGATTTAAAGAAATTATGTCGGCTGTCTTGCTGGACAAAATATACTGTAATACAATAAAATAAAATAAATATAATGGTTAGATATAAATTAGTCTGGCAATACCTTCAAGAAAATAAGGACACTGATTTTTTTATGTGTTGAAATTAAACAGAAACATAATAAACCTCCATAAAGCTACATTAGATTCTCTTGTTTCAGTTTCCATGTCTTTTTATTGCACAAACATGTTGAGTGCTAATTAAATCAAATTTACATCCACTGTACTTTGAACTGTCTTTATTGCATTTTCCTATTTCCTTTATAAAATCGTATTCAGGTGCCTTTTTGAGTGTCTTTAAACATGAGATGACAAGTGTGTTTGCACAGGAACATGGTCCTCAGTAAATCATTAGCATGCTGTAATAGATAGAGCTCTTCTGAATGCTTCAGGATGACCCTCCAAGTTGTTTCCACTGGTCAAATGTGGCCTCTTGAACATCAATGATGTTTGAAGATCTCCAAGAAAAGGCTTTTCCTTACCTTCTTCTTGTCCCTTGTCAGTTATCAGTAATGTTCACCTAATCATCAGTGATGTATCTAGTTAGAGTGAGTTTTAATGATTTGATAACAAATGATAGGCTATCAGAAGCAGTGAGAAACCAAGTTGTGTTGACAAGGGATGGCAGTGTGAAAAAGAGGAATAGAACTTCCCCTCCGAGCGACACCACAATAATTAGCATAGCGGGAGAGAGGAGCGCAGTGCGGGAGAGATAATCATAGCGCCTTAATGTCTGCTGAATGCCATTAATCAGGAGCATTACCCAGAGTGCCCTGGCTTTTCTTCAGTTATCTCACTGCGCGGGGTGATCATGAGCCTCCCCTCTTCATCCACAGCCATGTCAGCATGATGTGGGTGTGTGTATGTTCAGGTGAGTGTGTGGTCTGAATCATTATTCAAGTATTATAAAATATTTACTTCTTTTCCCCCAACTTTTACTCATTTAAATGTTTTTCCTTGCCATAAAAACATGATCCCAGAGGCCAGACTATCTTACTTTAGCAGACAGGCATCATTTTCTGATTCAGTCAAGTGGCCTGGTGCAGCTCATGTCAATATGTTGTCCCACAGTGAACGTCTGTTGATGACTAAAGCTTTTATGCTGGATGAAGATAGACCAGTCAGAATTTATCTTGTTTACGCCATCCGTTCTGACTTTGAACCACCAATACCAAATTACCCACATTAAAATCATTTTTCTTGCCCTTTTAATTATGAAAAATTTAAACTCACTTTAGCATCTTATGTACGGTATGTATTACTAAAACGCCCTTTTCAACATATTTTCTAGAAAACTTCTATCTTTCATTAACATTTTTAGACTAAATTCAATCTGAAAAACTCACACGAAGAGAAAAGACAATTAGAAGAAATTTATTGACACAATTATTATTTGGCGCTCAGACCTCGGCATAAAACATAGAGCTTAATTTTTATCGATATGGATGAACAGGAGTAGGGCTGTTTCCACCCAGGCCTGAAACTGGGGGTGGAGTGGATATAGATAAAGTTGGTCAGTCTGTAGACTGCTGGTTAGCGAGACGGTTCGCTGAGCTTTATGGAGAGATCCAGTGGACTGCGTGAGCTGATAATAGAGCTTCACTCAGGGACCTGGAAGATGGGAGTCCAGCTTGGATAACACAGTTTCAGAGAACCTGTCCATGATAAGCAAGCATGAAGTGACAGTGGAGAGGAAAAACTCCCCGTTGGGAAGAAACCTCTGGCAGAACCAGGCTCAACATGGCGGTCTTCTATCGGACGGGTTAATATGAGACGTGGAATGCAGTAAGAGCCCGGGAGGAATGCCACTCTGATGAAGCTTTAGCTACAAAGGTGGAGGAGGGGCTGGAAGTGGGTTGAAACCGGTCATCCGAATGAAGTCAGACAGCGCTTCCACCACCTGCGGACTTAAAGCAGACCAGCAGATCGGAGGCCTTTAAAGATGCTGACTTGGATGCTGATTCGCTTTGGTGGAGGTGTGGTTCAAAGCCGATTGATTGAGTCGCAGGTGATAAAGGAGAGCAATTACTTCCTTCAGTTGAACTTCTGCCTAGGCTCCATTTGTCCAGATTTTTTATCAGTTTTTAAAACGTCCAAGAAATTTCATGTTTGCAAATGATCTTATATTAATAAAAATACACAAATGCAAAAGGTAAATTGTCATATAAAGATGGTAAAAGAATAATTGAAAGTGTTTTTAGGCATCTCAACTTGCTCAGGCTAGGTTTAAGTTTTCATTCCACTTACATTTGTGAATTAATTATCGAGGTCCTTAAAAGCACAATTTTTGAATCTGTTGCAACATTATTTATCATTTAAAAAACAGGAATTTTGTGCTTTAAGCATAGGTTCATTATGCTAGAAGAGTTTTCAAAGTCTGAAACTGCACTAAACGGCAGAAATCAGTAAACTAAACAAACACATGGCAAGAGAAATGACTTTTTGAATTCAATCACTTTTATTTTTAGAAATTATGCACTTTTTATTTGCTAACAACTAGTAGTGAAGACCTTAGATCTCCCTTTTACTATTATGATCCTTATTTTATTCTTATATGTCATTATATGATTTCAGACTGTGAAATTCCCAAAATGAATTTAACAAACTTGGTGTCATATCTGTTTTGTTTGCTAACAATAACTTTTAGCTTACTGTAGGTAGCTCTCATGTTTAATGGGAGCAAAGACTGCTGTGGATCTGACTCTCCAAAGTAGGGTTTCCAACTCCCTGAAAAAGAAAAAGGGACACCCCATGTGCATGCCAGCTGACCCGATTGCCTTTACCCCTCCTGGCGTGGTGATTTATTTTTTTTTTTTTAGCCGCCCTTTGTGTGTGTATTCATTATCACTGACTTTTTCCACCCAGGTATTTGTTTTTTTCCCATTCCTCCCTATATTTCTGCATCCTTTTTTTTTTTTTTTTCGGAGGAGCAGAACTGCTATGCAAAGGCCTGGGAACAAGTTTACCATAAGTTTTGTATCTAACGTCCCCACGTTCTTTATATCCGATTAGCTTTTTACTGACTATTTTTTACCCTCACACTAAAACGGGACACGGTGCGTTCCTTTTCCACTAAATATGGGAGAGGCACTTTTATTTCTAAATATGTAACGATTCCATTTTTCAAGGGATGGTTGGCAACCCTACTCCCAAGTTACATAGGCAAGTTTTTCAGAAGAGCAGCTCACACATACTATCAGGACAAGTGCTGTATTTTAACCTAAACAATCATTAAATATATCTCAGATTACAGAGTGTTTTATTTTGTTTTTCTGCATCAATAACAGCACTGGCGTTGAAAGCAATAGTAGCAAATAGAAAAGGTTTCAAATGTTCTAGCAAGCCGGTTCCGAGTCAGGGGTAATCAAGCTACTTAACATTGGTGTACTTCTATAAGAGTAAGATAAGGTTTGTGTATGTCTTTTGAATTCTTTATATATATATATATATATATATATATATATATATATATATATATATATATATATATATATATATATATATATATGTATAATTTATCAGATTGAATGTTCTGAGTCAAGTGCTTGCTGATATTTCTGGTCTGAAAAAATAAGACACAGTGTAAAAAGGACATTGAGATATTGGTTTTTTTTTCTATATATTTAGAGTAAAAAAAGAACTCCAAACACAACGTGCTTTCACACTGCACTGATTTCCAGTCCATAGAGGCTTCCATCAGTAAGAAACTTGACGTTCTCCTCTATAATGGATTGCCCCCACCGTCATTGTTTGTCAGTGCCAAACAGAGGAGTTGAAGTAAAAGCTTGCTCTCTTTGATTTTCAAGGGGAATGACATCGAAACCTGCCAGCTAAGAGGGGTGTTTTATAGGCTCGGAATCATTTTGGATATTATACTCGAGGGGATGTTATGTTTACTGTGCCCTGACCAAATAGAAGCACAAAAGAAGAGAAAGATAACACCAGACTACACTCAGGTGCTGTCGACTGCATTTTCTGATGCAGCCGTACTGTTCTACTGTGTCTTTACAGTCTGTAGACAAAATCTTGACTGAAATTTAAAACTTCAGAGGAAACGGCAGCAGTCAGTCCTCCTTTTTTATTCTATATTAAATGTCCATTAAGTGAGACTGCTTTGAACTTTTTTATTTTTTTATATCGACTTTTTTTTTTACTTTGCACTCATAGTACCTTACATATTATTAATTAAAGTACAAGAAATCCATTTAGGTAAAGGAACAGGTCAGTATTGTATGAACAGGTCAGTATAGTATGTTTTCTCTCTTCATTAACCTAAAAAAACAAAACAAAAAAAACATCCCACAGTATATGGGGGGAAATCTAAAATTAATGCCCATTAAACTGATCATAATTACATTTCATGGTACTCCCTTTTTGGGACTCTGAGTTTTTAGTTTTCAGTTATTATTAGTTATTCTGTTTTGTTGATCTTTAAATTAATTTCCATTATATTTAAGCAGTCTTTAGTTACTCTCTGTTGCCCCCTTGTGCTTGTTTCATTTCCCCTTGGCTTCCTTCTAGTTAGTTCTACTCACACCTGCTCCTTATTCAGCTCATTAGTTCATCCTTTGTTCTGTTCCCCTTATATCAGGCATCCCCAAAGTCGGTCCTCGAGGGCCACCGTCCTGCAGGTTTTAGAGGTTCAACTAATCAACTTAGTTGAGCACAGTTGATTTATGTTGTTAGTTGATTAACAGGCTTTTGCTGAACTACATTATCAGAATCAGTTGTGCTGTAACATACAAAAAAAAAAGACATATATATATATATATATATATACACTCACCAGCCACTTTATTAGGTACCCCATGCTAGTAATGGGTTGGACCCCCTTTTGCCTTCAGAACTGCCTCAGTTCTTCGTGGCATAGATTCAACAAGGTGCTGGAAGCATTCCTCAGGGAGTTTGGTCCATATTGACATGATGGCATCACACAGTTGCCGCAGATTGGTCGGCTGCACATCCATGATGCGAATCTCCCGTTCCACCACATCCCAAAGATGCTCTATTGGATTGAGATCTGGTGACTGTGGAGGCCATTTGAGTACAGTGAACTCATTGTAATGTTCATGAAACCAGTCTGAGATGATTCCAGCTTTATGACATGGCGCATTATCCTGCTGAAAGTAGCCATCAGAAGTTGGGTACATTGTGGTCATAAAGGGATGGACATGGTCAGCAACAATACTCAGGTAGGCTGTGGCGTTGCAACGATGCTCAATTGGTACCAAGGGGCCCAAAGAGTGCCAAGAAAATATTCCCCACACCATGAAACCACCACCACCAGCCTGAACCGTTGATACAAGGCAGGATGGATCCATGCTTTCATGTTGTAGACGCCAAATTCTGACCCTACCATCCGAATGTCGCAGCAGAAATCGAGACTCATCAGACCAGGCAACGTTTTTCCAATCTTCTATTGTCCAATTTCGATGAGCTTGTGCTAATTGTAGCCTCAGTTTCCTGTTCTTAGCTGAAAGGAGTGGCAGCCGGTGTGGTCTTCTGCTGCTGTAGCCCATTTGCCTCAAAGTTCGACGTACTGTGCGTTCAGAGATGCTCTTCTGCCCACCTTGGTTGTAACGGGTGGTTATTTGAGTCACTGCTGCCCTTCTATCAGCTCGAACCAGTCTGGCCATTCTCCTCTGACCTCTGGCATCAACAAGGCATTTCCGCCGAAAGAACTGCCGCTCGCTGGATGTTTTTTCTTTTTTGGACCATTCTCTGTAAACCCTAGAGATGGTTGTGCGTGAAAATCCCAGTAGATCAGCAGTTTCTGAAATACTCAGACCAGCCCTTCTGGCACCAACAATCATGCCACGTTCAAAGTCACTCAAATCACCTTTCTTCCCCATACTGATGCTCGGTTTGAACTGCAGGAGATTGTCTTGACCATGTCTACATGCCTAAATGCACTGAGTTGCCGCATGTGATTGGCTGCTTAGAAATTAAGTGTTAACGAGCAGTTGGACAGGTGTATCTAATAAAGTGGCAGGTGAGTGTATATATATATATATATATATATATATATATATAGCTTATTCAACTGAACATACTTTTCTTCATTTTTTGTATGTAAACGTATGACCATCTGGTCTGGTATATAGTCATCAGATTCTACTTGTGTATCATTCTCTGCACCAGTTTCCTTATTCTTACATTGCATCGCAGCCAATTCACCTCTTCACATCATTTATCACTATAAACAGTGCTCATTGCTCCCAGCAAATATGTTTATTGTTGCCATTCACTCAGAGGCCATTTATTTAATGTGTTCTCTCTCTCCCTGCATCTTTCATCTTTCTGCTCACTGCTAGGAGTGAGAGCATTGTGTGGAAATCAAACACGTATTTAATGATAATGGACTGATCTGCGCACGAATGAAGGGAAATTGGAACAGAACAACATGGTGGAAAATCAGATCCTGCCATCTCTAAGGTACAAACATAATAGGAAGTCAAAAGAATGCCTTTGTGCCTTCGCTGCTGTGAATCCTCCTTTTGTCAGCCAGGGCCTGGCTATTTTTGCCATTGTTCTGCCTTTTGTAAAAGGAATTGGATTTCTTTTTTCTATGCTTTTTTGGCCCATTCTTGGCAGTAGATGACTTTCCTTGCTCACCATCTGTAAACTTAATTAGGACATCTGAGAGAGATGTACTTGCAAAAATAAACAGTATGACTAGCGTATCAATATTTCATTGATGCCATGTTGGAAACATACACTATCAACCTGCCTGCTAGGGTTAAATCAAACAGAACTTCACTTAGAGATGAATCCAACCTTTTAGGTCAGATCCTACCAGTCTTCCAATGAACTCTAATCACTTTTATTAACGTTTGAAGTCTGTGTAAAACCAGGAAATGAACGAGCTTCTGACAGGGACAATGAAAAGGTTGCTGTGAATCAAAGAGGCCTGTTTGCTTCATAAGGTCTCTATAATAAACACTGAAATGATTGATACTGTGCAGGTGTGTGTGCCTGTCTGATACCATGCATGCTCACACTTGTACTCATTCCCTAAAATGGCATATTGCCCTTTACCTAATCACACTGCAAATACTCAATCGTGCTAACCAAGGTAAGTTTATATGGCATTTTCCTCACTCACACACAGAGGTGTATGGTTTTCTTCACACATAGAGAAAAGGTCAGCATTTTAATGGCTTTGCTCCCCGTGGTAATCGCCTTTTTGGTAAGCTGTGCAAACTAAATGAAAAGATGTCATCCCACGAGTGGAGTTAACCTATGCTGCTCCATTTTAGTGAGCATAGTGATATTAGCCTTACCCTATACTGGGGTCTGATTAAAAGAAGGGAATCAGCTGACTTCTAATATGAAAGGATTTTTTTGGGTGTTTTCTAACTGGCCATCTCTTTGCTACATATTGCCCTCCCCCACTGGCTCCACTTGGCCTGGCTCTTACCGACCCCACCAATTTCAAAATGGCGACAGGTCCAAAAAGACCTGGTATATAAATCACCTACTGAGAAAATGAGAAACAGTAAAGAAGCAAATATAAAGTAATTAACTCCAGGTTTTGTCCTTGTTTTTCCTTTAAAAACAAACTTCAGTTTAGTTTTACTTTAACTTGCTTTCCTCTTAATACACTTATCTTTTTCTTTTTGTTTAATCTGGTTTGCATCTCAACTTGACTAAGAGTATAATTCTTTGCCAACACATACAGGCAGTAAGGTCATAAGCAACAATTAGTCATCCTCAAAAATCTGGGCAGACGCCCACAAACCCAACTAGTAGAACCTAATGGGAGGATACAAGCAGTGGAGTGAATTGACAGGTAGAAATTATTTCTTAAGAAAAAAGAGAGTTTTAAATTACAAATGAAACGTTCAACAAAAATCCCTGAACTCTACTTTATATAATGTATTTACAGCATTCCTGTAAAAATCTACGGCAAAATAGAAGTATTTGTAATGTTCTCTATAGGAATTATTAACTCTAGTTCTCACTGCTAAATGTGCACACATTGAATACTGTTATTTTGTTCTGTTGTATTTCCTTTGCATAAAAAAAAACTGAATGAGTTTTATTATGAAGAATGATGTTCTTAAAGGTCAAAGCAAACAGCATAATCAGTAAAATGATATGTTTTGTTATAAAGACAAATTGTCTGAATTATGTGTTTTTGACTAAACAGAACCAACCTCATTCATTATGGAATTATAAGCTTGTATCTGCTGCTTCTTTCCTGCTAAATCTGTTGTGGTCTTCTTTCTTTGTTGACATACCGATTGGATAATGATATCTGGAATTGATTAAATATCAGATCATATCAACCTGCATATAAATTCTACAGTGTTAGCTGTCGGAAGCATTCTGGGATCAAAACAGCAGCCGAGTGTTTCTTCTCATTTCTAAATCTTATGATTGTTTCCTATAATTAAGCAATATTCTAAGGTTTAGGCTTGAAGTTTAAGTAACATGTTGGTTAATAATAAATAAAGTTCAGTTATTCACATACCTATAGTTGTTAACTATGTTTTTCTATTCAAATAATCATTACTTGATCAAGCCTTCTCTAACATTCCACACTACAACATAAGTAAAAATATGGATGATTTGCACTGAAATATCTGGTGAATATAGGTAATCCTCAAAGCTGCAATATCAATAACATATCAAGAATTAAAAAGTGCACTGTGTGCCTAAAAGTGGACCAATCAACTTTAGTTTTAGGTATATTTTCAATTTTTATCTAGATTGATTCTCTGTTTTGCAAATCTGTCCAACTTGATGCAAAACTCACAGTCTTAATACTTTGTTACATTACTAAAGTAGACATTTTGGCTATCTATACTTTACTGGAGTAATTGCTTTTTTAGACAACTTTTTACTTCTATTCCTTACATTTTTTTCCCACTTTCTACTCCTTACATTTTAAAAATAGACCTGTTAGTTGTGTTTCATTTAAGCAAATTTTTGTTATGGCCTGTTGGTATTTAAAAAAAAAAGATCAAAATAATTTGTTTCATCCAGATAATTAATTTCTTAGTGGTTAGACGCGGCGCTGCACCAACTTCTTGTTCACCATATACCAAAAATAAATAGTTTTTCAAGATAATGCAATGTTAGATTTAACACTATTACCGTTAGATATAAAACTAATAAAATTAAGCATAAGGAAGTTATCATCCAAAATTATAGAAACATGTTCCCTTCATAGGGTAGTGCAGTAACCAGAATACATTTAAAGCATCTGTCCTTAACATTAAGATTAGTTTTACTTTTATTCTTTACGTTTTTAAAATGGTACCTTCTTACTTATACACTGTTACTCTAAATTATTTTTACATCTACTTGAGTAGATGTATAAAAAATTTTAAGTACATTAATACTTTACATTAATACTTTACATTAAATTAATACTTTTAACACCTCTGCTTATATTAAAGGAAAATAGATACTCTTCACTTTCTAGTTCACTCAGTATATTGCCATACTTGCTGATGGAGCTTATAGTATTATGGACATTTTTTTGTTTGCTAAAACTCGGAAATAAAAGGTAACAAAAATCCCCTAAATTAGCATTTGAATCTCTGAATGTTAGACTTGAAGGGAATATGGGAAAGCTGCTTCTATTCTGTTGCTGCAGCTTAAACCACTAGGAGACTGGTCTGAAAAAAGCATATCTGCACCAATGAGCAGCAAAAATCCATTTAAAGAAACTCCATGAAGTCAACAAGTGTGCCCTTCAGGGAGGAGAGAGGAGAGACAAAGGGTTCCAGAGTCAACGTTGTTTCCACACTAGCCGGAGCGCCACGTCTTAATCCTTCCCCCTGGAACCCAGTCAGCGTTAAACTAGCTGAAATGAGTGCCATGCAGGGAGTAAATGGAAGGAGACGACCGTCCACAATGGCTCTGGAAAGTGGCTGTTCTTGTAAATAGGAGGATTAAAGGGAAAGAAATCCTTCTCTCCTGTCTTTTGTCCCTATGGGCATGCCCATAGGGACAAAACCCAATGTTTACACTCATTCTCTGCACGTACAGTACTCCAAATTCAGGTTCACTGAGTGATCAACCAAGCGCAGAGGGAGTGAGGACTAGGTGATGCCTCTCATTCTTTATGGATTAAACCTGGGCTGGTTATTACCATGCAGACATGGGTGCCTAAGGTCACTCTGTAGGGTAGTCGGCTAGTTTAGCACTTCGATTCTCAAACTTCCATATGGAAACTGGGGACAGAGAGGACAATTTCTACTATGGTTATCCTTTTTTTTTAAGGTTTAAGTTAGGCGTATGACGTATTTCTGCTGTTCATCAAAATGAGTGACAGGGCGGGTCCAATACCATGATCAGTTGAAACCTTGAAACTATTGGAGAACAAACAATAGTCGTGATTCCAATAAAAACAGACTGACTGATGGAAAATGGATATAGTTTTACATAATGGAATGGTGAAGTCCTGCATTACCAGAACCGTGATGATAAGATGGAGGAAATTTCTAAGTCTTAAAAGTGCTTGGGATCTGTGCTTTAAAGGCCATATTTAGAAAGTTTCTAGTTTGTTAATATTTTGTACTACCAAACGTATGGTAAACTGTTGCATTATTGAAGGACTGCCTCACCCTCGGTGGCTGATGAGGGTAGATGCAGTCTGAGTCCCAGGGTTCCCGCTGGTCCTTAAAAAGTCTTAAAAGGCATTGAATTCTTCAAAATAAAACTAAGGCCTTAATTGGTATTAAAATTTCTTAAATCAGTCTTTCGTGGGTCTTATTTTTTTAAATCATCATAAATAGGATTATTTTTATTATGATTTATTTTTGTAATCTAAATAAAACATTAAAGTTGACAAGTCGCCATTATTGGTTCCGTCCCGATAGCGGAACCAATAAAAGCGTTGTTGCTGCCGGGACATTTGGGAGATACACCATTAACTTTTTGTCTGGAAAATATGAGCAAGTGTAAATGTAACCAAAATTGGCTCCAGCCAAGAGTTTTCTCCATGGCTAAAACCAAGGAACATACATGAGGCTCAGTGGATTTTGTGCAAGAAGCGATTCAAGCTCGGAATGATGGGAATTAAGGCAGTGGAGTCGCACATGCGAAGCACGAAACACAAAGCGTCAAAATCGAGTTACCGAGAAACAGCCGGTATTTCTCAGTTTAGTTCCACCCTTGTCTCTGCAACGCCTCCACTTATCACCAAATCAAACATACTAAGAAAACGATACAAAGAAAAATAGCTGCAAGAAAGACTTAGCACTGGTTATGTTGTGGCTTTAAAACTGATTTGTTTGGTTACCTGCTAAAACAAAGTTTGTGAATTCAGTTAAATAATTGTTAAAATATATCTGTCATTTGTCTGTTTTTAGCTTTCTTCCTGTATGGGAAGCTTTTCAAAATTTGAAACATTGGTGCAGTGGTTTATGTTAAAATAAACCTTTGGGTTAAGTTGTCGCAAGCAGGTTTTTCTTGTGTTTCTTTGGAATTTGGTCTTAAATTTTTATTTCAAGTGGCATTAAAGAGTCTTAAAAAGTCTTGAATTTAACTTGCCTTATGCTGTAGGAACCCTGGAGTCCAAACCTGACTCCTAGAAAACGGGCTTTGCAGGGCTGGTGTTGGTCAGGCATGAATTGAGAAAACACAGAAACTCCATCACCTTTGCCTCACCTACCTGCAGTTTCTGCTTCCCTCTTTTCAACCAACACTTGATGTTGCTCCCCTCTTTTCTGCTTTGCTGCATCGTTATCATCTATTTCAGAAGCGGCATCCATGCCTTTCGATCTGTTACTTGCTAATGCAACAAAAGCAAATCACCCTGACTTTTCACCCGCACTTGTTTTCAATGGGTGCATATTTTCTTCTTCCTAATTCTCTTCCTCAAATGGAGGACATTTGAGAAAAACTTGACCGTAAAAGATCCACTTTTTATTGCCCACTTCATGCTCTATTTAGCAAGCCATATAGCTAACAAGCAGTTCATTTTTAGGCTTCACAGGGTCTGATAGCACGTAAACAGTGCATATCATTATGCTAATATTTGGCAGGAAAAGCTATTCGCCAAGAGCCGTGGGTTTGTGTTTGTGCATGGGTGTGCGTGCGTGTGTGTCAGCCGGCAGACTGTTTGGTAGAAGGAGACATTCAGTGTCGTCAACATGCCCCCAGAAAACCTGTGTGGTAATGTGCTGGAATGCTAAGCACCCTTTATTTCCTTTCTCACCCATGATCAGAAACTGAAAATATTACACATCAAGCAAACAGGATTCTTTTATTGTAAAAGTATTCTTACGCCTGAACTTTTGTAATTTTTTTCTACACACAGATTTTTTAAAGATTTGATCTAATAGACACATATACTGTAAAGTAGTGCATTGTTGAAAAAAATTGAACATGCATTTGTATCAAGTTCCCCTTGATCCTGATTTAAAGGTTTTTATATCCTGCTTTTTTAACTTCTTGCTCTTTTAAAGTCAACTATAGGTATGATGTAATATTTTTTTTGGTACTACAGAGTATTAATTAATTATGAAATATTAGTTGTTTTTTAAAAGACCCTTCCCTTCACTGCAACCCTGCCTAAACATGGTATCACGTCACTTCTGGCGAATAAGTTGTTCTTTAAGGCAATTTTATTTGTATAGCACAATTTAGTACATGGACTATTCAGTGCTTCACATGAACAAGATAACAAAACAGAAGAAAAACAAAAGCAGAACAAAAAAAAAACATCTGTAAAGCAAAAAAAAACGATTGGATAAAAAAGCAGAATAAAAGCAAGTAAAAAAGTTAGAAAAGCAGGTAGATAAGTAAATAAGACAGTGGATCACAACCTTAGACTAATAATACCTCAGGTAGCAGTTTAACAGCCAAAGGCAGTTATGAACAAATAGTTTTTTTATATTTGATTTAAAGCACTTAAGGATTTCAGCACTTTTCCAGTCTTCTGGGAATTTGTTCCAGATAAGTGGAGCATAGGAACCAGTCTCTGCCTCTCCATGTTTAGTTCTACAGTAGTTCTGGGTGAGCAGAGTAGGCTGGAACTAGAAGACCTGAGTGGTCTTGGAGGTTGATACACTGACAACAAATCTTTTATGTATTGAGGTGCTGATCTGTTCAGTGATTTGTAGACCAACGGAAGGATTTTAAAGTCTGTTATATGAGCTAAAGGGAGCTAATGGAAGGACTTCAAAACCCTGGCTGATGTGCTCTACTTTGTTAGTTCTAGTGAGAACTTAGGCAGTAGCGTTTTGTATCAACTGCTGTCTGATGGACTTATTTTGGCAAAGCTATGAAGACACTGTTGCAGTAAGAAAATTCATCTCAGCGCTGCGTGTCCCGAGCCCGTAACATCATCAATGATCCCCCCCCCATGGACTGTTCTCCCTGCTGCCCTCTAGGAAGAGGCTTCGCAGCATTCAAAGCAGGCCCAGCTGATTCCGAAACAGCTTCTTCCCCACCCACTATCAGAGAGGTGAATGATGAAAAAAACTCTAAATCATGTCACAGACTCTGCATCAAACCGACCATATCCATGCAGATTTTTTACACTATTTTTTTTTTCTCCTGCAATGTTTATATTTGATCACTGCTGCACTTTAAATGTCATGAGAGCTGTTCTGTGTATACAAAGATACAATAAATGTTGTCTAAGTCTAAGTTATCAAGTCTACTAAAGAAGATAAATGCGTAAGAGTCAGTTATGCTTGACCCACGTCTGTTCTTCAAAAAATGAGATGCGTAGACATGTGTGCAAGTTTTATACAGTGTTTTTCTTTTTTAAAGCCTTTTCCTCTCATTCAAGACTGACAGCAATTTTCTCTTTGTGATATTTTTGGCCCAAATAGAGGAAGTTTTAGATGTTTTTAGTTGCAAAACTTCACCAGTCCACCATGTTTCTATCTGGACGGAGCTGTCTGCATAGTTGCCATTTTTTCTATTCCACAAAACCAAAGTTAAATGTTTCTTATTGTAAACATTGTCATATGACATTGTTTCGCCACAGTTAGATTCATTACGTCATCGCTATTCATCATTCACACAGCTTCTGGAAACAGAAATGTAGTTCGATTCAACTGCAGGTGACCGAGGGATCAGGATTTTAATATGCTATGGTCCACATGGGAAATGTTGTCTTCATTCAGGGAAAACAATGCAGCTGTTGTCCACTGGGGGGAGCCAAAATCATCCAAAACTGAAAGTTCTTCTGTTCTTCTTTAAAGCGAGTGTTTAATCATAGATCTTAGATATTTACTCATTAATGTCTCCTTCCAAATGATTAGAAAGTTACAAATTGCCCAGCAGTGAAACGCCAAACACACATTTTGCAACAAAAACTCTTTGGTACAAATATGGAAAGTGATCACACAAAGGTAGCTTTATGAGCGTGTGCTTGTGATCTGGCTCCCAGGTAATTATAGCAGACAGCTGCCATGCCATCCTGGATCAGTCCCACATCAACAAGACGCAAACACACCAGTGTGCATGAAGATACACACACACAACCAGTATAAGGGGTCCCTCATCAGCATACAGTCATTATTAGGGGGCTGATGCCCAGATTTGTATCATTTTATTCAGAGTTTCACATAAGCCTGGGCAAATTGTGTCTGCATCCACAGTGGCATGAGATAAGATGCACCTGTCATAGAGCCAAGCGGATGATGGGAAGGTATTGATTCGGAAGCCCAGAACCACCTTTGTCACATGCTAGAGATGGTCGCACTGGTCAGCCTCACCTGTCCACATCTGATTCATCATCTCTTTGCTGTACACTGAACTGTCAGACCCTCCCCTCTGTCCCTCCTCTCTTCAGCCTGTCTCTCTATCTCTTGAGTAGTTTCTGTGCTCGCCAGGCATGCTGTGGTATCATGCCTGCATGCATCATGGATCTGCTAACAAATTACATAGAGTAGCCACTCTGCTTCCCCTCTCACTCAGCTGTCAAGTGGAGCCACTGAAGCATTCTCTCTCCTCTCCACATCCATCCCTTCCATCCATTCCCTCGTCTCGCCATCCAGAGTTGCTTCCCCTGCCTGTTTGCTGTGCCTTTAGCCACATTAGCGCCGCAGAAGCAATCTCACCTTACCCTGGGCCCATTAGCCCAGCCCCTTTTTCAATACTTTGTCAATTCTGATGGGATTATTTATGATACTCAAGGAAGCATCTTGTTACTACCGATACAAAAGTGATATTGCTTAATCAATCTTTATTCTGTGCAAATTATCCTTTCTGAGAAATGTGTTCATTGGGCTTGATTCAGCATACTAAGATTTTAATTAATCTTTGTCAAAGCAAATATGGTAATCTCAAAGACTATGAACAGAAGAAACAGTCTCTGAAATCAGGCAATAAGCCAGCTTTGCAGAGAATTGGAAAAAGGTGTCATTTATTTATTTATTATCTTTATTTCCTATCATTTTAAATCAGTGATAGCTCACTCTGTATTTGACTAGTGCTACAGCTCTTATTAAGTAATCCATGGATGTAGCACCTGCTTTTTATTGAAGCACTTAATCAAAAAGAGACTCTTATTAAAATAACACTCCTCAATAAAATATTGTTTTAATCTAAAAAAAACATGTACATTTTAAATGTTTTGGACATTGCAAATATGTAAAAAAAAAAACTGATGCTTAGAACATAACATTTTAATAAACTCTTACTTTGTTTTTAGCGTAGTAAACGATCTGGTCCATGCAAATATATTTAGCTGCAGCTCTGTACATTTTTTTCTTTCTTACATGACAATGATTTTATTCATTAATCAGCACCAACAACGACAACATTGTTTCATGCTCAATAACCCGCATTTTTTGAGGTCATATTAACCTCCTCTAGCTTTAAAACTAAATGATGGAGTAACAGCATAAATGCTTTATCAGCTTTAGTCTGATTAATAGTTTTCTCCACTGATTTTTACCACAATAGAACAGAATATAGGCTTTGTGGTGTGGAACTTCACGCCTGGGAACCCGACGGTAGAGCTCAGACTTATAGAGCTCCTTCCTTTTGCTGTCTGTGTCCATGAAACTAATACTTAAACAGATAGTGCTAAACTATGTTATCTGGGAGGTTTACTACCTCCCTGTTGCATATCCAAGACTAACCTTTTGTGTCATAGCATCAGGTTTTAACATTACCTTAAGCCTCTTTAAATTATTTATCCTTTAAAATATCTGCATTATTTTTTCATATCTTCAACAGATTTACAGTACTTGGTCCTCCCATCGAGTTAGTCTGCAGCTGCAAAAACCCTCAAAGCAAAATAATCAAATAGAACCTTTTTTAAAAAGACAATTATTCAATTTATGTATTTTTAGCCTTATGTATGAGTATGTTTTTAATTAAAATAGCTTTCTGTTTTCAGGGTGACTTATGGTTAGGGATGGAGAGACTGTGAAAGTACTGTAAACATAAGTTAATGACTTATTTCTCCAACCTAAAAGATACCTGATCTGATTTTAGCAGTACTTTTAATCATTTGCACAAAACGACATTTCTTCTCAGATTGATGGTTGTAGTATTAAAAAAAAGAGAGAAGGAGCTCTCACCACTTTAAAATGTTTGAGGGGTAGCAATATGAGTCCTAATGAGAACAAGTACTCAAAATCATTTTTAGACACTTTGAAGTTGCCTTATGAGATGCAAAAGTTAGAATTTTTTTTACAGCTTTTTATTGTTTTAAACCAGAAAGCAAGTTTGTTTATTTTATGTGTTTATTTTATGCTTATTTTATGTAGAAATGCATCAATGCATTGTTGACAGAAATGTTTTTGTTCTGCAACTGGCAGATGAAATCCACAGATTTTTTTGTCCTATCATTAAATCAATTAAAACAAGCAGATCTTGTAATATTTGGTTGAGTATACCTCCAAGTACAATGTTTTAGTTTGATAAAAATTAATGGTTACTAACATGCTTTTCATGATTATCTTGAAGTTTTAATTTCAGTTTACAGTTCTAAAGACTAAGGTAGTTATAAACGTTAAGTGTTCTGTTCATGATTAACACTCTAATAGAAAAACAGGAGGTAGATCCTAAGTGGTTTTATTGTATTGGTTCCAAAAACTTTAAAGAAGTGTGCATCATTTTTGAATGGGTTGTGTGGCAGCATTATGGGTTTTTTGAAAAAACGAAAAATACAAGCGATTACTAAACCACTACTGTTACCAACAAAGCCAGCCTTTATTATGAAAACTGTCCACATTTCTTTCTTTTCTGTTACATTTCTCAGAAAAGAAAATCTGCCTCTTGCAGGTCAATCCTTAAAGATCGCCTAATATAAGTATCTAGCAGGAAAATCCTGATTGCTGCATTTCTAGCTTAGCAATGAGGGGCAGACCACATTAGATCATCTTTAGCTCAATGTCGTCGTCGTCGTCGTCTCCCGCTTTATCCGGAACCGGGTCGCGGGGGCAGCAGACTAAGCAGAGACTCCCAGACTTCCCTCTCCGCAGACACCTCCTCCAGCTCTGTTGGGGGAAGCCCTAGGCGCTCCCAGGCCAGCCGAGAGACATAGTCTCTCCAGCGTGTCCTGGGTCGTCCCCTGGGCCTCCTCCCGGTGGGACATGCCTGGAACACCTCCCGAGGGAGGCGTCCAGGGGGGCTCAATGTAAAAAACAAAAAGTACTGATGTCAGTTCTTGTTCCCAGAACTGCAACAACAAACTTTAGATCTTTCTGTCCTTAAAGGTTGTTCTTGAAACATATTCTAGGTCAAATATTTTAGGATATGCCATTGGTATGGGGTTTGTTGTTAAATTGACACTTTCTGCAGCAGATAGGACTAACATAGGGTTAGTATGATTTACAAAATCCTCCACCAATAAATCAAGTTTAGTTTCCACTTTGAGATAAATTATTTTCTCTTCTGTTGCAGACTCTGGTTAGACCTTAAGGCAAAGTAAATTTTAATTTCGCACCAAACATACTGTAGATTCTTTAACCCCATAATGCCAAATGTATCATATTTGATACATACGGTTTCTGAAATGTTTTGCGTCTGACACCTTTTGCTAAATTTAATGGTAAAAACTTTGCTCAAAATCCTATTGTACACAATCAGATATACCTGATAACAGAGGGCAGAAGACTATACAAAAATAATCTTGACTTATCGCATAGTAATAAATTATTAATATAAAAAAAAATGTATTTCTGTTTTTTCTTTTTACATATTTTGTTAAAAGGCCAATAAGGACTTCAAACCAAAAAAAAAAAAGTAATTTTCTGTTTTGTTTTATTCTTGGATCGGGCTTTAAAGGGTTAAAACACAGTTGAGAATTTAGAAAACCTCCATAGTACTCATGAAAACACAAAGGTGGAGCATTTGTATGGCCTTCTTGCTCTATTTAGACTTCCTCTATAGTAATACAGCATGCTGTGTGGTGTGGTTTATCAGAAAATAAACATTTAGAAACATTACATTTCTGAAAGGGAAAGAGAAAAAAACACTTATCAGTTTGACTATACCGCTGAATGTCAACCATCATGAGCTGATACAGCTTACAGAGAAGCTCATCTGATTAGCTACTGTGGGATTTGTTTTGCGGCGGAGTAAACATGTCTGAAAGGTGGATGTTTAACCTGACAGTCAAACAGTAAACCCTCCGATCTCAGCCTGCCTGTCCTCAGACACCGCTATGATTGATAGGCTAACTTTAAAGCCTTGACCTCAGACAGTCGGCAGGCTGTTTCCTGTTTCACTGACCACTCAGCACACTCGTAACCATTTCCAGCCGTCCTGGTAGTCCAATGCCCCACTGCTTCTGCATCCTTTCCACCAAGATAATGTTCTTTGTATTTACAACCTACTGTAAATATGTGGGATTCTTCTTCATTGTGTGAGAGATTTCATTAATGTGCTACCATGTCATCATACAAACCAATATAAATGACAAGTCTAAGTCCAGATTTAAAACTTGAATTAATGGATTATGCGATGTTTTACAGACAGATGCATGGCTTCTGGTTAAAGAAAGTCAACAAATACAAGACTGTGTGTCCATAGGTTATACAGAGGATAGCAACAGTTACCATAAAACCCCATAATTCTTATAACAGTCAAATGTAACCTTCGTCCATTTTGCCATTCTTTAATGTAAGACATTTTTTTCACCACCAACCTTAATAAAAAATATTATTTACAATTGTTAAACCTTTTTTTTTTTTTTTTTTTACATTTTGCATCATTCTAATTACATTTTATTCAATGAACCAACACAAAGTAATCCGTATTCCTGAATCCTGAATTAGGAGGGTACTGATGCATCAGTTTTTCTTGTATGTTACTCCATTTACCCCCTCCCTAAGTAAATGTTCCTGAATGAAATTCAATAATTGAAAATGGAAGTAGTACAGCTATGCAGCTTTGGAAGATAATAGTTCAATAGATAGCAATTAGCACCATAAAGACCAAAGAACGCAGACAATTTAGGGATAAAGTTGTAAAAGTAATTAATCTTCATATTTGGCTGATATACATACAATGGCTTTGTTTGCTAACGAAAACGGGAAAAACAAAAATAGACAGAAACTATAATAAGAGATAAGTTAATCTAAAGATCTTTGCATGAAGCCAGATTGAGCTACTCGTGTAGAAATTCATGAATGCACAGAACATGACTAGACCATGTTGGGCTTGGCTTTACGCCCACAGTTAGTATTACCAGCTCTATCAAAATGAACTCAAGGATAACAAGTAATAAAAACCAAAAAAAGAAATCTTTTCACAGTAATTTGTTATTCAATAACTCTGCTGGGTGTGAGGAATGCAGAGGCGAGTTACCCAAATCCTGATCAGATATAGTGTTGAGTTCACCCTGTAGGCTCTTAACATAGCAGCTAAATACACCCTGAGGGCTTCTCCCCATAGGGTTGCCTGGAGGGATAACACAACAGTCAGTAGCTGTTGATGGGATAGATGCCATTTGTTTGGGTTTTGTTGCTGACTGTGACTAAACCCTATTTGCGTAGGGGGCAAAGGGATTAAATTGTACAGTTTATAAAGAATGCAGTTCCATTTTCTTGTTTTGCATGTAAAAGCCTTTAAGATTATTATTGTTACATACTGTAAGTGGTAAATCATCATAGAAAACATATCCATGGAAACTAAAGGTAACCTATAAATACAGGTGGCTGTGGGCATTATCTATAAAACTATAGGCGGTTGTTGTGCATTTTGTGTTTTTCTTAATCTCCATTTTAATTTAGATGCTAACAATATCACTTTCACCATCAAAGTTAAGGGTTCAGTAAAGGGTTCAGCTTAAAACTCCTTTTGCTATCTATATAAATCCATCTTTCTTTTCCTGCTCATCTGGGTCTATGTGTGAAAGGCGTGGCAAACCCGGGACAGGTTGCCAGTCCATCACAAGGCAACACATATTTTTAATTAATTAATTATTTTAATCTGTCATGTTTCTGGACATTGAAAAGGAGCTGGAGTACCCAGAGAAATTCATCCATGGAGAGAACACTCAAACTACAAACAGAACCCCCCTGGACAGGGTATCGAACCCAGAACATTCTAGCTGCAAGGCAAACATTCTATAAACTTCAACATCGTGCAACCCTCTATATAAAGCAGTTTATGACATTTAGAGAGTAATTGCTTTTTGCACATCTGCTCTTGTTGTGTAAAGGATTTTTTCCCTTAGTAAAGAAGTTGAGATATAAAAAGCTGCCCATGTTGTATTGAATTTGGAATGAAAGAATATGTGTTTAACTGTTATTTTTAAAGACATGTACCCTATAATGAAAACTGTGAAGAAGTGTGGCTCCATATACTTCTGAAAGGAAGAACGACAAGTGCGAAAGGGAAACCCATACTCTAAATTTACCGTGGCCTAACCTGCAGCAGCAGCCTACAGTACATGACTTGAGTTGTTCAGTGAGAGTCTCCACTGAATCCTTCTAATACGTTGGATGCATATTGACAGGAACAAAGGCCGAGCCTTTTCCACACCGAATTGCAGCTGCAGGTAGTAATTACTGATTAGGCTGAGGAAAGTGCGGACAAATGCACTGTATAATCAGAGACTCTGCCAACAGTAGGAGCCCTCCACAATGGCTTGTAATTAACAAGATAATTGGGGAGAGATAGCAAAGATTTCTGGAGTTCCTCCTTATTTGCATGTCATTTTGTGCTGAGTTCTTTATGACTTCTTTTTTCCTTTGCCAAGGTTGAGGCTCTAATAACACGTGTCCTACGGTGAGACTTGCCTGCGTCGGGGCTTCAAACCGAGCGCCTGCAGGAGAACAGAGAGGCAAAGCAGCACCTGTACTCTTGCATGATCTGATATTTGTTTTCTGGGCTCATTTCGCTATTTACACTGCATCTCCTCACATTTACATGTACTATTTAATCATAGTAGGGTTATTAACCTAGACTCTTGGCTGTATGACAGGCCCAGCAGTCTGTTTGTGCATCGGGATTCTTCTTTTAACCTCTGAAGCTGTTTCTCCACATGTATTCATTTAGTTATTCGTACAATAGGTTCAGTAATGAGTGCTGAGGCTGCTTTCTTTCAACTGTCGCTCAGTACATCATACACCCAGACCAAAGATGTTTATCACTCCTTTTCCAATTATGTTTCTCCAGATTAAGGTGTCGCTGTGGCACTTGTTTCCTTGACAACGCCGTCGTTATGTTACCCTTCTTCCAAGTACCCTTAATCTAAGCGAATATAAAAACTCTTCAGGTGCATTTTTTTTTCTCCCCATGCTAGCACTTTGTGTCCAACATCTCAAGCTCACATCATGATTCAACAGGCAACAGGAAAGATGCTTAAGTTGATCTATGCTTGTCCTCATGTTGCCAAGCCTTTTCATATCTATGCACATTAGGAGGCTGACTGTTGGAATAATGTAGAAATGAGGGTATTCATACATTTTTCATTTTTATGCATTGTGTCACTTTATTGCCACAGATGTCAATGCATTTCACTGGTGCTCTGTTCTTCCCCAGTAAAACGAGTACATGATTGTGAAGTCAAAGGAAAATTATACCCTGCTTTTCAATATTTTTTTGTGATTAAAACAGAAGCATGTGATGGACGGTTGTAGGAAAGCCCTTTGAGCGAAATACCTATTAGTGCTATTTCCATCGCAAGTGTTTTGAATATCTAGGAACTTAGAGTTTGTACCCATTCTTTGCACAACAGCACAAGCAAAGTCAGACCGGATAAAATGAATAAAGAATTTGAATCTTTTAAGAACTTGGATTTAGTCCTGAACTTTGACTAGACCATCTTAACACAATATACATTGAGGTTTTTTTCCCGGCTGCATTTAAGGGTTGTAAGTCTGCTGAAAGGGCAACTTGTTTCACAAACAAAAGACTTCTGCAGCTTTTTTCAGGTTTAATTTCAGGGTTTCCCCGTATTTGGCTTTGTCTGTTTTCTGTGAGGTCTGGTTAGTTTCCTCATATCTGCTCGACAAAGGAATCCCCCAACATGCCGTGCCTACCCTCATGTTTTGGTATAGGGATGGTGTGTTCAGGGTGCTGGAGTTAATTTTCCTTCACAGCATAAAAAGTTAACCTCTGGTGTCACCACACAGAGCATCTCTCTCAAAATTTCTGGACTTCTTATGGTTGTTTTTAACATGGATTTGTGCATAACAACCAGATTTTTTAAATGAATGACTCTTAGCTGCTTTCTTAAATAACGTGTCCTTGCCTGGTGTATTTATATAGATGAACGACAATCTTTTGGTAGATTTGCAAATTCTCATTCTATTTTTAGATGAACAACACGTGATGAGAACTCTTCTTTCAATATCTCCTTAGCTTTTAACCAAACCTTCCCCGCTGTATTCTTTTTTCTTTATGGCAACAGACGTTTTAGGCCTTTGAAAAAAAAAAAAAAAAAAAACAGGTTGGAACTGCACAAAGATTAAACTCCACAAAGTTGCACTCTGATTACAACTTTGGTAAAGATAATAGGTTGAAATTATTTGGAAAAATGTTGGAAAGACTAAGTAATTTAGTAATTTTCCTTACATTTTAGAATTGTTGGGCTAACATAAAAAAAATCCAGGTTAAATACTCTAACATTCGCAGTAATGATGCAAAAAAAAGTATTAAACTTATAAAGGATTTTTCAAAAACTGTGTCGTAGTTCATCTCAAACCAAACAGAAGACAGAATGATCCGTTGGTTGGTGGGGGGCATCGTAGTGAAACTGTAAAACTGTGATGTTTGTTATTAACGTAGTATGTTGTTGTTTTTTTTCTTTTCTAAAAATTGAGTGTCGTGCAAAGTGAACCGGTGGAAGGAAAAAAAGTCAAACCGAGTGACAGAAAACAAGGTATATTGGACAGGTGACATGATTCTCTTTCGTGTAATTGATTTGCTTTGCCATTTGTTTCTCCATTTTTTTCCATCTTTCGCGGGACATGGGAGGCAGCTCCTGTGATAGATGAACCTGGCGGAGCTCACCCCCCTGCACCCAGCCCCTCTCAACACGCACACAGACACACACCCACCCCCTGAAGTAGCCTTTGGTGCAGTGAACAGCAGCGCTTTCCTGCATAGGTTATCACAGAATACTAATGTTCTCCACTTACAAATATGTCAGTCATTTTTTATGTAGATTTTCTGTCATGTTTTATGATTTGTAAAAGAAGAAAGAAAGATGGTTTCTTTTTAGATTATATAACTGCCCTTTTATGGTGATCCATTATGTATATTGTATTTTACCAGCTGTGTGCATTAAAGAATAATTCAAAAATCCTAATTTCTCCTTTTTGCTCTTTTTCACATGCAATCGTTCACTTTCTGCTGTAGGTAAGACTTATTTTTTTTCATCTGTTTTATCATCTCTTAAAAAGCAGACCTTAGTGTGTAAAAAAGTTTTATTTTGTTCATGTGCAATAGCTTAATTAAGCAGAATGTTTTGCAAATGTTTTATTATACGTTTCTCATCTTTTGTGAGGTGATATGCACAAACTGTATTACATTTATTAGAATTTCAATTGACAGACCAGCCTAGGATAGTGAAGTGTAAGAAAAGGTTGTGGATTTCCCTAAGGACAACAAAATTCTCAGCCAATTTGCTGCCTGTTTATGTATTGAGCCCTTTCTGCTTTCTTGCCGCTGCTAAGGAAAAGTATCCCTGCAGCACAACACAGCCACCACCGTGTTTTTACATTGGTTTATCAAGTTGATGCGCAGGGATGGTTTCCTTATCAAAAAGGATTTACATATAAGTCAGTATTTTCTATTTTATTTCTTACGCAGGAGCTGTTAACACTCAAGTTTAAAGAGGCGTTACAGATTTTATATTCATACTGCCACCTGTGGACAAAAACAGAACTGCAACACTTCTGTTCTTTTGAGTTTTTCTTTTAGTTGAGTTTTTCTTTTACTTTTTAACCTTACTTGAAATTGAGCTGAATGACAGTCGTTTCTGAGTATCCAGAAAATCCATCTTGAATGTAAGACAGGGGTGTCAAACTGGTTCCAGAAAGGGCCGTGTAGGCTGCAGGTTTTCTTCCCAACCAAGCAATAGCTCACCAGACCCAAGTCATCTCATCAAGTCATCATGTTAAGATTGGACTCACTTGATGAGATGAATGGAGTCTGGTGTGCTAGTGATTGGTTGGAAAGAAAACCTGCAGCCACACGGCCCTTTCTGGAACCAGTTTGACACCCCTGATGTAAGACTTTGATAGGTTGAACCTATTTAACATGGACACGACTGACATCACATCCACCGAACAGCGAGCAAATTTCTGACCAGAAATACATTTTGGAAAATAGGCAATAGACATTTAGAGGCATCAGCTACTGAGGTGTCTGTCTGCTCTTCAAACAGTGTTTTAGATGTAAAGGGTAAAAAAAGGTAATTTTAAATATATTTTTCAGTAAAAACTTACAAAATACTACCTTAAGTTATACAACATAATCCTAACTCTGAATAGAGATTATCAAAAGAGTAATTTTACTCTTTTTACTCTTTGAGTACATTTTACTTAGACTCACTTCTATACAAATCACCTTCTTCCCTTTTTACTTGCTGTGCTCCTTAAACTTAATGTTATTTCTTTATTTCAAGTCTTTTATTTTCACAACTCCTCCATTTGGGCCAGAGTTACAGACGCCATAATCTGGTACCTTCAGAAGTTCTCTTTCCAGGAGGTGGAAAACATTTGGGCCAAAATCCCAAAGACCATGTCAAGATTTTTAGAGTGTTCTTCTTGGGGGGAAATCAGAGGCCAGGACAGGGTAATAGATAACAGCGAGAAGGAACTAAAATACACAACATATAATGAAAGCTTTCCAGAAACTTGCTTTTGATTGTTTGTGTATAATTTGTCAAAATTAAATGCACATAAAACTTAGGAATCCATTAGGGTGACCTTAGACCCCTTGGTCCTTCTAAGGTAGCACCACTGTGGGTCAGATTGGGTTGATAGTTTAAGGCAGGGATGCTCAAGTCCAGTCCTCAAGAGCTACTATCCTGCAACTTTTTGATGCACCCCATTTTTAACAAACCTGAATCAAATGAGTGTCTCGTTACCTTACCTCTGCTGGGCTAAATATCTGTTAGAGAACAGATGCTTCTAAAAGTTACAGGATAGTAGCTCTCGAGGCATGGACTTGAGGACCCCTGGTATAAGGCATACCTGTTTTATTACATTAACACAATTTGCTGGATGATGAATTGGACTCTGAGATGTTTCAAGGTTAGCATGTTGTTATATACCCTAACCCTGCTCTCAGCCTATCCTTCCTGCCTGGTCTGCTGTCTTCATTGGTCCTCATGATGCTTGTTATTTACTCTTTTCTAAATAACTTCCAAAAACTTAAAAATACAACTTGATTGATACTGACGTTAAACAGTGTTACACTGAGCTGCTAGTTTTGGTAATTGGCTACACCTGGTTTTATTTCGGGATATCACAGTAAGTGGGCGTTATAAATGCTTCTCATTATTTTTTTCAGTTTATGTTTTTGTTAAAAGGAAACATTAAGAACTCTTTATCTTTTCCTCCTAATGTGTCACGAATCAGAACAGAGACTTTAGTCAAATTTTATTTGTCTTTTGTTTACACAACTGTAAAACAAAAAGAAATTGCGTTTGGAAACAGCTCACTGGACAATTTCATCTTTTAAAAGTGCAGCCAAGAAAAATAGTAAAAATTACTGCAAATATACAGTTCTAACAAATTTTTATTTTTATATATATATATATAAATAATGATAAAATATAATAATATAATGATAAAATACAATACAATAACCCATTCTACAAAACATTCAGCAGTCTAATGGCAGTGGAGAAGAAACTGTTGTGGGATATGCTGGACCTGCATCCAATGCTTCGAAGTCTCTTTCCCCGAGGGCAGCAGGTAGAACAGTCCATGGTGGGGGTGTGAGGGGTCATTTATGATGTTACGGGCTCGGGATACGCTGCGCTGGGATGAAATGTCTTTTATCTCTTTTATTTCTTTTAGAAGATGCAGTATTTAGACAAGACAGACAGTGGGATTATTCAAAAAGTGCTTATTAAAAGAGGGGCTGCGGATCCGCGATAGCAGCGGCTAGGGCGTCTATCACAGGAATATATATAGGAGAGAAACACAGGTTAGTGACCACATAGTCTGACAGAGGATGATTATAAATGCGTGAGTCACTGACCTTGTTTGAGAGAACGAGGATGATTCCAGCCGGTCGACAGAACAGATGCGGTGGATGCTGCTGGAGAGTTTCAGACACGGAAGCCTAAAAGGCTGCAGAACTGCAGATCCACAGGGCAAAGAAAAGAGGCAGATCCAGGTTCAGTCCACAGAGGAATACAAAAGGAGTCTGAAGACAGACCAGGCAAACAGATCAGACAGGGGAATACAGGCTCAAAAGTCCTAATACAGAAACAGATCAGGCAAGCAGAACACCATTATTGACGCTCGAAAACTCTCTACACCAAAAGCTTAAGAATAATCTGGCACTGATGGCTGGGGCCAAGGAGTTTAAGTAGAAGCAAGAGCAGGTGGACCAGATGAGCAGTGAATGAAAACTGGGCAGAGTTAGACAGGTGAAGGAAATTACCAATCTAGCCATCCATGCGCACCAAACTTCATGACATAACATACAATAAGGTAGGGTTGTGTTCAAGACAACACCACGAAGACCAAGACCGTATAGGGTCTTGGCCTATAAATTTCTTGATATTGTCTTGGTCTTGGTACTCCATGGTTTTGGTTGGTATGGTCTTGAATATAACACTACAATAAGGCACTAGTTTGAGCTGGTTCCAATCAAGACATCCAGTAAATAATATTCAGGTTTTTAGTAAAATGACAAAAAATGAAAAAAGTTGAGGTGTGATTTTTTCTGAGGACCTATTTATAATTCACATTTAGATTGTGCTCTGTGATTCAAGCATCATCCATAAGGGTGGCTTCACTCGATATCATGTCACCCTTTCAGTTACTGGTGCTTGTTATTGCATCTCTCTTTGATATATAAGTAAAAGTTTGTCGTCCCCCCCCCAGGCATTAGAAACTCTTTCTGTGCCACGTACCCTGAGCTTTGTAGAAATGGAGCTCTTTGACAATTAAGGCTGGAATAGCACAACAGCAATTGTTCAGGGTCCATTGTAATTCTGTTTTGTCAAATGCATGCCTGTAGGTGATAGCCTTGCTGCTTTTGATTGCTCCCTTTCAGTCTTCTTCCTCTCTCTCTCTTTCATTTGCGTTTTTTTTTTTTTTTTTTCGTTTTTATTCCCAGCAAATACTTCATTTTTTTTCAGCAGTGTGAGACTGTGAACAGCTTGCGGGGCGGCAGCGCAGTAATTACCACGGTTATAGCAGGCGGAGCCGGGAAACGTAGCCTGGGGAGGAGAAAGGCCACTGTGCGGTGATGGCCCCCGAAAATTAATGGAGAATTGGAAATGAATCAATAGCTAATGAAAATGTGTGTTCACTCTATTACTGCGTTTATGACGGCTGTGGCCTCAGGCGCGGTGCTTTGTCACCTGACTGCATAGAGAGTGGTGGCGCTTGCATGTGTTTCCCTCTCATCGTATCCATCTCTTCTCATTTCTCTGGGATGCTTTCTGCATCACTGAGTCTTTTTTTTCCCACCCATTTCCTTATTTCAGTGTCTTTGTTTCATTCCAGCAATCAAATTAAATGAGTTTGGGGAAAAAAAAGGCTTCATTTCATTTGTTGAGGGAACAAATGATCACTTGGCGGAGAGATGGCATGTCTCTCAGCTCCAAATTATTTCTCATTGTGCAGTAACAGTAACCGACTGTAATCGTTAATTTTTAGCCGGGTTGACAAAAGAAGCCTTTTTTTTTCTTTTCATCATGAACCATTTGTTTTATTAGCTAACCCTTTAGCAAGGCGAGGCAAATGTATTTATTTGGCGCAATGCAACAACAAGGCAACATAAAAGCAGTCAAACAAAATGAACACACAGTATATCCCTTTAAAATTAAATGAATACTGAAACAGAGATATGGTAAAATGCAAAACAGTATTATCTGAAGCTTTTCTATAAAAGAGAAAAAAAAAGCCGTGGAATAGGTCACATCCTGTTCAACTTCAACCCACAGGTTTTCTATACACTTTGGTTTTGGGGACAGAGATGGCCATGATTGACACAAGGTACAACTTTTGGGTAAAATTCACCAAACTATTAAACAATCTCTTTACATTTTAATGATTTCATGATGCTGTGCAAGATTCAGATTTTTTTCAGAAGGTCAAAAGGCAAAAATCAAGGTTGCTTGTATCTGTATCAAACTTGTTTTTATTTTCTCTCTCTCCGTGGAGAGCACATTGGTTAATCTCTATATGGCAGAAAACAGCCTCTTGTTTCATCAAATTCTACTCTGCCTTTTTTCTTTTCACTGCTTCACCTCTTAAGTCTTGCTTTTTTCTGTTCCGATTCTTTTTGTTCACAAACTTTTGAGTTCCTCCCTGCAGAGGTTCTGAAACTTTTTGAAGTATTTTTTCAAGCTGAGAATATTGTTTCCTCATATATCCAACCTGATCCTCCTTCAGAGCACCTCAGATCACATTGTGATGTTCTTTAGAACGGTTCTAAGCTTGTTTTTTATTATTTTTGGACTAAACAACATTGACATCTGAACTTGAAAGACTACAGGCCTGGTTTAAGCTGTAAAAAAAAAAAAGTGGAATATTGTTTAACTTCTAATGTCGACATGAGAAGAACAGTTTCTGATCCAACATGTCACCCAACGCAATCTAGTTAATATCTGCACTGCAGCTGCTGCCTGAGGGGCTGTCAGTGCAACTCTCACAGACACAGTTGCAGGGTTTTAAGAGTCATCTTGTGGTAAAGGAAGCAAATTCACAGTACTATTACTTTTGACATTTTAACAGTTTTAAGAAAATCATCTGTGTAAGAGACATGACATGTCTTGTTTCGTTAGACAATGAGACTGTCTAGGAAGTGGAAGAGATTTGTGTTTGCAGGAGGAAGCCTTTGATGCAACTTATCCAGGTTGTGGAGGGACACGGAGTTCATTGGATATTAGCTGAATGCTCCCGCAGGATTCACAGATCATTTCTCTTCCCTGACACGGTACATGCAGCACTGCCCTGGGGTGCCTGACGGTGCATGACATTGCCACTGTATGTCTGTATGTTTGAGTTGCAAAGAGGATCAAACCTCCAGCCTTCAGCACCTCCTGCAGGTTGGGAACCCCTCAGGGCCCCATTTCAGCTTAGCCACCTTGTTCGTGTTAAGGCTCTGTAGGATGCTGTGGAAACACAATAACTACATACTTGTTAGGCTGCCCCAGTCTACCAAGTTAGCAGACCTGTAAAATTTGTATTCTGTTATGCTGCAGCTTAAAGATAATACTTCTTTGTAGCAAAGCATGGAGTTATTAGGCTGTGCTGTCACAGGAATTAGAAGCTGTATTAAATTCAGTTCACTTGCAGATAAATGTGGAATGTTCACTTTATGATGGAGCACTAAATACAATTTTTACCATTATTACAGGATTTTTATTTTTTATCTTATTTTAACTGTTTTCAAAAGACTAGCATTGAGAAGATATTTAGAAAATAATGAGAAACAAACAGAAAAATACTGTAAATGTGTTTATTTCCAGGTCGGGGGCACTACATAGTATCCGCTTAGGGCCCAGAAATAGCACTGACCATGATCCTACCTTTTATCTGAAAGTATCTCACATGCATTTTTTCAGCATTCTCCTTGAATGTGCAAGCTTGTAGAGTCCTACTTCTATTTCCATGTGCAGTTAAGGGCTGTTCATTGCTCTATTGCTATCATTCAGCTGTGCTCCAGTCCGTCTGCATCCTTTTTAACCAGGGTAAACATCAGCCTTGATAATTTAATTCCTCCACTTTACCTTACGAATCCACAATGCCTACAGTCATTTACAGAAATTGTTTTGAGTCAAAGCAATGGGTTTCTTTCAACAAAACTGCAAATGGAGATGTATATCGGACAATATGGGGATAAAGGTAGAAATCCTGGTAAGCTTCACTCGCTGAAGAGAAGTCCCACATTTTGTCAGCATTCAATAAGCAGATGTAATGCTGTGAGAGTTTACTCTAAGGCCCAGTTTAAATACAGAGTCGAACTTTTTTAAAGCTCTAAAACTCATTTAGTGCACTGAGTGGTTCATTTAAAAATTCAGTTTGCACATTTTGCAATAGATTGAATTCTCTCTTTTTCTCAGAATATGGTGGTTCTTGCCATTTTTCTTAGCTTTTGCTCTGCAACTTGTTCCTACTTTTCTCATGACATGTCTTAACACCAGACACACCTGGAGAACTTGTTCCAGGTAGCCCCTAAAGGATTAGAAATCTCAGAGATTTTTTATGTGTTGTGGCAAATCATCACTTCCGAAATGTCACCATCAGTATGTCAATATTTTGTTTTCCACTCATTTTGTTATTCCTTGGTCTCGCCTTGTATGCTGTCTCTTTGCAAGGTCATCATTTTAAGGTCATTTTTGAAATGAAAATTAGTTCTGAAATGATCTTCAGGGTGAAATAAATAGATAAGTCTATTTAGTGGGCAGAAATAGACCAGTCTATCAAATTGTATGTCATGATTGTGCCCTATGTGAACTTCTTTCTTTATTTTTAAGTTTTCAGTTCCACTTTGATTTAGGTTATTCTTTGTTTTCTTGTTCATTGGTTTCTTTTCCATTTTGTGCTATATTTCAGCATTGTTGTATTTTTTGAGTTACTATCTGTTGCCCCCTTGTGCCTGTTTCCTCTCCCTTAGCTCCTTCTAGTTACTTCTGTCAACACCTGCTCCCTATCAGATTAATAATACAATAATAAATAGCCCTGCCATTGTTTCTGTCTCCCATATATACACCTGCTGTTCAGTTACTCCTGTTGGTTTCTGGTTGTTACTTGGTTCCTTATGTGTGTTTTCCCCTGACGTTTCCTGTTTTTTTTTTTGTTTTTTTTTTACATTCCATTCTTGGATTTTGTTTCTATTGGCCATTAAATTAGCAAATACTCAACCGGACATTATATAAGCCCCAGGAAACCATTCTAAGTTGGTAGATGCTCTTATTAGTTTAAGCAAATAAACTTGAAACCACCATGATGATTTAGAAACATTCATTTTATTGGGAGAAAAGCTTAAGAAAATAAGAAATTCAGTGTGAGATCTTGCTCATATGCTGCATGACTTCTGCTATTAGTTTTATGTTACCCCCTTCAATAAGAAAATCTACTCAGAACAGCTGAAATTTCTGTATTTGAAATCCAAAGTCTCCCAGTTAAGGTTAACAGTCAGTGGTCTATTTGTTTTCAACCATACAATGGTGTCTCCCCCCTTTGCTTGTCTTTAGCCCACAGACAGTCATGCTTCCTAATGGACCTGCTGACATGCGTTCAGTAGTAATGATTACCTTAAGGGATTTCCCCTCCGTTTGTCTGAATGACGGACGCCCGCAAGGATGAATCAATAACCAGCCTGCCGTCGTCTCCCCGGTGACCGTTTTCATCTGAAATTTCTTCCGTTGTTTTGGATGAACGCTTCTGGCTCACTGCTCAGGGCCTCTTTTCCTCAGTCTTTGATTCCTCTCTGCTTTTCCACTGCAACAAATCATCTACACCGACAACAGCTCCCTTAAAGTTGTTCTTTTTTCTTTATTGAAAGTATATAAAGAATGCAGCTAAATGTTGCATTGACAAGAACAAAAAAAAAAAAGCAGCCTAGTACAGACTTTTCCATTCATGCCTTGGGGTTTTCCTCTCAGAGAGCCATATTTCTCTTTTAATCACTTCAGCTCGATAGTAATGCTGTTTGAATTCATTTTTATCTTTTCCAGAGGCAATTCAAGTTCATTTGTTGAAACTGCTGTTGAATTTGATTACTGTAAACCTCTTTAGCAAAGACTGAAACCAAAAGCAAATTTGCTGCTATTGTATTTCTCACAACTGTGAAAATCAAATTATTGTGAATATCAAAAAGTAGTGCACAGCAATAAATTCCCCACACTATGAGGGGAATTTTATCTCATTCCTGACTCGGAATAGAAGAAAGTGAGAGCAGAATGCAAGAAATCCTCCTCAGGAATGACCGTTTAAGCTTTTTGTGCAATTAGTTTGGTGCTGGTCATTGATTAGTAATTTCTTCAGGGTTAAATCAGGGTGGTTAACAGGCGTCTTCTAAATCCTCTTGTCTTCATCAGGCCTTATTCCCCACTAATGAGGTTTATTAGATTACAACTCTACCTCACACGTTTAACAAAACGATTAAATTGGCAGGGCTGTGCTGCGAATATGTTTTTTTTTTTATAGTTCCCCAGCAATGAGTGAAAGTTGGGAAAATGTGAAGTGCTAAGCAGGAATAAGTCATTGGACATGCTGAATCTGGCCTGGAGGTGCAAGAACACTCAAAGAGGTTTTGCAAGGCTTCTAAATGGAAGTGACGTGACAGCGCTAATGAGACGGCCTCGCATTACGAGTCGACTCCTGCCTGGGGAGCACATTACAGCTGACTTAATGAAAAGCAGATATGGTACACAGACACTTTTGTAGCTGAGCGATGAGAACAGCTGAGGAACAAGCTACCACCGCGTGTGAGCGGTTTGTTAAAGAGGCTGACAGGTCAAGCCACTGAAAGTGCCAGGGATAAATGCTCAAGGCTGTCATTACGCATCTGTGGGGCTTTGCCCCCGAGTGATCGGCTACATTAAACTATAGTATCGTCTGAATTAATGTCCCAAATCCATTTAAAAAAAACAATCTGCCATCACAGCAATTGATGAAAAGCTAATATTTGACTTAGAATCAACATGTTGTGGATTTTAAAAGACTATTTAAACCTTGTTTGGAAGACATATGATTAAAATTGGCCTTACTGTAAACGGATGTTAAGGTCCAAACCTCTGGGTAAATAGTGATCAGCATTGTTTCATTAGATGGAACCTGAACTAACTGATCCTACCTAATAATAATTGAACTTTATTGATCTCATATTGGAGAAATTTACCTCTGTATTTAACCCATCCACTTTGGAAGCAGTGGGTTGCCATTGTGGGTTAAGTGTCTTGCTCAGAGAGCTAGAGTGGCAGTCTGTGGGAGTGAGGCTCGAACCCAGAACCTCAGGATTCCAAGCTCCATGCCCTAACCACTTGGCCCCCACTCCTCCAAATTGGGCATGCAACAAGACCAGGGCCTTTGCGATATGACACATGCTAAAAGAACGATAATCATTTAACATAAATCATGTTGGTTTACATCCAACTCATGAATTTAATTACTTCCAAATCAAATAAGTTGAATTCTATGCTGAGTTTTAAATGTTCTTAAAATTACTAATGAAGCTGATGAAAGTATAACATTTTAGATTCAGTTTACAGTCTGCTGTATAACAGTAGTTATCTTTAGCATTGGAACCTGGTTGCACATCTGTCCATCCTTTCATCAGTCGTTTTTTCACTTATCTGAGATCTATTTGTGGGGGGGAACAGGTCTTGGAGCAAACTATTCGAACTCCAGGAGCTATATAGTCCCTGCAGCATCTCAGTGCTCCCCAGCCTTTCCTCCTAATAGAAAATTCTGGGAAAATTTCCAACGGGAGGAGCACAGGGCGCATCCTAGATGAACCACCTCAACTGACTTGTTCTTTGCTTTAGAGCTCCTCCTGGATGAGAAACTCTTCACTCTACCTCTAAAGGCTGATTTATGCTCAGAAACCAGGTCATCTGTGTGGGTGTCGCAGTTAACAGAGCTATGCCCCTGCCCCTTCCGCAGACACTCTGCTGCACCTCTCCAAAATTGTAGGTGATCGCAGAAAGTGCTGCAGTGGGGAGGCCTCTGATTGGTCAAATCTACATCCGCTCTACTCTATGCGTATTTCCTGTTTAGTACCTTACTACCTTGTTTTGTTTGTATGTCCGGCATTGTGAAAAACGACTCTTGAAGATGGACCAGCTAGAAGACCGAGGTGCGCATGAACGCTGGGACCCTTTTCCCACCTGGATCCCCGCTCTTTTTCGCCCTCATGTCCCTCCGTTGTTGCACAAACTTGCCCCCACTTCCTCACCGCCTCGGCTGTATCTAGACCCACAACTAATTCCTGATTGTCCCTCTTGCGTTTTGGTGTGGAATAACATGGTGCAGATCAAGCTTCAGAATTGGGCATATAAATGAAAAATATCTTCATCCTACCTGCGACAAGCTCACTGCGACACACTGCTGCGGGAGTATAACCAGCCCTTAAGGCCGTGTTCAACCGTCCAACAGAGGAAGCTTATTTCAGCCAATTGTACCAAGAATCTCGTTCTTTCTATGTGTCCTGACTATAAGTGAAGGTGGGCCGATAAAATGAGAACTGTGCTTTTTGGCTTTGCTCTTTCTTAATCATAAACTGGAGGAGCGGGCACATTAGTGCAAACGAAGCCGCAAACTGTCATTCTGCCATTCCCTCCCGCCATGAGTTTTTAATCAATGTTAGGAATGTTACTCTAAAAATTAACTTTTTATTGTTATAGCTTACAAAAATGTTGCCTATGCTTTCAGTTTAGGCATGCTATCAATAATTTTGAGGGGCTCTCTGTCATAAACTTATGTCTACCTTGTTGTTTCTCTATTATATATGTTCAGAGCATTATGATGTACCTGAAATACCTGAATATCGGGATTGTCGAGTGTCATACTGATTGTTGTATGTTGAAGGTGTCTCCCTCCTGAACTGCGAATCTCCTGCACCAGGTTGTCCACTGACCTCTAGGCTGAAATCTATGCTCTTTCTCTGGCCTTTCAGTTTTGGTGAAGCGTGTTTGGCTGCACCAAGCTCTTTCTATTTGCAGATGGAACAGAACTCTGTGAAGTGTTAAAAGCTTGGGATACTGTTTTCTAACCTAACTCTGCTGTTCCTTTTTTAAAACTCTGACCAGTCAGACATCTCTCATTTGATTTGGACTTAAAGCAACTAGAAATCATGTATTTGCTGATTCAGGAATCTCAGTAGTTAAGGGAGAGTTTTATCTGTGCTTAACGCCTGGTCCAATGTGTTGACAACCTGCTCTAGTCAGGTCTCAGTCGAACTGTTGCTGAGTGATGGACTCTGACATCTATTGACTGGGAAAGAAGAGCAGAGGGGAGTAAATAGAGGGTCACTAGAAGGTGTGTGTCAAAGGAGGGAGGTTGCAATTGTCCGTCCAGCTCTCCACAAGACACAAGTCACACCTCATTAGGTGGTAGTGGAAAAGACAGTTCTGTCTGCAGAGAAGGCACCATCTTTCAGCCACAAACACACACACACATGCTAACACACTCTGCTGCCCCAATTACCCATATCCTGTCCCTCGAGCTGACTGGATGAGTTATGCTGACAGGCATCCCTCTGAAAAAGGAGGGGAGAAAGTCCAAAGAAAAGGATGGATGGAAAGGAAAGAGGGGGAAGAAGTGATGGGAGGCTGAAAGCGGGGGGAGAAGAACAGAGGACAGAAAATAGACAGAGAGGTGATAGGGGGTGCGCATCAGGCTGCACAAGGCAGAATGAATCATGTCTTCCTGTCACCTGCCACACACTGTAAATGGATGGGCCTGCAATCTCACCATCACCGCCTTATCTGTACAAAAAAAAAGTTAGCAAAAAGGGGAGACAGAAAAAAATTTGGCAGTTTCATCTGCTGCAAACTCACCATAATTTGTTACATTTTGTAAAGACAAATATGACAGGAGGGAATTACTCTGCCACTATGGTAGCAGCCATTTGCAAATGCCATAAAATGCAGGTATAAATCTTCTCCACAGATCCACTTAATCTTCGACTCACGGGCTCTGCAGCGGCAGCTGTCTCCATCAAAGCTTGTGTTTACAGTGAGACTTCAGTCTAGGAAGTATTGTAGAACAGTGATAGAATTGGCTGGTACAGCGAGGTGACTGATGTTTTCTTTGATAGTGAAAAACAGCTGTGATGGGTGGAAGATGATTTTGACAAGTCTGTACTGAGGAGTCAAAGATTTTTTTTACATGTTTACAGCCACTACATGGTTTACAGCAAAACATGGTTTACAACTTCATGGCCAACTCTGGAAAGAAAAAAAAAATAGAAAAAGTTCTGGGAAAGAACTCAGTTTTATTAGTTTTTCAACTAGAGCAAAAAATAAGTGAACTTCCAGATTACCAGATTCCCCCCAGGTTGTAGGGGAACAAAGGATATAGTATAAAAAATCTGTAAACAAAAGAGGTGAAACAAATATCTATGTTTGAAGGTGAAATTCTGACATGGATTTTGAAGATTTTTCATTGAGCCAGACCTAGGGCTGGATGATATAGACAACAGCATATCGATAAAAAATGCATTTTGATCGATATTGATAATTATCTAAAAGATATAAAACCATTTTTTAAATGCAGCTATGGACATTTTATGGTATTGCTAAATCATTTACTTTTAATAAAGAACAGAAAAACAGAATTCCAATTAAATCTGAATTTTTTTTAAAAGAAAGATAACTCAACTTAAAGGAATAGTTCACTCAAAACATGATTAGCCTTCATTTTCTACTCACCCCCATGCTGAACAACACTCTGGAGTACTTTTTTGATATCTCAAATGCATCTGGAGATCTGGGAGGCTTCTTACTGTCTGCTGACATTCAAATAATGGAGGTCTATGGTGCCCGAGGCAGAAAGGTCCATAAAAGTCCACAAAAAACGTGTCAATATTCCTCCATACTGCTCGTCCAATGTATTCCAAGTGTCCTGAGTGGGTAGCTTCCATAATTTACTCGAAACGAAGTCATTTAGAATGTTTTTAGAGCATAAACAGTAGTGTATAGGATTTCCTAAAAGCGCGCCCCTGCGAGTTCACGAGCCTACGGAAACCGCGGCAGACCAAACCAGATGAAAGTGCGCATTCAGCTCGGCAAAGAACTCAGACTCTTCCTCAACACTGAAGTCCTCAGACATTTTTCTTTCGTTGTTTCTTTCTTTGCACAGGTAAACAGCACATTTCTTCTTCTACGCTTGCATTATCGGCAGAGCAGACGCTGAATGCGCACTTTCATCTGGTTCGGTCTGCCGCGGTTTCCGTAGACTCGTGAACTTGCAGGCGCGCGCTTTTAGGAAATCCTATACACTACTGTTTATGCTCTAAAAACAATCTAAATGACTTTGTTTTGAGTAAATTATGGACGCTACCAACTCAGGACACTTGGAATACATTGGACGAGCAGTATGGAGGAATATTGACACGTTTTTTGTGGACTTCTATGGACCTTTCTGTCTCGGGCACCATAGACCTCCATTATTTGAATGTCAGCAGACAGCAAGAAGCCTCCCAGATCTCCAGATGCATTAGAGATATCAAAAAAGTATGATGATTAAATGTTTATCCTGGAGCAAATGTCACATAGTAGCATGAGGTGATGGAGGAGCAGTGAACACTCACACCCCGTGGAATTCACTGTGCGCCGCTTCAACTCCTTCACCGTACGGTTTAGGTTTTGTTGCATGGATGAAATTATAGAAACATGATAAAGGAATCATTCTATGTTGGACGTGTTTCTGTTGGGAGGAGTTGAATGAGTCATGAGTTCATTATCCTAAAAATAATGAAATAGCTAAATATTTTTGAATAAACCCAAATAGTTTCTTCTGCAATATTGAACCTGAAATAATTCCTCGCCTATTCTTCACATAACCACATCCTTCATGAAAAGCAATAGAGCAGTAGTTATCTCAAAAATGAAAGTCCAGCATAACCCTCTCTGGCCATAGCATTATCACATTTTTTACACACCCAAACAAGGAACTGGCAAAACTAGTTAATCTATTTATATTATTTGGAAATTTTCCCATTCATAGAAGTATATTCAATACAATGAAACCATCTTTATTTGCTTTACAATACTGAAATAAAGAAATGCATACAATCTGGAAATCATATAAACAATTAAAAAACGAACTCCACTTTATTCCCAAGTCAGCTGCTGACTTCACTCAGTCCGAAGGGATCATTTTAAGGGTTTGATAGCACTTCCTTTAGCTTTTAAAATTATTTGGAAACACTAACTTTACACTCGCAAAACCGAGTTCTAGGGTTCAAAACGAGTGCAAGTGAGAGAAATGGGACTGGGCCTTAAAGTAGCTTTCAATGGCTATAAGATGTGCCTTTTATCCATTTAGGTAAAAACCTTTTCAAGCATAATGGGATATTTTGATGACTTAAAACCTTGTTTTGGGGCAGGATAACTTTAGATAGTGCTTATTTATATGTAGAGAACATTGAAAGTAGACCATCTGCCTCCATCATTAAGGATTTCTTATAACGTCCCAGTTCATGTTTACATAGTAAAATCTGCAACCTGTTTCTAAGCCAAACAACTCAAACCTTTAGCTGTCTGTTCTTATGTTGTGAATATCTTCCTTCAGTTCTTCTAGACCAGTTCAGTTTGAAATGTGATTTGATTTTGAGGCATTAACAACAGCAATGAGAAATGATCACAAAATGAGCAGTATTATTAGTGCCTCAGACAGTGAGTGATGAGTCTGGTGTCTGCCTTTAATTTATGCTCGGCTACTTTGTCTTGTCACTGCTGTTCAGCTCGAAGGATTTTACTTTGAGCTGAAGGAAGGCAGGTTAGAGCGGGGCAGCGAGAGAGTGGAGGGAAGTAAAATAAAACTGAAAATGTGACTGTAATGCAGCTTGTGAGTGCAAGCGTGGATTTTCTACTTCCTCTCTGACCAAATCCCACCATTTCAGGAGATTAACCCCGGAATGCGATAAATGTTCGACTTCTTCCTCCCCTCCAATTTCCTTGGAGCTAGGAACTCCAGAAGCCAGCACGGCATGTAAGATAAAAAATGATCACCTAATTCACTCAAGCACAAAATACAATTCTGGAGAGATGAGGGGAAAAGCGGCAAGGAGGGAGAAAGGGAGGGAAAGGGGTGCACAACCTCATCCGCCGTTCAGAAAATTTCCTCCATCAATTATTATTAAATGAAGCACTTATTCAGGGGGACCTGTGCATAGCAAAGAGGTCGCGGCTCTGGGATTGTGAAAATTCTTCTTTTTCTCTTATCCTGTGGGATTAATCGTATTGTTTGTCTCTGCCTGCGCCCCTCCGCACACCTCACTTGGCAGCTGCACTGAAATGCCGTTGATTGCTGAAGGTGCCCTCTGCAGATTGCTGCCGCTACCATGCCATTTAAACGAAGCTGTTAATAAAATGTAGCAATGATTGCCTTTCAGTCACCCCCCGAGTTTCAGCTTTAGCAGATGGCTCTATAGGACAAATTCAGGATTTAGTCAATCAAACTATGCTTAAACTTTAAAGTTAAAGAAAAAACAGATTTTTTTTACTGTATTTTCCTGCTGTGAATTAGAATGCTACTGAATAAAAAATGAAAATGGACATTACCTTCCATTACCTTAACTTTGTTTTACAAAGGTTCTTCACATAGAAGTTGGACAATATCAGTGCAAAATTAAGTTGTTTCAAAACAACAGAAGATTTTGTGTCATGTGGGAATTTTCCATAAGTCAAGAATTAAAATGTGATTGTTAGACTTTGACAACAGGTAATAAAATTAGGTAATTTGACTATGATAAATAACGTATAGAAAATTGTCATAAAAGGTCTTAATCAATTCCAAATTGGAGCGTTTCAGAACAAAAAAAGATAATTATAAAATACAGCAACTACAGTTACCGTCTATTACAAAGAACAATTCTAACTTGCTCTCACCATAATTCTAACAATAAATAAAAACAGGAGAAGGAAACTTGCCTCTTTCATGATATGACCTTGTTTGTTTATGACCTAGTTAGTTTACCACGATACGGGTGGTATGGAACTGGCGGTACGGTACGGGTGGTACTATACGGGTGGAACGGGCGGTACGGTACAGGTGGTATGAGCGGTATGGAACGGGCGGTACGGTACAGGTGGTATGGGCGGTATGGAACGGGCGGTACGGTACGGGTGGTATGGAACGGGTGGAACGTGCGGTACGGCACAGGTGGCATGGGCGGTATGGAACGGGCGGTACGGTACGGGTGGTATGGAACGGGTGGTACGGTACAGGTGGTATGGGCGGTATGGAACGGGCGGTACGGTACCGCTGGTATGGGCGGTATGGAACGTACGGTACGGTTGGTATGGGCAGTATGGAACGGGTGGTACGGTACGGGTGGTATGGGCGGTATGGAACGTATGGTACGGTTGGTATGGGCAGTATGGAACGGGTGGTACGGTACGGGTGGTATGGGCGTTATGGAACGGGTGGTACGGACGGTACGGGCGGTATGGAGCGGGCGGTATGGTACAGTTGGTATAGGCGGTATAGAACTGGCGGTACGGTACAGGCATACCATGCTTTGAAGATTGCAGTTGTTGGATTTACAGCTCGTCTTGTTAGAAATACATCTGCCAGACTTCCTAAACTGCTGGAACCACCCAAGATTATTTTGTCAGATAAAATTTGCCTCTCCTGATCTTTTAAAGCTTTTTTTTATTGCTCTTTAACCCCACCTTCACTTAAAATTGCTTATATTTGTCCTACTCTATTAAATGACCCTCATATATTACGGATCTTAGATTATTAGGAAACTGATTATAATACATTACATCCGGCCTTTGCTTGGCCATAATATGCCTCCTACTCAGCTGATTAATGCTCATGGACATATTTGGGGTCTAATTAACACCTCCTAGACTACTTTTACCACTAAACACACTTCCTTTGATACGTGCGTCTAATGAGACCATCAGTGATATAGCCACAGCCGGTTATAGAAGAGGTGAGCAATAGTAAGTGGGTGGATTGTGATGATGATTACAAGAGTTAGGTCAAGATAAGTTAATATTTTCCACTAAAGCAGATGCTTGAATGCCAGAGGTACGGCCATACTTTCAGCGGGCAGAATTATGTGAATATTAACAGGGAAGTGCGGAGGGGGACCTGTGCAGACCGTTCCCACTGGCAGAGCCAGCTTTGTGTTGAATGTATGCCACACAGCTGTGCCGCTCTGCATCCTTCTGATAAAAAGAGAGAAAAATAAGGCCCGCTCAACGAAACACCAACATATTCATTAGTGAGGAATGACTGTTTAAAATGTCAGTTGGCCAAAAGGCCACCATAACTGATGACCACTTTCTCTCCACGATGAGACTCTGTCCTTAATCAAACAGCAACTCCTTGTTTGTGTCCGAATATAAAATGAATATATTAGTTTCTAAAGACTATAGATGTACTGATATTTTTTTGAAAATGTTTCAATATTGATATGCAATATTGTTGTTATGGCCAATGATTGTAATGTACAGACATGTTTTTTTGCATTTAATACTTTGAAAAAATGTTTTCTACTAAGATATTGATTAATTGATTCTATATATAATTGTTAATATGTGGATACTGTTAAATACAGATATAAAATGGTCAATCATTTCAAAGAAAATCCATTATATAGGTGGAAAAAAGTACTTGAATGAACAGTATAGGGGTGGGACATATATATTGTATGTATGTATGTATGTATGTATGTATGTATGTATGCATATATACACATGTATATTTATATATACACACACATATATATATATATATATATTTTATATACACACACATATATATATACACATATGTATACACATATGTATACACACATATAATGTGTATATATATGTATATATATATATATATATATATATATATGTGTGTGTGTGTATATATATATATATATATATATATATATATATGTATATATATATATATGTATATATATACATAAATAACGTGTGGGGGTGTGTGTACTTATTTTTGCAAGGGGCTACAAATATCATCGATGCGGTATTAACATTTGGATTTCTTCCAGCTTAATTCTAATTTTTTATTTCCTCATAAGTAATGAAAATAATTACAACCAGACTTGAGTTTCCCATCTGCTGAAGAGGAGATCTTTTAAGCTTAATAATTATACCTACATATACTATGTCTTGCCTTGTCATTGACCTGGATGATTTCCCAGGTCCTGGCAGGTGTTTGTAGTATCCTCTGATCATTCACAGCAGGAATCACCTTATTAGAAAGTCTGTCTTAAGGCTGCAGAAAATTTAATTAACTGATCTGAGAATTTCTGGAAGTCTGAGATCAAGAGCTGCTTGGTCAGTTTTTTTAGGAGTATAACAGTGCCGTGCTTGTGCACGCTGTTCAGGGAAAAAAAGCTGCCAGGTAAGATGAAAAACAGATGATGCAAACTGCAGTGAAGTTGGTTTGAAGTTGGATATTGGATATTGAAGTTCCGCGGAGTTAGCGGGATGTAGCTCATGGTTGATCCGAATGAGGGACTCCGATTTTGGCCAGTGTCTCTCAGCTGCTCCCTCTTCTCACTGTGGTGGAGTTAGGGACTGTCAACAAATGTTTGAACCAAGCACTCTTGAGAAACAAATATCGATTCCTTATCTTGTGATCAGCTAAGACAAAACGAATATAAAATCCTGCCAATAGAAACATCTGTAAGTGCTTTTTATGTTTTAAAGATTTTTTTATGATTAAAAAAAAAGATATGTCTTCAATAGCTTACAAGTCATTTGATCCACTGTATACAAATCTGTGTGAAATGGTTCTTCTGCATTAGCCTGATGAGGGACACTCATTTTTGTTCCATTTTAAGCCTGTTTGTATTTAAGATTTTTTTGTGATGTTTTTATATTCATTAAACAGCTTCCAAATCATGTGACCCACTGACTCCAAATCTTTGTGAAATTGTTCTACTAACTTAGTCTGATGGGGCACACCTATTTTTATTCCATTTTAAGCCTTTTTTTTATATATTTAAAGATTTTTTTTATTATAAAAATAAATGATTTTTCTTCAATCGCTTTCAAGTCATGTGATCTACTGACACCAAATCTGTATGGTATCATTCTACTACCATAGCCTTATGTGGCACAATCATTTTTATTCCATTGTAAGCCATTTCAAGATTTTTTTACAATGAAAATAGCTTCCAGGTCATGTCATCCACTGTCAATACTTTCTATTTTGTCTAACATAGTCAATTGATAAAGTTTAATTTTGTCATGATTGGCTTATAGGACTAAACCCACATGCAGAACACCTCTGGAGACGGAGTAAAAGTTTAACAATATTATTTATTGAGGGAAAACACACAGAGAAAAAAGGACTGGTTCTGGTACAGGTCCGGGACTGGGATCACTGATATCTGGAGAAATGGAGAGTTTGATTAGCCATGCAGTTAGATGGTTTGACGAGTGAGTAATTTTTGAATGTACCTTGAAGTGGTTCTGACAGATCCTTGAGATGGGAAACCGGTTGGGTCCAGAGAATGTGGAAGTAGCAGAGAACTCAGCAGCAGCTAGCTTCTGGCTAGAGAGTCTCAGACTTGGGTTTAGTTTTCCTAGCTCTTCCTTGAGAGCTGATGGGGGTCCAGAGACTGTAGATTAAGCAGGGAGCTCAGCGGCAGAAGCGTCTAGCTTCTGACTCATGAGTTTCAGACTTTGTGTCGTGGGAAAAAAGTATTCAACTAGTCATCCTAGTTAAATAAACGGAGATCGATGGATTTCACTCAGTCGGCACATTTATTAATAATCTTTGCAAAGAGAGAACAGTCATCATGGCACAGCATTCTGCTCTGTTCTGATCTGGGCAGGGTTCGTCCCCCCTAGTTACAACAATGGAAACCAATCAGAGTCATAACAAATTACACACACTTTGCTTAACAGTAACATGTTATGAATAAACCTTGAGAAAGAATCTGAATTGTTACGGGAAGAAGCTATGTCTGGTCTACAAACAACATTCTGCAGGGAATGGTGTGGCCTTGAGAGAGAAACAGACTGAGTGAAAACTTTTATAGTGAGTAAATATGAATATTAATATATAATAGAAGAAAGATAAAAATTTTTCCACAACAACTTGGTTTCCTAGCTCTTCCTTGAGAGCTGTTGTAGGAATCCAGACTGATGTCTTCTGGTTTAGCTTCTTGGGCAGGCAGGCAGGTTTCCAGACTAAGCTCATCCAGAGCTTCAGACTTCGATCAGGTTTCCAAACTTGATCAACACTGCGGCGTTGAAGGAAGGTCTGGCTGCTGCTTATGTAGGAAGGTCTCCTGATGGGCTGATGAGCATCAGGTGTGATGGAAGGCTCCAGCCCAGGAGACCCACAGCGCTCTCTGCTGGAGACAGATGGTAGCTCTCCAGATCCCAACAGTAACCCCAGTTCCTGACAGAAAACATATAACAGAAGAGGATCCTCGGCGCCCTCTGGTGGGCAAGCCTCAGGATCCCAACAAATTTGTTCACATTAATATCATAATGATGGAGTAAAACAAGTTGTATAGTAACATGTAGTACAAATACTTAATACTAGGTGGCTTCAACTTAAACCACCACTATGATGAGTATTTAAATTGTTTGTTTGTTTTTTTTGTAAAAAATACATTTAAAAAACATTTTCGTACACAGCACATAGCATCTCGTGAGCACAACTGCTAATTTCAAGATGGTGTCTGATGCGCACCAGTAGGTCATTCCTGCCTACTTGTAACTTTTCATCATCCTTACCTGTGTCAAAAATAGTATTTTTTATGCCTTTGCAATTGTATCTGGTGAATCACATGTCTAACCTTTTATAAAGTTTTATTGATAGAGCTTAAGCATTTAAATATTATATTTATGGAAGGATTTTTGCGGCATGGATTGAGTGAGAGTGTTGCACCCTGTTAGGGACATATTCCTGTGTACTGAAAAGTTTTTAAAATATAAATATTAGCAATACATAGTTTCTGACACCTTGAATGTCCCTTATCCCATTACATGATGTTAATTTCATTGTTTGAGTAATGATTAAAGTGTACACACTGGTGGCATGACAAACTTCTCTGCCCATGTCTTCAAAGCTGTTACACAAGAATTTGTCAGAAAAAACATCAGACCGAAGCATACAGGAGTATGCAACATTCTGCTTTGCTTACCTACTCAACTGCTCAAGTATGTAGCTTGTTTTATAACGTGTGTACTATTTGATGCAAAAGATTGTACCCATTTAGCTAAAGCAAGCCAAACCAACCTCAACAGCTGCATTTCTCAAAGTCAGAAAACGGGGATGAAGAAAGTCACTAATACCAGAAGCTGATGAAATGATCGCCAATAATAGTAACAGCATTGTCGGAGAGTCACCTTTCACACAAACTTTTCAAGTAATAAGGGACCAAACGGAGTGTGACTTTCTGTCCAATGATTCAGCAAACATTAAAAGCCCTTTATACTTGTCCTGATATGATTCATGTTCTGCTGAAAAACCACATGGGGATCATCCCACTGTGGGAGTGGTTTGTTGCTTGGAGCAAAACCAGAGAAACCAACTGCCATGTGGAGATATGGTTTGGTTTGGTGAAAAAAAACATCCTGGCAAAGAAGTACAGGCAGAAGTACTGTCAGAAGCATCATGAATAACTTTCATATTAAAACCAATATTCTGTTGAATTAACATAGAATAAAGGGAGAGGGGTGAAAATACACCCAACATGTATTCTGTCACAATAATAACCATATAATTTGCAAACAACCAAGTGCTTTCAACATTTTTGTTGTCTTTGTCAATTCTGCAGAAAGCTCTAAAACTAAAACATTACATTGTTTCATGTTTTTTTTATTTAGGGTGACCAGAAGTCCTCTTTTTCCCGGAGTACTTTTCAAACTGTCAGGTCTAAGCACCTTAAAACGTCATACATACATACAGGGAAAGAAAGAAGGCACAGAGACAATTAATTTAGTTTTACTCGTTAGGAGAGTAGGAAGAGACGCAGAGTTTACAAATCTCCAACCCACTCTGACGGTCTTCAGCTTTCTCCTCGCTATTTATTGAAGTCAGGGGATGTCCCTAATTACACAAGCTGAGGTTTAACTAAGGGAAAGAGAAACAAAATTATCTTACTTTAAACCTCAGCACATATGTTAAAACAAAGCATGTGGTTGTCTTACAATTGAATTGTTCCAAGAAAACATGTTTAGAAGAAACATGTGATAGAGGATGTTCAGGCCTCTTTTACAACCCATCCGTTGCATGACCTTTATCTGGAACGATCTTTAGCAAGAGTTAATAAACGATGAATCACACATTATACTTCATAATAGTTCATTAGTACACAACCCACGAAACACAAACGGAGTATAAATAAAATATTTGTAACACATACCTAAAAAGATATCCGGGGGGAATTTCAAAATCGTCCGGAATTTTGGTTGACTTCAATGCAGCAGAAAGGAGCCGTCAGAACCGCGGTGAAGTTGGTTTGACGTTGGATATTGGATATTCAAGCTCCACAGAGTCAGCGTGATGTAGCGAACGGTTGATCCGACTGAGGGACTCAGATATCGGCCTCTGCCTCTCACCACACATGGTGGTGCAGTTAGGGACCGTCAACAAATCTTTGAACCAAGCACTCTTCAGAAACAAATATCATTCAATTCTTTATCTTATGACCAGCTAAGACTAAACTAATATAAAATCATGCCAATAGATCACACATGTAAGGCACACTAGCTTTTATGCAATTTTAAGCTATTTTAAGCTTTTTAAAGACAAACGTTGGGACTTTTCTTCAATAGCTTCCAGGTCATGTGACCTACTGACTCAAAGTCTTTGTGATATTGTTTTACTAAATTATCACAAATTTTAGGGCATCCATGCATAAGAAATATTAAAACTTTAAGAATATGTTTCAAAGTTTCCCTTTTCGTTCATATTTCAGTCTGTTTTCTCATCAGTGTGCGAGAAGGGAGGTAATTCTCGGCATAACACCTGCGTCTTTATAGCTTGATCCATGTCAGCACGTCACATTCAATGTGGTAATTTCACAGTACGCCTACACAGGTTGGGCGACTAATTTGTTCTTTCCCCCAGATATACATTCTTCCTAAACTATCAAGGTAAAAGTCATCATTAGTATAGATCCAGCTCCCAACTCAGCAGTGAGAATAGATTAACGGTGATATATTTTTTTAACACCCGATAAGAGTCTGGCGTTAACATGCTGCATTAACGCCAATAATGGCCCACCACTAATTTAAACAGAATTTATTTATTTATTTAACAGATTTGTATAATCTACAACAGTTTTGAAAAAAGTGTGATGTGTCAAGTACAACTGAACTTAAACAACAAAAGTAAAAGACATAGAAACATGTGAAAAAACTCAACCTAGCGTGATTGGATTAGACAAGTCCTTCCAGCCAACAGTTTTAAAATTCTTGCATAGCATTGTGGTAATGAAACGTTCTCACGTTCTGTGGCACCGGCTATGTTTGCTAGATTGCCTTGGCTGCATTATGCGGAAGAGACTGATCATATTTTATGTTTTGTTTGTCTGAAAGCAGTCAGTAAAAAAAGTCATACCTAGAGATAAATTTATCAAAGACAACCCTTTTGTGAATGCCGGCTTTTCAAATTGGAGTAAAAGCTACTGAAATGTTTTTTAATGTGAAGTTTAATTAATAGCACATAAATTCACCTGAGAAATGATTAATATGATTAATGATGTCTGTGGGTTACAGACCCTGTTTGCATGCACTGAAGTGTATATGACAAAGTAGTGAATCTCAGTTTATTAATTTTTTTTAACAGGCTTATATGCTCACAGGTCTTGTATTCAAAAAAAAAATAATAATTTTCACAGAACCCCCTGTTCAAAATTACTTCCAGCTGCCCTGCTAAGTTTTATTCACTACTGGTGCTAGACGGAAAATTTCCAAGTTTAAGCTTTCTTTAGAAGGGAAGCTCACTTATATGTTTTGTATATTGACCTAAATAAATAATCTCTTATATCTCAAATTAACCAAATAATTGGGTAAAAAAAAACACAGTATAGCTTTAAAATAAAAAAAAAATAAATAAAAAGCATACATTGTTGTAATCACCTGTAGATAACATCCCACACATTGCTATGAAAACATTCCTATTCAGGTCAGATGCTTACATATCTACAAGCTTCACTGTGATACATGAATTAAAGCATGCAGACAACACAAGGCATTTTCATAGAATATAGTTCTTAAGAAACCAGCAAAGGAATGTCACCCCAGTAATGGACAGGTGGTTTGCAGCTGTTGTAGATACATAAGAAAGATTATTGACTACTATTCTCTTCTCTTCACTCGTCTCCTGTAGGACCATGTGGTACCTGAGGAGACATGTTTCAATAACATTATTTTCTGCTATATTACTATTCCTGTATTGCTCTATTTTGGTACATCAACACAAAAGCCAACACAGTATTCCTAATGCATCCTGCACAACTGTCATCAAAGCTCCAGGACTCCAAACATGGAGCCAAAAGAACACAGTAATTCTACCCTGAAGACGGTTATAAAGTGATTGTAGAGATAAAAACATAACTTGAAAAATAACGATACAGCTTATATTGAAGATCCATAAATTAAAGTGCTTTTAATTTTGAGGAGTTGATTCTAACATTATATGGCGACATCAGTTGTCATGAATCAAATGACAAAATAAAATTGTTCTTACACAAATCATGTCATTTGTTCTGGGGCATCCTATTTAACAAGATAGAAGCTGCCTTGGAGTCATTGTTGTCCAAGTACATTGAGGAGTTACTGTTTGGTATTCCGAAAATATGAGAATTGTGAAAGTAAAAATATTATTATGATAGGGAAATGTAATTTTCAATCAAACAGCAGTTTGCCTGGCCTGACTGCATGTGTTTTCTACATTTTAGTAAGTCTTAAGTCATTCTCCAAGGGATCCTGTAGGCGAAAGCATTGATGGAAGCCTTCCCTGTTATTCCAAATATGGAATTTGACACAAGTAAAAAGGCAGTAAAAGATGAAAGAAGAGCTCTTGCTCTTCAAATCTTGGAAGCCACAGGTGCATAATATGTACCCCATTAATAATATATATAATCATTCTTTATAATATTTGGTTGTTTTCCTTTGTTGATTAGTGTTTGATGAACAGACATGCTGTGCAATTTGTGCTGCCTGCAAGCTCCCAGTTTATAAACCTCCAATTACAAACTGGGTGAGAGTAGGAGTTGTCATTGTGTAAATTTGAAGTATAAATATGGACAAACACCAGGTAGTCTGGAATGTGTAATTTATAGATGACAAGCAAATAAACACCCTACTCTGTGACAGGAGAGGAGCATGTACTGTATCACTATACGTATGAACATGTATCTTTTCTGTTGTGTTTCAACAGATCCAGGGTGATAGCTGTGACAGATGGTTCAATGCCCAATGCTTGTTCAACTTTTTTATTTTCTTTAGTCCAACTGTTTTAATATTCGTTTTTGTTTCTGCATTTTTTTAATTAAATTTTTTTTTATTTTTTCCTACTTGCTTTGATTCTGTTTTATTTTCCTATATTTTAATCATGTAAATTTGTACTGAATTGTGTTATACAAATAAATCTGCATTGCCTTGCCTTGCCTTGCCTTGACGAGAGCAGAATATCAAAAAGCAAAGAAAAGCAGTTGGAATTCTCCACAGCACAACTAATATGCAAACTTTGTACTTAGTTCAACATTGTTAAAAATAAATACTTTGTTAAAAATAAATAATTTAAAACTGTACTTTGTTTCAACATCAAGGCTGTGCCTTATCTATCTAGTGTTGTAGAACAATTTTGCATAGATTTGTTAGTGATTGACATGGCTTGGAAGCTAATGAAGAAATATAAAAAAAAAATTACTATAAAAAAATCTTTAAAAAATATATAAAATGGCTTAAAATTGAATAAAAATGAGTATGCCTTGTGAGGATAATATAATAGAACAATTTCACAGAGGTTTTGAGTCAGTGGGTCAAAAAGCTGTTGAAGAAAAGTAGTTAGAAAAAAGAGCCAAAATAGGTTATAAAATTTAAAATAGCTTAAAATGGAATAATGACAAGTGTGTCTTACACATGTTATCTGTTGGCATGCTTTTATAATAGTTTTGTCTAAGCTGATCACAAGATGAGGAATTTATTGATTTTTTTGTTTCTCGAGTGCTTGGTTTGGAGATTTTTTTTGTACAGTAGGCTGACAGGAAATGGGGTATGAGAGAGGGGGAGGGACATGCGGCAAAGGACCACAGGTCGGATTCAAACCCGGGTCAGCCGCGTCAAGGACCAGGCCTCCGTACATGTGTCGTGCGTGCTAAACACTGCGCCACCAAAGCACACACTTTGTTCATAGATTTGTCGAAGTCGATTTCCGAACTCCACCACAGTGTGTTAGAGGAAGGAGCAGCTTAGAGCCGCTGGCCGAAATTGGAGTCCGTGAGCTAGATCCCGCTGACTCCACAGAGCTTGAATATTTTCCAATATCCAACTTCAAACCAACTTCAACACAGTATCATCAAGTGTGTTCAGGGTCCTGCAGTTAAAAGCAATCATGGAAAAGCAGAATGCCACATGGAAAACTCTTGTTCCTTCATAGATGGAGGTGAATGTGTAAAAGCAGCACATGTCTTTTTTTTGTTTGTTTTTTTGTTAATACACCTAACAAAACATTCGGCTGCAGACAGAAGGCTAAAAGCCCTAAGTGAAAAGCCAGACAGGCTTTTGCTGCGCAGGTGACTGCCTGCCGCCGCTGTCGGCTCCTATCACATTGCCGTCTGTGCCACACTGTTCCTCAAATCCTCTAACTGAGCAAGGCTTTTCTCTCGCCACATCCCTCCTCCCCCTGTTGTTTTATTCATAGGGCTTAGGGTTCATTTGCCAAGTCCTCTGTTGTAGATTTAAGAAGACAAATAGTGCAGCAAATCCAGCAGAACAGTGTTAGACTAAATGACATTTTGCTCTGCCGCCTTGCTAATCGTAAAGAAAACAGCGGCGGATGAGTGCTTAAACCTCATGTCTTCGGGCAGATATCATGCTCGGCATCATGGAGGCATCCTTTGATATGTTCAGTTGTCTTCCAAAGGGCCCTCGCAGGGAATGCTTCCACTTGCAAATGCTATCAAACCAACGCATGCGCGCCATCCCACACACGAGTACCCAACCTGATAGTTAGTTAATGGTTAAAAAGGCATTAAACAGCACGCTCCTCTGTGTACTAGCAGGAGCATATCAGTGGCAGTGATGCTGAGATGGATCCCTCCGCAGCTATTAGTGGTGCTGTGCTCATGTCTCAGCAGCAGGATTACCTGCCGGGGCCAATGCAAGAACATTAGGCACTCGCACACACCGCTTTCCAAATGTATGTGCAGGCATAACCCCGTCAGGGGGAAGGCAGACACAGCAGGAATTTGGCTTAAACATTTCCAGGTTAGAATGTGATAGAAAAAAAAGTGGAATCTATAGATATAGATCTTCCTTCCTTCCTGCCTTCCTGGTCATATTTTGTCAACCCTTCATTTTATTGTTTCTATTTTTTCCCTCGTTTTTTTTTTTTTCTGTCCTTTGTTCATTCCTTTTGTCCCTGATTTCTTCCTCTCTTTTTCCTCTCTTATTCTTATTTTTCCTCTAGTCTATGAATTTTCAAGGTTCCATATTTAAACCATGAACTCCTTAGAAGAACAGTATCTTGAATACATTTTGCATTAACTTTTGCTATATGTATGCCAAATGGACTAAGAACTCTGGACCTAAAGTATAGAATTTGACATAAAAAATATATTGGAACTATAGTTCTTTGTAGCTCCAGGCTGGAGGCCATGAAAGCATATTAGGAAAGATTGGTGGCTGCCAGAAATCAGACTAACAATGGTGGAAAGGAAGAGTGTGGGATGGCCTGCTTATCAGAGGTTGAGTCTTAAGATTTAGCTCAGGGTAATGTTCTAACAGTTGATATGATAGAAATGTTTTAGACATGGTCGGCCAATTAGTTCTTTTATATTGAGTCACATTTGAATAAATGCCATGCGCCTACTCTGTGCTGCATATTTAGCATTAAAAACAGATCATGCACAAAAGAAGAGGCTTGAAAATATCATCTGAAAGCCTACCTGTGCCAACATTATGTGAGTGCTCAGAGGGACTGGCAGCACCACTTTATCCCGTCATACTTTTAAATAGATTAATATTAACAGCAACAGAATGTACTAAGGTAAAATAATGCTAAAAGTGCTCTAATTTATTCTGGTAGATTGCTGCTTTTACTTTGGTTTGTTAAAACCCAGTGGCCAAAACCAGCAGGTGACGTGGTTTTTTATATTGCTGCTTTCTTTCAAAACTTTAGACTGGGAACATGAACTCTGTGTCGCCTCTGTTTCACTTCAAATGAATAGTTTGTACCTTCAATTTTAAAAGTTTAATTCCTACTTTAAGCTTCTGGTGTTAAGTCTTATCCCAGTTGCTTGGAAATGTTTTTTTTCTGATTAACTTTTGAGGAATATCTGTGAAATCTGTGTGCTCTTTCAGCCAGCTGACTGGCAGTGCACACAGTTTAATTTCAAATATGGATATATTTTTAAAGCAATTGGGTTTTTAATTTAGTTGATCACAAAGGAAAATAGAATGTAACATTTTTTTTTCAATGACAAATATACTTTTTTCAAATCCTTTCAAAGACAGAATGTATAAAAATACTACAAATAAGTCTGCCAAAAATCAGAAACAGGATGGGTGGATAGAAGGGAGAAATGTAGTACAGAAGGAGGTTGATGGGTAAACTGATTAGATTGATGTAGTGGGCTTTCAGACTGCTCAACAGGGTCTAGTCAACAAGTTGTGGATTTTCACAAAAGAACATATGAAAACCTTAATCCCAGCAATGTCTCATTGCTTTTCTTTTATAAGAAAAGCGGTAATCAGAGGCAGCTTTCCCTGAGTCTCCTCAGAAAACCAACAAACCCATCTTTGTGAGGGACAGCAGCAGCCATCTGCCGGTCCAACCCTCTGCCTCATCTGACAGAAACGACTTTCTCTCCTCTCCCGCTGTTTGTCTGTGGGAGCTCCAAACTTAGCAGCATCATGACAGTCACGCATGAAGTGTCCAATAAAGGGATACAACGCTGGGCAGGCTGACACTCCTGTCAGTAGCCAGCTGTTTGCAATACTGTGTCCATGCATTCTCATTCATGTTTGTCCAAGCTTGTTTTGACAGCAACATTGACCGTTCATTCAAATTCAGAAGCTTTCTGGTTCTTTCCATTTGCCTGTCCATCCAGCTATCTGATCATCACCATCTTTTAATGAGAGGAGCACCTCAAGGATCATTGTGTGCAGATATGCAGTGGTTTTAATTAGGCCCGACCAGTGAAGGTATGCCCTCACCAGCACAATAATGACACATTTACATTCAACCATCTAACCCATATCTAATTAGTCATTAGGGTATTGTTTTTAAATGATGGCAGAAAGTTCAGCAAAATGACAAACAGATGTATCACAAATTATCATGCTTTCTGAGCAGCTCATTAGGCCTTCATTTGTTTTCACAATGGTCTGCCCACTTTTTGTCGGCTGTCTAATTTGAACAAGTGAGCTTGTGTGACCAAGCCAAGGGTCGGAGCTGGCAGAGGCTGAATGCCCCTCCTTGTTTCTCGGTCTGCTCGGCAACATCACCTCCAGCCAATTGAGATCAATGGGGGCAGCGGGCAACTACAGCTCTGTGTGGAGCAGATGGCAGAAGAATGACCCCTTCCTCTTACTGTGGGATGCTCAGAGTCATACAAATGGGTCAGCTCTTGTGACTGGGCACATAATATCACATTGCCAGGACTTTTACTTCAATCTTCTTTTGGATGGTCTATTCTGCTGATGGGATACTAGGATACTTAGTTTAACACATGTAAATGCTCTGATGCACCTTTGCTTCTTGATATTGAGTTGTTGGTCTAAAAGGCGAACTTTTATCTCAGTCTTTAGCCTCTTAGAGGTTTTCTTTAAAGACTGCCACGTATTTACAGTAACAGCAATTAAAAATGGCCTTTCACAGGCAAACACCAGCCGAATGGCTGCCCACTTCCCTCCAACTTCCAGCCACTGGAGTGACCCCCTCTTGCATATTTTTCTACTCTGACTCAAACCTTTCACTGAATGACAGGGTCTGACCAGGAGATAATGCTTCTCTTTAGATCTTAATGTCCACAAATCATGAAAGAAAGAATATTTTAGTACAAAGATTGATGATTAAAAAGAAATTGTAGGGAACCAGCCAAGGGCCCAGCAAGGAAAGTGGAGAAATTTTGAATGGCTACTACTGCATCTGAATTCCACTTAGCATTGATGATGATGCCTTTTGAAACCCAGCATCAGTTATGGCAGAAAGTCGTTCACACAGAACCGTATTCTACGGAGGTTCCCTCCTGTTAAAGGGGAATTTTCCTCTCCAATGTCACTAAATGCTTGACTGGTATGAGAAATTGCTGCAAAATCAACAGCACAATGAAAGCAACTGTCTACTGTACTGTCAATACATGCTCATCCAGGAGGATTGAGCTCTGCAAATTCATCCGCTGTGTCCCGACATCCGCCCTAACCCCTCAACCACTACATAGTCATCTTTATGGAGCACTCAGTTAAATGGCAGTTCGGATAGATGACCACTACTTTTTGCTCCCCGCTCGCCACTTTACTGTCTCTCCATGCGGTGCTTGCGCCATCTTTTTTTTCTCTCACTTACAAAACAAATCCAGTGAAGCTTTGTGAAGAGAGATATTTCAAAGAAATCTGCAATGTAGCTGTATTTGTTTAGTGATCATCGATCTACACTACTTTTCAAGGTGCATTGAGATATTGAGTCCACTACTATTTCATCCACTAGACATTTGGACAGTCATATAAAATTCCTAACTCCAATATAGTGCTCTATGTTGGGATGTAGCCACGTTGTTGTTGTATTACATGTAGCCACAGTGTTTTTATAGGTTTACAGTTTTGTCATATTTTTTCTTTCCATTTTTAAATGATAGATTGAATAGAGCCTTGTGAAATGTTCAACTCTTGGGATAATGTTTTATAATATAACCCTGATTAAAACTTCTCCCTTTCGGTTCTATATGTCAAATCAGAATCATATTAACGTGAACAGTGACTGCTGTGAGCAGTTTGAGTTGATGACCTTTATTTTTTTTTTCTTTTAATGAATCATTAGGGAAATACAGCTGTACTTAAGAACCGAAGAATGATCTCCATTGTGCATGGGTGTTGAAGGTACAGGGAGGCTGAAGAGACAATTAGTCAAGCGTGATGTCTTCACTAGAGGGAAGTAAGCCCATCAAACATACGCAGAGCTTGGTGCTGAAGACATTGTTTGTGGTTCCTTCAAGCACTCATTTTAAGATAATCACCTTCCAACCAAGCTTTTAGCCAGGAATATTTCATAGGGTGCACACCTTGGTGTATCACATCTTTAGGCGGCGTTGTGCGGCATAGGGGGGGTCCATGGTATCTCGCCTTGGAAAATTTTGAAAGCTAGACTCTCTGAAATGCTATTTCCTATATTTTGAGGTGGAATGCAGATAATCTTTTCTTTTTTTTCCAATGCTACTTTTGTCCTGATTATGGGAAGTAGGTGTGCTTGAGTAGGGGTGGAAATTTCATAAGAAAGACATGAGATAATTTTTAGGTACAATATTATATTTCATACATTAATCCAAACAATCAGCAGTGTTGGGCACGTTACTTTGAGAAAGTAATTAGTTATAGTTACTAGTTACTTCTCCCAAAAAGTAACTGAGTTACTGAGTTACTCAACAATAAAAGTAACTAGTTACTAGTAAAAGTAACTATTGCGTTTCTTTTGTGTTTCTCGCCCCCGTAAAGAGGCCCCCACCTTCTCGCCGTGTGTTTCAAAAGCCAGCTGAATAGAGTGTGCGACAAAGACAAGAACCTGCAGAGAGTTTTGCATTTATTGCAACTCAACATAAATGACATCAGCGGGGAACGCTAGCTGACGGGCCTATAAACAGTGTCAGATAGCGTTCCCCCTCCATAACATATAGTTATATTATATATTATAGTTATAGTTACAGTCAAAGTAATTAGTTAGATTACTCGTTACTAAAAAAAGGTAACGCCGTTAGTAATGCCGTTACTTACAACGCCGTTACTCATCACTGACAATCAGAAAGTGTAATGCTACCTTTACACTGTGATTTTAGCAGCAAAAAAGCATGTGCTTCCTCATTTCTGATCCCTATACATATTAAGGTGTGTAAAGTGTGTACAGGTGCATATAACACTTGTGCTTCTCCTGTCTTCAATGGCAGAGAGTGGTTTTTCCATAGCTGCTGTGATCAGTGGGTAAAAAGTAGTTTTAACATGTTTTTAAGTGACAAATTCCACCTCAAAACATTGTCTGTGCAGTCAGTCCATTAAGATTGCGATCCTGCCTTGAAATATTATTTCGCTGTCTGAGCCACACAGACCCTTACCGCTGCTTTTGGCCAGTTCTTGAGTCTGAACGACTCATCTTGACTCCTCCTATCATACATCTTTTCATTGGATTCAAATAAGCCAAAATAAGTGTAATTACTCCAAAAGCTTGTCCACATGGGCAGCTAAATGTCTGGTTGGTGCCACATTAATCCATGTTGATATACGGACAGGGAGATCTATGTCGCATCAGCTTTAAATTTACTGTAGATATGTGCTTTGGTGTGCTTTTCCTCAATTGTAACCCAATTTGGTTTAAGTCACATTTACAGAAAATTAACACATTGATGAAGATGATTAAGAATTGTGAACTCTGTGAAGTCATTCTAATAGAAAAAATTAGAATGACTTGATGCAGTGTTGTCTGCTATTGATTTATGTATCTTCGACTGGGACTTAATTGTCTGATATTTGTTTTTATGACAACCACTCTGTAGTTGGATGGAAAGCTCCCAGCTTGTGTGTTTCCCTCGGTTTTTTTTAATGTAGTTAGAACGTTGCCTACATCATGTTCTCCTCAATTTGTTTTGTATTTCCTCTGTATTTTCCACTGTATTTTATCTTTTGTTGTTTCACAATCTCAGTCTGATCGGGGTTTTCCGAATTTGTATTTTTTTTATTCAGTCCCTCCTTATCTTTTCCTTACGTGGCTCCAGTTGCCATCACCTGTGTATTCCAAAGAAAAGAAAGTTAAAAACAATCCACTGGACTTTGTTTCCAACTTTGAAGACGTTTCGCTTCCCATCGAGGAAGCTTTTTCAATTCAAAATGTCAGGAATAGCATTGAGTTTGAGGTTTTATACAGTAGCTCATCAAAACCTTGTTTTTGTTTAGAAAAAATGCTAATTGAAACAGACGAAGGGGTCCACCCTTTTGGAATGAGGCTCGTTTGGCTTCTTTTGTTAGCCTGCAATGCTCATACCCATCTAAGTCTCTTAAAGGGGGATTATTAATGGCCTAATGTATAAAACCTTGATCACAAATCTATTCCTGACATTTTCAATTGAGAGAGCTTCCTGGATTGAAACCGAAACATCTTCAAACATGGAAGCAAAGTCCAGTGGATTGATTTTAAACTTTCTTTTTTTGGAATGGCTATGACCTGGATGACTGAGAATCTTCACCAACATACATTGCCTGTGTAGTTGACTGTGTTTGGGAGCAACATGTGACAGGTGGTGAGGGAAGAAGAAAAGAATAAACAGAGACGTGCACTGACAAAGCTTTCCCCTGGGTTTACTTGTATATGAAAAAACCCTATTATCTCCATGATTGAATGATGTAAGCACAGCACTGAAGATCCTGGTTTTGTCGAGATGAATGCATCTTGTCCTTTCAGCACAGATTTCAATGTCAATGGGTATTTGTTTTGCACATACAACCTCACCAACAGTAATTATAGCAATGTGCCACACTCTGACTTGGCCTGCCAACTAAACCATGAGAGAGTTATGCCTTTCTACGCAAAAGCATCTGTGTGGTGCAATGATCTATATATCTGACTCTCAATACTGACTCCAGGAGCTCCAGTTTCAATACAGAAATAAGCTGGCATGACATGTCAGAGGAATTTGGGACAATGGCATGAAAAGAAGGCATGCACCGAAGTGGGTCCAAGAATATCAGAGCAGATATCCTAAAGTAGAAACAAATTATTCTACTTTACTGTAACTAGAATTTATATGAAAAATGTTGCTTCTCTGTGATTTTAAAGATCCAGTTTTCCACAAGACAAAACGTTCTTCAGTTTAGATGTTTAGATTTCAAAGTTAACTTTAAAGATTATTTGCTTAATTTACAGGTATAGTGCATTTTGCTCCCTACTATCCTCTTGGTCTGTATATATACACAAGGTCAACTAATGTCACACTACCTGAGAGATCGCACCTCCATCGCGGAAATGCAAGCCAGTAAAAACAAAGCTCCTAAAAACTCAGGATAGATTTAACAAAAGTAAAACTTTACTTTACTGATCAGCAGATATAAAGGGCAACAAAACAGGCAAGTTTTTTTCCACATCAAGTCAGTTAATTTGTTTTTAAGCAACAGACAAATCAACATTAATGTAGCAAACTTTCTACAAACAGAGGGGGGATGATAATGGACACAGTCATCGTGGCTGTGAGTGAAGCTATGTCTGAAACTTTTTACATTTACAAAAAGGGTGAGAGTTAATAGAACATTTAAACCAGAGCAGGGTGAAAATGAAGCATGCTTTATCAGATATAGGCTTTGTCAAATGTATGCATGCCAATACATGCCAACATGTTGCCATAGATACAGTTTATTACTATGTAATTAATTGCAGTAAGCAATGTAAGCTTTTTCTTAGGTAAACATAAGCAAACAATGTTATCATGAAAATAAAATTAAAAATGGAAGAATTGTTTACCTTTCTATAGACAAACAACCAATTCTTCTTTGTGAGTGTTGTATTAAGCTTCTGATGCCATCACCGACAGGCTACTGTTATTTTTTGGTTTTGGAAACAAAATTAACTTTATTTCACTCTCTAAATACTTTAGGCAATGTGTCTCTGACGTGCACGTTCTCCACTAACAACCTTTAGGCTTTTATTACATGTTTTAAAAATATATATATAGTGCCCTATATGCTTTCTATTGCAAAATTCTGTTAACATTGTTGGAGTGGGCTATTTCAATTAGGAAAAAATAAACATTTCAAATTGTTAAGTTACTGAAGAGCTAGAATTATTTGACAGGTGGGGTCACATCATTTCAGAAGAGAGCCTTCTGCTGCTCTGTGGCTGTCACAATTTGTTTGGAGGTTTTTATGAGGACCCAAATGCAGAGGCTGACAGGCAGAGGTGAGTTCTTAAAAGGTTTAATGAATGATCAGGCAGCAAAAACAGGAATCCAAAAATCCAACTTAAAAATCAAACTTAGAGAAAAACAACAGAACCAAGATCGTTACAGTGGCACCATGGCCGCAGCCTATCTGTATCCCTGCCCCTCAGGGAAGTAATACAGAAACTTAACATGGACTTACAGACTGAAAGACCGCTTCTTCTCCAGATCCTAAAGCAAGAGCTTCACTTACCATGACTCGTCTGCTGTTTTTAACTGCACTTTTCTGATTAATTCAACTCAATTCAGTTTATATAGTGTCAAATCTCAACACCGCATCTCAAGGCACTTTACAGTTCACCAGATCATCCAGTCAAATTCACTCAAAGTTTTCTATCTGAGGAAAAGCAGTTAATTGCATCGACTCATTGACTCAAAGGCAATCCCTTTCACTAAGCATGCTTGTAGCGACAGTGGAGAGAAAAAACTTCTTTCTTAAGTTCTTGCAAATTTGTTTTTACTGTTAAATTCAGTGGTAGCTGTCAAGCCTAATTTGGATATGTTTATGTCCTGTTCTTGCATAATAAAAATAAAGACAATTCTGGTTAGGTTTCAGATACACCAATTTGCATATTAAACCAGATAACAGGGTTCAGCTCTATTGATGTTAATACAGTTTTACATATATATTTAGATTTATCATATTTGTGGCTATATTTATTACAGGTTTAAAAGTGAGAATGAAATATGGAATATAGTCCCTTTGCCAAAATGTCCACCACTGCATTAACTAACAGTCCAAATGGATAGGCTTCTCTAGAGATAAATTAGTTTACTGCAACTGCATCTGTAAACAGAACACAAAAATCACATTCAGTTGTATTATTAAACTATCTTTTATGACTTTTATGATGCAGTAAATACTCCAAAATGTTCCAAAGTAAATGTTAGCACAGATGTAATTCTCATCTGGGGGATTTTGGAGATCTGTGAACAGACCAGAAGCCTACAAGCATGATTGTTCAGCTTAAACATTTAGACTGTTTCTGGTCTAAACATGCGTGAAGCGTTTTTTTTCCAGCTCGTTTTGTCCTGTTAAATCTTCCTAGTGTGTGTTTCCCTACAACTTTCTTCCACAATTTCCTCCATCACATCTCTACTTTTCATCCAAATATGAATTTCTCTGGAGGATGGTATTTGGATTTGCCAGTATTAAAGCTACAGTGTGTAATAATTACAGGGATATACAGTCAGAAAAGTAATATATTATACATAACTATGTTATTTATCATCATCTACGAGCTCAGCCTCTTAACCTTAATATTTGCGTTGCCTTAGAATTCGTTATTTATAATTACATCGGAGCGGGTCTCGCAGCCATGGAGGCAGACATCTTTGCGCTACGGCAGCGCAGAGCCAACAAACTAGCGATTGCGAGATCGCCAAAACGTCACAACGATGTAGAAAAAATTACGGGTATATTTATTATCTTAAGTCTATATGAAATCTATACCCTACACAGACTAATGAAATACTATCTGTAAAATTATCTATGTAAACAAACCTCATCACTTGAGAAGGTAGATGATGCGGACGTCGTGGAAGACATTTTGTCCCGTAACGCTCACCGTACTGTTGGGGGGGAGATGTTCATGTTGCTGCAGTCTGCAGTCTGACCGCTAGATGTCGCTAAAAGTTACACACTGTAGCTTTAATTTAGCAAGTCAGAAGCGTCCTCTGCACTGGAAAAAATCTAAATCTAGATAAGTATTTTTTCTTAAAATAAGTGCATTTGTTCTTGAATCGAGGAGGTAAAAATGACATTTTGCCAATAGAACAAGACAATTTACATTTAAATTAAGAAAATACAATTGTGTGGTCTTATTTCAAGTGCATTTTATCTAATTATCTTATTTTAAGAGTAAAAATATTCATTTCATTGGCAGATCATTAAATTTACCTACTCAAATTAAGGGTAAATACACTTATTTTAAGACATTGTTGCATATTTCTAGATCGTTTTTCAAGTGTGTGTGACTCCAAACAATGCTTTAATTGGATATACCTTCCCATATATTATACACCTTTTGTTTTCTTTTTTTTAAAGAAAAAAAATCCCCTATAGGTAGGGGCCTGTCTTATAGCTTTACTCAATCCTCCACTGCTGACATATAAAATGCACATTAATCGTGACATTTGACCAAGTAGGAAAATTATCTCTGTCCTAAGTGGAATATCTCTAAAAGGTAAATCTCATTATTTTACACATGAAAGCATTCTTTGCTTTATATATATATATATGTATATATATATATATATGCACCTAAATCTTGCCTGAAAATGATGTTTGGCTGCTCTCTGGCATTATCCATGTGCAAAACGTTGATAAGAAAAACATGCATTAGGATGGCAGCTCACAAGGTGATGATAACCTATGCCAATCCTAATAGACTGTCAGAAATCTTGATTGAAATCTCCCGCCTTTGCTCGCCTTGTAAAGCCAATCAGGATAACTGAGTTTTCCTGAGCATCTCCTGCTCCCTGCCTCTGCTGCTTGTGGAGGAATGTTATGAGCCAAAGTAAATCTTTTAAGCCTAGAGATCTTTAAGTGGCAGTTATGAAAACAGTCACTACAACCAATACATTAGAGCTACATGATTATTGGAATCACATAAGTGTCTTTTATAAGACAACATTAAGAAGGTAGCTCTTTTAGTTTTAACACTTGTCTTTGAGAAATAAGGTCAACACTGCTAAGTATGTCGACCATTTTTATTCTATAGTCCATTCTTCTAGTTATATTTAAATAGAACTTTGATTTGGCTAGGTTAAATCAGGTTATGTTGTAGGGCTGGGTATTGTTAGAAACCTCACGATTCAATTCGATTTTGATTATTGCTGCTACAATCCGATCCGATGCAATTCACTTCGATTCAATGCAGATTTTTGAAGCCGTGTGACTCCAGGAGTTTTAAGAGCAGCCTGGGATGCCAAGTTTAGCACATGGGCAAAGCAGCCAACATGTAATAGCTCAGTGATATCGACTATTAAGTTGGCAGCATTATCTTTAACAACAGCGGCTACTTTTTCGGTTATGCCCCATTCGTTTATTGCCTCCATCAACATGTTCACTATGTTGCTCCCTGTTTGACTTCCGTGAAGCGGCCTGGTCTAAAGCACATTTGAAACTAATTCCCACTCATTTGATATGAAATGAGAAGTGATGGTTATGTAGGGGTCAGTAGCTCTAGAAGTCCAGCAATTGCACGTCAGCGCGACTCTTTCAGCAGCCTTTAGTGACTCCAACACAACCGTCTTTACCTCTGTGTACAGTGCCGACAGCACCCCCAACGGTCAGGAGGTGAATCGATTCTGAAGGGCTCCTGCATCGATTGTGAATTTTGCGTGTAATAATTGCGATGCATCGTTTCTTAAATTATATTACCCACCCCTATTATGTTGCTTAATAATAATAATAATTGAACTTTATTGATCTCACATTGGAGAAATTTACCTCTGCATTTACTAATTTACCCTTGGGGAGCAGCGGGCTGGCATTTTGGAGCACCTGGGAAGCAATAGGGGATAAAGGGTCATTGCTCAGAGACCCAGAGTGGCAGTCTGTGGGAGTGGGGCTCAAACTCAGAACCTCAGGATTCCAAGCTCTACTGTATGCCCTAACCACCAGGCCGCCACTCCGCTTAACTATTACTTTTTCCTATCTTTTCTTTACCAGGGTTTGTTTTTCATAAGCTGTCTTATTAGCAGATGTTTAACAGCATTTTAAGGTGAGACATGTTCACGCTGAAACACTTAATGGCGTACCAGCTGTCATCCATCCATGGGTTATTACTGAAAATCTTTCTCTTCCTTTTATAATCAGTTAACAGTTAGCATTGTTTGCTGTTAAATTTGCTCAAACCTGACTGCCTCATAATTAATCAGAGATAAATATGCCTGGAAAAACTTAAGAAAATTAATCCATTAAAGCTGTTTCTACCTGGTTAGATTTTTAATTCCCTTTATGGGCTACCACTTTGTTTTTACAGCATTGCAATGTCATCTAGTACAGTATTTTTTTAGATGCTGTCGTTGATATCAGCTTTTCTTTTCTCTCCCATCCTGCTGCCTTTTCTGTTGATCCTGGAAAGCAGGTAAGATTGTACCGAAAGTGAGAGAGTTGATGGGTGGGGGGTGTACCTGTGTATTTTCTATGTCTGTGTGTGTGTCTCTGTGGTTTTTAGTGTGTGTGGCAGTGGTGGGTTTAGCTGAGATGAGCCAAGCCAGGTCACATGCTCTCTCTGGTGCTGCTTATATTGCTACGGCTACATGGAGGGATGGGGGGCTTACAGAGGGCAATGATAAAAGTGGAGGAATTAAGAGACACACATTTTACACACACACACCTCATAACAAGCCACCTTTACACCATCATCCAGCACTGGTCGATTCCTCAGTAACAAACACGGAAAAGGAAAAAGGAAAGATCATAGTTATAGGCTTATTTAAAAATCAACAAAAACCATTGTTGTAAAACGTGACAATCATTTGGGTTTTGATTGCTTCCTTTAGAATTACTAATATTAAAACAGGTTTCAAATTAAGCTGGTCAAGAGGTAAAATTGAGCTGTAAATACGGAAATAGGCTTCAAATACAGATATACTGCTACTATAAAAATTATGCAAACACACAAAACACATTCAAAGGAACACTTTGAAAGAGATTCCAAAAAAACTCAAAAAAAACTTTTGACTTATTTTGTAACAAATGACCCCCATTCCAAAGGGGTGGACCTGTTCGTCCGTTTTAATTTGCATGTTGTCTAAGCAAAAACTATGGAATAAAAACAGTCTCATTGGAATCTGCCTTTTTTTTAACACTGAATTTTAAACGCTGAATTTTTTTAACACCCTCAATTTTTATGTGGTTAAAATTCACCAGAAAAAACTTCAGCTGCAAAAATTCAGCTGTAAATGTGTTGACGTTTTGGTGATCTCAAGCCAAAGCAATCTACACTGGACAGAGTCGAGCAGCTTCTAGCCAATGAAATTAGCTCATTTGGTCACGTGTCACAACGGCTGGGCTCAGCGCTGTTCCCGGCTGAATGAGTATTTTTTTTTTTTTGTTAAACAGAATTACAAAACGTCAGTTAGCTACCGACAGACAGCCATTAGAGTTTGGGTGAAACAACTGAACCGATTTCTGGTGAATTTTTACCAGAAAAAAATTAAGTGTAAGGAATTCAATGTCTAAAAAAAATTCAGTGTTTAAAATTAGGTATTAAAAAAAAATCAGTGTTTAAAATTCGGTATTAAAAAAATTCAGTGTTTAAAATTTGGTGCTAAAAAAAAGGCAGATTCCAATGAGATTGTTTTTCTTCCATAAAAAAACAAGGCTTTGTTGGGCTACTGTATAGATCAGATTAGATTAGATTAGATTAGATTCAACTTTATTGTCATTACACATGTACAGGTACAAGGCAACGAAATGCAGTTTAGGTCTAATCAGAAGTGCAATAGCAGCAAGAGCAGGCTAGATAATGCTTCTATAAATACAGGACTTGGGTTTCTACTGAATGAGTATATAGATGAACACCATTATACATAATTAATATAATATATAGATAACTAGTGTTATGAACAAAATTTACAGCTGGATATGTACAGAATATTACATACAGGGGGATATTACTATAAATAGGGTTTTACAGTTAAGTACAATAGCATAATAAAGCAACTCAATGCCATTTCTGATATTTGAATTGAAAAAGCTTCTTGGATGGGAAGCAAAACATCGTCTGAAGGTAGTTTGCAAAATTTCTTAACTTGTAATTGTTTTGCTACATGCAACATTTTTCCCTTTAACACTTCATTTGAGTGTTTACAGTAAATTCGTTGTTGGCATCACCTTTATGTAGGCCTATTGCAGTGTTGCATCATTTCCTTTATGCACCATTTTAGTTTGAATATGTTTTGTGTATTACTCTTATTATTTGTTGTATTTGCTGCATGTTTAGAGTACATTATGTATTTGTCGTGTGTTTGCACCCCTCAGCCAAATCGTTAATTGTGCAGAATGAAGTTAATTTTAAAGAGTTGTTACATTTTATGGGGTAAATATTTCACACACACGTGTATGGTGCCTTTGGATTTTACATTGCATATCCAGATGCATACTTTTAAAGCACAGTTTTCTACAAAATACCCAAAATACCTCAGTCCTTTTATTTTTAAAGCAAATCAACATTACCGTCAACCCTTATCAAAAATAATTTACTGGTAGAATCTTTTTTTACATCTCTAGTAATATTTATCTATAATTTGAAACACATTTTGTTGTCCTAAAAGTTAAAGAAAATGAAATATACATGATCAGCACTTTCAAGGAATTTCCCAAATTCTTACATAGTCCCATTAAGTCCCACTAATAAATAAATTAATTAATTGCCTATATTTAACTTAAAGACATTAAGTTTAAATGTAAGATTTTTTTTATTTTCATGAATTTTTAGTAACGACCTTTCCTCAGTTAACTGTAAGCTGAGATATTACAAGGCAGAAGAGATTGGCAGCAATAACAACTCGGCCACATTGTTATAAACTCAAAATCCCATCTCACGGGACCTGGCTGCTAAAAGCACAAATGGCTGCAGTCTTCCAGACTTCATGTCCCTTTTAGAATAGTTCAACAGTTAATAGAGACCTTCATTGGATGTGTTTCTATGGCCGTTGCAATGTGACAGCTGCAGTGATGTGAAGCATGCAGCCACTGGACTCTAGATCAGTGAAGACGTGTTCTCCTGGAGTGGTGATATATCCTTCTGTGAAAGGCAATCCTGTAGACCAGTATGGGTTTGGCAGTGGTTTGGAGCACCTGCCTGACTGCACAGTGTTAGGAGTAAAGTGGAAGGAACCCCGACTCATACAGCATACTGAAACATTTTGGACAATTTCATGGAGCGATTTTGTTTTTTTTTGGGAGCAGTACCCTGTTTTTTACAGCGCAGAAGTACACAAAGCAATGTTTCTAAAGACATGGAAGAGAGAAGGTGCTGAACATGAACTTAAGGCATACTATGCAACATTTTTCAGTTAATTAATGTGTTCCATAACGTTTTGGATGATTAAATGACTAATTTCAGGTCGAACAAAGGTTTTCTCGGCCGCCCTGGTGGTCTGTAGGGGAAATACAGTACCAGCAATTGCAGGAGCCCTCGGCCCGCACCCACAGGCTCAGAAGTCTCGTGCATCGCAACTCGCGAGAATCGGTCTTGCTTTACGGCGAGAACTGCTACATGCCCCCACTGAAAGGCATGCTCGTTGCTAGCGCCGTGGCGATATTTGTGCAGTTATCATGGCGGAACCAGCGAGAAAACAGTGAAAGCCCATGTCGGAAACATGCATACATTTTCAAACTCGAAAATTGAAACAAAATAGTCACTTACTGCAGTAGACATGGTGATTCGTTGCGTTCGCCTGTCTACTAAGCTCAAAACAACCGCGCCTGGCTTGACGGAAAAACCAGGAGAACAGCTGAGCATATTTACGACAGTGCACTTTTACTTTCACCCTCAGGGGGGAGCCTCGCTGGAAAATCAACACCGGTTGCATAGTATATCTTTAAATTTCCTGACCTCAATCTAACTGGAAACCTTTTTGGGTAATTATTATGGAGACTGTCTACCAACAGTGATGTCTGACCTCATAAATGTGAGCCTAGATGGTTAACAAATTTCTAACCTCTGGTCTCACCTGAATAGTGAAGTTATTGCAGCTAGAGTTGGTGGACAGTCCATGTTTACCCAGTAATGATTGAATATATCAGGAATTGGTGAGGTGTTACATAATTTTGCTGTAAATTAGAAAAGCCTCAATGGGTAAAAATCATCCTACATATCACCAATAGAACAGTTTTGTTGCAATTTCTCCTATATTATTTCCTAACCTTTGTTGTGGCAACACTGTCTGAAGGTTGCACATTGAAAAGGGCTTTAATTAAGATTTCTTTTTTTTGCCTGGGGCTGCGTTCGCAAGCCCATACACAGGCAGCAAAGGAGACCATGATACAGATCGGTGGCTACCTGTGTTAAAATCTTATGATTAGTGGAAAATATTTGCACCTCGGCGACCCTTTTGACTTAGCAGTCGCATTTATTCCATGTCGGACTAAGGTCTGTGGAAACTAATTCCCGAGCTGCCACCAGAGCTCTGGTTTAGGTAAAAGTGACCTTTAATTTGAAGACTTTGAAGTGGCTGCATTGTAGCCCTTCAGTGAAGTAAAAAGGTTGAAAAGACAGAAAAACACCATTGCTCACATTTTTATTGATTGACCTCGGTGAAATATTTGCTCTCGCTGTTTTCAGAGCTTGACCACAGCCGACACTCTGTTGCCTCACTTCCTGGCAGCATCGTTTCTGGAGCTGTAGAGATTGTTTGCAGTCGGTGTCGTGTGTCCAGGCCTAGATAAACAGATAAAACATTCACAACCAGTAGCCACGGGTTGATATAGCCTGTGATTGGCAGCTGGATCACGATATTGATTGAATCCTCAGTCTCTTTCCTTTGCTTTAGCTTACTGTCCCTCTCCCACACACACACACACACACACACCATCATATCATTCCCTTTCCTGCCTGTTTGTTTGCTTTTTAAATTCAGGATGGTTATTACATTCAAGAGAGAAAAGGATTTATTGCTTTATTTTGAGGGCCACTGACTGCTAGTGGCCACCTGTGGAGTGATGTATCTGTTTCTCTCTGCTTCTTGCAACCTTTATTGGCATAGGTGTAACAAGCTGTGTGACATCAGCACTTGTGTTTGTAATGAGGCAAGCACAAAAAAAACTATGTAGTTTACTGGTACTCTATAACAGACCAAAACATAAAGAAATTTGAGAAATGAAGAAAACAAACACATTTTCTAAAATGTCTGATGTTAATTCAGTCCTCTTTACTCTGATATTTCTGAGTAACTTCAGTAAAAGCAGTTAACTACACTCACCGTTCACTTTATTAGGTACACCTGTCCAACTGCTCGTTAACACTTAATTTCTAAGCAGCCAATCACATGGCGGCAACTCAGTGCATTTAGGCATGTAGACATGGTCAAGACAATCTCCTGCAGTTCAAACCGAGCATCAGTATGGGGAAGAAAGGTGATTTGAGTGACTTTGAATGTGGCATGATTGTTGGTGCCAGAAGGGCTGGTCTGAGTATTTCAGAAACTGCTGATCTACTGGGATTTTCATGCACAACCATCTCTAGGGTTTACAGAGAATGGTCCGAAAAAGAAAAAACATCCAGTGAGCGGCAGTTCTGTGGGCGGAAATGCCTTGTTGATGCCAGAGGTCAGAGGAGAATGGCCAGACTGGTTCGAGCTGATAGAAGGGCAACAGTGACCCAAATAACCACCCGTTACAACCAAGGTGGGCAGAAGAGCATCTCTGAACGCACAGTACGTCGAACTTTGAGGCAGATGGGCTACAGCAGCAGAAGACCACACCGGGTGCCACTCCTTTCAGCTAAGAACAGGAAACTGAGGCTACAATTTGCACAAGCTCATCGAAATTGGATGAGTCTCGATTTCTGCTGCGACATTCGGATGGTAGGGTCAGAATTTGGCGTCTACAACATGAAAGCATGGATCCATCCTGCCTTGTATCAACGGTTCAGGCTGGTGGTGGTGGTGTCATGGTGTGGGGAATATTTTCTTGACACTCTTTGGGCCCCTTGGTACCAATTGAGCATCGTTGCAACGCCACAGCCTACCTGAGTATTGTCGCTGACCATGTCCATCCCTTTATGACCACAATGTACCCAACTTCTGATGGCTACTTTCAGCAGGATAATGCGCCATGACATAAAGCTGAAATCATCTCAGACTGGTTTCTTGAACATGACAATGAGTTCACTGTACTCAAATGGCCTCCACAGTCACCAGATCTCAATCCAATAGAGCATCTTTGGGATGTGGTGGAACGGGAGATTCGCATCATGGATGTGCAGCCGACCAATCTGCGGCAACTGTGTGATGCCATCATGTCAATATGGACCAAACTCCCTGAGGAATGCTTCCAGCACCTTGTTGAATCTATGCCATGAAGAATTGAGGCAGTTCTGAAGGCAAAAGGGGGTCCAACCCGTTACTAGCATGGGGTACCTAATAAAGTGGCCGGTGAGTGTATCTAGCTGGGTGATTTAAAGGTCCCATCTTGTTCTGCATTTAAAAAAAAAATAAAAACATGACCAATCCCCAGAGCATGTATTAGTTGTTTGTACAAGAAAAATTCCTCTCAGATTAGGCAGACAGTTTTTTTTTTTAACCAAAAATCTCCTTATTATGGTCGACACATGAATATTCTGCGCAGAAACTCTCAGCACAAACAGCAAGCTGACAATACCACACTATATGAAGAAGTAGGAAATACAGCTGTTTACAGTTTTAGCAAAGTCTCTTCATGCTATTGGAAAGCGACAGTAATTCCTTTCCTGGAGTTTTTCCACAATCTGTTGGTAGTGGTGAAAACTTATGAGCTAAATCCCTGGATTTCTCTAGATGTTTACATCTGCAAACCTTTCTGGGAAGTTACAAATGTTCCCAGATATAGGGAAGCCCAAAATGATGTAAATGACGTGTCAAAAATAAACCAAGCTTTATTCATACATCCCCATGAAGAGTTGTTTGGGCTTTCCACACCCCTATCCTCCCGAAGGCCAACCCACAAAATCTGCATCCGCAACAACCAGTCAGAGTTCGTACAGATAGCCTAGGAGCATGGAATAATACCTAAGATTCAATTTAGTTCAATACAGTTTATTTCTATAGCACCAATTCACAACAAATGTCATCTCAAGGCACTTTACAGTTCACCAGATCATACATTCAAATTGATTCAAAGTTTTCTATCTAAGGAAAACCAGTTGATTGCATCGACTCATTGACTCAAAGCCAATCCCTCACGCTAAGCATGCTTGCAGCGACAGTGGAGAGGAAAAACTCCATTTTAACAGGAAGAAACCTCCAGCAGAACCAGGCTCAGTGTGAGCGGCCATCTGGGGTTCAAGGAGATAGAAGCAGAGATACAAAAAGCTGTAAAAACTGTAAAAGGCGGCCCCGTCCAGGAAACACACAGCCAGCCAGACGATCTCCGAGCCAGCTCCCATGTCAGAGGATGAAGAGAGCACATCCAGTCAGTCACAGTCAGAGAAACAGGACTACACTGAAAAACAGGCCAATCTCCAACATCTATAAACAAAGGTTTTGATGGCAGCAGCACGGCTGTATTTCTCTCCATGATGGTGTCACAGCCAAACAGGAACAGACGAGGCAAAGCTACTTTGAGAAAAAGCAGAGAGCAGAACGTTAGAGATTGAACAAACAGATTCTGCAGAGTAGGAGAATAAAGATAGAATGAAGCAGAATGATGAAATAGGGGTCCCTAAGTCCTCCAGAAGTCTAAGCCTAAAGCAGCATAACTATAGAGATAGCTTAGGATAACCTGAGCCGCTCTTAACTATAAGCTTTATCAAAAAGGAAAGTTTTAAGCCTAGCCTTAAAAGTAGACAGGGTGTCTGCCTCACGGACTAAAACTGGTAGTTGGTTCCACAGGAGAGCAGCCTGATAACTAAAAGATCTGCCTCCCATTCTACTTTTAGAAATTCTAGGAACCACTAGTAAACCTGCAGATTGAGAGCGAAGTGCTCTGTTAGGAACATAAGGAACAAGCATAGACTTTTAATAAATATGAAGGCCATAGCTGGACTGCTGCAGACTGCTCTGGACAGTTTATTTCCTCCAATGACCACAAAGAGTGTTTGTAGCTTTGAAAAGACAAATGGATACGAACTTTGGTCTGGAGATGTGAATGCTGCTAGAAACATATGTATGACACCAGATCTGCATATTTTGTCATGAAAGGGATAGTACACACAGTTCTGGCCTCAATGGGGTGGAAAATGCACACCACACCTTTCAGATTTTCATTTGTAACATTTCATTCCTCGTATGACTATGGTATTTTTGTGCTGATCTATCATATTAAATTCAGTTGAAGTTCATAAAACCTGCTGTTATAATATTAAAAATAAACTGGATAATTGTTAGATTTTTCCTTGTAGAAATCCCTTTTTTCATGTTCTTTCTTTAGTGGCTTTGTCATCTACAGCCCAGAAATTCCATTGTACCCTCAGACAATAGCAATTTGATTCAATAAGCAGGATCCATGTGAGAGAATTAGCTTTCAATACATCAACACTCTGCCTTCACACTTATGAATGTAATTTACACTAGCATGGTTTTGTGCTATATTGTTTAAATCTTCTACTAATACAGATATAATGGGATGAGAATGAGGGAAAAAAGAAAACAAGATGTGAGTGCATGGAGGCAGGGTAGCGGCTGGAGCCGAGAAGTGACTGCTATTAGCTGTTAATTCTGAAACAAATTATGCAATTAGCTCTGGCATCAGGATGTAGGCCATGAGAGAGGACGGGGTAACCTTCATTTGATCTGTTCTGCAGCGAGCCGGAGGGAACAAGAAATAGAGACCCACTTAATGAGAGAATTTCTTTTTGCCTGAGCTAAACGCTAACAGTATCCATAAGTGCTACTTTAGCATCCCTTTGAGCACACTCCTTTCTTCCAATTTGAGGAGGGATTTTTATGATGTCTAGGTGTCTTTCTTTGGGTCTTGAGGAATACTCATGTCCCTAAAACAAAGAACTAATTCGTCTGTTCACATGAGATAATATTGTTTGGGGAGTCGTGCAATCCGTTACCCTCTGCAGACTGTGAAGCAAAGTTAAGGTGTTGATTTCAAGGTATGAGTCGATGTGTCTTCACTCATTTCAGAGTGGGTCTGTGCATAAAGGTCTCTCAACGTAATGAAAAATAAAGCCGCCGAAATATTTGACATATTCTCGCTGAGGTTCCTCCATCAGTTTGACTCATCCAAAGCGTCCACCTTTAGTCATCCCTAATCCTTAAAAGGAAGAATGTTTAGCTCTGGTATCGCCTAACCTCCAAAGGTAATGTGTGTTTTTGTTCTGATCTGTGAAATATACCATTTATATAGCATGGCTTAGTGAAGACTGAAACAATAGTGACATTAATAAAACTGGATCTTTCTCTATAATGGATAAAACAAGAGGATATAGGAACTGGGGAGGGGAATCCTAAGAGTACAATAGACTATTATAGGAAATGGTTCAGTTATCTGAGGTCAGTATGCCTGGACCAAGAGGAGGGTTTCTAAGACAGAAGCCTATTCTTGCTGTGCTTGGTTAGAAACTCCCACTTCTTATGGAAAAATACGTATGTTATAATCCAATACAACTTATATATCATAGGTTTTTCATCAAAATAAATTTGTCCAAAATAAATTATACATCAACAAAACATCTAGATAGGTGAAAAATAAACATATCAATTTTAAAGAAAAAATATTAAGACATAATTTGGACAATTTTGTCCCAATTAGAATAGTAGGCTGAAGTCAGGTGAGACAAAGCTCAGGTGTTGCCAGATTATAGCAGCTCGGTGATAGTGCTGAGAAATGGCTTCTCTCTGTGTTAAACATCTCATATTATTTGCTGGTGAAGATTCTTAGTCATCCAGGTCATAGTTATTTCAAAAAAGTTAAAAATAAAACAATCCACTGGACTTTTTTTCCATGTGAAGACTTTATAGATTGCAGACCCTTTCATCTGGTTCAATTTTCATGTTTTCTAAGCTAAAACCAGGCTTTTGTTCTGGTCTACTCTATAAAGCCTCAAACTGAATGCAAATTCTGACATTTTGGATTGAAAAAACTTCCTGGATGGGAAGTGAAAAGTCTTTAAACTGGGAAATAAAGTCCAGTGGATTGTTGGTTTATTTAACTTTTTTTGAATCTCATCTTATGACAGACTAAGAAAGAAGCACAACAAAAAGTGATCATTGAAGAAGCTTTTGAGTGTTGGTGCTATCTCACTGTAAGATAACAAATAGGCTCAGAAGGTGTGTAAAGTTTGCGGCTTTCCTTCTGGACTGGCAATAATGCCAGCCTTTGCTAACACTAGCATTGGCGGACCTGGCAACTGGTTGGCAAAGAGTATCATTACCCGAACCATACCGGTAGCACAATCTCTGCCATTTGCCAGAAATACATCCAGGTCGCCCTCTATTGTACTTTGTAAAAAAAAAGACAGAAATAAAAACGTTCCCTTTTTAACATTTATGCACGATCTGTCCTGGAAATGGGATCCTACCATACATCTGGCAGCTAACTTTTCAACTTCCATCCATTTCCATCACACTTTATCCCTTCTGGGGTAGCGAGGAGTGCTGGTGCCTATCTCCAGCTATCTACGGGCGAGAGGCGGAGTACAACGTGGACAGTCCATCACAGGGCAACAAACAGGACAAACAACAAGCTGATGAAGATTTTCAGTCATCCAGGTTATAGTCATTCCGTAAAAGTTTTTAGAAAATCCACTGGACTTGGGCCCCGTCCACACGAAGTCAAACCCTGGCCTAAATTCACTAATTTTTCACCAAACCAGCCTCTCATCCATACGAAGCCGGCGTTTTGGGGGTCTGTAAACGATCTTTTTTTTATCAAGCCTTCAGAGTGGGAAGATTTTGAAACACCGTTGTCGCGGTTCCATCTTTAAGCTCTGACCGCATTTTTTTTCTTACACGCATGCGTCATAGCGTCGCCTCTAAACACGCATGCACAGTATCACAACAACAATGGCGCCGTACTGTGTTGAATGGTTGCTGCTCATGCTACCCACCCTGCTGTCGGGCTTACAACACTTTATAATCAAGTGTAACGCGAAGCAGCAGTTCCACTTCATCATCTGTCCAAACCAGACTTGTACATTTTCGCCCATTCATACTTGCCGCCATCTTTTCGATTTGGCTCTTCTTCTAGGGGTTTTCCGGTTTGGTTGTTGTATAAATATTACTGCGCATGCCCAACATTTCGTTGCCTGTTTTTGCCTATTTTTGCTTTGGCACCACAGCGCCACTTACAGGCCTGGCATACATTTTGCAGCATTTTCATGCATTCATGTGGTCGATCACATTTATTTTACGTCTCCGTCTTTAAGACAAACGTTCTGGAAAATATTAGCGTTTCGTGTTTGTTTTGACTTCGTGTGGACGGGGCCTTGGTTTCCAAGATTTTAAGACGTTTTGCCACCTCTCCAGGGAGCTTTCTCAATTAAATTTTTGTTTTTTTTTGTTTTTTTTTACTTTTACGGAAGGACAAACAACCATTCACGCACTCACACCTAAGGAATTTAACCTAACAGTCATGTTTTTGGACTGTGGGAGGAAGCCGGGGTACCCGGAGAGAACACACACATGCCACAGGAGAACATGCTAACTCCGTGCAGAAAGACTCCAGGCAGGGAATCGAACTCAGAACCTTCTTGCTGCAGTAGCTCTACCCACTGCTACACTGTGCAGCCTGTGAATTGAAATATTAACTTAAAAAAAAAATTCCTTTATTATGGTCCCATTTTTCTTTCCTTTTTTCTGCAACACCTCACGAGGGGGAGGGGGTCCTCACCCCCAGATTTCATTTAAGATTTTGTGGAACCATAATTAGCAGTGAATAGACAGGAAACAGCATGCACAAAATGAAGACAAATGTTTTTGACCTTTTAAAAATATTTGCAGGTTGACCTGTAAATATGCTATTTGTTTAAAAGCCGTAAACAGGGTCTATGTTCTATTTTTGCAAAAACAACCATGCAAAAAAGAGGATATTACTAACAGGTTTACAACAATGAAACCAAAACGGATCACAAATAAACTGCAGAAGGTTTTCTTTTTTTATATTTTTACCTGAATGCGGCACTGATTTTTTATTTTTTTTTCAATCTAACCGCTTAGTGTGTTTTGGGGAATAATTTAGGATGTTATCGCTGTTGTGCAGGAAAGTAAACAGCGCTATCTCCAAAAGGTTAGCCATATGTTAAATCAGTGACATGGGAAGGGAGGGAGAACAGCTGTTCCCTCCCCCACTGCTGTGTGACAGCTCACACACGCACACAGTTGCTGGGAAACATGTATTCCCTCACGTGCATGTGAGTTTACAATTGTTAAAGATTATATTTTTATTTAATTTCTAACAGTTGTAAAAATTAATATATAATATATATTTAAATGAGCCTCTGAGTTAACAGAAGCTTCGTCTGGCACATATTCCCACCTAGAAACGACAGCCTCACATGTGGGCGAGACATCTGGAAAGTTGAGCAGACCAGTGATCAAAATCAAGCTACAGTGTAAACAAACAATGCGGCTATGCAGCGTAAGCTAGCCAGCTGTCAGGAGGAGACTGTGGAAATTAGTCTCTTTTTCTTGCATTTTCCATTCATTTCTTTCATTGGAAAATGGTTCCCTTAAACAGAAAGCTGCTTTCACCATGGCTGGGTTTCCATGCATCTGCTTGATGTGTTTCGTGGATTTCTGCTGTAAAAAACCACCCTGGCTCAGGAGAAGATGAATGGCATGCATAATTGCCATGATGTTACAGTTGTGTATAATCGCGCAGTTATCATAGAATCATATTTCATGCAAAATGTTTTCACAGATGATTATCTAATTGGCATACGCTTTCACACACAGGAAGGCTCAAAGTCGTCAATGATGCACCACTGTTTAATTAAAGTCGCTTTTCACACTCGTACAAATCCTGTCACACAAAAAAAAGCCCTTCAAGGTCCCCTTATGCATGATTGCAATATGGACTGTGTAACATTGTCCCAGTTTATTTCACAGCCTCTGGTTTACACAGTGTGAAACAAAGACACAACTGCAGGTGGGATTCACTGGTTTTTCATTATCGCATAGTGGTGGTGATGGGACGAGTTGATTGGCTGAAGGCTTTAATTGTTCTAGAGGTATTGTCACCCTTCTCAGAGAATAAACGAGTGTTGTAATTTTCCAAAGATAATTTTTGCAGTTCAACATGAGAAATAGGGGAATTGAGGCTTTGTTAAGACATTACATGAATATGTGCATCAATTTTATTTAATTAAATTGAGAGATGATTTTCAGATCAATTCCTACAGTTCTTTGTTATTAATTCCCTATCAGTCATTACATACTAAGTACAATGATTAAGGCATAAGAGAGGCAGTTCTGGTACTGGATTAGGTCCTAACACTGAAACTGTGTTGCTTTCATTATAACATTTAGATATAAGCTTATGAAATTTTTTCACTGCACTTACAAAGCCGAAATGATAAATTGTTGCCATAAATGTCAAGTCATTCTTTTTTTCCTAGCCTGTTTTGCAGACCAAATGTCTAGCCACGGCTGTCGATGCTTCTGTTATTAAATGTTAGCATACATAAAAACATAACTTCTGTCTCATATAAATAGATTAATGTGTTGCAATGACAGTGTTCCCCCTGTTGTTGTATTGGAACCCATCCACCCAACCATCACTCTGGGAAGAGTTTCTATCACCAACTGCGCTTGAAGAGATGTTGCAACCACCTGCAAAACAACCTAAAATATATTTTTAAAGCTCAGAGATTTATTAGGAAAGCAGCACAAATAGTCCCAACTCTGCTGTTTTTTAGGGCCCACCGCCTACAAGCTGGTTTCTGTTTTCCAGCATTTTGCCTCGCTGTCCCAACTGAAGAAAAACGCCACTGTGACAATGCTGTTGTCAAGATTTGGTTGAGATTTCGAGGACCAAAATGCAGAGGCTGTGAGGCAGAGGTGAGTTCTTGTAGTTTTAATGGAGCTCTTAACAGGTAACAGAGGCAGGAATCCAATAATCCAACACAGAATGCAAAACAAACCAGAACCATGGAGACATCAGGGAAAACATGCACGAGTAGCCAGCACTGAGGAACTGCACAGGGAGAGTATTTATGGCTGACTGAACAAAGGCAGGACTAACGAGCTGATTGGGAGCAGGTGTGAACAGAGGCTTCTAGAAGGGAGCTAGGGAAAAGGAAACCAACACAAGAGGGCAACAAAGAAAAACCTAAGAACTCAAATATATCCAGAAAACACAACAACATAGGAATTAAACCAATAAAACTAGAAAACATGGAGCAAAGTAAAACTGAATACTCAAAGGAACACTTAACAGAACCAAGACCGTGTCAGCTGTCAGTTTCACTGTGGAAATCAAGGTTATATAATAGTTTTCACATGCATCGATTGTTTTGTCACTTCGTCATTAGGCCAAATGTTTGGTGTTGAAGACTAATGCTTCTCCTGTCTACTGATTTTTCCCACCTGAGCTTCTGATATCTGCAGTTCCTCCTGAGTTAACACTGGCTTCATAGCTGCTTTTGTCATTATTGGCATTTGACTGTAAAATGATTAGTGCTCCTTGAGTTTTTTTCATTTTTTTTTTGTGTCTTTTGTTTCCTCAACCCCTTTTTGAATTGTCTGATTTATTTTTAAAAAGGTATTTGTTGACATATATCCTCAAACCATAATTGACCAGCCGGATTTGTTCAAATATCAAGCCATGTCCTCTGATTAGTAACTAAAAGTGACTAAATATGCAGAAAATTCAAGGACATTGAACAAGTTTTTTTAGGCAGAAAACAGCACCTAATCTACTGGGGATATAATGAAACAAATGCCTAAGATGAGCTTAATATCAGATTCTAAGAGTTCCATGTTTCTACATCTTCCAACTTACTTTTTGTGTATTTTTGAACATGGAACGAGGAAGAACAAAGTCTCTCTGGAGAACCGACGTCTCCTCTTTGCCAATTATCCATTCCTGTCTATAGCACTCCAGCGAGCGGCAGATAATGTAACAGCTTCGCTTCTGCGCGCCTGCTCCATCACCACCGCCGACACCATCCTGTGCAAAACACGCATCTGGCACCTCCACATTCGCCACTTAGCTAAATTACATTACTTCTAGCCTAGCGCTTCTAACAAGGTGCTGCGAGTATTCCGGCGGCTGGGAAAACAGAAAGTGAACACGGAAAGAGACAAAGAAGTGGAGAAAGCTAACAAGGTGTTAACAATTGCTCAGTGAGTTCCCTTGCTTCCCATTACACACACTTTGCACCTTTTAACCCTGTTAGCGGGCCGCTGCAGCAGCGCCACCCCTGAATGCTTGTTCCATAATTAAGAGGGGCTCAGGTGCTAGATTTTATGGAGATTTTACAGGCCTGTGATTAAAATTGAAATTTAATTCTGGTAATCTGAAAGAGGAGAGGGAAGGAGAGCGGGTGGAGCTGGAGGGACGGAGGGTCTGGGAGGCTGGCTGGCCACATATCGGCAGGAGATACTTCACACAGGCTGTTCAAACATGGACTTAAAACAGGCTTATCTCCCAAAAGGTTAATGAGGAGCGGCTGGCTGCGCCGGTTACAAACGCACAACAGGGGTCTCATCTTCCACCGCTCAAAGGCACGTCAGTCACAGGAATACACACACGTAGACACACATGCGCACAGATTGAACCAGACCGGAAAAGCTGCAGGCATCACAAGCCCACTGCCTCACTGACAAAATTGTCTTTAGACCACTTAATTACTTTCCCGTTTGATGCGATTGATGAGAATAAACGGACTCTAGATGGAATCTCACTTTTATCCCTCTGTATGTTTTCTCCCTCCTCTAAATCAGCTGATCATTTATTTGGGGGCAAAGTAGACGACTTGCCTGTTGCTCTAAAGTTTGTTCTGAGGTGTGACACAGAGCAACGGCTCATGTGCCAGAATCTGCTCGTGTTGCACAGAGTAAAAAGATAATACCGGAGCAAACTTGGGCGGGTCAAAGCAAACGCATTGGTGCATTTGTGTTTTATCTTTGAAAATATAAAAGAATAAGAAAGAAACAAAGATGTCCTTTGTTTCAAAAGCATGACGTCATGACGATTCCACCTTAACACCGCCATGTTGCGCACTGTAGCGTTTCCTCTGACCAGAATGGATCATTCTCATTTAAATCCCATGAGCTTAAACGATACACAGAAAAAAATTGGTGTTAATGGATGTGATTCATACAAAGTTCCTGCATACTTTTTTTTAACACCTTTCTTTTGCTCTGAAGTTTGTTCTGAGGTGTAGCACAGAGCAATGGCTCATGTGCCTGAATCTGCTCGTGTTGCACAGAGTAAAAAGATAACACCGGAGCTCATTGGTCCAAGAGGCAAACTTGGGCAGGTCAAAGGAAACGCATTGGTACAAAGAAAGGAAATGAAAATTAAAAATATTGGACTGAATAAAGGCAGATATGCCCTTTTCTTCTCTTTCATTGCCAGCCACAAAACCGCATTTCACAACCTCTCTAAGAAACGTCCCATTTTACCTCCAGGTACTCCATTTACCCCCATAAAGTAACCCTTATATTGCCAAAGTTCATATGCCTTTCCTACCGTTGTTGCTTCCGAAATGAATGGAGGCTTTAAATCATTCACATCCGGGCTCTGCAGATTTATGTTGATGCCACAGAGGTGGATTGTAAATGCATGGCGCTGTCTGAGGCTCATTGTATGGCTGCCCTCCTTGTTTTTCACCTGCAGGGTAGTGAGTGGTTGCTCTGTCTTATCAGCACACAGTGGTGTTTAGGCCTGGCGGGTGGGGTGGGGGTGTTGTTTATGACTCTGGGAATGTCTGTGTGTGTACGCTCTTGTACTGCACATTTTAACTTAATCTGAAAAGCATTCTCGTCAAGTTTATTTTAAATGCAATGAGTGCGTGCATTTTTTTTATCTCTAATGAAGGTTGGAGTATTGGTGAAAATTTTAATGTACTGCTGTTCTAACAGTGCCTTTAAACGCATCCGTTCCCCCTTTAACCTGTTTGCATTTTGTCATCATGAACTTTCATATATTTTTAAAGATTTATTGAGATAGACCAACACAAATAGTGAGGAACTGTTTTTTAAAATGCACAGAAGTTAATATTGGCTCAGAAGTTTTTAGAGAACTATTTTTAGAGACCATTTTTTTTAAATGTTGTATCTAGCTGTAACCCTGGCTTAAGATGTCCTTTGTTTCAGAAGCATGACGTCATGACGATTCCACCTTAACACTGCCATGTTGAGTTCCGAACGCTTAGCTTAGCTCTGTAGCGTTTCCCCTCTGACCAGAATGGATCACTCTCATTTAAATCCCCATTAGCTTAAACGATACAGAGAAAAATTTGGTGTTAATGGATGTGATTCAAGTTCCTGCAGACTTTTTTAAGACCTTTCTTCCCCTAACAGGCTTTGAGATTTTTTTTTTTTCAAGACCGATACATATATCATTTATATATGTTTTATATGTTCTGTTTATCTGTATGCTTACTTTATGCAAACAACTAAACACAGCTATAACGTCTGTAGCAACATCTTCAGATCTTATAATCAAATGTACTTTTTTCACAATAAATAAATGTACACTTGCAGTCGGCATCCGGTCAGCCCCTCTGATCGCTGTCAGCCTTCTTTGACATTATTCTCTTTTGGTAAGCAGTAAAAATAAATATTTGGGACACCTTTTTTATTGTCACACTCGACGGCACAACATGAGGTCAGCATCTTTTGTGCACAGGGGCCAGAGCAGGTACTCAATATGGCGGCGGCTAGATTTTAACGTCTGTGACATCAGCTGCAAGGCATTAAAATAGTACATCATATGAGTCAGAAAGAAAGGTATTTAATTTAGATATTTGGGCTTAATTATAAGACTGTCTGTTGTTCACTACTTAAAGATTTTAGATTTTAAAATTGTTAATCTTAGTTATAGTTATTCCAAGTATGACTCTTTGCTAAGGCTTCATATAAATAATAATTTTAATTATTAATAGGCTTCATATTAATGATTGAAATAAGGACATCTTGAATGACCTTTTGTCTGTTTTATCCTAATGTTGTTAAAGTTGTTCTTTATTTTTTAATAAGAATCTAATGCTTGAATAGTTAATTCTGGTTCAGTGTCTTTCATTAAACATAACCAGGTTTTTTCTTACCGTCAATTTGTATAAGTCAGTTTGAAAAAAAATCATAAAAAGCATCAATAAACCACCGTATTTTATTCTTACTATATAACGAAATGTTTACATATTTACCAGGAGCAGTTTGTCCATTTTTTGTTGTTTAACAAAATAAAATAAATGTTTCAATTACACTAAGTTTATAGAATTTCCTGTTTTAAGCAATTTACAATATGAGCGAGATGAGGATTCCTGAATTTGGGCTTTGGAAGATTCAACTTTGCAGATTGATTGCCACCGTCAAAGCTATGTTACAGAACAGAGAAGGGTATGATGCACATGAAAAAAGAATTGAACTATAAACTGAAGGGCTGGTGACTATAACAGAATATAATAAGTAGCAACAGATTGGTAATAGGTGGAGTGACCAGACATCCTCTTTTTCCCAGACATGTCTTACTTTTAATACCTAAAAAAATGTCCGAGGGGAATTTCAAAATCGTCCGGGATTTTGGTCGACTACAGTGCAGCACGTAGTGGAAACATACTCTGGGGCCGGTCCGGGAACCCCGGCTGACAGGTTCAGGGAGCCAGCGGGGGACAGAGCGACCGAACCCGACCCGGTGACGGTAGCCTGGATACCGACGGCCCCGCGCTTCCCCCAGCCTGCCTCACTGGCCCCAGCTCCCGTCTGCCGGGTGAGTACGGGCGGCTCATGGCTCTCTGCTGAGGTCCTGTCCAGTCAGCGGCCCACCAGTTGTCACCCCCTCGGGGAAAAAAAAGGGTCCTCCTGTTCAGACACCCAGATCTTCACCCTAAAAGAGGAGGAACGACAGGAAAAAAAACCTGGCAGGGAAACATTGAATGTAGGATCAAGTAAATGCTGAAAAGTGGGAAGATATGCTGTTTAAGGATGAAAAGCCAGAGTTTGATTCTGGAGGGAATCTAATGACAGAAAGAGAGAAAAGATCATGAAAACTACTCAAACGAAGTGGAAAAAAAACTTTAATAAACACCATGACATAAACCTCTCTTAATGTGATAATAGATCTTCCTTGTAAGCCCCAAAACCAATCTAAAATCAGCTAATTTGATCTGCTATGAAATCTTCTGCTAATTTTGAATTAATAATACGAATGTTTACATGAATCCTCGTATTCCTTTGACTCTGGGTTTTTTTGGCGGCCAAATGGGAGTTCATCCTTAGCACTGACTGCATCAGCAGCGGCAGCTCAGCGTCTTAGTGGCCGAGCCGGTGTCACATACTGAGATTAATAGCCTTTGCTTTCAGCCCACTAAGTAATACGGCCAATGATGAATCACTGCTCTCAGTGACACCCACACAGGAATTATTTGGTCCTGAAGCCAAAACTTAGAGGAAGAAAAACAACAAAAGAAACCAAAGCAAAAAAAACAGAAGGCCTCTGGCGGTGGCATCCAGTCATCTGTTACTGTGCTGCTACCCAACGTTCCTCCAGCCCCAACCCGAGTCACTTCCCCCTCAGTGTGTTCTCAAGGCCTTTTATAAATAGAAAAGACAAAGGTCCTCAAAGACATATGTACCATCTAAATGGTGACAAGATGATAAATCTTGTGTGCTATTTGGACAAAGCTGTACTAATTCACAAATTGGCTTTTCCTAAATAAAAAAGCTGAATATCTTACAAGAAAATTCTCTTAATGTAAAGAGCATGAAAAATGTATTAAAATTATACACTGGAAAAAAATCAAAATCTAGATAAGTCCTTTTTTCTTAAAATAAGTGCATTTGTTCTTGAATTCAGAAGGTCAAAGAGACATTTTGCCAATGGAACAAGACAATTTACATTTAAAATAAGGAAACACAATTATATTGTCTTATTTAAAGTGCAATTTATCTATATATCTTATTTTAAGAGTAAAAATACTCATTCCATTGGCAAATAATCTCATTTACCTACTCAAATTAATGGTAAATACACTTAAAACTTAGAAATGTTTACTTACTTCTTGATAATTTTTCCAGTGTAAATTTTCTTTGCTTTATCTAACCCTGAATAATGTGCAGCAAACAGCAATTATGGTTTGACATTTGCTACTGCAGAACATCCTGGGTGATATAAATTTTTTTTTTTCTTTTTCACTACCAAAAATATACTTTTCTAAAGGGAATAAGTTAAATAGATGCATGGCTGCACACACACTTTTGCACAAAAAGGTATCTTCAAAGATCTTTAGCACGAACATCTGGGTCAACTTTATAAAAGTAAATAAGACCAAAAAAAAAACAAAAAATCCTTAAACACTAAAAGCTGTCATATTTTTTGGAAATCTTTTGCACTTGGTTATAAAGTAAATAGAACTGATTTCAACAATCAGAAGTCGAATGATGAGGGAGTATTTGACTGCAGCTGTCCTTTAAATGTATATCCATCCATTTTCTAACAGGCTTATCCCAAGTGGGGTGGCGAGGGGTGGTGGTGCCTCTCTCCCTATGGGAGAGAGGCGGGGTTCACCCTGGACAGTCTTCACAGGGCAACACAGAGACAAACAACCATTCACACACACACACTCACACCTAAGGGGACTTTAGAGAAGCCAATTAACCTAACAGTCATGTTTTTGGACTGTGGGAGGAAGCTGGAGTACCCAGAGAGAACCCATGCATTTTCAGGGAGAACATGCAAACTCCATGCAGAAAGACCCCGGGCCGGAAATCGAACACAGAACCTTCTTGCTGCAAGGCAGCAGTGCTAACCGCTGTCACACTGTGCAGCCCTAAATGTATATCAACATTTTAATTTAACTTGTATTCCATTAAAGTGCCTTTTTAGGTAAGATAATTTGATCGTAAAACTTATAAATGATTTACAGTTTGAGAGTAATGGATGTTTTGTCTTGTAGACGTTGAGGGTTTAAGGCATCACCTTAATCTTAAGCTCCCTCCATGGATTCCCTATCAGATTCAAGTGAGGATCCTGCTTCGTCCACTCACAGCATTGTTATTACCTCCAGTCAGAAAAAGAACATGCTGGAAAACTTAAAATATCACTTTACCTTTAGATTTCCTAGGAATATAAACAGTGATTAACTTAAATACTGTGGTGCCGATTAAAACATTTAGCTCCCTCCTAATCCCTCTCTATGTGTTACGTAAAGTATCTTACATGAAGTTCCTTTATGGTCTGTAAGCCGGTATATTAGACACTTCTCCTCACTTCTTCCTCCTAAGTGGATGAATCATTATCTTGACTCTAAAAGCTCACATTTAAGTTGAATATTTCTCTATCTCTACTTTAATATCAGGCAGCACCGTGCAGAGTTTTGATGGTGAAGTTTATTAATGCCTTTATTTTCGTTTTTTTTTTTTTTTTGCATAGATGAATAATTTGTAGACTAATAAATAAGTTCAATTGACATATTTTAAGGACTATACTCCTGGAAATAGTAAAAAAAAAAGTATTTTTTTTAAATAATGCTTCACTTTTTATATGGTTTTTCCTCCTTCCTGTTTTCTTCCCTACTGTACAGTTTTTTTATTCCCTGTCGGCAGCCTACATCCAGCTCGCCCCCGCCTGGAATCTGTTGCCAGCGCATGTAAAACAAATCCCCCAACACAAGGAATGACTTAATGAACTTAATGAGGTTTTCTAATTACAGAGGGAAGTTAGCCCATGTCAAATGGGCTTTTTCTGCCTTCCTTTACATGGATTAAGAGGCAGCCTATTAAATCAAGGTCCGCATTACAACAGAGGAATTGGGGGGGGCCCAATCAGTTATATCTGCTCTACATTCAGAAGCACACGTCTTCATTTGAACTGAATAAAGTGTGTTTATTACAGTCTGCGAGGATCTGAAACGCAACTTTGAACTCACTTAGAAATGGTAGATGAGCAATAAAATGCAGACTGGAAAAGCTGTGGTGAATTAGTTTGATAAAACATTTATATTACTAGTGTGTTTTTAGGTAAAATGTTGCTGGTTAGATCTCAGTCAAGTTTTCTATTTCTTTTTTATGTATTTATGTGTCTCATCCTCTGTCTCTTTAACTTCTCTGTGGCATGGAGGATGATTTACTCTATCATCATTAACACATCAAAAGAGCCAACTGTGTATTTCAAAGTCATCTGATAGCTGATACTCTTTAATAGCCCACTGGAACAGTAATTAATTTCAAAAACATCCCGTTTATTTGTTCTGGAAGTGAATAGCTCCCACCAAAGCGGCATAAATCCTGTCAGTTGCCGTGGCTCAAATTAATTTACGTGTTGCGTCTCCTTGCATCTTTTGAGAATTTAATTATCTCGGCAAACAGGCTATGGGTGAACTGAATGTACTTTCTATCAGCAGAGAACTGGAGCCAAAAAAGCTCAGAGGCTTTTCCTCTCTGCTCCTGCAGCCTCAAACATTAGGGGCACATTTTAAAAGAAGGAGATATTATAGAAATATGGAGTGTATATAAATCCTTCCAGCTGAATCAGTTTCCTGAGTCAAGGTAACTCGGTTGATCCAAATTAAAACAAAGAAGAACTTTGAAGAATGCATTCAGATCCTCTTGCTGAGAGTTTAAGACAGGATCCACATCCGACCAACTAAGACAAGCCTCTTTGACCTGAGGTAACGTGATACATCTATGGAACAAAACAATATTACTTTGAAACAGCTTGTATGGGAATTTACAGTCTATCTCCTAAAGGTTTTGTCAATATCACATCTGTAAAAAACTTTCCAAAGCCAATATGTTGGAATCATATTTCTATTGCCACATTCCTCTAAGCCAATGATATATTTTGCCAGTTGGATGCTCTTTAAATGACCCCGATGACCAGCAGATTTAGGGGCTGGGATTGTATGGCTCACAAAAAATGGTGAAACAACTGCAGTTTATATTTCCTAAATAGTGTTAAAAATTACTCATGTTACGATTCTAATTCCACAGATGTTTTTGTCTGTTTTGCGTTTTCAGTACCGTACAAAGCAATTCCTTTTTTGGGAGAGTGTTGGTCTAGTGGTTACTGCAGTGCACTTGTGCTCTGAGTAGGTTGCAAGTACCCGGCTCGATCTCCACAGCCTGCACTCTAGGTCCCTGAGCAAGACCCCTAAACCCCCACACTGCTTACCGGGTGCTGCACAGGGGCAGCCCACTGCTCCCAAAGAGGTTAAATGCAGAGGTAAATTTCTCCAATGTGAGATGAATAAAGTTAAATTATTATTACTTTTTTTGTACCTGTAAAAGTACGTTTTCCTTCCCATGGCTGTCACCTTGTATACTATTTAATCCCTCCATTTTCTGACACACTTAATCCCAAGTGGGGTCGCAAGGGGTGTTGGTGCCTATCTCCAGCTGTCTATGGGCAAGAGGCGGGGTACACCCTGGACAGGTCGCCAGTCCATCGCAGGCAAACAAGTAGACAAACAACTATTCACACACACATTCACACCTAAGGAGAATTTAGAAAGGCCAATTAACCTAATAGTCATGCTTTTGGGCTATGGGAGGGAGAGAACCCATGCATGCTCAGGGAGAACATGTAAACTCAATGCAAACTCCTTCTTGCTGCAAGGCAGCAGTGCTACCCACTGCTTCCATGAGCAACGTGTACTATTTAAATTGCTGACAAATTTTTTTCTACCAACATCAGTATTTGTTTGTAGGCTTTGTAGGAATGTAGGCTTTTATTAAGTTTTGTTCTCAAAGTATATGATTACCTTCCTTCTTTTTTATTAACTTCCATTATTTCTAAATTGGCAGTTTGCATTAGTTCAATAGTTTCTCTCTTTTATGGTGTGCTTTTTTTTACATCATAAAATTCACATATAGTATAAAGAAACAGCTGAGATTTTAGAGGTGCTTTGATTCAAATGAGGGGTTTTTCAGCACTCCCAAAAATAGAATAGAAACGCCTATCCATCCATCCATTCATGAATTTATGGCAAAGTTTCATATTTATGATTTAAAATGTGGCTAATTAAGCCGAGAACTTGGATTATTTGAGTCTGGAAATGACAGCATTTTGATTTGAAATGGAATTAGTCATTTTGCCTGTGAATGTGAACAGAAAAACATATTGGCGTGCAGCGTATCGCTGTTGATGCCATTGGAGCATAAACTGATGGGAGTTGGGCTGGCTCATGAAAATTTAGATCCACTGGCAATTTGCAAGCTTTAATTTGATTTCTTTTCATGTATTCTGGTGCTGTTTTTAGGCTCGCATTTTGTGTTTAAAGTTGTTTTATTTGAAGTTAATGAGTAACGCTTTGGAAAATGCATCCAAGATGATTAAATTAGGGGAGAACAGATATTTCCACACTGAGATACAGATTTCAAGCTGTTTCTCACTCAAAATAACATATTTTTTTCCATTGGCTAAGCTCTGTTGTTTTCAGCTGCATTTTTCTAATTGGATTCACTCGTTTATCTTTTATTGAATCTTAACCTCTTCACCCATCTATTGATTTAAAGCCATACCAAAGTGTTTTAGTAGATAAAAACTTTTCCTGTTCTCATCGATTAAAGGACAAATCACGCCTTAAATCAGCGATGAGTGATGAACCGGAGGTGAAATGTGGCAGCAAGAGTTACAGCTCCCCGTTAGCTTTGTTTTGACAGACCATCCTGGCACACCGTACACATGCAAACAACCAGACAAACAGATACGCACAGAGTCAGCATGTGTCGTCGGGGATTTTCTCACAAATCGGCCCCCTAAAGGGAAAGGGGCCAGCATAAATCAGCTGGTGTCAGGGCTGCAGACACCCACAGCTCCTTATCGGAACACGCAGGCGGGCACACTCACAGATTGATAGGTAGATAGTGGCTCTGAAAAGCTGGGTGACAGGCAGCCAGGTAGAGAGGCTCAGAGAAGCAGGAACAGAGGGCGAAAGCAGACAGAGGGAGGCAAAAAGGCCCTGGTAATGGTTCAAGAACAACAGTCATACATCTAAAGGCTTAATTTTAGATGATCCTTGTTTATGAAGTCCTAATTATCCATACAATGATAAAATAAGCTGTAGAAATATCAAAGAAATTTTTACAATTTGCATGCAAGTATATATATTACATTCAGTTATAGTTAATTTTTAAATATTATTTATAATGTACTTTCTCAGCTCTAATATATGATTTCTAGTATTTGTTAAGATAATTTTGTTTGGTTCGTTCAGAAAAAAAGGAAGAACAACAGTTGATTTGAGACTGTGGCATAAAAGGTTACTGAAAGAATGAAAACCAATTTACACAACGTTATTTATCCCTTGGGATTACTCCTTCAGGGAAATACTGGTTCCCTGCGATGGACTGGTGACCTGTCTGGGGTGCAACCCTGGCCTCTCGCCCGTAGATGGCTGGAGATACGCACCAGCACCCCTAGCGTCCCGGCTTAGGATAAGCGTGACGGAAAATGAATGGATGGATAGAAATTCTGGTTCCAGTAGCTTATATAGAGTATAAAGAGTTAAAGCAAGATGCCATTAAAGATAAAAAAACAACAGACAATATAAAAAGACTGTATATAGTACAATAGAGCATAAAAAGTTGTAATGTCCAGGAATATTTTTCCTTTAGATATAAAAATATATGCACAATAGAGCTAAGGAAAAAACTACACAGTAGTTGATTTCGATTATGGCACTTGCACTGCAGAAAAGTACTGACCATATAAATAATTAAAAAATTATACAGATTACAGAGTAGTCCACTTGGATTATTGCTTTAAACCTTTTTTCTGATACTAAAACACTCTGAACAAGTCCTGATGTAGTTTTCCTTCGGGAATTGATAAAGTATAATTGACTTGAATTGAATAGTTATTAACTATTAATTTTTTGATATAGTTATGAGATCACAGGCCATAAAATCACATTAGCTCTAGACCTCTCTGCTAGATTAAGCAAAAAAAAAAGGCAATGGATAACAGAACCAACTTTTCTTGAACAGAATTTAAAAAAAAATTTGCATTTGTATTATAAATAAGTTTAATTCTTAATGTTTATTACCCTCTAAAATTCAACAAAACAAGAGCTAGGGCTAGAAACATTGAAACATTTGAACATAGTAGATTTTTATCAGTATAACATTGATAAAAAGAATAATGCTTCTATTTGGATTGAAATCAGTAACTAAATGCAGGCAGACAGGCTGCTTTAATAATACACATTGGAAAATGGACGTGATCAGTTCAAAGGAGGTCAAAACTTATTGCCCCACACTGCTCCCCAGGCGCTGCACAATGGCAGCCCGCTGCTCCCCAAGGGGATGGATTGAAATTCAGAGGACGAATTTCTTCATTGTGGGACAATTACACACATTATAAAACTACTGCTAACAAGCTACAATATATGAAGGATGTCTGTTAAGCAACTGACTGCAGGCTACCTCCTACTGTTAGATTTGGTGGAGGTTTTTGAGGACCCAAATGCAGAGATAAGGAGGCAGAGATGAGTTTTCAGATTTGATGAAGCAAAAATACTGAAAACTAAAACCTAGGAGAACATTAAGGAAAAAACACACATGAGGAGCCAGGAAACGATGGAGCTACAACAATAAACCAGCACCAAGTGAAGTCTCTGCTGCTCTTTTAAAGCTCAGCACTCTGATGAGACTGATGAGCTTCACCTGTGTAGACTACCCAGGTTCACTACAAAGATCCTCTCTGGAAGAGAGGCATAACTCACACAGACACAGATGGGAACCCTGACACCTACAGCAGATAGCCCCTCAAATGTACCATACCATTTTATCCGAAGCTTCAATAACTGACCATCTGTTGATAATAAGGGTAATTTAATCATCTTAACATCAGACTTAAAATTATTGTGTTAATAGTGTTATCCAGATATATTTTTATGGTAATTATAATATCTAATCCTGGCCAGTGGCTAGTAATGTTTGTATTCATGCCCATAAAGGAGACCAAACCATGCATTATTTTAATTAGGGTAAAGACAATTGATTTATTTATGACATCAGATTAATGCCATATTTTCTCAATTTTTAATAGATACTGGTTCTATTAGGTTTTTTATTCCATTATCATATCAGGGAAATCTTTTATTTTGGCATATTGTCATGAACCGCGGACAGATGGACCCAGTATTCAAGGAGAGACGGCCAGTAGGGAAAAAAAAAAAAAAAAAAGGCTTATTAAATTAACAAAAACTAAAGTGGAGCTTTGGCTCGCGGGCACTGCAGGATGGGGAGCGGGGCACCGCCCAATCACAGAACTCTGCCAGATTATCTGACAGAAGATGATTATCCGAGTTGGCCACTTACCTGGTTTAACAGTCCAGTCCAAGAATGTCCCCAAATGCTGCAGTCCCAGAGGACATGCTGGAAGCCAATCCTGGTCAGGGATCCAGAACAGACAGGAACAGACAGGGACAGGATCCAGATCAGGCAGGAACAGAAACAGGTGGCAGGATCCAGACTTCCACGCAATAACAAGCTCCCAGGAGGGTTCAGAGTCTGACAGGGTCCGAAAGCGTGACCAAGCGGTCACGCACAGCCGCAGACAGGATCAGGTGCAGATGAGCAGGCTCAGTGGAAGAGGGTAGCCGAGACAGGACGTGGAACCAGAACTTGATGCAGGACCTTTAAACTGGTCTCCACCTTGGAGCCAGGCTTACTTGGATAAAAACTGAACCTCCCCGCATATAGAGCCAAATACCCAGAGGACTCAGCAGGGGAGGAACAGTGGACGATTAGGAGACGAGACAGACACAAAACCCTCTTTCCACTGGCCACCAGGATCCAGGACTTGAACCAAGAAATAAACTGAACAGACAGGCTAACAGAAAGACAAGTAATGATCTGGCACTGAATGCTCAGGCTGAACTGAGTATAAACCAGAAGAAACAGGTGAGAGGAATAAATTATAATTGAGGCAGGGAGGGAAAACGACAGGTGAAAGGAATGACTAATTAAGGGAGAGCAAACAGGCCAGATCAAGACACATATGCCTAGTTTAAGTTGTTCTATTCAGCGCTATAAGACACAGTAACGGAGCTTTCCACCATAGCAGGTCTAGGTTTCCACTTGGCTGCTGCTTAAGCTTGATCTACGGTGGCTCTAAAAAAAAAATGGTTTGGCTTTCCACAGAGGCACCAGAGAGCAGCATCATTATGATACATAAAAACATGTCTTTGAACAGACATTTGATCCTTCCTCTGGGCTCCTATGAATTTGAGTGACGGATCAAAAAACGGAGACTGTTTATCCTATCATATTACACTGTTTGTCTTGTTTTCCCCTGTAAAGTGATGTCTCAATATAACCAGCCTAGTTTTAAATGCTCTTTAAGCCATTGCCGACTGCTCCTCAAAATACTGACCTGTGTTAAGATTCTAAGCGGATAAAAGCATCCTGTGGTGAAAAACACTAGCTTTTCATGTGGCTGAATGGTATGTATGAACAACACAGCAGATGGCAATTACAGACAATGTTTCCACCGGAAGAAACAAAATAATGCTGCTGTTAAGCTTTGGGCTCAGAGTCCTTCCCAAAAACACTCGCTAAAAATATAATTTCAGATAAACACTCTCGTGTCAACACTGGTAAAGGTTTGGATCTTTATATTGGGTTGGTTTCAAGCTCACATGAATAAGTAATTACGAGTAAGATCATTTCACTCTGACATAGCTGACATAGGGCCAAATGAAAAAAAAAATCTAAAGAAATAAGCCCCTCAAATCTTGAGAGCATTTGAAGCCAGAAGCCTATAAAACAAAATTACTGCAGTATGAATAACGAAGTATCATGTACTGCTTGTCAGGGTGTGGTTGTCAGTTTGTGTGCACATATGCAGAAAACCAGAAAGGAGAAACACGATGAAGTTTCTTCAGATATATTAACTAAAGGAACTAATGGAGATGCTTGACATGCATGGGCAGGTAGGAAAACAATGAAGAAGTAGCTGACAAGCCGACTGCAGCTGTGTCTGAATGTCCACCCTAATCACTATAAAGGGCACTATACTCTGTTGGACCAGTGGCTTATCTGTGGCTGAGAGAAAGTGGCTGGATAAGCTGATCAGGAAGGCCTGCTCTGTGATTGGATGCCCTCTGGACTGCAGGAGGTGGGAAACAAAAGTATCCTAACTGAATTAACATCTCTGTTGGATAATGGTTCCCACCCCATGCATGAAGCTGTTGCAGAACTGCAGAGCTCCTTTAGTGACAGACTGCTGCACCCTAAATGCACCAGGGAGCGTCATCACAGATCCTTCCTCCCAACAGTTTTAGACTATAACCATCATTGTTCCCAACAACCTCAATAAGTTGTTACATTCATGCTGATTTTGCACAGTTTCTACATTTGTCAGTTAAATAACATGTTGCTGTCATTTTGCAAGATTGGAAAATGACAGCAACATGTTGCTGTAAAAATGTCCATAGCTGTATATTGGTTATTTATTCTCCAGTTGCACATTTTTATATTGTTAAAATACTTAACAGTACAGTATTTTATTGTTTATCTTTTAACTCTTCACTATTATGTTATTCTTATACATTTTTTCAATGTCCACATTTGTGTGACGATTTTTTTCTATAATATTCTTGCTGCTGTAAACACCAGAATTTCCCCATTGTGGGACAACCATCCATCCATCCATTTTCCGTGATGCTTATCCAAAGTGGGGTCGTGAGGGGTGCTGGTGACTATCTACAGCTGTCTATGGGCGAGATACACCCTGGACAGGTCGCCAGTCCATCATTGGGCAAGACAGAGACAAACAGGACAAACAACCATTCATGCACAAACTCAATTGTAGGACGATAAAGGGATTTTCTATTCTGTTCTATTCTATATAGTGGCTACGCAATTTTAGATGAGTGTCCAAAATCTAGTGGATGAAAGAAAAGTAGGCTCGAAATTTCTTACCATGCACCTTGAAAAGTAATTATTGTCGACGGACACTAGACGAGCAGATTTATCCTGCAATGCTTTGCAAGAGCTCTCCTCCCAAAGCATCATGGGTTTTGTTGTAGCGGCAGAGGTATGTGACCAATGGGGCTCGAAAAGTAGTGATCATCTGTCCGAAATGTCAGTTAATTGAGTTCACCGTGAGGTCCACTATATAGTGATTGAGGGGATAGGGGTTAGGGCGGACGCTGCATTGGGGGGCTACGAATGCAAACAGAACATGAGGATAAATGCAAGAAACAAACTTTCCAGTAAAGCTCAAGTCACTATGGTGCTCTCTTCAGTCCAATCTTCTCTGCTGTTTTAAGCTAAGCAGACAGAAGCTGGTGTTACTGTCAGAAAGCATTTGATCCACACTGTTTTATGAACAGCAACATTGCGTGGCTTTGCCAAACTCTATTCCTGCCCGCCCATCAGAGTTAACCTAGAGCAAAATCAAGGCTGTTGTTCCATTTCATGGTCCTGTCTGCTTTGGGTCATTCACTTTCTGATGATGTGGTTACTCCAGAAAAATATCACTAAATTCTCTGTCCAGCAGCTGAACACAAGCAGAAACCGGCAATGACTAAATGTAGTGTGTCACGTTAGAAAAAGCCAGCTATCCTCTGGAGATGAAAGCAAGTGAAACTATGGAGTGACTCAGAGCAGACACCTTGTCAGGGACAAAGGAGCATGAGACATGCACACACGGCACAGTGAGTTCATACACTCCAAAAAGACAAACAGAACCTTCTGGGAAAATGATGATATTGTGACATTTTTATAACATTATGATATTTGTTACACATTTCCTGTTACATATATATATATGTATATATTTCTATAATGCTTTTGAGTGGCTCTAACACTTTGTTTAAAGACATATTAATTGAACTTTATTGGTCTCACATTGGAGATAATTACCTCTGCATTGAACCCATCCCCTTGGGGAGGGGTGGGCCGCCATGATGGGGCGCCCAGGGAGCAGTATGGGGTTATGGTTCTTTGTAGTGTTGCGCCGATGCCATTTTTTGGCCCCGATACCGATACCTGATACCTGGCTGTGCAGTATCGGCCGATACCGATACCATAATAATGTAAAATAATTGCCATCATGGCTTCGTCAAGCTGCTGCCTACCTTTCTAAAGCAGGAAAAAATCTAATACAAAGTCAATCTAGTAGAACTTTTTATTGCCTACCAGGAGTGGGTGACAATAGTTGAATAAACTTATGGCTCTCAAAATGGTATCGGTGCCCTACTTGTTGGTACTCGCCGATACCGATACCACCATTTTAGGGCAGTATCGGGGCCCCGTCCGATTCTGGCATCGGTGCAACACTAGTTCTTTGCTCTGAGAGCCAGGGTGGCAGTCTGTGGGAGTGGGGCTTGAACTCAGAACCCCAGGAATCCAAGCTCTATGCCCTAACCACTAGGCCACCACTCCCCTTGACATGTTGCTTGATACTTGCATGTTCTAAATTTGGTTAATCACATCAGCCATCTTTGTTGTTCTAAGTAAGTTTTGGCTTGAAAGTCTTATACCCACTATAACTCTGTATTTTAACCTTTAACTCCTTATAAGTTGTTGTTTATTCAAATAATATATCACCCCAAAAGTCAGGCTAGTTCAGGCAATTTGTGAACTTCAAATTTAAATCATATTCCAATCTTGAAAGCACAAAACTACCAAACAAGAACAGTCGAAAAAAAAGTTCATACAGCAGTAATGTAATTTCTTTTTTTATATTCTTTATTCTATTTTTTGGTTGTCTGGTTTAACCAGTGAAAGTTGAAATTTATGGTTAAGTTTATATTTTTCTGCTCGTCTGAAAGAAACTGGAAAGAAATCATTTCAGTGTTCCTTCCCACGTCCTTTCCATCAGGCATTTTTAGGAGGCCCTTTCCCAAATACATCACCCTCCCCTGGCTTCAAGAGCAGGAGAACTGCACCACCAACCATCCCAAACTCGAGTCAGGTGTGCAGTGCACTTCAGAGTCAAAGAGAGTCATGAATGTGGAACAAATGAAGCCTCCGGTGCGCCGATTCAAACATTCCCGTCTAGATAATGACCTCACTCTCCTAAGCCATTACTCATCATTCATGGAGCCTGTGCTGAGGTGGGAAGCTGCTGTAAACTTGTGCATGTGACGGTTGCAGAAGGTGATGGGGGGGACTGAAATAAAGTCATTTAGAGTAGTTTGGATTATGAATTCCTGTCTGAATAATAGTCACATTTACTTTCATTTTGCATTTGCTTCTGTGTTTGGTTTAATAAGCAGTTACTTTATCTGTAGTCTAAATGTGGATTGATTGCTGTTTAGCACTTCAGTTTAGGACTTCAGTCTGACGATAGATGGTGACAATTAAAGCTTAATGGGAACTCCTGATCTCTGCGTTGTGGGGAGGGGGATTTGTAGATCGGTTCTGCTCTGGCAGAGATTTCTCATGGACCACAGGAGTGAATGCATACTGTCCCGCAGTTACTAAGTGGTCTGCTGAGGTTACCACATATGTCACCAACACCTCAAATTTGTTAACTCTTCAATTCAGCTTGAAAATTGAAAATCAGGAAGTAATAATGCAAGAGTGAACTCCAAGCTTGTCATAAATTAGTTTATTGATCATCAGCATGTTAAAAAAAAAAAAAAAAAAAAAAAAAAACATAATCGACTTTGGAACATTTCGATGTTCCAGTGTCTATGGGTGTGTTTAAACACAATGCCAGGGCAGACAGCAATCAGCAATGCAGCAACTCTTCTTGCCAAACAATTTGGGAAGTGTTTAGAGAACATTTGGAGGTTCATTAACCCTTTCTTCTTTAATCTACCCTCCAGTTTTGGTAATCCGTATTTTTAATTTCCCTTGATAAGCTATAGTTTTACATTAATTTACTGGTATTAGTTTATAATTTGCCCTTTGGCAAAATCTTAAGAGCGTATGAAAGAGAAACAGGCCTAAAACCTCACAGATCTTCCATCATACAAATCTTCTCATACTAAGGATGCTTTTGCACATATTTATCATAATTTTCCATTCCATACTCAGATAAGATCACTATAGCAGAAAAATCTCAATCTTCAGTGTTGTGAGAACAAAGTAGTTCGCCTTAAAGTCCTACTACTGATATTTGTGATAGTAGGACAAAATATTTTAGGGTTGCCCATCAAAACTGCTGGTTAGCACATAGAAAGTGTTTAGTTGTTGATATGCAAACCTACTGACCAGGGCTTTACATCAGCTTTTTTGCTAATTAACTACTGTGGCTAGTGGTTTTACAAATTTACTAGCCACTCAGCATTTTCACTAGCCACAATTTTGTTGTTAGAAAATTATCTTTAACATGATCAAAGCTGACTATTGCATGCATACTTAAACTGTCTAACAGGTCTTTAAAATGTACCTTTAAAAACTACATAAAATGTTCAACACTACCTGGTCTTATCAAGTATTCAGCCTCTTTCATATGAAGATATGCAGTGCAGAAACTAATAAAATGTGTCATTTCATATTGCATTTTAAGAGTATGACAGGGAAGTAGAGGATTATTTTGAAAGATTAAAAAAAACTAAACAAACTAAAAAAAAAAAGCATGTTTTATGTTACATTGAATCAATCAAGAGAGAAATATCAATATCGGCAAGACAGAGAGTGATTAAAAACACTCAAAATACATTTAAAACTGAAGATGAACTCTATGAAGAAATTTTAAGCATTCAATAATATTTTACCTGAACTTAAACTACATAAATCAATCTTATGTTGCTGTTCAACTTAAAAACAGGAGGGGCGTACAGTAGATGAGGCAAAGTATTATTTTGTATGCAGGGGTACCTATATCAATAAAACAGATTCATTTAAAAAAGTATAAATATCATATTTGCATCTTAACTTTTAATTAAAGTTCGGTTTGTGGAAGCTTCTCTTTGACTGCAGCCATCGGCTGCAGAGCTGCGTTTGACTCCCTGTCGGTTCTTTGGAGAGGGGAGGGGCTCCATCCCTCAAACCTTGCTGAAAAAAGCTGCTAATATCGGAGCAAAAGGGGCCTGAAAAGTCGCTAAATATGGCAACAGTAAGTTAAACTTCCTTTTTTCTTCCATTTTTTTTGTTCTGTTGTCAGTTTTTTTTTTTCAACCTGCATTGTGCACTACAAGTTGAATGTGCCATAACAGCTTTACAATTGTGTTCTCCACAGGGACCGCATTTCTGAAGGGACATAGGTCACGAACTGACCAATAAGCAAATTGTGCATTGGCGTTGCTCATGGGAGTGAGCCGGAATACTGTTACAGATGGGAAGATATTATTTCAGATGATGCTGAAGAACACTAAAATCAAAGAAGTAAATACCAAAGTGGACTGTAGGAATGGCTGAGACCCGCCACAGATAAAATTCACCTGCATTTTGCAGATTGGTGGGTGTTAATGTTAAGCCTCACTAATGGCCATGTAATGCCAAGCCTTGCAGCTTGCCACCAAACTTCCAGCTACTTAGTGGCAAGATGGACATGGGTCCTCTCAACGTCCATAGCGACCTGCGAATAAAAGAGAAATATCCCAATGTCATAACTAGCCATAAAATCAATATAATACTAAATACCAACCAAATTTTCAAGGATTCTTGGATTTTTGTATTGGATTTGTATTATTTCTAACATATTCACCATTCCCATTTTGCCACCCTTAGACAGTGAGCATATGTAGTATGACTTTTGACCTCTGGGCATGTTTTGAACTTATTATTAATCCATAAGAGAACCACACTGTGTGGATACTGAGCTTTTAATACAGGAAACGCCGGTAGAGATTATGTTTCATGATGACAAGATATACCATCATTCTGTAGGCACCTAATAAGAGGAATGACAGCAAAACCCTTTCAGCTTGTCTACCTGCAAGCTTTCTGTGGCTCCATTATTCAGCACGTAGGTGACGGCTTGAGAACTAAATATATCTGCTCTTGTTCTCTTTAACCGTGCCTGACTGTACATTTGTTTCAATTGAATGGCTTGAATGTTTTCCTCTTTTTTTCTTAACAAGCTGTGGGTTAAAGCAGGTGAAATATGGTTAAGGCTCAAAAGGAGAAGATTCTGTGACACCTCTAAATCAAATTGCTTATTTGTTGTTGTTTGTGCTTCTGACTAGGAGTGTATGTTAGGAAGATTTTAGGGTTTTTGTAATTGTCTATAATATATTTACAGACTGCAAAACAAATACTTTTTCCTAGATGTTTTTAAATCTGATCAAAACACAGAATTCTAGATTCACATATTTTTCTGAATAATAGGGCTGGTACAAGCATTATCCTCGAGTATATAGACTTTAGAAACTGAAAACAAAAATTACACAGTAAAAAACAAAACCAAAACAAAAGCTGCCTGTTTCCTCTTCAAATTAAGTCAATGCAAAGCTAGTATTTTGATTTTCAAGACACTAAGTGCACAGGAATTTCTCCCCATCCTTCTGCAGTCAGTATTATCACAGCATCAACCTTTCCTGCAACATTAGTGTCATTCTTAAGTAGCTGAGGAAAGTGCTTGTCGTCCGATAAAAGTGCTTCTCCTCCTACCATGAAAATAAATTCATGTACAAGCAAAAAGCCATTATCACTTCACTCAGAACTCACTTTTCTAGTCCCGCCTCCAGTCTTTTTTTTCCTTTCTGTTTTCCATGTTTATTCCTGACAGCCAGTTTTAGCTTTTCATCAGTGCGCTCAAATACATACACTTTAGTTATTTTTCTATAACGTACTGTACATACAGAAAATATTTCAAAATACCAAATAAGCCTGCATGCGTTTTGGCAAAATGAGTAAAAAAAAAAAAAAAGCTACAATAATGCTTTTATATGGTGCCATTAAAAAATGGTTTTCCACCTTGCAGTTTTGTTAATTTTGTTATGGTTTGGTGTTTTTGTTGTTTTGTTTTTTCTTTTTTTTGTCACACACATATTTCAGGTCCTGAAAACCTGAGTTATTATTGCTGGACTCCATCAGCCCCATTGTGCAAAGACTTGCTTTTCTTCCATTTAGTGTCCACTTGGCTCAATTATACAAGATACATTGTGACCAGATCAATAGTTAGCCTCTGTTAAAGTCACCATTCATTATCTAACAATAATAAAAACACACTGGGGGGGGGGAAACTATTCTCAAATTAGTAATTAAAGAGGATATTCCTGAAAGGTTTGCACAACCAGTCATTAGGTCCATCCATCATCTACTGCTTTCCGTCAGGGTCATGGGGGGGTGGTGACTATCTCTATCATTCTATGTGCAAAAGACAAGGTGCACCCTGGTCAGGTTTGTAGTTCATCACGGGGCAACACAGGACTAACAACCATGCACACACAATCACAACTATTGTTACGGCCATTTATAGACACCAAACAACCCAACAGTCAAGTTGTTAGGTCTAGGGGTAATTACGCATTCTCAAAGAGCCTGAGGAGGTTTGGATAGTTTTTTTTTAACCCCCTATGAAATTAAATCATTTTTAAAAGCCATTTCTCTGTTTGTTGGGTCTTATATTTGCCTGATGTAGAAACACATGTTTGATCATCTGCAACATTAAAGTGAGACAAAATAGCAAAAGAAAGCGGAAATTTGTAAATGGTAAAAAAACAAAAAAAATTACTATATGTACATTTTAATTAAGTAGAATGAACTTTCCTAAGAAAACAAAACAGTTTAAACGGATAAGTGTGAACTGTTCTGTCTAATTTGCAAGGCTGTGTTTACTTAAAATCTCTTGTCAGAAGTGAATCACGGGAAGAATTTTAAATGATTTTGTACATCAGACTGTAAAAGTAGAAGAAAAGCGTAGAAGAAGAAATGTGCTGTTTACCTGTGCAAAGAAAGAAACAACGAAAGAAAAATGTCTGAGGACTTCAGTGTTGAGGAAGAGCATGAGTTCTTTGCCGAGCTGAATGCGCACTTTCATCTGATTTGGTCTGCCGCGGTTTCTGTAGGCTCGTGAACTCGCAGGGGCTTACAAATGACACACAATCATAAAATCAGGACTTTAAAACACTCAAAAATCATTTAGTTAGTCAATAAGCCCATTTATTAGTTGTCTTCAATAACAGAAAAGGTAAAAAGATAAAAGTAAAAAAAAAAAAGATGTATTTTGTATATATTGAGGTGTCATACTAAACTGTGCAATTAGTTAAATGGTCATCCCCCCATACCGTCCCCTGTGACATTTTATTACTGAATGTGTAAAATTTCTACTATATATTAAAAGTAATAGCAATAATATTGGCCTTTTAACATTTGGCAGGGTGTGGGCTTACGAGTAGCCTGAGAAAAGTAAATTAGATCAAAGAAGTGGCCTACCATGACTATGAAGCTGATCTCAGTGGGAAATTTGACCTCTGTGCCACTACCCGATCCGTCCCGGAAGCATAATCCATTCTGCGCATGCGCCATCAGCTGATTTGCACATGCGCATCCAGATATACATCCGGGACGTTTTCGATTTTATTTTGTTAAAAATATCTTAACTATGTCTTCCCTCCCCAAAAATACTTAACGTACTACAATATAATGTGTTAGAGCTTAATATTGTATTTCCTCAGAAAATAAATGCCTTAAAATCCTTTCTGTTTTATCACTCGCCTCTGCCTGATCTGCACCAGCGAATTGGATCCTACGCTTCTTCAGGTGGCTAACTTTTTCGGCTTTGGATTTAAACATAAATCTAGTCTTTTTGAGTTTTATGTTTTTGTTTATAGTGCATAAAGTGCATAATCAAAAGACAGAAACAACAAAAATGCAGAAACATGGTTTAATCACATTTTATCGGACTGCTCTGAGCATGTCTGATGATGACGTCAGAGAAGCGGTTTAAAGAAAAAACTGTAAAAAGCATAAAAATTGTCTCACAAAATTCATAAAACATTTTTTAAAGATGTGTATTAGCATTCTTTAGTGAGTTAAGGATAGAAATAAGTAGTTTTAGTTCCATAATTACAGTATTTATGGACACCCGCATGTACATCTGTTCGCGCATGCGCAGAACGGATTGGATAGTGACACTCTGCATTTGTCCCTAACTATGTATGGATAGTGACTGCAATTCTACTGTAAGGTGCCATGGTCAAGGTCAATGACAGAGGTACCTGACATGTAAAAGCCATACCATGCATATTGCTTTAGATTAATACACTATATTAAAACAGTTGACGGCAAAGGAGGATCTATCTATCTATCTATCTATCTATCTATCTATCTATCTATCTATCTATCTATCTATCTATCTATCTATCTATCTATCTATCTATCTATCTATCTATCTATCTATCTATCTGTATATGTAAATTCTCTATCTGCAGCAAATTGGTAACTCTAGATATATGCATCGTTGCTGAGCTTAACTCTTAGTCTTGTTTGGTTGCTTGTGTGATTTTATGGTGGACTTGGCTCAAAAAATGTAATATCTTTCACAATCACTTTGAACAATGCAGGTTCATGATCTGCTTTATTAGGATTTTACAGACTCCCCATACCCATTCCCTTTCCCCAGCCTTTATTCCTCCCCCAGTCAGACGGCTCATGTGTGTGACTCCCGGGCGGCCGCCCTGAAACTTCTGACTAGCCAAGTTCTTCAAACATCATGCTGCAACCAAAGCATGGCAGGAAGACAGATAGTGCCTTCAATGTATAGTGACAAACAAATTAGCACAAAGATGCCTATCGCTGCATACCAGATGTGTCGCGCTCTGTGGCATGGAACAGCCGATGAAAAACTGCCCGTGTCCCATCTGTGCCATGCAGTGAGCGTCAGTGCAGCAATTTGTGTTGAACAAAGTAGTGCAAACAGTCCACCTGATTATATGTGTCACAATGTGAGGTGTACAACACTGCTAGAAGAGATCACACAGGACTTTATTTGATTAGAGAGGTGTCATTTTACTGGGAAGGAAGAGATAAAAGAAAGACATACATTTCACCCTACTGACAATCTGTTAAAAATCAGCCATGTAAAATAATCTTTTAATTTCATACAATGAGATGTGCATCTTTTATTCCTACCTCTCTGACCATCCTCTCCACTGGGCATGTGTCCAGGATTAAGCCGAGAATTCACTGAGACCCCTTTTAACATTTCTTAGGTACAAACTGAAAATGTTGATATCATTTGGATAATATATTACATCAGCACAGATCAAAACACTCACACAAGGCCATCATTGCATTTGGAGCTGTTATTGCAGCCATGGTCATTGTTCTTTGAAAGAGCTAGTTCAGTCTGCTGGTTGGTTCAATCAGCTATGACTCATAAACATGTAGATTTAGCATAACTTGTGCAAGAGCATCAAAGATGTCATTTACCGGCCTTTTAAGCCAATTATTAAAAGCACCTGAAGTGGTGGGTCGATGCCAAGCTCACAGGCACAGGATGTTGTTTTTCTACATGTAAACAAGCTTTTATGATGATAACATTACAGAACCAGGCTCAAAAAATTACAAACCATCCATTTAACCTTGTAGTTTCCAAAAGCTTACAATGTCAGGAGCTCAGAACGTTGGACCCAGAATTCAAGCAGAAAGATCAGATTAAAAAACAACGTTTATTAAAGCGTGCGGCTGCTCGTCAGCTGGGGCGGGTTCACTGAAAACTCTGTATAAATGGAGACTCGGGTCAGTGACTTCAAAACTCAGACAGGGAATGATAATGAGCATGAAAGTCACCAACATGGTAAAGCTCAGTCTGAGCCCAGAGATAGAAGAAGTCCAGAGGAGTGGTTACTCCATAGCTTGTGACAGAGCCGATTTCAGAGATCCAGGAGAGAAGGTGAACATTGACCAACGGCGGACAGAGAAAGCAGAGGAACAGAAGGATCCAGTGGGATTAATCCAAGCCGGGGTCAGAAGACAGGTCCAAGGTCAACAACAGGTGGAATCCAGTTAGCAGTCCTGAAATAGGGCCGCCACACAAAGCAGAACAGGGGCGGCCAAAAACTCAGAAGTCCGGGGGCAGAAACAGGTCACGATCAGGCAGACTAAGCACAGCAGGGTTTGCTAGAATTAGTATCACACAAGGCTCGAATAATCTGGCACCAATGGCTGGGAACCAATGGCTTAAATAGAAGCAGGAACAGGTGGTTCAGGAACAGTCAAACCCAGCAATAGGTGCCAAGGTCATGACATACAAACACTGTTTTTTTTCCCCCCGAAATATATTCATTCAAATTTTGGCAATTTAAACAAACATCTTGAACAATATACAGAATATAGTCACAGCAATAGTTACGTTACTGTTAGGGTCCAAATAAAATAGAGACAACAAATTGCCTCACACAACATTAATTCCAATGCGACTGATCACATTTCATGCTTAGCCTCTTATAATGAAAATTATATTTGACAGTATTTGTCCTCCCAGAAATTGTCTTTGGGAACTGCGGTTCACTTGTTCTTCAGTCATTTGCACCTTTTTTTGAGATATTCAGAGCCTTAACATAATTAATGAAGGAGTTCCAAATAGATTCAAACAGGTTCTGTTTGTCCTTTAATATATACATGATACATGAGGAGAGATAACAAACACTTTTTTAATCCATCTTTGGTGTTAGCCATGGATTTTTCACTGATCAGCAAAAGTTAAGTTTTCAAATTGGACAGTCACCTGTCAGCACCAATCAAGGAGAATAGTCACCAATCATTTCCTTTATGCCTCTTTGGACTTGGGATTTGTTCTCAAATATGTTTTTTTTCCTTTGCTTCAGTGCTACATTATCCTTTTATAATGTAATACGAATGCAAAGTATATTGGACCACACTACCTAAACAGAGATTTTGGATCATACAATCGCTTTCATAGAAGAATTTGTATGAAATTTGGTTTGGATGAAATTTATTCAGAATAATAAACTCCTAAGCTACTGTATATTAAGGCTTTTTACACTCTGGCATGGTATAGATAAATATGAGGAGTGTTTTCTGTCAGAGTATAACACATTTTCCTTAAATGAGACATGCTTGTGAATTTACTTTTCTTGAGTGTGTTATTTGAATGAAATGGCTGTCACAGGCTTGAGGTGTTGGGCTCTCACATGAGATGGTTTGTGTCTTAGGCCCCGTCCACACGAAGTCAAAACGAATACAAAACGCTAATATTTTCCAGAACGTTTGTCTTAAAGACGGAGACGTAAAATAAATGTGATCGACCACATGAATGCATGAAAACGCTGCAAAATGTATGCCAGGCCTGTAAGTGGCGCTGTGGTGCCAAAGCAAAAATAGGCAAAAACAGGCAAAAAAATGTTGGGCATGCGCAGTAATATTTATACAACAACCAAACCGGAAAACCGGAAAATGGCCCTGCGGGTCCATTTTCGTGGTTCAGTCAAATTCAGGTGATGAACTATGTCGTCGATATTGCTCTGTTCTTCCTGGAGATATTCCAGAAGAAGATTCTGTTGTAAGCCCGACAGCAGGGTGAGTAGCATGAGCAGCAACCATTTAACACAGTACGGCGCCATTGTTGTTGTGATACTGTGTTGCGCATGCGTGTTTAGAGGCGACGCTATGACGCATGCGTGTAAAAAAAAAAAATGCGGTCAGAGCTTAAAGATGGAAACGCGAAAACGCCGTTTCAAAATCTTCCCACTCTGAAGGCTTGATAAAAAAAAAGATCGTTTACAGACCCTCAAACGCCGGCTTCGTATGGATGTGAGGCTGGTTTGGTGAAAAATTTGTGAATTTAGGCCAGGGTTTGACTTCGTGTGGACGGGGCCTAACCTTACACCTATCAGTTGACTCCCACACAATATGATACTGGAGACCACATGCAGGGAACACATCACCATGTTGGCACTATGTCAGTTTTCTCATCTAGGTAATGCTGAGAAAGCCACCAAGCAGCACTATGCCTCCTTTTTTTTTAAGACTCTGCCTCAGTTGCAGGAAGCGATTTCCTCACTGATCATACAAATTCATTGAAAGACGTAAGCAAAGGCCTCACACGGCACATTGGAGCACAGCAGAATTTGAAATTCAGGCTTTACACAGGGCGCACATGACAGCGTACGCTTGTTGACAGAAAGAGGGATAACCGTGGGAGGGGAGAGGAACGGCAGCACACAGAGACGCTCATGACCTGCTTAGTGTCATTACAGCGCAGACTTATCTCGCTCGCTCTGCCTTGTAAATACACTCAAGTGCTTGTTATCAAAGGAGCCGCACGACAAACTCATCCAGGTTTGAGTCTTCGGCTTCCTCGGCATGCTTGTAAATGAGTCATTCTCATGGATGACAATCGACATTAATATTCCGTTAAGCAGGGAAGCGGGTGCACATTAAATCCTCCTCTTCACAGATCGTGAGCTCTTAGAAAGTTTTTCAAGGGGTTATGAGGAGGTGGTGGGGGTCAGGCGTGTTTGCTTTTAATAGCTAAAAAGTGTTGGGAGGAAGAAATGAAACAGCATCTTGATTTCACTTTGCCTCTTTCTGCTCCTACTCAGGCTGCACTGACATGTCAAGTGGGGCTAAGTTTGCTTTTTAGCTCCAGTGATCCTGCTTTGAGGGCATTTTCAGCACCCCAATGAGCCATTGTTCAGAGGTTGCTGTTCCGGTGCTAAAAGCTTCCAGAATCAAACCAACGGTGTCATACGGCAGCAGACTTTTCTTGCATCAAGTTGGAGGATACTTGATAAAAAATTTACCTTTTCTTATTTCCTACAAGAAAAAAAGAAACATTCATGCCTGAGCTGCGGCATAAAAAAGCTTTTATCTGCTCTCAAGTCTAGTGCCTGCATTTTGGATTTAAGTGCGGCTCTCGGAGGTGAGTGCTCACAGAGATGTGAGGGGTGTTAGGTGGAGGTGTGGACGGAAAGCCAGAGCCTCGGTTTGATCACTGGCTCCATAACATAGGGGTGAGAGAGACAGCCGTCATGCACACCTAGCAGGTACCTGCAACGGTGCTCAGATGTGTTGTCTCTGAGGACGAAGAAGGTGCTCTGAGGAAAAAACGCACAGAAAAGGAGGTTGCAATTTTTTCTCTCAGCTGCAATATGATGACTCGATTGACTGTCCTCTTAAATCTGGTTTTTGTGCCCATTCTTCAGTAGCATACATTGCTAAAGTCTGTCGACATTGCAGTGTCACTCTGGGTAGATTGACCCCTGCTGCCAGCAATGCCTGTAAATTCAGAAATGCTTGGTTGGATCATGTCCTCTGTAGAGTTGAACAGCAGGACTGGTGAGTATGAGGAAGAGAAAAAGTATTCAGGTCAAAGTCACTCTGCTCACAATAGATTATGCTATACCAATGTAGCATCTGTGAACAACTATCTATATCAGTGAGACTCCCGGATCTTCCGGGAGACTTGGGATGTCTGATGCATATGAAATGTTTTGGAGTCCTTTGAATTGAAAAGGTGCTATATAATTACACAACACTTGCAGTACTAAGCTTATGGAGTCAGAAACTATTGGTTTTGAGGAAGAAATTTAAGGAGACAGTATAAAAAGGTTAGCCTTCGTATCAGTTGCTATGTAACTAAGTTTAGTCCAAGAAAGATTTTAGGAAAGGCTGTGAAATATGACATCTGATTGGTTCTCAATATAATGTGTATACACTTTCTTAAATAAATGTTACTACTCTTCAGTCTGCTTTCAGTATTTTCTAGTCAATCATTTCTCTTTCAATCCCTCTTTTTTGGTTGTGGGATATTTTAAAGCTTAACTTTTACACACACTGAAACATCTGCCTAAAAATGAAAAAGAAAATGAAAACATTCTCTTGCACCTGACTCTGGCTCTGACAGGTAGGTTATACTTGCAGCCTGCAGAGAAAGTCAGTATACTGTCTGTAACACTCACCAGGTGGTCGGTGTGAGCAGATTTCTTCAGCTGGCAGTTTAGTTTTTTCACTCTGCAGGAAATATCTACAGACTGCAGACATTAGCAAATGCTTTGAAGGAAATAGTTTTGTAACGCTTTGTGCTATTGTTTCATTTTGACAGCAATAGTTTAAGGTGTATGTATCTTTTAATGTATTTAAAGTCAAATCAGAAATAGACAGAAAAAGCTGCAACTTTTAGAAATTAAATGTATTTTCATTTTTCTCAAACACCAATAACAACTTTAAATGTCAAACAATGGTTTGTTAATTGAACTTGTTGCTTTATTATGTTTAGAAAGTGCCGCCTGGCTAAGATTTCTCATGACAATCAGTTGTCATTAACACTCATACAGATTATTGATTTAGTTTGAGCTCATCCTCATATAAGACAGTTATACCTTCAGATTTTATCCCACCGTGGCTTAGACCAGTGAATCCAAAACTTTCTATGCTGGGAAAACCTCTTAATAATAAAGTTTTTGCACCCCCTACCCCCCTCCTGAAAAACCTGCCATAAATAACCTAATTTACAATAGTTTAAACTACAATGCCCTTTAACTCACAGAACTACCAACTACAGTATGACGTACACATATGCAGGGAAGATTACAATATTTACTGTATATTTACCTGATCTTTAAGTAGCTAGCAAGTAGGGTAACTAGAGAGTTTCATCAACTAAGAGTAGCAATGCTCTTCCAATAATATTACTTAAGTAAAATTAAAAGGTACAGTATAGTAGATTGATTCCTAAAAGTTCCCCTTTTTTAAAGTTACTCAAGTTAATGTAATTGAGTAAATTTATTCAATGAATAGAAAATAAAATTTTATGTTTGATCCATACAAGCATTCTAGACTTTGATCTACAAATAAGCTTTAATCTTTTGCATGATTTGCTAGAAAAATACAAAAAACAAAGTACTTACAAAATCCTCTATTAACGGCCATTAAATTTTTGATTGGGTACTAACTAAATAATTCCTAAAATATGTTTCAAAATGTTGACGGGTCTTTTTAAAGCTAAATTATCCGAACTTGATTACATCAAGATAGATCTCTGCCAAACAGATCTTATGAAGCTTTATCAGCTTTCTTTCAAATAAGCTAGTTTGCCTATATTGTAGTATGTTTGTTTAAGGTGTTGTATGTATATTTATAACCCAGGGATGAAGTTAAATACGTTTGGTTTCTGAACTTTTTACTTGATAAAACTTAGTGCCCTGCAAGTCACCAAGGGTTGTTGGTTTTTAACAGCCTTTGCTTGTAATTCAAATATGAAATGGACAAATAGTATAAAACATTTTAAGAACCAGCCTCCAAGACAAAAGCAAAGTAAGCAGCTCTTTAATGCCCCAAATCATGAAAGTTCCTCCAAGAAACAATTTAGGTTTACAAAACTATATTTTTGTTCATTTAATAAATCTACTGGTAAAAGACTCCTTTTCTTGAGTAAAAATATTTGCATAAAAATATTTTGAAGGTTTAGAAGTAGCCCAGCTGTTCTATCTTCTGCAAGGACACGCTTCTCAAAACTACGATATGTCAACAAGAGGAACATAAATCGCTTTCATTGAAAACAACATATCTGCTTGTAAGGTCTTTTTTCAGCATCATTTCCATGGCTGACATTGTGTTTAGCAGAGATATTAATTTTAGCGTCATGCTTAATGCTAGTTTGAAGGCCCCCAAATGAGATTCAGTTTTGAACTTTGGAGCAACGCAGTTTGATACCTGGCAGTTAAAGGAATAGTACACCCAAAACATGATTAGCCTTCATTTTCTACTCACCCCCATGCTGAACAACACTCTGGAGTACTTTTTTGATATCTCAAATGCATCTGGAGATCTGGGAGGCTTCTTACTGTCTGCGGACATTCAAATAATGGAGGTCTATGGTGCCCAAGGCAGAAAGGTCCATAAAAGTCCCCAAAAAACGTTTCAATATTCCTCCATACTACTCGTCCAATGTATTCCAAGTGTCCTGAGTGGGTAGCGTCCATAATTTACTCGAAACGAAGTCATTTAGAATGTTTTTAGAGCATAAACAGTAGTGTATAGGATTTCCTAAAAGCGCGTTCACGAGTCTATGGAAACCGCGGCAGACCGAACCAGATGAAAGTGCGCATTCAGCGTCTGCTCTGCCGATAATGCAAGCGTAGAAGAAGAAATGTGCTGTTTACCTGTGCAAAGAAAGAAACAACGAAAGAAAAATGTCTGAGGACTTCAGTGTTGAGGAAGAGTCTGAGTTCTTTGCCGAGCTGAATGCGCACTTTCATCTGATTTGGTCTGCCGCGGTTTCTGTAGGCTCGTGAACTCGCAGGGGCGCGCTTTTAGGAAATCCTATACACTACTGTTTATGCTCTAAAAACATTCTAAATGACTTCGTTTCGAGTAAATTATTGACGCTACCCACTCAGGACACTTGGAATACATTGGACGAGCAGTATGGAGGAATATTGACACGTTTTTTGTGGACTTTTATGGACCTTTCTGCCTCGGGCACCATAGACCTCCATTATTTGAATGTCAGCAGACAGTAAGAAGCCTCCCAGATCTCCAGATGCATTTGAGATATCAAAAAAGTACTCCAGAGTGTTGTTCAGCATGGGGGTGAGTAGAAAATGAAGGCTAATCATGTTTTGGGTATACTATTCCTTTAAGTGCCCAGTTGGTAACTAATAAGACGTAATTGTTGCACATTTAGGCTTTTAAACTCTGGTTTAGATATCATTGTATTCAAACAAAGAATTAAGAGTACTCTAAACTCGATGTATTATTATGTGCTTTTTATCACATTACAGAATTGGCAGAAATAAGGTTCAAAGTTTGATGCAGAAAAAAAAGCAGCCTCTCATTTATTGGCCCAGTAGTTTTCAGTTTCAGGAAGATAGTGACAGCAAAGTGAGATGGGCAGGTGTTAAACGGAGACAGAGCGAGTGAGTCTGTGATTTCCCCCGGCGCCTGTTTCAATAGTGTCTCCCGTCGCTCATCTGACCCATTCGTTATGCTGAGCCATGGGGAAATCTGATTGGGCTCATTACCCTCTGCTCAGAGCCGGTGCAGGAGGTGCAAGGAGAGAAGAAGCCCACTCTGCAGCTCATTGTGAATGGACAGTGCCACCGCTCCTGTCACTATCAGGAGTTCACGGCCATCTGTCGCGGCTTTCCCTATCTAAGCCTCCCTGTCCTCCATCTCAGCCGTTGTGCTGTGGAAACAAATGAGGACCGTCTCCTGTCACCCTGTTCCAGTGCAGTGGGGGATGACCATGGTGAGCTAAGGCTATCGGCATGAATTTGTTCCCATTATTCAGGCTGCTGAATGAGAAGGAATGGGCAATGCAAACCGTGAAGGACATGCAGAGTAACAGGAGGCACATCAGCGAAAGGTGTGGTGCTTGATGAACTTTATACAGAGCTGGTTTCTTTTTTTCCTTCACTTTTAAGTCAGTGTTTCATGGGGAGAATGTGTCCTTATTCAAAATACAAAAATACAAAATGTTAATTGACATAGTTGATACTCAGCTCAAAATCCCCCATTTATCATCAAAGCTAAAAAGCATCTTTATGGAGAAATCAGTCAGTCTTCAAATCCTGAAGGGGCCTCTTGTTTGCACTCAGATCTTAAGTTTTTCCAAACGATTTTCCGTTAGATTGAAGCCATTTGATTGATTTTATCATCATTACTTTAAATATATCAAACAAGTTTTGGGTTTCCTTCTCTATGGTTTTAAGATAGTTTTTGTGAATAAAAAATCAACACTTTTCTCATCCTCAAATTCTTAAATGTCTCGGTAAGTTTCGTCATTCCAGACTATATGATGGTCCCACCTCCAGGTATAGCATCATCTGTTTCCTAAACAAGGGCAACAGAAATCAGTTCAATTCTGGTCTCATCCAACTAGGCAAACTTACGCCTGGTTTATGTTTTACATCAAAGCTTAAATTTGCTCTATAATGCTTTTTCTTCATCAGTGGAGTCTTGTGGAGTGAATCTTCAAAGAACTCATGTTTTTAGTCCATTACCTCCGTCTTTATTAAGTCTTCTCTCATCAGTCCTTGGCTGTTCGACTGCTTTTCTTGGAATATTATTTTTCACTGCTCTTTTAAAGATCCTGCTTGTTTATGCTGAAATTATGTTCTTTCTTTGGGATTGAACAAATTCACTTTTTTTTTAATGAACAAATGGACTTTAAATTAAAACGGTATAGGGAGAAGACCATATTACTCCTCTCTTCTGAATCCAAAATCCACCTAATTTATGACCTTTTTGTATTGATTACTTTGCTTTTGCAAACCAAACAATATTGATAAATAGAAGGAAAAAAAACAAAAACATTGGCATGTTCAATGCATGTTCAGGTTAGGAAAGTGAAATCCAGAGAATGCTTAACCCCAAAAGAAATGTTCATGTAGTTGTATAATTTTAATCAGAATTTAAATGTTCTTATTGCCAAGCAGAGTTTTATACAAATACCAAGAATTTGGTTTGGATATAGGTTGCTAACCATAGAGAAGCAAACAAACAGCTGACATTAATAGATTGGGGTAAAATTTGGAATACGCAAGTTGCCCATATTAGGAATGAACAACATTTTACAATTTGATTTCACTCTATACATATCCATGTGTCGTGTGATTAGTTTTTTGTTATTTTCTTTCTTTTCTTTTCCCATCAATATTAAAAGAGACCGTGGGGGACCATAGCTGTGAGAAAATACTGATATTCTTAGTTATTCCACTACAAGGATAAACTTGTCATTATCCATATTGTACAGACCTCATAGTATTGCCATTCCTTTACTCTTTTTAAATGCTCTAATTAAGATGCTACAGATATTCTACATGTGTCTAGAAAAGTCCACCTCCCTCCAAAGTCTGGACAAACTGCCTTTTTGATGTAACCTGAATATCTCTGAGATGGGTGCAAAAAAGGTTCAAAAACACAGGCAGAGGTGGCATTTCCAAAGTGATCTTCAACACTTACAATTGCAAAACACAGAGTCTTGAAAGCACTATGATATTTTTCAGTCAATAGCTGCTTCCTGAGACATTTGAAGTGAACTATGGTCTATTGAAAGCAGAGAAAAAGAATTGTCTCATAGGGTTGCATTAAATTATGCAGTCCTGAGGAGAAGACAAAACCTCTGTTCCTACAGTGAATGCGAGTCGTTGAAATGAAAGCCTTTTGAATGGAGTATTAAAAGGGTCTGTTAAAGCTTTCATACAGCTCAGCGATGTGTCCAGCATATCATCAGGCAATGAGGATGTGCACTGAATCTCATCTCTCTTTATTGCATTGACTTTTTTAAACTGCTGGTTCATCAGTCATCCCATTAGCTGTTCAACCTTGATATACTTTAAGATTTCATAAAGCTGTGAATGATTTGTCATTAAACTTCTACACAGCACATTACCTACCAGTGACCTGTTCTCCATTACACACTATCATGTTATCCAGTTCTATGAGGACCTGTTGGCATCTCAACATACAGTAAAAAGAAGTAAAGCAGTCTATTTTGGCTAAAAGATCCCACACAATTATTTATGTTGAACTTAAATGCTCTGAAAAAAAAAGAATACTTTTCCTTGACCAAAATAATTACTTGATAGTAAATCCGTCCATGTCCTCTGGTCACACTCTCCGCCGTATCTTGTGTATTTTCCTGCTGTAACATTGTTGAAATAATTGAATGGGTATATAACCCTGTGAAGCAGGGTTCAGATCTAAAACATGTTTAGGAACGCTGATGTAGACACTGATTATTTGCCTGTAATATATCATTTTTCAATACAGTTTAGGGTCACAGGTTTCACTACAAAGGATGTTTTGGTAAGCTTGGCCCGCTACATGTTGTGTTCATGTATAACAAAATAGTCAGATTTTTGAGCTTCCAAGTGACTTGTCACCAGGCCGATTTTAGTCACCATCTAATGTTTCTGCTCATCTTTAGGTTTGCCTGCCAAACTTTCTCACAGAGTGCGTCTCATACAAACAGAAGTTGCAGCGCACACAACAGCAACACATTGTAAAACTGTTAGAAACTTAACAACTGGTAAAGAAATTAAATAAATAATTTTACTCTTTAGTCTTGGCCCCTTCATTAGTATGTCTGAGGAAAAAAATAAAATGACATTAAAAAAATTAAGGTAAATCAAAGAACGAAATAGTTTTGTTCCATTAGAGCAGAAAGATGCTTTTTTAAATTGTGATGTCATGGTAACATTAAGCTGTACGAGCTTTGCACTGACAACAAAATACCTTCAAGACATCATGATGGACCTGGTTAATTTCACAAAACTGACTTAGCCTTTGGTCACCATGAGACAAGCTCCCACTAAAAATGACAAATTGCAACTCCTTAATATCTTCTTGTAAGTAACTCAAAAGTAAGAGAAGCACTCTTGTAATAAGATAGATTTAATAATTAAGCTAAAGTTTTTTCTTACCTGATTGGATTTCTCACTCTTGCTCAAATATATCTTGTTGATGTCAGTGTTTCAAAAATGTTGTTAAGGCATTTTAAAGATACATTTTCATCAGCTTTCTCTAACGTGCATTTAGAAGTATTGCATTAGATAAGCTTGATGGAAACAGCTAAATTTGAATAAACTCACCAGAATCCACAAACATTTTTACACTTCCTAGAGGGGGGTTTTGTGGAAAAAAAGGTTATTGGAAACCCTTTTTTTTTTCGAATCAGCTCTCATGTTGCAAACTTTTACTCACATAACTCATCAGTTCTTACTGCTTTGGATGTCTTCCCAGGTGTTCCTATAATAACACCCCGATAACAACATGATTACAGCACATCAATTAAAACTTTTCTCCATTACTGATTTTTGGTCGGTGCTAGACGACATAATCTGGACAAAGATGTCGGACGCCCCTGGTTGGTTAATTAGTTTCAAACAAAATGGAAACACCCACAAATTCACATTTCATTTATTTTTTCAACTATTATAATTCTATTTTTAGTTGAAAAAAAAAACACAGCTACAGTCATCATTAATCTTTGTACCAATCATTTAATCTCAAATAGTCTATAGACCTCAGATATTTCACATCAAAACAAGCCATACTATCGAATTTATTGAAACGTTATGAGATTATCACATTTCACAGCATTTTTTTCCCCCCTCATCTGTTGTTTATGTTTCGTGTTTGAGCTGTAAAAAAGATTAGAACGCTGATATTGCTTATTTATGATTACCGTAAATGCTATAGTGGCCTGTTCTTGTAAACGCCTAACTATATGATACAGCTCATATGGTGTGCATCTGTTGAGTCTGATTACCAGCAAAGTGCATTGGCTTGTCAGAAGCTGTTAAATGGTACATTTGGACCGCTCAGTAGCAAGAGATTATCAAATATACTGTTGATTTCTGCATTTTAGGCTCCACCGGGAAAGCTTGGCCTCCTCTGTGTTAATTGCCTCAGGGCGTGCTCTAATTTCATGGTTCATGTCAACTGCTCTCTTTCCAGTCACATTGTACAGGGATAGATTTTGTGTCCAAATGTTAACATAGGCTTCCATAAATCCTTGATTATATCAGAGTAGTGCATCAGACTTTTTTTTTTTAGCACATTTTTATTTAAAATGATCCTTTAAGGGCTTTAGAAAACAACACATTCTGATTTAAACATGGCCTCTGTAATGCCAAGGGAGTCATTCAGGGCCAAATTGCTGCTTGTGTTGAGCTTTAGTCCATAATTAGGTCAGAATGCAAGTGCTTGTATTGTGATGTTGTCCCATAAGGACTCAAAGGGCTCTGGCTCCAGTGTTTGGAGTGTAACCATGTGTGTCACAGTAACTTATTGAGTCCCTCTGGTCCTGGCGCTTTTCTCATTGAGTAGGTCTTGCTCACAATATTATGCTCTTATCAAAGCTACTTTTACAGCACTGTAATATGGAGCCCCTATTAAACACAGCATTTAGCTCTTTTGAACTCTGCCCTTATGGTTATTTCACCGGGAAAGTTGGGGGTATGAAAAAGCTCCAAAGTATCTTGACACCTGCCTCTAACTCTGTAAACTCATTCTGGCTCTTTTTCAACTTCCTTCTACTTCATCACCTTTCTGTAATACAAGTCCATCTTGGTTTCCCCACTCCTTATCGGCCCTCGCCTTTCTCTTTTATTGATCATCAGCTGGTGTTGGGAAGAGAGAGGAGGTTTAATTAAGGAGCCAGACTGGTCTGTCAATTTTACTCAGTGCAGCGTGGAGAGCACCAGACCAAACGATGGTCCTAATAGGGCTTCACACTGTAAACAACACGCACACCTGGACAGCGGAGGGCCTCGGGGAGAACCAAGACGAGAAGGGCTGTTGACAAGTTGGCTCTAATAAAGAGAGAAAAAATGAGCTAATATTTTTCAGCCACAGTCTGATAACATGAGCTTAAGTCTGTATTATTTCCGCAAAATGTTGAATTGATTCATAAAAGCATTCTGAGCTAGCGGGCAAAACTGGTCGGAAAACAAGTAGAATCAGCCTAGTCGGAGGTTTAAGGTATGTTTTCATACATTTTACCAGTTGTGGAAAAAAAAAAAAAACTAAATATTATTCTCTAAAAAGGTCAGTGGGTGATATGAATAGTTACTTTTAAGGGATGCATAAAATCATTCAAGTTTTCCCATTTTGTTTTTCCCACCGTAGAAGATAATAATACTGTATAATATGAATATGATTATACAACTGCTGCCATTAATAGTACTCATATAACCTAAACGGAACATTGCAAAAGTTAAAAGGCATTTTTTTCTTCTTTTCAATATGACACCTTACAATTACCCAGTTTGCAAAATTAGTTTTTGTCTGTTAACAGTTACCTCTGTAGATTCTGTTAATGACCTTTTGAAAAGGTGATTCGGGTTGTATATTCTCTGGCCGTTCTAACCCTAACTTTATTACCTTATTGCACCTCTAAACAAAAGACCTGTGTAGTGACAGTGGCAGATGCTTTTCCTCTTCTTCCATGGACGTGCGCCACACTGGTCTCATTTAACTTGTTATCAGAGGGGGAAAACTTCTGCAAAATGCCTGCAACTTGCATTATTCTCCTAAACATCTATTGTGGGAAGTCTGATCCCGACAGAAGATTCTCTTTGCATTCTGCTGTTAACTTCTACTACATCTCATTAAAAATAAAACTGCACTCAGTGGTGCAGTGGGTAGCACTGCTGCCTTGCAGCAAAAAGGTTCTGGGTTCGATTCCTGGCCTGGGGTCTTTCTGCATGGAGTTTGCATGTTCTCCCTGAGCAGGCGTGGGTTCTCTCCAGGTACTCTGGCTTCCTCCCACAGTCCAAAAACATGACTTTTAGGTTGATTGGCTTCTCTAAATTGTCCTTAGGTGTGAGTGTGTGCATGAATGGTTGTTTGGCGACCTGTCCAGGGTGGACCCCGCCTCTCGCGAGGTACCCCTCGCGACCCCACTCGGGACTGGCGTGTAAGAAAATGGATGAGTTACAATAACAATTGATTTGCTTTTTGGATCAATTGAATATTTTTAACAGAATAATACAATTATGAAACTCCTAAATGCTTAGCTTGATTAGTGTGTGTTGTGCTAATGAAGGTATAAACACAAAGAAATGTGTCATTTGACATTTACAAGAAGTAATGCATAAGCTCAAACTCAATGTAAGGCATGTACATGAGTAGGCCTCCAATATGCCATGGTACGACCAGTGGCATTTAACCAGACCTGGCCCAGTTCGGGCCAGGGTGACCAGACGTCCTCTTTTTCCCAGACATGTCCTACTTTTCGGACCTAAAAAATTGTTCGAAATCATCCGGGATTTTGGTCGATTACAGTGCAGTATTTATTCGAAACACAGAGCTGTCAGCTCCGGGGCCGATCCAGTAACCCTGGCGGACGGGGACAGGACAGGGAGCCGGCGGAGGACAGAACGACCCGGTAATGGTAGCCTGGACATCTGTGGCTCCTTGCTCCACTACCCCCACCATGCCTTGCTGTGCCTGTAGTTAGCCAGCAGTGCCAAATGTAGCCCAGACTTTCAGACATTCAGTTTTCTTTAACACACCAAAGAAAATACAATATAGGGTTGTCAATAATAATCAAAAACTATATGAATAAAAGGAAAACAAGTCATTTTCAATTATATACTATAGTACACTGACGGCTTTCATATCCCTAAGTGCATATTTTTGCAGCACTTTTTTTCTGCCCTTCCTTTTAAAATATTCCTCTCTGTTTTGCTTTAGTGGACTTGAGAATCTTAGTACCATAAACAATATTCTGTTATATAAAATGAGATTCATGGTATCTCATATCATCCTTATCAAGCTCAGGCTTATAAGGCTAGGCTCTACCTGATGTAACATTGCTCTATCATGGCACAACAAGCTACATTCCTTGAACCGATAATTAATTTCTATTCAATTCATTTTATTAATATAGCGCCAATTCCTGTCATCTCAAGGCACTTTAAAGAGATAATACAGTCAGAATGCTTAGAAGTTTCTGTTAAGATAAAGCAGTTGAATGCATGGAGTCACTGACTTACAAGACATGCTCCTCCTGAATGGGATTTTGTCAACAATTTTCTCTTTGCTTTGTCGCTATATCCTTCAGTCTCATTCGCTCCCAATCTGTTGAAGGTAGGAAGAGTACCCAAAAATTGTGATCAAATCAGAGCAAAGCCACTTCAACAACATGACAAAGAAGAATATTTTTACAGCAGATTTGTTTTCCACCAGCAATAGATGGTACACATTTCCAGTCCTCCTGCTAATTTCCTAAATATATTAAAAAGTGACCCATCCTTTGTAATCATTCACACAGCAATGCAGATCTAATGAAGTAATAAAAATAAAATAGTCCATGACCCATTCATTTGGCAAACTCATAAAAGACTGTTTAAATATTCTAGCTGAAAACATTGCAATTACATTCGTTTGATCCGAGGCTTTTAGCCGTATATTTAGTAAAAACTCTCTGAACAGGCTATTTTTCAGACTTTAAACTATTTGATAACATTAGCTGGAGGGGATATGGGGGATGAAGAATCCCTGTTTCTTTCATCACAAACAGAACAAAGGTTTCACAATGCAAAAATTGCGTCTTATATTTAATATTTAAACTCAAAAACACTCCTGTCAAGTCGTTATCTGTCAATATATTCAGGTTTTTATGACTAATTAATTTTTAGATGTTCATAGTCTTAAAAAAAAAATTTTTTTTAATGAAACAATATCCTTTTTACATAAATAGATCAAAGGTTTGATGAATCTCAAACTGTTTTAGAAGCTTTGTTTAAGGTTATTTTGTCTTTTCCAGGACTGATTGATTTTTTTCAACAAAAAGCTTTTTTTTTAAATAAAAAGTCCTCCATACTCATAAGAGTTACTTGTTTGTAACTCTTTCCCTGGAACTACTTCCTTATTTCTATTGAAATATCAGTCTAAAATGTTGAGAAAGCTGCTGGTCTCTCAGCGTTCACCATCATATCTGTTCACCAAAAGAAATCTGACTGATGCAGGTACTTTGAAAGGCTTCGATTTATGATCTCATCATCAGAATATGTCAGCGTAGTCTTAACATTGTAGGTTTTTGTGACAGATTCAGTGAAATATGATAATGAGTACATATCAAGACTGGGCATCTATGTCTTGTTCTCAGTAAGGCAAAAAATAAACACAGCTTTGGGGTTTGTTAAATGGAGCTAACATTGTGCATTATTATGGTCCACTCTAGGATTATGGAGGAACAGACACTCAGCATGCTCCCTCTCACATATGCGTCATTTCACCCGCCTTGTTTGGTCGACAATGAGCCTGGGCTTTAATCGATAAAAACATCAAAACAGCGCTACCACTGCCCTCATGTTGACTCTGCATGTCTCTTGTCTCTCCTACAGAGAAAGTCAGTATGCTGTCGGCATTGATCGCTCCCTTCAAGTACATAAGCCCTGGGACTAGCAGCACGGAGGACGAGGACAGTTCGAGTAAGCTTCAGCATGCTTTCTCTCTCTCTTCCCATCTGTCAGGAACAATCTTAGCTTCAGACTGAATGGGGAACTGAAATCTCTGTCACCTGCATAATTAACTATTTTGGGGAAATTAGTTCTTTGATTACAAATGGGTCTTTAAAAAGTGAGCTAATAAATGTTAAATGTAAGTGTTCATGATGAATAAGTCATCAGTTGGGATGCCTGCCTGCCTGCACACTCTCATCTTGAGCTACAAAATACTCACCAGTAAGTGACTCCCATCAAACTGTTATAATTCCTCTGAGCACACTGTTTTTGTTCCCATCCATTGGAAATGCAATACCCCACCCCTTACTCGTCACGACGATTGAAGAGCGTATCACAGCTGTTTCAGGCTTTGCTCTAACATGGGATAAAAGTGTGAAATAAAGAAGGCTCCAAACCTTTTTCCTCATCCTTTTTCTTGGAAAGTCTGAGCATTGCCGCGGCCCTCCCCCCATAGCAAATAGGATTGATGCTCTGCAGGGGCCTCAGGGACCTGTGTTTCCTTCTCCCAGACTCAGATTCCAAACCAATTTGGAAGCAGATTACAGGATGATCTGGCAGATAACATCACCATTTCAGGGGATTTGTATTTTGGTTTTAAAATACTTACATATAATAGAGCCCTGTGGTATGAAGTGGGCCCAGCTCTGGGAGTTGATTGTAGATGTGTTCATTACCATTTCATTGTGTATCAAGTGGCTCAATCTGCCTCAAGAGATTTTCCTTGATTCATTTTGTTCAGCCAGGATAAATGAGTGTTGCACAGTAATGATTGCTTTCTATTCATATTTTTTTGAGGTATTTTTTCCATCTCTTCCTAAAAAGTTGTTTCTCCTTTTGTGTGGTTTCACTGCAGGCACAAGCAGTGCAGAAGTAAAGGAAAACCGTAACATCGGTAACTTGGAGGATCTTCCCATCAGCTCTGGAGAATGCCAGTCTCTTTTCTGCTCTGACTCTTCGAGAGGGGCAAGCTCTGGCCTGAAGAGGAAACGACCTCTGGAAGAAGACAACAATGGACACATGTGTCAGCTGCGCCTGATCTATAAGAAACTGTCCTGGTGTGAGGCGCCAAAGAATGCCCTGGTGCAGTTAAACGAGCTTCGACCAGGCCTGCAATACCGCATGGTATCCCAGACTGGCCCTGTCCATGCTCCTGTCTTCTCTATTGCTGTTGAGGTTAATGGACTGACCTTTGAGGGAACAGGACCCACAAAGAAGAAAGCAAAGATGAGGGCTGCAGAAATGGCTCTTAAGTCTTTCATCCAGTTCCCAAATGCTCCCCAGGCGCACCTAGCCATGGGAAGCATCTCAAACCCTTCAGCAGACTTTACATCGGACCAGGCTGACTTCCCAGACACGCTCTTTAAGGAATTTGAATCATCCAATGGCCTGACCATTTGTAACCCTGCAAGCGAGAGTGACTTGCTATCAAGCGAGTTGCTAAGACATGGAAGGCTGCTTCGTCATACGTTGGACCTCATGGTACAGGCTCAGCAGAGGCTTGGTGGGATTGTTCCAGAGCCTGAGACGCCAAAGAGTCCTGTGGCGTTGCTCAATGAGCTCCGGCCAGGCTTGCGTTACGCCTGTCTTTCAGAACGTGCAGAGGGCAGGCGCCTCCGGAGCTTTGTGATGGCTGTACGGGTGGACGGCCGGATATTTGAGGGCTGTGGTCGTAGCAAGAAGCTTGCCAAGACCCAGGCAGCCCGGAGTGCTCTTCAGGCCCTCTTCAACATCAGGACAGCACCTGAAGGGAGGATGGGCCTCAAAGCCAGCAGGAAGAGTTGTCCTCATTTACCCCAGGTGAGTGAAGTTATGTCCCAAACACCTAGATTCTACTAAGCTTCTTTGGCAGCCACTCTATGTCCTGCAGCGACCTGTAATGACCAAAACAGCAGGCAGGCAGCAAAAATCCAAACACCTTCCAAAGAGTAATTAAGCCAGAAATGAGAATGAAGCTGAAGATAGTGGGATGGAAGAGAAAATCGCCGCAGTACAGATAGAGATATGAGTAAGCAGGCAGGGATTTATTTGGAGTCAAATTTTGTCCTCTTTTCATTGTGTAGGCTTGGATATTGAGTAAACAATATCCGTTTGTTAGTCTGTTTTAATAGAGTAGCATGTAAATGAAGCTAATTATTGTCCCGGTGCCTCTGACACACAAGGAATCTCCACCCCAAATGAGTTTTCTTTTTGTTTTGTTTTTTTTCCCTCAGCCGTATGTGTTTGCAGAGCTGTAATTGGGAAGGTTTTATAATTTTGCAAAATCTCCTGTTTCCTCATGTGTGGCATCCCAGTGTCTACAAACATTAATTTCATTTCGTAGCCCAAAGGAAATGGAAAAGCAAAGAGCAAATCGACACACAAAACACTGAGACCAATCCCCTGCTCATTTACCCAAATATTTGAGTAGCAATCAGAGCGAGGAAACTGGTTTTGGAAAAAGTTTGGTAAATTGGAGACTAAAGATACAATTTTGGATTGGCTGGCTCTTTTTGATGGCTTGTCCAACCTTTTTGTTTTTATTTCAGATGAAAGAACATCTCCCTTGAGAGTTTAATTCAGCTGATTTAATAGTTCCTCGTGTTTGTGTGGATATCAGCCCCTTCCAGGTCATGGGCATGCTGACAACTGATAGCAACATTTTAAATTCTCTCCTCTGTCCTAATATACCATGCAGGGTTGTGTAAGCCACCGGCCTCTTGCGATCTTCAATGGAAAAATTAAGCTGTTGACATCCAAAATATCTTCACCCAAGCACCTTTTCTTGAACCTTCTTCTTTTTCTGCATACACATGCATGCGCATGCATTAGCATTCCTTTTTGAGCCTTGCAGAAATAAACAGGCAATAGTCTCCTTCCCCAGAGCACAACATCAACCCAACAGACCTGCACATGTTTGCCTGGGAGAAACTTCTTCTTTTCCTCCCGACTGCCATGGTGTCTAAAAGGATTTTAAAAGGATTTGCTGCACCCATTTAGTTCCAGAAAGCAGTCGCTTGTGGAATTTCTTGAAAGTCAAGCGTGCTGTCTGCCAGCCTCCAAAAACATTTTTATTGGGAAAGGACAAACATAATCCATATGATATTCATGCCTGATTGCGTGTGTGAACGAAAGAATACCTGCCTGGTGGGGTGTGCTGCCAGGCGTGTGTTTTATGGGGTACAATGGGAAACGGGGGATGAGTAATGTTAAAGCAAAGCCGCCAAGCTCACACTCACATGTGAGTCAGTCCTGATGCCAGGCACTGATTGCACGGATAGTGGTTGAGTACCCTGCAGATGTGATGCATAATTTGGCGCCGGCTGCCAGATGTAGCCTGGGGATAGTGCAAACGGTGTGGTGTTATGCCAACTTATGTGTGCCAGCTCAGACTGTTCTCTCTCCCCACAATTCCCTGCAGCTCTACCTGTTGCAGAATAAGACTGAGCTGGGTGAAATGTTCAACAAAGGGTGTATTGGCAATACCTGTTAAGATAACAGAAAGGGTTCTGCTTGATATAGCTTGAACAATTAATATGTCAGGGATCTATGCAGACCTAGTTGTTGCCAGTAATTCTATGTGATGTGCTGAATGGATGAAAATATCCATAGAAATGTAAAAACTACTTGTAAGGCAATTAAAGTTATTGACAGTTTTTGTATATATCTTAAAACGTTTAATTGCTTGTTCATTGCTTTAGATAGAAACAATTAGAAAAAATAGAAAGTTTAAAGATTCAACAGGTTATTATTTACACCAAATAAGGGCAGACATGATTCAGTGGGAGAAGTGGAAAATATTTTAAACATGAATTGGTAGCTGCGACTTTTAGAGTAAAAAATTATTTTTATTAGCCTTTGCTCTTGGACTTCTGTTTGCATTGCAGCCACTAAAATCTATGTGTTTGGTTGATATCTTGTCAAAGACCAACATAAAAAGGTGCATAATTGTAAAATACAATGAAATAAAGTAGATTTTAGTTTTCAGTATTTAAAAACATTTGAATTTTGTGACATGCATTAATTTTTAGCCACCTGGTAAAATGTTGTTACAAAGGTTTTTAATACTTTTACCCATTTATTTTTTTCAAAACACGTCTAACTTAACTCAAGTCGAAAGGAAAACTTTGTTGAGGTTTTGCTACATTTACCGTATTTCCCAGACTATAAGCTGCTACTTTTTTCCCACACTTTGAACCATGCAGCTTATAAGAAGGTGCAGCTTTTTTGTGGACTTTTCTTAACCGCCAGATGGGAAAGTCAAAAGTCAAAATGAAAGAATAAGGGGCTAATTTTTATTTAGCGTAAGAACATGCTAAGAGTAGTCACGACGGAGAACAAATGTCCTGAATTCATACATTTTTACAATTATTTGCTTTAAAGCTGCTAAACCAATGAAGAAACTGGTTCAACTCCTGCAGAGCTGAAATAAAGAGCTGATGAAGCCCCATCTTTCAGTAGAAGCTCTTACGTCTGTGAGCCAATAAATTAACGGGAACTAGGATTCTTCTTCGTCCCTACTCTAGAGGCTATATGTTAAGCTCCCCCTACAGGTTTGGTGGGAGACTGTTCAGTAAATATCTATTCAGTTCAATTCAGTTTATTTCTATAGCACCAACTCACAACACGTCGTCTCAAGGCACTTTACAGTTCAACCAGATCATAAAGTCAAAGTTTTCTATCTAAGGAAAACAGTTGATTGCATTGACTCGTTGATCCCTCACACTAGGCATGCTTGTAGCGACAGTGGAGAGGAAAAACTCCCTTCTAACAAGAAGAACCTCCAGCAGAACCAGGCTCAGTGTGAGCGGCCATCTACCGATGCCGACTGGGGTTCAAGGAGACAGAAGCAGAGATACAAAAAGCAACTGTAAAAGGCGGCCCCGTCCAGGAAACGCAGAGCCAGGCAGACGAGCTCCGAGCCAGCTCCTATGTCAGAGGATGAAGAGAGCACACCCAGTTAGTCACAGTCAGAGAAACAGGACTATACTTAAAACAGGCCAAGCTCAAACATCTATAAACAAGGGTGTTGATGGCAGCAGCACAGCTGATATTTCTCTCCAGGATGGAGTCACAGCCAAACAGGAACCAAGGAGGCAAAGCTACTATGAGAAAAAGCAGAGAGAGCAGAACATTAGAGATTGAACAAACAGATTCTGCAGAGTGGGAGAATAGAGATAGAATGAAACAGAATGGTGAAATGGGGGTCCCTATGTCCTCCAGCAGTCTAAGCCTATAGCAGCATAACTATAGAGATGCTCAGGATAACCTGAGCCACTCTAACTTTAAGCTTTATCAAAAAGGAAAGTTTTAAGCCTAGTCCTAAAAGTAGACAGGGTGTCTGCCACACGGACTAAAACTGGTAGTTGGTTCCATAGGAGAGGAGCCTGATTTGCCTCCCATTCTACTTTTAGAAATTCTAGGAACCACTAGTAAACCTGCAGATTGAGAGTGAATTGCTCTTTTAGGAACATAAGGAACAATCATTTCTCTGATATAAGATGTAGCTTGGCTATCTGCGGCTTTTATTCCGGTGCAGCTTATTTAAGTACTACTTTTCCAGTTTTTTTTAAAAAATTAGCGGGCATGGTGAGGTGCGCTCTATAGTCTGGAAAATATGGTAGTCTTTGTCATTATTTAGATACATCTTCATAGTTTTCCAACAAGATTCCTAGGTGCTCAATGCTGCCACCTCCAAGCATTTTTTGTTTCAGGGAGATTGGTGGTGCTTGTCTTTAGTTTTGCATGTAGGACCAAAAGTTTTACTTTGTTCTACTTTAACAGAGCACCTCTCGCACTATGCCTGTCTGTGCTTTATCCCCAGTTATCTTTTCCTTGACTCTTCCATTTCGATTCCCTCTATACACTAGTTATTTTATGTAACTTTAAAAACTGTAACCCAAACAGAGAGAACTCCCAGTTATTGCTAAACTTAGCCATTTGGGAACACTACAGTTTATCATGCAGCCAGAGTGGAGAGGAAAATTTAATGTTGGCTTACAAAACTTTCAACAGCAACAATTAAATAAACCCAAACTCTGTATTTGGTATAAAATGCAAGACATAGGAATCTCCATTGATCAGAGACGACGTCACAGAAAACAGCTATGCATGTTGCATTTAGGTACAGCTGGGACATTTGATTGTTGAACTATGAAAAATAACACCTAGGTGATTTAAGCATGTTTCATTATTAGTCTATTTTAAAGATTGTTTAAACAATAATTAAACCACAAAGCATTTTCCTGATGGGTACTTTGTTGTATGATCTGTCCAAGTATGGGTTTTGCTTTCTTACACTACTTTTTTATTGAAATACAATCAAACAAATCTCCAGTCAGTGCCATGTCTCAACCTTTTTTTAGGTTTAAAAAACAATATTTTATATACTTTTTCAATTTTCCTTATTTGAAGTGTAAAAAAAAAAAAAAACATACTCTGACTTTTGTGTATGGTTACACCCTCCGACAAGCTTTACCATCCTGAGCAGTAAACAGTTTGGCGGCCACTCTATAATTAACATACTAAGAAGGGCTTCCTATCTGGTCTGGCTCTCTGCCATTGTTGCTTTTGTCTAACGATCAAAATGCTGCCACACAAACAATAAAAAATGATGGATGTATCTCAAGTATTCTCCAGGGAGCCCTGTGAGAAGTCTTAATTGTTTAATTCAGTCAACACAATAGCTTAAGTTACTTCTCTTCTCTCTTTAGAAAACTATATAGGATTAAATGACAATCTTAAAGCTCTCCTCCGTTGTTCTTGTTCTGGACGATGTTTCATACACTACTGCTTACAGCTTCTCTGGATAGATTTCGGCTGATGTCAAGTCATATCAAGTATGAGGAGAACATTACTTCTCAAAAAAGACTGTTGAAGAGATGTTCCTCTATATTGTTTTAATTTCCCAAAAGTCAACTATGGACTCTGCTGAACTAGAAGGACTGAAACTAGGCATCTATTCCAACAATGAAATATTTAGATTCAGCACAGTTGTTGCATTCTCTTCACCCCTTCCTGGTTTCAGATACATACTAAAGAGAGAAACAGAGGAATTGACGAGACAAGCATGTAAGCACTCTAGCAATAAACTCTGCTGTAGTCATAAGCTAGGGTTTTATCCTCCTACACTCATGTGTCTGGGAATTAGCTTTAACAACCAGAGCAGAAAAAAGTTTTGGGCTGTGGATTGCTTGGCATTATGGAGGTATTTATCTACAAGCCAAGGCTTTTGATTCTCTCTTTCTTCACTTTGCTGAGTTATTATCATCTGTGGAAATTAAACCTTGGTATTTTCTGCTGATGAAACCTCATTGTTTTGTTTTGAAGATTATGCCTTTCCAGCGTAACATAAAATAGAGCTGAAAAACTAAGTGATATTACTCCATTTTGGGGCCCTTCCTCTACTGTACAAGTCTTAAACTCACCCTCAAGGATATGTCAGCCTCTAGATGTGCTTGACTTCATTATTAATCAGTCATTAGTGAGCAGTCCTTCAGTCTGAGCCTTAGCAATCCAGTTAGCAGTAAATGCCTTTGCTTTATTAAAGCCTGCAATGAAGTGAGAAAGCACTGGAATAATCCTGACACCCATTTTAACAAGTGGAATGATTACTCCACTGTTCAGGACTTGATTGGCCACTTAATCTCCCCTCGCCGTCGCAAGGCGCCACGGCGTTGCCAAGTCAACGAAGTGTTTGGCTGATATAAGTCTGTAGTTGGCCAGAGAGATAGTAGGTCCATGTCAAAGAAAAACAGAACGTTACTGATCGAGACACGTTGCCTCCTTGGATTTAATTTTTCTTTTTTGGGGGAAAATGTGATTGTCGAAAAGAGCTAAGAGAAATACAAGGAGGCAAAGACAACACATGAGGCATATTAATACTAAAGCATATAATATGTAGCTGCAGGGCCTTAGGTTCATCACTTTCTTTGCTCTTAAATGATGTGATGGAACGATAGAGAACGGGATGCAAAGCGGTCAAGTGGAGTAATTTCCCTGCCTCCACCACAGCAAATTGAATATGATTTCAGACACGTGAAGGTGACCCCTGTCAGCGGCTGAGCCTCTCGCAGATTGTTTTCTTTGTCTAATCTCTCCCTCCTCTAATCTGTCTCAATATAAACAGCTGTGACAGGCTGATCATTAATTAATATTGCCACAACAAATTAGCGACAGCGATCGCCCGGCCAAGCACCCTGTCTAAGATGGAAATCCACCAGCTCGGCGAAGGGAGGGAGGGAGGGAGGAGGTGTGAACAACACATTAGAGAGGAGTTGATTAACAGCTTCGGAGACCTTGCAGATAGTGTTGCACTCGCAGCATGTGGACAGTGATGGCGACAGATACACAAATAGTGACAGCTTTTTATACTGCAGGGTATCTCCCTGGATCGCCTGTGATTATAATTACAAATGGCGCGGTGCAAATAGGGCGATAAAACATCTGCATCCATCACCATCTAAAGAATTAGTCATACAGTTGGGGAGTAGAGGGAAAAAAAGGCTTAGGAAGTGGTTTGAAGACAGATAAGACGGGAAAAACATTTCATCTAATTTCCTTTTACTATATACCAGGTGATGGTCATATGACTGAAAGGGCGTCCTGTAATTTATAGCTAGAAAATACCAAGAAATCTATAAAATAAAAACACCATGCTGGAGGATCACTGGCAGATCTCTATCATCTGGTTCTCAGAATGTGGGATCAGTTTTTCCATAAACCTTTTTTACAAAGTGGCTTCTTTCTTATAACTGCACAGATTAATATTTCTTGAAACTTGATCAAGGTTCCCATAACTCATCGATCAAGCAGTTTATTGAACCAAGCCAAAAAACAGGAGGCATGTAGTTGAAAGTGAAGGATTCACATGACATGTTGTCTGTTCTAGTTTGCCCATGTGTGTCAGAAAATACGCTTGGGCTGTTTTTTTATTTCAAAAATGTACATCTGGCCACTTTTTTTTTTCTACTCCCACGAGTCATGAGTACTGAAACAACTGGCTGAAGTTTTGTGATCTGATGTTCTTCAGAGTGAAATGACTCATTACTGGGGTACGGCAGGGAGTAACAAACTCTTTTTGCGTCAAGTCCCCCAGCTTGCTGGTCTCAGATACCATCTGCCATTTTTTGGATTATACCAAGAAGATATGTAGTCTCTTCACCCTGTCATAAGCAGATATTTTTCAGCCGTAACTCTTGATAACTCCAAACAATTGTGGTAGGTTGCTTCAACCCTTTTCTTGCCTTCGTGACATTCATGAGTAGTAATATTTTTCAATCTAAACAGACATGACATCAAAAAGTTCTTATTTGGAAGAGTATGAGCGATAAAAAAAGTGATTAACCACAAAGCTGATGTCATAAAACAGAGAGAAATTGAAATATATATTTAAAAAAAGTAAATGAAAAACTTTTCCAGTGTTTTTGTACATACCTTGTATGAAGAATTGACTGTATTGCCTTATTGTAATCATGGTTTGATACACAGCCGGGAGGTTTCTGGGTTCAAATCCCTTTCTTGGTAGATTTACCTGTTTTCCTCTATGGATGCATGGATTTTCCACTTCTTCTAACTCCCTATGGAATGCATGCATGCTCTCAAAGCAACAGCAAAAAGTATGCTACTTTGTACTTATTTCAGCTTTGTCTGTCAACACTTCATTCAGTCACGTGTCAAAGAAGTGTGCAACTGAGACAAACTATATTTTCCAGAATCATTTTCCAGTGTATTTTAAGATAGGATTTTCACAAATAAATTTGCCACCCACTATGACCTACTAGTATGGTAGTTCAGTGGTTTGGATGGAGAAATTCTTGGTCTATTGTTGTTTTCTAGACAGACCTTTATTTCTTTTAAAGAAAGAGAAAAAAAGTAATAATCTGAAATAATATATTGAATTAATAGAATTCAACTTTATTGCCGTTGCACTCTCAAAAGAACAGAGAATGAACTCTCTGAATTAAATCCACCCCCTTGGGGAGCAGTGGGCTGCCATTGTGTGGTGCCCGGGGAGCAGTGTGGGGTTAAGGGTCTTGCTAAAGGGCCCAGAGTGGCAGTGCATGGGAATGTGTGGGACTTGAACTCATACCTCTGAGACCCAAGCACAATGCTCTAACCCAGGGGTCACCAACCTTTTTACGGCTGATGGCTACTTCATGGCTACCGAGTCATAGGAAGGGCTACCAATACTGACCTATGAACTGGAGGGATCAGTGTTCACCTACAGTATATCTCATCCATAAAAACTCATTTTTATTCTTATTTTATTCTTTTATTCATTTCTAATTTTCATTTTAATATTGTCATTTTGAAACCACTGAAATATAATGATAGTTAACATGATGAAATAATACATAAATTATTAAAAAGAAGAGCAACAGAATAAAAAAAATTAAACTTAACCCACTGAGTGAGTGGTCCTTGAGGGCCTTTTGGTGCCCGAGGGCACCGCGTTGGTGACCCCTGCTCTAACACCACCATAGCTATTGTTAAAGCAAAACCAATTTTTGAATAATAAACTTTATTTTGTCATTGTAAAAGTTGTAGTAAAAGTAATGTGGTGGCTGTAAAGAACTGAAAGAACCCAAATCATTAAAATAGTTTGTACACTCACATTAGCCTCGATACAGTGTGGTTGAATTTACCGAGGCTGTGCAGCTCAATTGAAGGACGTTTGGCCTGACGCGCAGCAACCCTTGGATCAAGCTCCTGAATTTTATGAGCATTACAGGAAAAGTCACACATCCAACATCCATCTGGTGGTTTTCAGTTTAGAATCAACCCAGCAATTTACACTAAGCTGACTAGTGTTAATTAAAAGGCAAAACAGAAAAATCAGGAAACAAAGGAGCCATTGAAGGATGGAAAAGGATATTTCAACGAGTGGACAATGAGTTTGGCCCCAGAAAGGATTCTAAACCCATGTGAACTTCTGCTCATGCAAGTGCCGAAACCTGAGCCACATCAGAGTGAGCCCAGCGTAAAGTGGTGCAGTTAACACTAGTTAGTTACTTACAAGAATTTATTAATAAATTAACCAAATATTTTTTAACTGGTGGTCTCCTACCCTAGTCCTCAGTGCCCACAGCTGTACATATTAGTTGTGTTTATTCTCTAGCAAAATTGTATTAAATGATGACATATCATCCTCAGCTGCTATCAAGGCGTACAAAACCGTGTTATTCCAAATGTATGAAGGCAGTGAAACACTAAAAAAAAATCAGAATCAGAGAATCAGAATTATATTTAATTTCAGGTAGGTTTGCACTCACAAGGAATTTAACTTGGTGTTGATGGTGCAGACAAATTAGATATATTTACAGAATACACAATCTATAGCTATATACAATATAAAACTTACAATATACTATATACAAGTATAGCTATATACTATATAGACAGTGGGCTGTGTGTTAATGTAACGCAGGAGGTATGGAGATGCTATGTTGGTGTAGCTTCTAGGTCCTGAACTGGGGAAGGGAAAGAGGCAGTGCCAGTCAGTGAGACACTAAAAAAAAATCAGGACATTGATGTCCTGAGGACCAGGATTGATGCACAGCAAGTTACAAGACTTACAGGATTTTTTTTTCTTTTATCTTTTTCCTTTAAACCCATTTCAACAACTACTTTCACCTACCTAGCTTTACCTGCCTCTTTCCATCACTCGTCCCTACCATCACCATAATCCTAGTCTACACCCTCAGATCTCCCCTGGACTACTGTAACTGCCACCTGTTTGACATCCTCCACAAATGCATTCATAGACTCCAACTTATCCAAAATACCACCAACCAACCTCATTTGACATGTACTTCAACTGCTCCATTGGCTTCCAATCAGATACTGTAATTCAAAATCATGCCTTACATTTATAGGCCATGGGGTATGGGACTCTGAGAGCAGGGGCTCTCCACTTAAACTTTTTCCATTTTCAAATCCCGGTTGAAATAACTTTCGTTTAGGTAGCTATTTTTACTCAGATCAACCCCAATGTTCCTATTATATTTCTCTCTGAAGTTTGTTATACTTTTGTTTTCCCCAAACACATCCAATACATATATATATATTGTTTACATATCCATCTAAAATACATTGTGTTGCTGTAATGTGTACCAAGTGGTCAAGTTAGGGCACAGTAGGTAAGGAATAGATCTATAACTGCAGAACTAACGATGCACAAGTATGCTGATTAGTTCTGTTTTATAGCCTAAATAATGACCCAAAGTCAGAGCCCATTATGTCAACAATGAATTAGTTTTCACAGAGCACCAGCAGGTCTTGTTTTTGTTATGCAACTGATCTTTAGCTCCGACCTCCACAAAACACACCAAGATGGGAAACCCTAATGCACGTTCATAAAGTATCACATTACACTTTGTCACTGGTGTGCAAAGGCAATGTGAGCAGAAAGCAGCTGTTTGCTTCTGGAACACCACCCTGCCCTTTTACCAGCAACTTAGCTCATCATTTGGTATTTAATAAAAGAGCAGAGAGGGAGAGGGAAGATTTTGGTATGAAATCACCAAACAATAATGTTTTCCCGTCTGAATGGGGAGCAGCCTGAACACAGAAAGGTTAAAATCTTTCTCATCTGTCTAATATGTATGCAAAATATGACCTATGAGGCTTGCAGGCTGTTCAGTCTAATGTACTGCGTCAGCATGCAGCTTTGTGGGAAAATCCCTTAGCACAGAAGAACTGAGGTGGGGTTGTTCGGGTCATGTCACCTTACACATACACTACAACACCCCTGTAATCTATTCCAAAGGAGCATGGCACTGCTGTGTGCAACCCTACAGTATCCAGAGTCCCAGCTACTAAGTCTTCATTCTTCATGACAGTCCTCCATTACACCCCCCACCCCCTTCTGGCTGCACCCACAAGCTGGGAGCCAAGCATGGCTATAATCATTCTTGAAGAACCTCTCACACTTCATTAAAAGCATAATCAAGTTCATTACAATTTCATAGGCGTTCAGGTAGCAAATGGCTTCAGATAAATCACGACTATTGGTCCTGTGTGCCTGCCATGTGTAGGTTTATCTCTGGCTCTCAGGCAGGGAAGCCAAGAAGAGGAGGAGGGAGAGGAGGGGGGTCTGGATGTCTGGCCTTTAAATGACCTTTTAGTCTGCAGCAGCAGCCCGTTCCATCATGCGTTCTGAACGGCGGCGCACATCCACCCAACATCAGTATGCATCAACTCAGAAGGACTTGTTTGCTCGTGATGCCCCTGGGGTGGCAGATAGTGGAGGGATCAACAGATGCGGCCCCATGGGATAATTTTAGGCTGATCTCTTTGACACTGTCTGATTAATTTATCTTGAGACATTTTTTATGGTTATTTGCCCGACCCTATGATGGAGGAGACAGCTGTCAAAACATAAATATCCATTTGAAGTGGGAATTCCTTGAGTTCTAACTGAATTGGAGTTGAATTGGTGTGTGAAAACAGGAGCAAAGTATAAAAAAATTTCACAAAAGTAATCAGAATATATACAGTGGGGCAAAAAAGTATTTAGTCAGCCACCAATAGTGCATGTTCTCCCACTTAAAAAGATGGGAGAGGCCGGTAATTTTCATCATAGATATACCTCAACTATGAGAGACAAAATGAGAAAAAAAATCCAGAAAATCACATTGTCTGATTTTTAGAGAATTTATTTGCAAAATATGGTGGAAAAATAAGTATTTGGTCAATAAAAAAAGTTCATCCCAATACTTTGTTATATACCCTTTGTTGGCAATGACAGAGATCAAACGTTTTCTGTAAGTCTTCACAAGGTTTTCACACACTGTTGCTGGTATTTTGGCCCATTCCTCCATGCAGATCTCCTCTAGAGCAGTGATGTTCTGGGGCTGTCGCTGAGCAACACGGACTTTCAACTCCCTCCAAAGATTTTCTATGGGGTTGAGATCTGGAGACTGGCTAGGCCACTCCAGGACCTTGAAATGCTTCTTACGAAGCCACTCCTTCGTTACCCGGGCGGTGTGTTTGGCATCATTGTCATGCTGAAAGACCCACCCACGTTTCATCTTCAATGCCCTTGCTGATGGAAGGAGATTTTCACTAAAAATTTGACGATACATGGCCCCATTCATTCTTTCCTTCACACGGATCAGTCGTCCTGGTCCCTTGGCAGAAAAACAGCCCCAAAGCATGATGTTTCCACCCCCATGCTTCACTGTAGGTATGGTGTTCTTTGGATGCAACTCAGCCTTCTCTCTCCTCCAAACACGACGAGTAGAGTTTTTACCAAAAAGTTCTATTTTGGTTTCATCTGACCATATGATATTCTCCCAGTCATCGTCTGGATCATCCAAATGCTCTCTAGCAAACTTGAGACGGGCCTTGACATGTACTGGCTTAAGCAGGGGGACACGTCTGGCACTGCAGGATTTGAGTCCCTGGCGGCGTAGTGTGTTACTGATGGTAGCCTTTGTTACTTTGGTCCCAGCTCTCTGCAGGTCATTCACTAGGTCCCCCCATGTGGTTCTGGGATTTGTACTCACCGTTCTTGTGATCATTTTGACCCGACGGGGTGAGATCTTGCGTGGAGCCCCAGATCGAGGAAGATTATCAGTGGTCTTGTATGTTTTCCATTTTCTAATAATTGATCCCACAGTTGATTTCTTCACACCAAGCTGTTTACCTATTGCAGATTCAGACTTCCCAGCCTGGTGCAGGTCTATAATTTTGTTTCGGGTGTCCTTTGACAGCTCTCTAGTTTTGGCCATGGTGGAGTTTAGAGTGAGACTGTTTGAGGTTGTGGACAGATGTCTTTTATACTGATAACGGGTTCAAACAGGTGCCATTAATGAAGGTAACGAGTGGAGGACAGAGGAGCCTCTTACAGAAGAAGTTACAGGTCTGTGAGAGCCAGAAATCTTGCTTGTTTGTAACTGACCAAATACTTATTTTCCACCATATTTTGCAAATAAATTCTTTAAAAATCAGACAATGTGATTTTCTGGATTTTTTTTCTCATTTTGTCTCTCATAGTTGAGGTATATCTATGATGAAAATTATCGGCCTCTCTCATCTTTTTAAGTGGGAGAACTTGCACTATTGGTGGCTGACTAAATACTTTTTTGCCCCACTGTGTATATATATATATATATATATATATATATATATATATATATATATATATATTAGATTTTTTTTCAATAATTTAATGTGGAATTCAAAAGGTATTAATACATGAAATTCAGAGAAATCTGCCGATGAAAACTGACTAGATATCTGGAAATGTCAAAAAATTATCTTTCCACTCAGTAAACAATGTGTAAACATTGTGTAACATGCTATAACTAACTGAGAAAAGGAGCCTCTCACTGACGAGCTTAAAGGAAAAGTCTAGTCAGCAAGGAATAATCAATGGGTCATTATTTATACCCAAAACTACTACATTTGTGATGATTTAATAAGTTTAGCGTTAGTCAGTAAAACGATAAAAACACTATTTTTTCATCGTCATCACTGAGTCCGGGACAAGCCATTTCTGCCCAAATATAGTAACACCTCACTCCTGGCATTGACGTCAAGGTGCGGTAAGTCGAGCGCCATTCTGGGCTATTTGGCTACTGCAATTCTTTACAAGTGAAATCAATGGAAGCTACTAGACACCCCTTTAATCAACAACAATTATTGGAGATTTCCAGAGGACTTCACCATTGAAATTCGCGAGAGCTATAGTTAAACTGACAGTTCCCACATGCATGGCCGTTGGATGTTGTAATACAATGGGTAAAAGTGAAAATAAATTAGTTATTTCACCTTTCCAATTCATGATCAGCCACCCTTTTGTCGTTGGATTAGTTGAAGAGGGAGGATTTGCCATCAAACTTCTGGCGGGGAAAAACACGTCATTAATCCGTTACTCTCTGCTTCACATAGTGCACTGGTTGTCACCATCATGGATAATAGCGCGTTGTGACAAACACCAGATACAGCACTGGGTCTTGATCAACAGCCGATACCACACCGTGACCTAACAAACCAGTAGGTGGCAGTAGTGTTCTTTGACAAACATGGATGCCTCCAGTAATGACATTCAAATGAAATTACTCTTAATTAGAACCACTTATCGTTTATTGAACAGTATGTAATCACTTCATACTTAAAGGGGTCATAGAATGCAAAACCGAGTTTACATTTTGATAGATAAATAACGGCAGTTCAGTGGGTGAAATGGACGTAAAGAGAAGTTCAAATAGCATCGACACCTCCTTTCTATGCAAATCTCACAATTCCAAACTTCCACCATAAAACAGGCGAATCAAACGAAGTGTGGATGAAGTGTCGACTGCTGGGCCGCTGACTCACAGCAGAGAGCCATGAGCTGTTGCCATTGCATTAGTGCTCATAGAACAGCAAATATGCCATTTTCAGACCAACTAATGCTACATAACCCATTCAGAGACCTTAAGGACCAGCACCGAATACCCCATAGAATAATTCTATGACCCTTGCAGAAGTTTGTATTCTGAACATGACTGGACTTTTCCTTTAAAGCTACAGTGTGTAATAATTACAGGGATATACAGTCAGAAATGTAATATATTATACATAACTATGTTATTTATCATCATCTACGAGCTCAGCCTCTTAACCTTAATATTTGCGTTGCCTTAGAATTCGTTATTTATAATTACATCGGAGCGGGTCTCGCAGTCATGGAGGCAGACATCTTTGCGCTACGGCAGCGCAGAGCCAACAAACTATGCGATTGCGAGATCGCCCATTACGCTCGAAAGTAACTACGGCAAGTTGAGAGAGATGAACTGAGACGGTACTGAACAATAGATGGCAGTATTAAAATTATCTACGTAAACAAACCTCATCACTTGAGAAGGTAGGTGATGCAGACATCGTGGAAGACATTTTGTCCCGTAACGCTCGCCGTACTGTTGGGGGGGGGGGAGCGGTGGGGGGGAGATGTTCATGTTGCTGCGGTCTGCAGTCTGGACGTTAGATGTCGCTAAAAATTACACACTGTAGCTTTAAGTGAACCAAAGCAAAAAGATGTCAACAAGTATATCAAACAAATGCGGAGTTTTCTGAATACATATAGAGACATTTACTTTATTTGGTGAGGCTGAAAGATGGGGAGAGAGGGCAGAACTTTCAACGCAACCAAAATATGCTAAATATATTTAGTTTCTGTTTCTTTAATCTGGTTGAGCTTTGAAATTATCTGTCAGGAGACATGCTGGGTTTGAAAATATTCTCAGACTTTGGAAAACGTCATAGTTAGGGTAACCCCAGGCTCACACCGACTCCGGTCTTACCGTTGCGGTGGGTGCGGCGCCGCAGTGATTCCAAGTCATTAAAAAGACGTAAACCTCTCTCACCGGCTGCTGAGCTGTCCGGCTGCGGTTACCGAGACACTCCGGCGCTGCAGAAAATTTCGCAAGAAAGCTATCCTTGCGGCGTGCCGGAGCCCTCCGCAACAAGCTCTCACAAATATCCTTATTTGGGCCGTGTTATCGCGTGAAGTTACGTGAACTCAAGTGACCTTCTGTTCTCGCGAGTTAAATCTCCGGACCTGTTGCCGGAGGCGCAGAGCCGCACCGCACCGTAGTCAAAAGGGCGGTGTGAGAGGGGGTGTGCGGGAGTTGCGGTCTCCGTCGGCTCGGTAACCGCACAGGAGCCAGTGTGAGCAAGGGCTAAGGATCTTCTTTTCCTGGACACACAAACTCATACATCAATGCAATCTGCATTAGCCAAACTAATGGCTTATATGCGGCGCTACAGATTAAAACTCATAAACTTATCCCAGCATTTGAACAGCTTGTTAAGCCCTGTATTATAACATTTGCTCACATGCATAGCTGGGCAAATCTTTTCCTTTAACTGTGAATATAACAATTACTTGTGACTTTTAACCTTTGACAAAATTACTTCTTACGCACACACATTATTTGGAATTGAGTTTACTACTTTTAATCTAGGACATTTTTCAGAAAAATCTGTCCTCCCATACAGAAAAAATAAGCCCTGGTAGTGTCCTACTCCAGCTAATCTCATTCATGGTTGAACACTGAAACCCCTCGAGCCTCCCAAACCTCTGCAGATGTTTCCCCAAGTGGATTCCTCTTCACTTCCATAGCTGAGGCAACATGTTTTCATCTGTTGCTATGCTCTGCTTCAGCATGGGATAAAACAAGGCTGCTCTACAGTGTCTGTTTCTTAGAAATATTCACCTATGCATGATTCTAGGATTTCACTAAATAAATCATGAGTGGTTTGTTTTTTTTGTATGAGGCAAAAAATAGTTTTACAACTAGATATTTTAATAAACCGTAAAGTTTTTTTTCAGTTTTAATAATAATTATGCTCACATTCATTAGTCTTTTAAATTGTATTTTTATGAACTGGTATAGCCTGGTTATGCTGTTGGTATGTGGACGGATCAGAGCCAATAATATGATCAATGTAAGATTAGTGCAATAAAGAAGAACTTCGCTAAAAAGGCCAAATTTAATATGGTCAGTGCTTGAAAAATGGTCAGTAATTGTTGAGTCCTTGTAGTTCCTGTTAGTCTTTTCCTATTGAATCACCTAAATACACTATTGATGTACAATTACTATTTTACTTATCTTTGTCTTCAAATGCCTAAAAAGAAACATCGTCATATGCTAGTACTTCCAAGTGTAGTCAGTCTTGTTATCAAAAGACTGCATGTTTTCTGAGTAGCAGCTATAATATACGTAGTTACAGTATATTTGGTCGTGCATCACTTTGAGATGAGCTGTGTTTGACAGAGAAATGGGATTTGGCAATATTTGGCAAAAGATAAAAAGCCATACAAAGGTAATGGTTTCCCTAAGTTCACTAATACACTGGAGTCCAAATTTTTTAAACGCTTAATTAGATTACTCACTGTATAGAACTGGTTTCTATTAAGATCATTTATAGTTACCTTACCTTCAAGAGAAATATGTCACCTCACAGTAGATGGGAAAGTAGATTCCTTGGGGAGTGTTGGCCTCGTGGATAAGAGCAGTAAGGTTGTGCTCTGAGAAGAATGCTAGTACCCGGTTCAATCCCCACAGCTGGCACTCTGGGTCTCTGAGCAAGACCCTAAACCCCACACTCCTCCCTGGGTAACCCATGATGGCAGCCCACTGCTCCCCAAGGGGATGGGTTAAATGCAGTGAATTTCTCCTATGTGAGATTGACAAAGTTCAATAAAAAATATATATACACCGTAAAACAATTATTTTGTTTTCAGCTATTCTGAATAATAAAACTTTCTAAAATGGCCATCTTTGTGTTACAGCTTAAGTTTTTAAAGTTTCCTAACTTTCTGCAAACTCTACAAAATGGCTCGGTAGGCCATTTATATGGTAGCCATTTATATGGTAGCCATTTATATGGTAGCCATTTATATGGTAGCCATTGCGGTTATACAGCTTACCACCATCGGCATGTGAATGTGTGTACGACTTACTGAATGTTGTGTGAAGGACTCCATAGTCCTTGCCTTGATAAATGCTACACAAGTAAAGTCCAATTAGTTCCTTAAAGCTTAGGTTACTACTGATAAAAACTGTAAATTAGCTAAAATGGAGTTCCCTTTAAGCCATGCAGGTATTAGGCTCTGTTCAGACAACCTTAGGTGTATCCAGTATGGTATTTTGTTGATAGGCTTCATCTTCACAGTCACTTAGCATCTTGGGAGATGGGAAATTATCTATTTTTTTTTTTTTTTTTTTTAAAGATGCCAGTTATGAAATATATGAAAACACTGTTTTTTTTGTTTCTGTGTAAACATGCCAAATTTTTTCCTTTTAAGTGGTTTACGTTGGAGCTCCATCTCTTTCTGTAACCCAGGTGCACCTCTTAGATGCCCTGTTGCTGCGTTTACCTTGCAAGAGTCGTCTGCACACTGTCGCCAACTCCTAAGCCAGGAAAGTCGCTACTGGCTTTCTTAAAAGTCATAAGAAGTCACAAGATTATGTCTTATTTGCATATTCTGGCATATTTAATCTAGATTGCAGAAGAGAGAATTAACAAGACGTAAAGTGATTAAAAATGATTAAAAATATGATTAGAAATACAAATGAAACTTTATTAAATATAATTTGACAGTTTTACATTTTATTTCATGTAAGATTAAGTGGACTAATTGTATGACTTTGTGCATGTATTGTTGTCTATCTTGTGTGTATCTAGAGATGTATTGTTCATGATATACCTCACCTCTTGCTGAATTAAGGCTGGAGATAACCCCTCCTGCACCTTTTTATTTGTACCAGAATAAGATGGATTGAGGTATTTATGTAGTAAAAAGTTAAAACATCACAAGGCGGAGAATTTGAGCATAAGGCAGCTTTCTTTGTCTGGGGTTAAAATGAAACATCTGCTTTCTGTGTCCTGCACTCTGGGACGTGCCTCTCCAGGGGTGGTGGTGGGGGGTTTATTAAAAGAGGTGAGAATGAGGTATGTTTGTGAATGTGTCAACAGTACTAGGGGTACAAACCTAGCTGGCAGGGGAAAAAGGATACAAGACAGACCGCTAGGGGAGCGAGGGAGGAAAGGATAGATGAAGTACAGAGGGGAAAAAAGAGAGGGACAAAAATCTCAGCGGAACAAAAGACCTTCAGGATTAATTAGGTGTCAGATTGGTTGCAGGGCACAGCGGGGGGAGAAAGAGAGAGTTTAGCATTCTGGGAAGACCTCATGTCCTCAACCCTCATAATTTAGCCTGCCTGCCCATGAGTATACAACAGCAAGCTAGTTAGGTCCTGTGCTGTGCCTGAAACCACGTCTACTGGGTAATGGATGGATTCCACACTCCATCTTCATGTATTTTTATGTTTTCCCAGTGAGCTGTAATAGGTAGTACAGAGGTCATATATGTATCATATACTGTTTACATGGTGGCTTTCACAGACTTTGTCAGTGTCTCTGCATAGAGGGAAATGGATTAAATATTTCTTTCAGATAGCAACGTTTTTTCCTGCTTGAGCTCCTCTTAGCAGTCGCAAATTTGTAGACAATGAATACACAAAATAAGTCTCTTATTGAACTTATCGCTTTCTCTGCTATCATTGGTTGTATTTATTTTCTTATTGGCTCCAGAACAGTTGAATTGCTGATTCGGGTCACTGGCACCACCTTTATATTCAAAAGGCGGACGCGTAGATGCCTGTTAATGCCATCTTCCGTTGTCACTGTCACAGAAGGACGTTTCCAAAGCGACCTTTGGTGACACATCTCACCCTCCAGTACAGGAAGTGCATTGAACTCTGCATACAGATGACAGGCAGGATTGCTGCGAGCCATAATATCCTTGCACGGTTTCCGACTCCCAGCGAAGCACTTAGCGAATCAAATAAAAAGCTTTCCCGGAGGCTGCAGCAAATCATGCCCTTACAACATTTGTTCCAATCATTCAGATTCATAAAGGTAGATCTTACATAGACCTTTAAGGTATCTCAGCGGCATGAACTTCAGAACAAAGTGTTTTATGGTGGATGGGATGATTAGCTGTTCAGCTTTCACCTCAGAACAGTGATAAAGCTTTAACAAATTGTGTTATAGCAGAGAAGAAAACTTGGCATATAAAGTTATGGTTAGAGGCTGGAAAGAAAAATGTTACTTCCAGTGATTTAGAAACTTCAACCCAACCTGATCTTGGGCTAAAAAGAAAATGATGAATTAATAATAAGTCTTGCCGAATTGTCCTTCCAGATGAAAGTAGAAGTTTTCACCACCTAACCTGAATGCAGTCGCTATGACTTTTAAAACGCACCCATTGCTTTATCACCTAGCTGTATGCAGCAGGTACAAGACAAATCCATTTCATCCATACTGTTTTTAGAACCTACATCTAGGTGGAACTTCAGCGCTTGTGTTGCCCTCTCTGGTGCAGAGCGATCAGCTGCCTGAGCCCCTGCTGATGCTAAAATGAAAGCGGCAGTTAGAAGCTGAAGCACACAGTTTGACGTGATGAAAGGAGAGTCCTTGTTTGGCTTTTCACTGTGTAAGATTGTAGGAGTCTTGGTCGAATACAGGCAAGACATATGCTGCTGTACTCTACCTCTAATGATGTTACAGTTTTAAATGAAAATAAACAAAGATTCAAATTTTAACTCTCTAACCATAAGCTTTGATGTATTCTTTTAGGTGTTTTTTTTTCAACAGTTTTGCTATTTAAAATCTGGAAAGTGATGCTAAAAGCCAGCAGTTGTGCTCTAAAGAAACCTAGTTAGTATTGAATACAGACGTTGAATTTATGATCAATTTTAAGTTTAATGTCTATGAAGACCTAAGATATTTTTATTGAGCAGATAATAAAACACATCAAAGAGTTTAGGGATAAGGTTTATAGAAGAAATGGAAAGAGTTTGCTTAACTGCAAAACATAGGTGTCCACCTGAACTTACGATCATGCAGAGATGTGTGTCGTAACACTGGAGGAGCTGCAAGGAATCAAAGCTCAGGTGGGGAAATCTGTTAATGGGACAATTATTACTTGGGCATCTCACAAATCGGACCTTTTTTGGCATCAAAAGATTAAAAAAAAAAAAAAAAGGAAAGTATGAAATACTGTTTGCCCGAAGCATGTATGAAACACATTAGAAGTGGTTTGTGGTAGAACATGTTCTGTTCAGACATGACCAAACCCAAACTTTCCAGCTTATATGCAACAGAGTGTTGAAAAATTATTCCAAATACTGCATAGCAGCCATTTATTTTAATGCCACTGGATGACGATACCATAAGAAAATAGTATCCCTAGATTCATTTACTATGGATTTGATCACCTCATGGGTGGAATTGCTATGGATTTTGTGGACGCATCAAACAAAACCTGAACACGCCATGTCACAATGGATGCCAATCTGCTGGAAGACTCTTGGAAATGACCTGTTCCTGTTTTCCAACTGTGCTTTTTAATAAACAAGTTGATTTCCTCTTAACTTCTTCACAATAAAGGTCTTGTCTTTCACCATTGTATAATTATTGATCATGAAAAGAGAAAAACTGGTAAGTTAGAAGGAAATGTGTGAATAGTCCACCGAGAAATAATGCAGGGGAAAAAAACTATCCAATCCATCTCTAAGAAGGTGCTTGTCTTTTATGTTTGTTTTTTTTCTGTAAGACTAAAATGCGTCATATCATCAAACTCGTTTTCTATTTCTGATGGAAGTAATTTGAAGAGTGTCATATGGCAGCTTTCAAGTAATGATTTCATTTATCAAGGGGAAAATGTCATCAAAACCAAACTGAACTGTATGGAAGGAAATGCAAAACTTGTAAAATAATGAATTGAAACCAAGTTTAATGTTCGACCATGGTTGAACTTTGAAAAAAATCGTTATTAAACTGATGATATATCTGGGATAAGACTACTTTCACAAAAAGTATCATACCTATAATCTGACATGGCTGCTTAGGCTGGTTTAGTCTTTCAGTGTATGGAGCACCTGCTGTAACCATAAGTTATTTACCATCACTTCTTACCCCTAAGCTGAAGCACCATTAGACTTATGCTTAAACGTAGACATTTAGTACAGCTTCTCAGACAGCAAATTAACCTTTCCATTCCATGCAGTGCAGCAGTGATCAAATGTAAACAGTGTGGGAAAAAAAACATGGTTCAAAAAAACCACACTGATTTGGAAGTCCAGAGCGTTAATATATATGGTGCAAATACACTCACCGGCCAATAAAGCTTGGTTTATTTTTGACACGTCCATGAAGTGTGCACGGCCAAATTACGTCATTTTGGGCTTCCCTATATCTGGGAACATTTGTAACTTCCCAGAAAGGTTTGCAAATGTAAACATCTAGAGAAATCCAGTGATTTAGCTGATAAGTTTTCACCACTACCAACAGATTGTGGAAAAACTCCAGGAAAGGAATTACTGTCGCTTTCCAATAGTATGAAGAGACTTTGCTAAAACTGTAAACAGCTGTATTTCCTACTTCTTCATATAGTGTGGTATTGTCAGCTTGCTGTTTGTGCTGAGAGTTTCTGCGCAGAATATTCATGTGTCGACCATAATAAGGAGATTTTTGGTTAAAAAAAAACTGTCTGCCTAATCTGAGAGGAATTTTTCTTGTACAAACAACTAATGCATGCTCTGGGGATTGGTCATGTTTTTATTTTTTTTTTAAATGCAGAACAAGATGGGACCTTTAAATCACCCAGCTAGATACACTCACCGGCCACTTTATTAGGTACCCCCACAAATAAACCAAAAGGGAATTGCTCAGCCACAGCAAAACAGACAGATTTTTCTTAATTCATTAGGTCACTCTCACCACACACTTAGAAGGCATAGGAAAATAAGCAAGTATTGGATACTCTTAGAGGGTTTTTTGTAAATCAAGAACCTGTTATTTAGCATGGAATTTCTCTTTTGAACATGCAGAATCTTCCTATGATGAGAAATCGATACAGCATTGTTGCAGTGGCAGGTTTGCTCACTTATCTATATTGTGTTACACCAGAGAGAATTTAAGTCTGTACCATCGAAGCTGTTCTCATGCCAAGGCTATACCAGGTTTTTAGCCCTTTAAATGTTTTAATATGATACTGATAAAATGACATCCTGCCACTGCTTGCTGCTAAAATGATTTCTCCAAGCAAATGACACAAAAATCTAGAATATTTATACCAGTAAACACAATTCCATCCTTAAGAAAAGTAGAATTTCAATGCAGTGCAAAGTGCAGTGCACACGTCTCCAAATTGCACATTCTGTTTAATGTATTTATATTTATGATGTGAGAACCAAAGTTACTTTTCTTTTTTTTTGCACACAAATTGGCCATTTAAGATGATTCTGATTTAACAATGTAGTTGCTGAAGTTGATAAAACATGTATCAACTGCAGCAAAAAAAACCATTGATTTTAATTCAGTTCAATTCAGTTTATTTATATAGCGCCAATTAACAACACACATAATCTCAAGGCACTTTGCAATTCAACAAGATCATACAGTCAAATTAATTCATTGTTTTCTATCTAAGGAAAACAAGTTTATTGCATCAACTCATTGACTCAAAGACAATCCCTCACAATAATCATGCTTGTAGCAACAGTGGAGAGGAAAAACTCCCTTTTAACATGAAGAAACCTCCAGCATATCCAGGTTCAGTGTGAGCAGCCATCTGCCGAGGCCAACTAGTTCAAGTAGACAGAAGCAGACTTACAGAAAGAAACATGGATACAAAAGGCAACAATTTTAACAGGAACAAACCTCAAATATGGCAACTCTCAAGTGTGTCAAGTGTGACACTCCATGTCCCATAGCAATAGTGGTTGAGAGGACAAAGATTATTTAAAAACAAAGAAACAAACATGACTCCAGTCTTCTTAGCCTTGGTGCAATCAGCGTACAGAGATCAATCAAAAAAATGTGTGGTTGGTTTCAAGGTACTTTTCATGTCAAGATGTGAACACAGAGCACAGCTTCCCTTTATCACTCTGTATATAACTGCCCCTCACATTTTCATTGGTTAACAGATTATTAGGCTGAATTGCTGATACCGATGGTAGATGTGTAGAAACTACATTTAGACTGTAAGTTATTGAACTTCTAAGCCAGTGCATAACAAACTATTATGGTCAAGCCTTAAGGTGTTCGTCAGGGCATCAGGTTGAAAGTTATTCTTCTAGCGACGTCTTTGACCTGTGGTCGCATGTTTTAGATGGTGCAATGTGATGGCAGAGGACAAAGCATGGCAGACTCAGCTGGCCCAAGCATGTCTTCTGGGACTATCTGGTTGAGCCTAAAGACACACAGCTCACAGACACACCACTGATTGGTGTGTCTGTGAGGCTGATTACGTTTAGCTGGCTTGTGGGACTCCATGGGTATCAAGCTGGTACCATAGTGGCATGCCCCCCACAGCCTATGACATCGTTTCTGAGGAAGAAAAAAAGCTAACCTGGTAGGTGGAAACAGAGACAGAACTTTAAGTTGGACACTTTCATTACCCAGGCTAAAGTTGCTGAGATAAGGAAAAGCTATGCAATGGTGGATGAGATCCAACCCAATTACCTCAGGTGTCTGGATGTTGTGGGTTTTCCTTGCTCAGCCACTTCTTCAACATATAATGGTTGGGGACAGTGAACCCTTGACTAGTAGTATGGATTGAGAGGAGAAAAGAGAAGGAGATTTTCAACGAAATTGAGGAGGGTGTTGCCATAATTCTGACAGGACTCTGACGAGTAGTAGCTAAGATTGAAGGCTAAGCTGTTGATTTAGCAGTTAGTCTATGTTCTTACTCTTACCCATTGTCATTACATTTAGTTTGACCATCAGAATAAAGTCCCAAATACAAGCATCTGAAATTAGGTTTTTCCACAAGGTGACTGAACACCACCTTAGTATGGAACAAAAACAGTCTCATTGGAATCTGCCTTTTTTTTTACACCGAATTTTAAACACAGATTTTTTTAACACCGAATTTTAAACACTGAACTTTTTTAGACATTGAATTCCTTACACTCAATTTTTATCTGGTAAAAATTCACCAGAAAAAAATTCAGCTGCAAAAATTCAGCCGCAAAAGTGTTGACGTTTTGGTGAACTCAAGCCAAAGCAATCTACACTCGATAGAGTCGAGCAGCTTCTAGCCAATGAAATTAGCTCATTTGGTCACGTGTCACAACGGCTGGGCTCAGCGCTGTTCCCCGGCTGTATGAGAATTTTTTTTTGTTAAACAGAATTACAAAATGTCAGTTAGCTACTAACAGACAGCTATTAGAGTTTTTTCTCTTATCAGACAGGGTGAAACAACTGAGCCGCTCACAGCTAGTACGGCACCCCTGTCTGCCAAGGCTCTTGGTTTGATCTGGAAGAAGCGGCCGGCGGCAAATTTTTTTCTTCTTCATCTCGGCTAGAGGCAACATGGCAGCCAGAGGCAACACTTTTGCGGCTAAATTTTTGCAGCTGAATTTTTTGCAGCTGAATTTTTTTGGAGCTGCATTTTTTGCAGCTGAATTTTTACCAGATAAAAATTGAGTGTAAGGAATTAAATTTAAAAAAAAAATTCGTGTTTAAAATTCGGTGTTAAAAAAATTCAGTGTTTAAAATTCCATGTTGAAAAAAAGACAGATTCCAATGAGACTATTTTTCTTCCATACCTTAGAGACAGAGTTAGGAGCTTGGCCATCCAGTAGAGCCTCGGAGTAGAGCCAATGCTCCTCCACGTTGCCCAGCTAAGGTGGCTCTGGCAGCCATTCCTGAGATACATGCATTTTTATAGCTAGAGATAGAAGAGTATAATTTATTTGCATTCAGTCAGATGTGTTATAGAATGTTGTAAACCTTGTTTAATTGATCTTACACTTGCCTTGTAGGCTAAACTTTAACACAACTGTCTAAAGGTAATTTTTCCACATGTAATCTGCATAAACATAATTTATTTTTACAGAACACAGCAGCAAAAAAGGTTGTTTTGGTTTTTTTTCTTGTAACCCCATTTATTATTTTTACTGCATTGAAATTATTGTTTTGATATGGCGTGCTTTTATGGCTTTTATTGCTTTTATTAGGAGGAGACAACCAGAGGGCTGGAAAACTCCCTACATTGCTCTCTACTCCTTGTCAATTTGTTGCTGTTTACTTCTCTTTCTGTCACCTTTACAGTGGTGACTGTGTCAAGCTCCTCTTTATAGAAACACACTTAAAGCTTCGGCTTGTTAAGCTGTGGCAGCTCCTCACAAACAGCCCAACTCTTCAGTATAATGTGCACTCAGTGCTCTCTCCCACTATATTATTAGCCTTTCTATGGTCAGGGGAGATGCAGTCACAGTTGTTGGAGGTGGAGATATGATGATCTCCCTGTCATAAGCTGACCATTTATTTTGTTTCTGTTTTTACCTCCCTGTGCTACTAACAGCAGGGATTGGTGGAGTTGCAGAGGACAGTAAGTAAGATATTGGAAAGAATAAAAAAAAAACATAGATCTCCTTTAGAGCTTTTAGGTGCTTTATACACATGCATTTGGGAAAAAAAGACTTATGCCTTAAGGTTTTCAGGGCAATATAATTTCACATTTAAAGAGAAAATCTAGGCCTAAAAGTAGAGCATGCACAATGGGAATAGATCACTGCTCTTTCTGCTCAGGTCAGTATTGACTCAGGCCTCATTTCTGCTTGTGTGCACGTGGATGGCATCAAAGGTTTTCAAGAAGAAAAGAAAAGTATACAAAAGGCATCTATCAAACTCACTCTTGGAATCTGCTTACTTCACAACAGGCACCTGATGCTTTTTTAGAAAAAGGGTAAAAGAGGAGGGGGCTAAGACTGATTTCTTTGACATAGTCAAAAGAATCCCTGGTCTGGCTATTTGTATTCACTGAGGTGCATAATATAATGTGTTGTAAACGCTTTGTATATGGTGGTGAGACTGATCATGGACTCAAAACCCTGTTCTGTTACGAGATGGTTGGTTGAAAATTCATTCATCGGGGCTGACAAGAGGAAAATAGCTGTCTGCAGGATAAACATGCTTTATCACTGTGGTTGGATGAAAACCTTCATTATCTAAAGTGACAAATCAGGACCACTTATAGAACTTGTGCTTCCAGCTTGTACAAATGGACCTGACAGATTTTCTTCTATAGGAGAAAAAAGGGACAAAGGAGGAGCACTGATGTTAGATGGAAAAATGCAAGGAATGTTGAATTCTCTTTTGTATATTCAACATAGACACAAGCATCATTTATTAAAATGTACAAGTGCACCTGTAAGAAATTCCTTTCGTAAACTGCTGGCAAGCTCTACACTACGTAAATATTTTTGGCAATTTTGAGCAACTTCCCTCCAACAGCAAGGTTTGCATTATTCTTCCTGTTAAAGGGTGCATGGAGTTATTAGTGGTATTTTAGTTCCCCCTATAAACCCAACTATTGGCCGTTTTTCTGATTTCACCATCAAACTGAAGACCGGTTGTTGTAAAGTAAGGACATTTTACTGACATTTACAAGCTATGTTGCCAATGGTTAGGTTTAGGGCAAACTTGTTTGGGTTTAGTTTAGGGTGAGGGTGAGGTATGCACTTGTAATGTTTAAGTTTGGGGTTATTGTCAGGGTTAGGGCTTAGAGAGAGTTAAGAATGAAAAACAGTGGAAGTCAACGGGAGTCAATACACAGTCCTCACCACTTATAGTCAGACAAGAAGTCCTCTTTGCTCATCATGTAATTTATAATTTGAGAACAAGAATGTTGAAAAAGTGTTTGTGTCTCTTCACAAGAAATGGCAATCCAATGTCAGCCCCCATGTACAGCTGATGTACAGTTGTTTTTTTTTATGAACTGAACTATCCCACTGAGTGAAGCTACAATTCCTTTCTCAAAGCTACACATAGAACTCATTTGGACCAAAGCTGATTTCAGCCCTGATTTAGATCTCTATATTTCTATGTAGGCATATGGTGGATTTAGACATACCTTAGACTAGCGGTCACGGATTAGTGGACTGAGGTCTCGATCTGGACCCACCTGCTGGCTAATCTGGACCCAACCTAATTTAAAACATTTATAAATTACAGCTTTTGTCCGACGACAGTGTCTAATTTCACTTGTTGTCTCCTGTTTGCACGGTAAAGCCCTCAAGATTTTCCGCAACCAGGCTACACATGACACAAATTAGCCAATGAGCTTTGTCGATCAGGGCTGCTGCTGCTGCTAGCTACCTTTAGACACAGCAGGCAAACCTTTGGCAAGTCGGGTGATCGGAAAGAAGAGTAAGACGATGAGAAAGGGTGAAAGTTGCATTTTGTATCTCTGCTTCTGTCTCCTCAAACCCCAGTCGGCCTCAGCAGATGGCCGCTCACACTGAGCCTGGTTCTGCCGGAGGTTTCTTCCTGTTAAAAGGGATTTTTTCCTCCCCACTGTCACTACAAGCATGCTTAGTGTGAGGGATTGCATTCGAGTCAATGAGTCGATGCAATCAACTGGTTTTCCTTAGATAAAAAACTTTGAATCAATTTGACTGGATGATCTGGTGAACTGTAAAGAGTCTTGAGATGACATGTGTTGTTGGCGCTATATAAATAAACTGAATTGAATTGAAAGAAAATGTGTGGAATGCTGGACAAACTGCGGTGAACTGGTGACAGAAAAGTGCAATGCCGTGTTCAAATGGTTAGTTTAAGACTCTTTATTATCGCATATACCGCGGTAAATAGGTATCATATTCAATATTCTATTAATAGTAACCGACTGATGAAAAAAGACAAGCTACCTCATCTGTAATTGGAATAAGGAGGCAGATGATATACGGCACATATGACTCATGTAAATAGATGTTAACTTTCAACATTTGTACGGTTTAATGTGAAAAACTGAGAATTCACCTGGAAAGATTTACACAGAAGACAGGCAAGAATTAGATATTTTTATTGAAATGAGAAATGAAGGCTTTTGTGTTCAGGTCTGAGTGGCAGAGGTTGGTAGGGCAGGAAATTGGCACCCACCAACTTTTGTGATTGCAAGGTGAAACTGTCAGTCTACCTGCCGATGGGTAACCAATAAGGCAACACATAACAAGGAGCAGTTAATGCTCATTAATCGGAACTCATACATTTACAGAAAGTGGGCGGGGTACTTCCAGGGTTTTTCTTTCCTGTTTGTTTTTACCCATAAAGGAAGTCAGTGTTTTCCGCTGGCAAACTTAATTGTATTATTCTTTTATTATTATTAAAACCAATGCTCAATTGTTTGCTGATCTAATTGTAGGGCGGGGCTTAGGATTTCTAAAGGAGAGCTACTGGCCTTACTGGGTCAGTCTGGCCTGGTTACAGAGAAGGTAACATTGCTGTGCAGCACAAAAGGTATTTCTTTTCTGAAAGGATGTAAATACTACATTTTTATCCATACTATTTTGGACATTTTTCCCTGCTACTCTAAACTAAAGATGTCGACATGTCCTCCATGTTTTGATAGCAGCAGAAGTATATCAGAGTCTTTTTTGTTTGTCCTTTTTTTTAGTAATTAAAAAAAAGCTTTACAAATTATTTCTGGTGGTGTTTTTTTTTTTTTTTTTTTTTTTTATCTGTATTTAGATGCTTGTATAGCCTTGGTTAAAGCTACAGTGTGTAATTTGCAGCGACATCTAGCGGTCAGACTGCAGACTGCAGCAACATGAACATCTCCCCCCCACCGCTTCTCCCCCCCAACAGTACGGCGAGCGTTACGGGACAAAATGTCTTCCACGACGTCCGCATCACCTACCTTCTCAAGTGATGATTTTGTTTACATAGAAAATTTTACAGATAGTATTTAACTAGTCTGTGTGTTCAGTACCGTCTCAGTTCATCTCTCTCAACTTGCCGTAGTTACTTTCGAGCGTAATGGGCGATCTCGCAATCGCTAGTTTGTTGGCTCTGCGCTGCCGTAGCGCAAAGATGTCTGCCTCCATGGCTGCGAGACCCGCTTCTATATAATTATAAATAACGAATTCTAAAGGCAACGCAAATATTAAGGTTAAAAGGCTGAGCTCGTAGATGATAATAAATAACATAGTTATGTATAATATATTACATTTCTGACCGTATATCCCTGTAATTATTACACACTGTAGCTGTCGTGCTGATTTTGTTTCTTGCCATGGAATCCAAGCATTTGCTACAAATTAAAACGCTCTTGTTCTGCTTTCATCATTAGCCCTTTTTAAAACACATATAGGCAGCTAAGCAACACCTATATGACCTTCTGCTGTGTTCTAAATCATTGTCTTCTTCACAGCAAGAATGGGCTTCACCTTAAGGTCAAAACTTTATTCTGACATTCTACTAAATCATTTTTTGGTCAAAAAGATGGAAAAAAGTCTAAGACATCCTCGGACTATTTCCTCAACATTGTTATGTTTGTTATTTTTCTGTTTATCTTAAATAAAGGATGAAAAAAGACACAAGCTTTTTTTTAAAAAAAAAGCTTAATTCTTGTCTTATCAATCCAGAGAGCATTTTCCCATAAGTAGCTATCAATGTGTTTCTATTGACCCCCCTGGATGAGACATTAAAATGTTTGTTTTGTTGTTTTTTACCATTTGTGGGTAAATCCTCACAGTTTGGTCAGTGAAATTGGTTTTATTAGAGTTCACAGCCTGGGTGTGAATTACAGTCATTTTCTGGACTTTCTCTCGCTTTTAGAGAAGATTTAGTCTACTTTATTTTTTCAAACAGGTTATATCAAACTTATTTCTTACTTTAAGTTATTAAGTGGAATCATGCTCCCTTAGAAAGTGTCATAATTTATTCATAAATTAAGATTTTCTGCAAAGGGCAAGGTTAGTTTGAGTTTCTTTTTTTCCCTAACAACTAAATATGTATGTAATTATGATATAAAACTAGAATAAAACGGTAAGGGAATCATGCTTGTTCAGTAAAATAAGGAAGCAAATATTGCCATCACCAGGGCATTGCAATCCAGACATTGCCTAGCAGAGAGACGGAGAAGCATCCAAAAACACGAGTGTTCGCCCTCATAAGCATCCTTAATCTGCACTGTGAGAGGAGAGCGGTACTTGGCAGCTGACGTTGCCGGCCATCTCTCAAAGACTGGCTCCAGGGGCTTGTAGTCCTACTGACTGCCAGGTCCTGAGTCCATTCTAAGAGCCACAGCAGTATCTTCAAGAGCAGCAGAGATGGAGTAGTGGCTGTCGGGTCTGGATGGAGGCACACACACAATCTCTCCCCTCTTCAGAGGAACTATTTAAATTTCTCTGCGCTTTTATATCATGACAGTCAACAGTAGATCCTCCTGTACCCTTGAACATTTTCAAGCTTGGAAATGTGACTAAACCATAAAAAAAGATCCTGTTAGTGGCTTTTTTCTGTCTGCTAAAACATTACTCTTTGGGCAAATTACCTTTCTAGAGATTTAAAATTTTTAAATGTACATTGATAATCAGGATGTTTGCAGATTCTATAACCCTGTCTCTAGAATACAAGCTGATTTCTATGTTTCTGGAGGAGTAGCTCAGAGCAAAATGTTCTTTAACAGTTAGTAAAACCTAAAGGAGAATCTTTAATTTCCTGTAACACATCACAGGAAAAAATTGTTTAAACTCTATCGCTACCTATTTCTATCTAAACTGGTTGTTTCCAAGTTTTTAGCTTCAAAACCCCAAAAAGTAGTTGTAGAGATGCTTGGTGTGTATTTCTATTGAAGAAATACAAAGATGCATAAAAATAACACAAAATGGAAAAGAAACCAATGCAGAAAACACAGAATAACATAAATAAAAGTGGAAATGAAAACTTTAAAAAGAAACTCAAAAAGTCCAAATGTTAGAAATGTATTGAACCATTGGATGGTTTCAGCTGAACTACATGCAGGAATATTTGTTGCATTTCAGCTTTGATATAAAACACTTTATCATATTACGCAGTTAAACTGAGATGTTTTAGTTGAAGATTTGGGATTATTACTGATCATCACAACACCATAAAAAATCTCTCCGCAGCCCTCTCTTATATTTTATTTTAGTAGCATTTAAGAGGAAGATCTCATGAGACCATCCTCGTTATTTGGTATATCAAGTGAGATAAGAGATCCATTTTTGTTATCAGCTGCTATTAACAGTACACAGAACAAAAAATTAGATTTCTAAGAATACATCGAAATGCCTTCATCCTCATGTCCAACATTAAAGTTTGATTAGTAAAGACATCTTCAGCATAGTGTTCTTTTGTTTCTTAACATCTAATCCTACCAGCAATCCAGCCAGAAGTCATTAACAAATAAAATCCCTAACTGCTTCAAAGAAGCTAATTAATCTCTGAGGCACCGTGTTCACTGAGACTAGAACTCTTAAATTATTTCTTACTGCATAACATATAAAACTTCCCCGTAGATGATCCAGTGGAGGGGCTGATCTCTCACAGCCTCTCTCTGTCTCTGCGCTGAATCATGGACAAATTAATGGGAGTTGTGTGAACAGCCCTCAGGGGCTTCTAGAGTGCCCCCCCCCCCTCCTACTCCTTCATCATCCCTTAGTCAACTATGTACTGTAGATGATAGACTCTTGTAAAATTCTCACGACTGACCCTCTCATTTCCTCCTCTGTCTCCTTCCAGCCTCTTTTTCTCTTTAAGTGCCTGTCTGCTTGTCTTCTCTCTGCTCCCTTCCTCTCCTGGGGGTATGGTCATGTTATCTTTTCACCGGAGTCCCTCTGCTGGCCTTTGGTGCATAATGTATAAAGCCGCCAGTGTGTGTTTTACACTCTGCCTGACATTATTAAGTTGTTTCAGGCATATCACTGCTTTTATCTCCACTACAGAGGTTAATCAGAGGGGATTTATACTGAAACGACCACCTCACTCAACCCGCTATGGCACCGGGCACATTTATGTTGTATTATATTTTTCTGTTTCACCTAAATTTGTGTGTTTAAAAATGTTTGGGGAAAAAATATTTGAAGTATTTTTTAGATTTTTGAACACTGTGTTATGGAAAGAATGTTCAATATTCAGTGGAAGGAACTGTGAGTACGAAGGCAGTCTGGTGTGTTGTGTGACATTTAGACAACATAATTGCATTTCCAATTTCTCCCTAAGGGTAATTACTGTAGTTGTTGCTTGGTGTGATTCGTTTTTAGAAATGTGACATATAAAATGTTTTTGGGAAATATGATACAGTAGTGCATCAAGCTATGTCTATATATCGACTTCATTCTTTCTAAAGCAAAGATAGAACCGATTTATAAAAGACAGATTCTGTGTTTGTCTGTTTTTCCCCATTTATAAAAATGTGTCTTGTTATCCATTTGCTTTATGTTTATGTCTACCTTCCTGCTCAGGCAGCACTGGCATCAATTTAGGAGATTCAACATAACCAGCAGACGTATAAAGAACTAGCAAGTCATTTCTGATTTCATATATATTGAACATAAGCAATGAAACCAAACGCCTTTTGCCATACTTTCCAGAACCAACCTCATCATTTTCATGTTTTAGCTGAGATCTAACAGCTGACCTATTTCACATTGCTGCCAGCAGCAATGTGTACCTCCAATGTGTACCTCCAAGTGCATTTAGAGAAGATTCTATAAAAGAGGTTAAACACGAATACAGATGCATGTTTTTTGTTGAAATCCATGCTATTTACGAGAAGAAAATATCTCCTAAGGAACTCCTAGGTCTGCAACCGGCGGCTCCAGAGCCACATGTAGCTCTTTGGACCCTTTCCACTGGCTCGTAATAGTGGTTAAACTGTATATAAACAGCTAAATAATGTACTATAATACATAGCAGTATTAAAAGCTTCACTGTTTATTATAACAAAGAAAATAATGACATTAAAAGAACCAGAAATATGCTTTAAGAGCCATTTTTCTTTGAATCAGCATGGAAATTATGTGTTTTAATATTATTTTAAAAGCTCAAAATAGATAAATTGTTAGTTGTTTAAGATGGCAACTAATTTTTTATACATGATTATAATGAAAATAAGAAATAGTTTTTTTTTTTTTTTTTTAAGTCATGTTAGATTTTGTTGCCCTAAACAATTTTTGCTTGGTCGGGCTTGGAGAAAAATGGCTCTTTGGATATGAAAAGTTGCAGATCCATGTCCTAAAGGGACATTGGAAAAAAGAAAGAACTGTCTCATGCCCACTAGATAATTTCTTTAATTTGTCTAACCATAGAACGGCATTGTTGCGTAGCTTGTAAGAAGTCACCTGTATAATGATCCAGAACAATTTGTTTTAGCAAATGTTAAATCCTGTGGACTGTTTGGGTGGGGTAAAGGCTCACTGGAAAGTATCTGAATGAATGAATAAATTAATGAATTAATTAATTAAGTCAACTTTATTGTCATTACACTGTCACAAAAACAAAGCAACAAAATTAACTCTGCATTTAACCCATCCTGTTGGGGAGCAATGGGCTGCCATTGTGTGGTGCCTAAGGAGCAGTGTGGGGTTAAAGGGTCTTTGCTCAGAGACTCAGAACCTCTGGGAAACCAAGCCCAATGTCACTAGGCCACCAATCCCCCTCTTGTTGTATGTAAGACATAAAAAAAAATTCTACTTCTAATGTCCCTCTAGGGGCTCGCTAACCTAACTGTGTGTATAACTCAGTTAGCCAGGTCAACCTCAGGTGATTGTCCAGTTTCTTTTCCATATCCAGCAAGAATTATCTTCCATTCAACTCTGGATGTCATCTTCATTTCCAAGGATAACTAGAACGAACAAAAGAAACATTTTTTTTTTCTAAATCAAGAGAAATCATTTTAGCCATTATTGAACTTTATGAATGGACAGATTCTATGTCAGAAGGTAAGTACACAAAATAATTACAAGACACTAAATAGGCAGTTTTATTATAAAACTGTACAGTAAATATATCCAAAAGTTTCAATGTGGTGAATATTGTTAGAAGTTTTCAGTCAAAGTTAAGTTTAAAGTGTTTTGGAGATGACTTTACAAGAACTTTCCTTATTTGACAGACTCACAACTATCCCACAGATTACATTTTTGACTCACAATACCCTTCAAAGGCCTGTTTTTTGGATCTAGGTGAAAATCCCAGATATATGCAGCTTTGCCAGAAACTCACCTAAGCTGCACAGTTTTTTCCCCAGAATGATCTGGTTTAAGTAACTTTCACAGCCTGGCAGATCCAGTTGCATGGTCACAGTGTCGCCAAACACGGGACCACAGAGGAATCGGTCTGTCCATGCTGATTGTTTTATTTGATCAGGTGAAGAGATTTTAATTTAACCACTACTGAGTCAGTTGTGCTGAACATCGATTGTAAATGTTTCTGACATGGTATTTAATCCTCACACTGGCTTCACTATCAGGGTTGTTTTATTTCCCAAATGACTGTTTGGATGTCAGCTTAAGAGTATTAGTGGCTTTGAAAAATTGCAATCAATCTCGTTATGCCCACAAGTTATGTTGAATTCAGGCTTTTTCTTATCAAAGTCACGCTTATCCGTTCCCTTTATCATTTATCATCACCAGCTACTAGTACTTCATAAGATTTTTTTATTTACTAGCTTATTTATATAGAAATATACCAAGATCCTAGCAAAATTATGAACAAAAAAGGGTTGGCTCCTTATAATATGCTAGTCCTGCTGGACGGACTTTGGTCCCAACATAGCTTTAACTCACCATAGCGCAATGGATACGTTGTGAAGGTTATGTGACTTATTTCCAATCAATGTCACCACTGGAGTCATCTGATATTATTATATCCATGAACAGATTTGTAATGTTGTGTCACCATTTAAAGATCTTTTAAATTTGATCAAATTTGATGTTGGAGATCGGCCTGTTTTCCAGTGTAGTCCTGTTTCTCTGTCTGTGACTGGCTGGATGTGCTCTCTTCATCCTCTGACATGGGAGCTGGCTCGGAGCTCGTCTGCCTGGCTGCCTCTGTCGAGGCGGTCATCAGATGGCCGCTCACACTGCGCCTGGTTCTGCTGGAGGTTTCTTCCTGTTAAAAGGGAGTTTTTTCTCTCCACTGTCTCTACAAGCATGCTTAGTGTGAGGGATTGCATTCGAGTCAATGAGTCGATGCAATCAACTGGTTTTCCTTAGATAGAAAACTTTGAATCAATTAGACTGTATGATCTGGTGAACTGTAAAGTGCCTTGAGATGGCATGTGTTGTGAATTGGTGCTATAGAAATAAACTGAATTGAATTTAATCAGTTCAGCTTAGTTCATTCATTAATTATAAAAGCCCAAAATGTTAAACAATTCCTGTCCTTGGCTTCTTACCTGCAGAGGTTTTTCACCATTCTGCTTTGAGATTATATGATTACATGGAGAAAGAAAATCACTAAAGTAAATTTAAAAATTCTTCTGGGGAAAAGACATCTTAACCAGTTCACCTGCATGAATTTGAAAAATATATTTGTCTGTACAAAATGTACTCGATGCCATCATACTGAAGCATTTATGGAGTTTATTGACCATTCTTTGCATTTCTTGATGCACTAAAAGATCAGACAGTGCAGTCTCAGAGCTCCAAAATGGATCTTGAATGCAGGGAACAACATCTAGGGAATAATAGTCCTGTTTCTATGTTTGGCATTGTCTTTGGTTTTTCTGATGAAGCCATCATTCTTGTGGGAGCTTATGATCCTTGATTCTGATCCTTTCCTCATGCCCCGGGGTTATCGTCTTGGTTTCCACCTTTTCAAGCCTAATGAGGACTCTCTGCTTGAGCCCTGCTTTGCTGCTGGAAGCCCACGGCGAGGCCTTGCGTCTCTCATCCACTCTGGGGGAGCGTGGGGTGAGCTAAGGGAAAGGCAGATCAATAGCTGTATCTCTGTCACTGTGTCTCTGTCTCGTGCTTCTTCATCCCCCCTTTGTTCTTCTCTCTGACATCAAAGGTATTCTTTATGGCGATGATGGCCTGCATGTTGTAGTCTGGCTGCCTTATCTGACAGAAAAGACCCCCGTTGTTGGGGCAGAAAGATGGACTAACCCACGTGTCGCATGGCCTGCAGGGCCATCTGGTCACGACACAACAAAAGGTTGGTTCAAGTTAGAGGCGTAGAAGGTCGGGAGGGTTTAACAGCACTTTTCTTTTTTTTTTGTCTTTCATTTCTGTCACGGGTCAAAATAGCATCTGTTACCCCAAGCAAAAGGCGAGACAACAGAGCAAAGTGTTAAAAGTCCCCGACACATCTTCTTTATTTAATTCTTTTGTGGTTTCGATCTGGCGGACGGTGACAATCAAAGATTTCGGATTGAGAGGGATGTTATGTATCACACAGAGAACAAACAAGGGAGAAATATTTATCGCCGTTAGGAGTCTGGCTTTTTTTTTTTTTTTTCTGGAATTTTAAAATCCCCCAGTGGCAGCATTTCTACCAAATGAATAGATATCCATTTTCAAAAGCTTCATGGCTGGCAGTAGCCAAGGGATGGGGAGAAGGAAGACTCGGTTGCAAGGTGGAAATGGAGGTGGGGGGTTTGTCGAGGCAGAGGGCAGACACTATTAAAACCGGAGAGAATGAATTGTTAAATAACTCTATAAAGAAATATAAGGCATGGCCCAGTTTTTATGCAGGCTGGGCGGCTCTGCAGGCAGGTGATAAGGTGGTGAAGGTGGATGGTTGAGGTGTGTGTGTGTGTTTTAGAGCGGAATCAGGCAATGGAGTTCATAGATAACCGACACACACACACACCCATCACAGCTGCCTAAGGGTTCGGACTCCACATTTCCACTGATTAACTAACACAAAATCTGCCGAAACATATGGAGAATGTTATGGAAGCCCTTAAAATCCAATCAGGAATGAATCTGGATTCTTTTGTCATTATTTCCCTTTCAGGGCTATAAGTGTTAAACAATAATTTATACACTTTTTTTTCTGCTTCGCGGCACACTGGCGAGCGTGCTATCACCCCCTGCCGACATGCGCTACCTTCTAGGTCAAGCAGCAGCGGAGAAAATTTCCCTGCTGACATTTTGTGTTTCTGGCACAATATTGACTTCAGAGGAAAGAAGGCAGGAGGATTGCTGATGACATTCCACATTACCTTGGAGAAAGGTGTTGAACTGTTTATATGCTTCAAACAGAGAGGGAGGGGAAATGTGCTGGAAATGCCTGGAAGATTCTTAGGATTATTAGAAAGTTTTGGGACTACAATAATATTTAAGGATATAGACTGGTATGTGTCACAGAGCTTTGTGTAGCTAGAGGGGAGGAGGCAGCGTTCATAACTCAGCTCCTAAATCAGCTCCTAAATTGAAATGACAAGGCAGAAAACTGCATCAGAAAAAACAGCTAGTCCAGAGATACAGATTATAAAATCAACAAACTAAATTCCTGCCTCCTCTTTTTTGTTAAATGTATTTTAATGGATAGATTTGCAAGCATGGGCGGCTCTTTATGCTTAACTCAAACTGTTGAAACCCTTATTTTTAGCTGCTTTTAACCTTTTAGCTTTAAGCTTTTTTGTAAAAATATCTCCTGACATTTTTTTATTTACCATTTTAAGCCAGTTTGTGTAGATTTGCTTTCAAAGAAAGGGGTTTAAAATATGCATTTATCACATAAAGAAATATGGGAAAAGTGAAAATTACAATCTGTGATGAATAATTATATTCCACTAAAAGTTTTTATTATATAAGTAAAGAGAAATGTTTTGCGTTTTTTTATAGAAATGTATGTTTGCATACAGTTCTCCAATATTTAGATGTGCCATCTTTTTATTCAACACAGATTATTAAATTGATACTACTTTTATATTGCTTTTTCATTTTTTGTTAAGCCTATCTCTGATATTCAGTCCCCAAGGTGTGTGGGTCTGGTTGCTTCGCTGTATCAGGACAAATTCACTCCAACTATGGTGGCAAAAAGAGGTTTTTACTCTTAGCTTTGACATAAAAATGAAATTTAAATTGCTATGTTTTTAAATTGTCATACTAATAAGTATACATATATTTTTTGCTCAGAAATTGAAAAAGCATATTTACAACACAGATTAAAAGATTTCAGTTCTTTTATTTCTTGTTATTGAATTTTGCTCACATAAAATAAAAAACACAATTCACAAAAAAAAAAATAAAAGAAATTTGAAAAAGTTAAATATTGGGAACTTATGGAAACACACGTTGGCCAACTAATCAATTCAAAACCTCTGTACCCTTTAAACTGACACTCATTCTACGTTAGTATGACACCAAAATCGTGGGGAGGACAGCTGGCAGGACATATGTCCAGAACACAGTCAACGACACCTCCCACAAGGAGGCTAAGAATCAAAAATCTTTGTCAGATGTTTTGTTAGACTGTTGTTAGAAAGTTGAGCAGAAAGAAAAAGTGTGGTAGGAAAAGGAATTGCAGGGATTGCAGTAAAGTAGTGAACTTAACACAGTAGTCAGTGCATTAGAGATCATTTCTACACATGGGCTAGAGAAGCATGAAGTTCAGAATATGGACATTCTGTATAGAAGTGAATTTTAGTTTATTTAAGTACCTAGAACCAAGCACCGGTAGTTGTTTGTGAGAGTGCACTTGTGCCTGTAAGGTTTATCCAAAGGGAAAATGCTCAATACTGGTTGTGAAGAGCTAAAGACCCGCCCCCGCATAGGACCAAGGCAAGCGCTGGGGGACCCCAAACCCCAGATTTTCCCATAGGCAACTGAATGAAGCCACATGGACCATTAAATTTGGAGTGTTGGCCTTAATGAATTACAAATGACAGAGAAGAGCACTCTAGTGCTTTGCCATTCAACACATAATAACTACTACGGTAGCCTCAGTGTGTCATGAATGTAATAATCTCAACATCCTGCATGATGTCCCATTAGGTAATGAGCTCACTTCAACAAAAACAGTAAATAGAATTATCTACAGTGGTTATTGCTTCTTTTACTCCTCCTTCACCCCAAACACATTTCTATATACAGGTTAACGTGCAAGACTAACAACTCTGTCACTTTTCAGCCACCGTAATCGACACAACATGGCATCTTTAATTGAATGCACCAATCTATCTACAAGCAACTCATTTAACACTATTGGAATGCTCATATTAGCTCCGCCAAGATAATCCATTAAAATTTGGTGATGATCTACATTATAATCCAGATGGAGAATTTTTTAAAAGAATTCTTTAACATTATTTGGTGGAAAACAAGCAGGTTCCCACTAAACCAGAGAGTGGCAGCAGTGACTATTGAAAGCATCTGCATAGGACCAAAAAAATCCAAAATTACTTCACTGAAGACAAAAACACAGGAAAGGTAAACCATGCCTCGCTCAAAGTCTTTATCTGCTGATTGAACAAGAAAGCAGAGTGAATGAAGTAGGTGAGAGCAGAGCAAACACCAGAGGCTGCAGACACACGCTGTGCCTTATTTGAAAACCCTTGAAAGGATTTTAGGGAAATGTTACCAAAGGCATGAAGAGGAGCGATTCATTAAAATTTGGTAATGATCAAGATCATGTGAGAGTTTTAGCTATAGCTGTAAGTCACAATATGGGGCAAAATTTGCTGCTTAGTGGATGTTTGCTTTCTCTGGGTGCTTTTCTAGTTTTTAAAGCTATTGTTATTAGACTTTGGGAGATTATTTATTCATGAAAGCAATACTTGATTTTTTTTCTAATTAAAAAATTACGTACTGCACCTTAAAGTAGAGGATAAATAAATATCATCAGCTGATATGAAGAGAACAAAAAAATATATATATTTTTTGTCATTTCAAGATGTAGACCTTATATAACAGATGTAGTTCTGGCATTTAAAGGAATAAATATTAAACTATGAATCTTAAAAAGCTTGTCTGGTTTTTAATTCTACATTTCTTTTCCAGTGCCTTCACAAAATATCTAAAATAGATCTGATGCATCACAGCTGCAGTGACTAAATAACTCCTGCTTGTTTTCTCCACCCTGAGGACGCCCAGAGGAATTGCTAAAAAAAATTGGTCGGAACTAATGGAGGAGAAAAAAACAGGTGTGGTGAGTAAATCAAACTGCTACAGCTGCAGTTTTTATAGAGAGCTCTCTTCTGAGAGAAGCTTAACTGAAAAAAGACACTAAAAAAAACACATTCCTAAACGTGGCAACCCTAGAGCTTAGCTCACCTTGATGCTCATCGAGGGGAAAGCTGGCCAGCCGCTGCGTGGCAAGTGGCGGTGAAGGTCTGAGTGACTGATGAGTGAGATCCTTGGCCGCATTTTTCTGCCACATTAGCTCCACACCCAGGGTGGCACTCAACCCCAAGACAAGGAAAGAGAGCTGATGTTTGTGAATAAGATCAGCTGCAATGAAAGAAGCTGCACAGAGTGCAGAGAAACACAACTGTATGTTCATATAGATTCTGCTGTTTCCCCAATGCAACTACAGTATGATGATGATGATGATGGTGATGATGATGTGAAAATTATACTCTGTTGCTCAGTGGGGGTTTCCTGGCTTCTATCATAGACCATTGAGGGAGGCATATAGAGATCCCTGACATCAAAGGTAAGGGAGGAGGAAGCTTAAAGGAGGGAGAAGAACAGGTAGATTATAAAAAAAGAGGTACGGCTTAAAGATATAGGAGGGAAACATTGAGAACTGACATAGAGAGGTGAAGAGGAGGAGGGAATTAGAAGGAGGAGGAAGGAACAAAGATCTGGGCTTCTTGCCAGGGTCTATTCCACCTTTGCTCTCCAGGTCTTCCTGAGCTGCCACCTTGTCTGCTCTCTGTAATGTCCTCAATGAAAGGGCCTTTAAGGAGGGATGGAGGACCTGCACTGGGTGACCGACACCAGCTGACACTGCCAAGCCAAGCACGGTTTCCTTCAGATTAATTAGATGTCATTTCCAGGTAGAAGAAGGTAGGCATTTTTTTTTTCTTATTTGTATTTTATCTCTAATTCACGATTTTAAGTATTACTTATTGATTTGTTTTGCTATTTTGTCTGACATAAATAAAGTTTTTCATTTTAAACAGTTTTTCCCTCTCTACCTGGTAGAGAAACATACACTTAGCAACAGACATTTCCTGTTAATACATTACAAAAACTTAGCTGACATGGATGTTATAATAATTTAGACACTTTAATTATTGTTTTAAGTGCTGTTGCTCCAGGATTGAACATTTATGTAGTTAAAGATAAGCTGTGTATCTGCACTTTGAAGCTCTATCTCTCTGGTTCTTTTTCCTGAAAAGAGATCACTCAGGACAAACTCTTTAAATAACACTTCATTACTTATATGTATTAAATAACCAGGAGACATGACAACAGATTCTGATAGAAATTGTAATCTTACTCGGATCAGAGAAATTGCTTAGAGCTGAGAAGGCAGCTTCATTTCAACTGGGTTCAGCTCTCAGGAAGTGGCCCCCGATTAACAGTTAAAGAGGCATTCACTACCAAATCTTTACAGAGGAACTGTCGTAATTAAATTAACTATTTTGGAAAACATCAGTTCTGACACGCAACAGGCAACTAATATTAAGGTGCCATAAACTGACTCATTATCAATCATAATTATCCTAAACTTGTTTACAAAAATTTAAAATCTTTAATGACAGCCAACATTTGAAAGCTGTTAACATACAGGAGAGGAGTTAGAGAGAGGGCAGGCGGCCCCCCAGGTACCCCATCAGATGATAAACATGTCACATAGGGCTGCAACAACGAATCGATAAAATTGATAAAAATCGACTTTTAAAAGCGTTGGCAACGAATTTCATCATCGACTAGTTGTGTCGCACGATTAATGCGTCATCCGCCGCCGTCGTCATTGCCGTGGGGCGCCTCCCCATCCCAACTCCGCTCCCGCAGGAGTCCCTCTCAGCGCTGCAGTCAGAGGATGTTTACCCTCAGCGTCCAGACTGCAAATGAAGCGCGCATGCGCCGGGATTGACGGCGCAAATTGATCACAATAATTAAAATAGCCTGCGCTTTGTAAAGCGAAAAAAGTCGTAACATGCAACTTTTGTAAAAACAAATGAACATGGCACGGAAGCACCACTGTTATGACGCAGCACCTGAAAAGGAAACACGTTGGAGCCTTCGATGGCAGTGAAGAGAGCTTTTAAAGTTTAAATCTTCTGGCAAAGATAAAGTAAAGAAGATCCTGCAATTTATGGAAGTAAAGCAGAATAAAATCCAGCAAGATCAGTAATATGTCAATTAATTATATGCCACATTTCCATGTAAATATCTGTCTCTCATTTTTATTCCAATACAATTTATAATTTGAATCACAGGGCTATTTTTTATCTCTATGGTTAAGTATTTTCTCAAGTAGCAACTTTAACTGCTATACTTTCCTGTCTTAAAAGGCAGAACTCTTCTAGTCTAAAAAAAACCTCATTTGTGGAAATGGGGGGGCCTATTGTTTGAGCCCCTTAGGGGCTTTTAAAAACAAAAATGTCTTTTTTTGCGCTTTATGAAACAAAGTAGCCTATATTTTGTGGATGTACAGCTACATGTAAGTTTGCGTAGTTTTAACACAAACATTTATTTTTCATATTGCACCAGGACAGTTAATGAGCAACCTGTACTTGTGTGCTTGTTTGTTCTGTCTAAAATGTTTATTTTGGAATAAAGACGTTAGTATAAAAAATATTTTTTATCCGATTCATCGATTAATCGAAAAAATAATCGGCCGATTCATCGATTTTTAAAATAATCGTTAGTTGCAGCCCTAATGTCACACCACTGCACAGGAGAGAGCTGCAGTGACTAATCTTCACAGTATCATGTCCTGGATCACACTATCTGCTCTTAACAAGCACTACCATGAGTTTTCCACCCTTTTTTAAAACCTTCTCTGCTTGTATGGTCAAAAAGCCTGGTAGAGACACACTGAAATCACAAACATCAAAATGCATCCATACTGTGTTGTCAGAATTCTGTCTGGGACCTTGCTAGGGCTTGAAGTTCATATAACTTGTTCTCTAAAGATTTTGTATAATGACTGACGGAAGAAATTACTTGAATTTCCTGCTCCTCTATCTTCTCCTTCCTCCTGCTCTACATCCTGAGTGCCTCCCTCTCAACTCAGCTGGTATACTTGCTGAAATAGTTAAAGCTTTTTTTGAGCTTTAGATATGTTTATGAGTTGCTACTGAGTGTAACAAAACAACTTGCTATGGTTGCTATGATTACACATCATAGCAAATTTTCAGAAACGCTGGAATACTGGCAAAATCACTTCCAGATGCACAACACAACAGCAGACATGAAGAATATATATATATAAAAGAAGAATTTACGAAAAAGAAATTGTGATTCGCAAATGGAGGAACTAATGTTATCAAAAAAAACAACAGAATAAAGCTGTCGGAGTGTGAGGGACCAAACTTAAATAAGGACAAAAAGTGTTCAAAATTTGAAAAAGTGCTTTCATTTAATTGTGTAAAAATGGTTAACAAAGGCTCAAAAGCAATACAAAATAACTTAAATACAGAATCTGGGCCCAACTTAACTGAGGTCAACTGAGGAACCAACTCAAACAAAAAACTGACCTGCAATCAAAGAACTAAAGGCTGCTTAAAAAGGGATGTGGTAACCCAAGTCTACCACATGAGGGAGGCACAACATAACAAAAGAACCAATAAATACAAAAAAATTAACCATTCTATGAAACAAATAAAGCAAAACTAACTTTTACTTAGCAGAAACAATAAGTGAGTATTTACGTGACAAAGTAATTGAAAACAACTTGAAACAAGTCTCCCCCGTCAGTCTTTCGAAAATGGTACGCTCCAGGTTTCCTTTTCCAGTTGCTTTGCATCAGCCGCACCTCAAACAAAAGAACAAGTGTAAATAAACCATTCAGACAGACATTAACTAAAGTGTGTACCCATTTGAAAATACCTGTTTAAAATAAATAACCAACTTAAACATAAATTGTAATATAATATAAAGCAAGAAAAGAAAATACTAACACAATGTGGTGGTGGGAGGATCATCCACCACAAGGAGCTACTCAAATATGCAGCCATGTTAAGCAGAGCTATTCTGGAACCACAAATAAATCGTATCCCCCTTGTGCCTAAGATTTGCCTTTTTTACATTTAGAAACTTAAATTGCAAATTATTAACAAATTTACTTTCCTTTAACCCCCACCTCACCAACTTACCCAGAAAAATACAATTTAGTTCACTGCTACCAGAGTGCGGCCTTCTCCTGCAGTTCCTCCATCTTGCTATCCCTATCCGCATAACCAGCTACAAACTGACTTTCCCTCTTGTGCACTCAGTTGTACATTACATTTGATGGATTCCAGTGCATGTGTCTTAAATCTTTCACTTCACTTTGCTCTCTATCCACACCTGTGCTAAGTGTTCTTCTAGTCAATTTAACCAACGTATAATACTAACATATAATTGCTGCACGTGATGTATTAAGAAAAAAGGCGAAAATATGGTGATATTTACAGCCAAACCTCCATCCTTAGAAACAATGTGTTCTAAGTATGGAAATCATTGATCTTTCATTAAACTATAAATGCATACAAAAATGCTCTTTTTGTTTTAAAATATGTTTTAGCATTAAGATTGTAAGTACAAAAAAAATCTTTAGAAACCGGATTACAACTCAGAGGCACAACGCGAAAATGTAACTGTTATTGTCCAATTTCTCCAATATTGCACACTTGTAAACTGCAAACCTGGACCATTACATGCACCAAGTACACACAAGAGGGATGTAGGATATAAATTATGGGACAGGGCCTGAGTTTCCTCCTGTTATAGGGCTACACAAATGTGTCTTTTCACTCTCCTGCATGTATTGTTTTTTACCAAGCTCTTATTCTTTCTCTCCTCCCTTCTTTACTTCTATGGCGACTCTGGCATGGCATAGTATTACAATCTCTGTTACTGTTTTTTCAGCTTCAGGCGTATTTATCTTTACAATTCTGTGCAGTTACCTTATTTGGCTCTTTATGGATTGAATGTAGTATACGCTATTGAATTAAATTCTGCTAATTTATATAGGACCACTTCGCTACACATGTCATCCCAAGGCATTTACAGAGACAATTAAACCAGATCATACAGTCAGATTGGTTCAAAGTTTTCTAAGGAAAACCAGCTGATTGCATCGACTCAATTGCTCAAAGGCAATCGTTCACACCAAGCATGCTTGTAGCAACAGTGGAGAGGAAAATAAAATATGATGTGGGTCCTCCCTTCACAGCTGGAATAGCTTTGACTCTTCTGAGAGGGCCATCCACTAGGTGTAGGAGTGTGTGTAAGACTTTTTGACCGTTCTTCCAGAAGCACATTTGTCAGAACACAGACTGATGTTAGACTCTGAACCAACTCTGTTGGGGCTCAAATGGTAGAATCTCAAAAATCAAGACGCCTTCAGTCGATTATCTCATCTGCCCACCAGTAAAAAAGGGGGGAAAAGTGTTTATTTTACAGATCAAATCCACATGCTGTCCTCTGTACAACGTATCACAGTGCTTTACCTCTCATCAGACAATGTCAGTTTTTCCCCCCACTCTCATTCCATTTCAGGCTGCTTTTATAGACTCCACGTTGCACTATGTACAGGCATTACTGGATGCTCTGTCGAAATCTTCTTGGAATTCACGTGTACTGGTCAAGGCCAGGGGTTACTCTGACCTGACAGGATGCCCTCTCAAAATCTCTTAACTTATGACCTGATTGTATACGAGTTAGCCACAAGGAACCCTGTTTTCTTAGGTGACTTCCAGCATGTAGACACCCTGTCTACATGCTGCATTCTCTGTGGTGCCAAGCGAGCATAAGGCCCCGAATAAAACTAAATAAGGCAGTGGAATTGCTTCTATATTCGGCAAGCCAGCCAGAATTCTACATTCTAGACTCATCCCAAAGGTTTTCAATCAGTGCAGGCAAATTAAGTTTAACCACACCAGAATCTGTCATCCATGTGTTTGTAGACCTTGCTGTGTCCACTGGTGCACAGTCATGTTGGAAGAAGAAGGGGCCAGCTCCAAACTGTTCCCACAAAGTTGAGAATTGTACAAATCTTGGTATGCTGAAGTATTTAGAATTTGTTTCATTGGAACTACTGTAAGGTACCAAGCTTCTGAAAAGACGTACACCATAATCCCCCCTACATCAAACTTTACACTCAGCACAATGCAGTCAGAGAAGCCACGTTCTCCTGGGAACCGCCAAACTCAGACTCATTCATCAGATTTTCAGATGAGAAGCAGGATTTGTCACCCAATAGAACACATCTCCACTACACTTGAGTCCAGTAACGGCATGTTTTACCCCAGTGCAACCAACGCTTTACATTTTACTTGGTAATGTATGGCTCGTATGCAGCTGCTTTACTATGGAAACCCATGTCATGAAGCCCTCTACGCACTGTTGTTGAGCTAATCTAAAGGCCACAGGAAGTTTGGAGGTGTGTAGCAATCCACTCTGCAGAAATTTCGAAACATCTTCACACTTGACATGCCTCCGTATTCACTGACGCCGCTCCATCTGTTTACGTGGCCTACCGGAATTGCTGTCGTTCCCAAAACTCTTTCATTGTCTTATGATACAGCTGAAAGATGACTGTGAATACTTAGGAGCGCCGAAATTTCCCGACTGGATTTGATGCACAGGTGGCTTCATATCATAGTTCCACACTGGAATTCACTGAGCTCCTGAGAGGAACCTATTCTTTCACAAATATTTGTTGTTGCCTGCATGTCTAAGTGCTTGATTATATTGACGAGTGTCGATGAGTGGCCATGAAAGTAGTTGGAACACCTGATTCCAATAATTTGGCTGGATGACTTTTGGCAATAAATTACATATGAAAATAAAGAATATATATATATATATACAGGTGCTGGTCATAAAATTAGAATATCATGAAAAAGTAGATTGATTTCAGTAATTCCATTTAAAAAGTGAAACTTGTATATTATATTCATACATTACATACAAACTCATATATTTCAGATGTTTATTTTGTTTAATTTTGATGATTACAAATGACAACAAATGAAAATCTCAAATTCATCATATCAGAAAATTAGAATATTACTGAAGACCAATAAAAACAAAGGATTTATAGAAATGTTGGCCAACTGAAAAGTATGAACATGAAAAGTATGAGCATGTACAGCACTCAGTATTTAGTTGGGCCTCCTTTGGACTGTATTACTGCAGCAATGCGGCGTGGCATGGAGTCGATCAGTCTGTGGCACTGCTCAGGTGTTATGATAGCCCAGGTTGCTCTAATAGTGGCTTTTAGCTCTTCTGAATTGTTGGGTCTGGTGTATTGCATCTTCTTCTTCACAATACCCCATAGATTTTCTATGGGGTTAAGGTCAGGAGAGTTTGCTGGCCAATTAAGAACAGGGATACCATGGTCCTTCAACCAGGTACTGGTAGCTTTGGCACTGTGTGCAGGTGCCAAGTCCTGTTGGAAAATGAAATCTGCATCTCCAAAAAGTTGGTCAGCTGCAGGAAGCATGAAGTGCTCTAAAACTTCCTGGTATGTGGCTGCGTTGACCCTGGACCTCAGAAAACACAATGGACCAACACCAGCAGATGACATGGCACCCCAAACCATCACTGACTGTGGAAACTTTACACTGGACTTCAAGCAACGTGGATGAAGTGCCTCTCTTCTTTTCCTCCAGACTCTGGGACCTTGATTTCCAAAGGAAATGCAAAATTTACTTTCATCAGAGAACATGACTTTGGACCACTCACCAGCAGTCCAGTCCTGTTTCTCTTTAGCCCAGGCAAGACGCTTCTGACGCTGTCTGTGGTTCAAGAGTGGCTTGACACAAGGAATGCGACAGCAGAAACCCATGTCTTTCATACGTCTGTGTGTGGTGGTTCTTGAAGCACTCACTCCAGCTGCAGTCCACTCTTTGTGAATCTCCCCCACATTTTTGAATGGGTTTTGTTTCACAATCCTCTCCAGGGTGCGGTTATCTCTCTTGCTTGTACACTTTTTTCGACCACATCTTTTCCTTCCCTTCGCCTCTCTATTAATGTGCTTGGACACTGAGCTCTGTGAACAGCCAGCCTCTTTAGCGATGACCTTTTGTGTCTTGCCCTCCTTGTGCAAGGTGTCGATGGTCGTCTTTTGGACAACTGTCAAGTCAGCAGTCTTCCCCATGATTGTGTAGCCTATAGAACTAGACTGAAAGACCATTTAAAGACTTTTGCAGGTGGTTTGAGTTAATTAGCTGATTAGAGTGTGGCACCAGGGGCCATCAATTTTGAACCTTTTCACAATATTCTAATTTTCTGATATGATGAATTTGAGATTTTCATTTGTTGTCATTTGTAATCATCAAAATTAAACAAAATAAACATCTGAAATATATGAGTTTGTATGTAATGTATGAATATAATATACAAGTTTCACTTTTTAAATGGAATTACTGAAATCAATCTACTTTTTCATGATATTCTAATTTTATGACCAGCACCTGTATATATATATATATATATATATATATATATATATATATATATATATATAAATACCTTAATATACCCATGCCTTTTGTCTGTGTTATATTTTGAGCATGGACTAAGAAGATTGGACCTACAGTTAAATAACACAATAGAAAATAGACATAAAAAAAGTCTTCCTTTCTACTTTTTTGCCGTAGGAGTTTTGTTAAGGAAATAAAGTGATGAGAGATGAGATGCAAGTAAGAACACAGGTGTTAGTTAAAAATCCTAAAGTGTTCTGTGCTGAAATAATTAATCAAGCAAACTTTTCACCCCTCTCTCTCTCTGCTCTAGAAGAAGCTTCTAGCTGACTTTAGTGTCAGAGCAGCAATATGTGCTTGTGCATACATACGCATGGACCCGCCGCCACCCACCACACCGCCGGCTGTGAGCACCTCAGCTTCTAGTTCTGACTGTGAGAGTATTTCACAGCTCTGATGAGGGTTATAATGTGCAATATGTTCACTAATTCATTCGCTCTCCTCGTCTTCTTGCTGCCCTAATCTCTCCCCCTCCCCCTTCCTCGCTCTGTACGTCTGTCGCTCTGGCATCTGTTGATGTCCTCTTAGCTACAGCAAGTAGTGATCAGTCCAAAAGGGCCCACTGTGACGCCACTCTGTTGCCATCTCCCGGTCATGCATTTATGTTTTACAGTTGGCACACTGAAGCAGCTCTGGGCTAAGCCCTTAATTACGACCGGGATGAGGAGCATGAAGGCTTTGGAGGGGTGTGAGTGAGAGACACATGCTTTGGCAACATCTGTTAAACAGAATTAGTGGGCGTCTGATGAGAAGCTTTGGGTTTGGACACAGGAACGGACGGGACGATTTGGAGGAATGAGTAGAACGTTTTTAATTCAAGCTGTAATTTGGAGATTTGGAGTTTGCAGACAGGAGTGAGAAGAACCAAAATATAATTTGTGTTAGCTGGAAAAGAAGCAGAGAGATTGTCAGCGAGTGGTGGATGAAGGACAAAATGAGAAGTGATGTGAATATCTTGTCCAAACCTGTTTCTGTTGCCCTTGAGTTAAGCCAGAGAGCAGACAATTATTCTGGGACAATACCCAGAATACTGTTTTATATCGAAATTATATTGGCCGCAAAACAAACGTGTTACCAAGTATTATTTAAATTCTTTCAACTCGGTTTAACTTTGGTTACTCAGTCTAAACTGACTTATAAATGTTTAGGTTGCTTAAAATAAAATGATTCAACTCTTTAACCACAAAGAGTTGACTTAAAAACCTTAAAATAAAGCTATTTGAAGATGTTAATACTGATTAAAACAGAGCTTAGATTATCATAGAACATCTAGCTGTTTTTGAAGTCAGTTTTTTTTCATGCATTTCCTTATGCTTTGGTAAGATTGTACATCTTGGGTAAAAATAAACAACACTGTCTCACAAACTTTGTTTAACTTTTTCCACACATTTTGCTGTGTCATGCTTTAACTAGGCTTTAAAGTCATAGGGAAGTCATATTTAAATTTCAATTCATTCTGGCTTAAACGTGTATATAAATGTATTCTTTATCAGAAAATGTTGTCCCAAAATTTAGAAAATTTCAATTAAAAAATAAAAAATCTTGTCTTAAATTCTGTGTTTTTTTCCCCGTTATCTTATGCAAGCCAGTTAGTTATACGTCAGCGTGAACACCTAAATTCGTATCATATATCAGCAATCATCTGTCAATCTAATTTTTTAGTCATAGCATCTTGATTCATATGTTGCAGCTAATATACGCAAAGGTTGAAATCAGAAATCAGAATCATTTCCTTTTCCATTGAGTCTGTGTCTTCAGCAGGCGTGCTGTAGAGCTAACAGAACTGGCAGTGTTGCGAGGCAAGGGCTCAAACATGTACGGCTGGAAGACTTCTACACCAAACCAAGCTTCTGCCGCCCTGGCGTCCTCTTCCACAACATCTTCATCCCCGCTTTCCTCCTCTAAATAAAAAATGGATGAAGGAGGAGACTCATCCACGTCCTCTGACACAAAACTCTCCTCCTCTTGCATGTTTCCGCTGTCCATAGCGTTCTTTGACAGCGTCGTTTCTAAGTCACCAATTTAGTGCTACTTGGTCCCAATGGAATTTCCCATTGGGAACCTAGTAGCACTAAGTTACTAACTGGTTAACAAGATGCCATAGACAAACCGGCCACAATCAAACTTGTTTGCGAAAACAACTTTTACACTATGTTATGTCATTGGCTGATCTTTAATAAATGTTTTAACCAGTGTGTCAGACTCATTTTGAATTGATATTAGGTTGGTACAACGTTAAGTAGCTTCTGATGTAGTTAAGCTACTTTTAACACATTAGTGTAACTTAGCTTGCTATAATTCTTTAGGTGGTAGCTTTGGTGTAGTGAAGATTAATTTATTGTTGAGTAACTGATAGCTTAGCTCACTACACTGGACAAGTAGATTGCCCAACACTGTAAAGACATAGCGATGCTTCACATGAAGCACTTTCGCTTCTCTAGTGCATGACAGCAACAGAACAACATCAACTGTAAAAAGCAAGCAAAGCCTTTCTTTGGTTGAGAATGGATAAAAAATGTTCTAAGCCATTAAGAAGCTTCACCAAATGCATTTATTTATCATTTTCACACTACTAATAGAAAGATGTAGAGAGTAAGACTAAAGCAAAATTATGATTTTTTTTTTAATCATAATTGCAATTGAGATTTTATTAGACTTTTCTTCTGCATTAAAGACAACCACATAAATGTTTTTCTCTTGGGGTTCATTGTTTCTTACGACCTTAAATGCTCCGTTGTCGTAGGACAACTGTCTACTTCTAGTTTGCATGGATCTGCTCTCCAGCTGCAATTCTCCTTCAATATTTTCTGAAGACTTACCTCTAATAAAGATGGGTCTCTTTTTTATTTTAATTGCTACTAAGGTGTTTAAATCTTGCAAAGAGTGGATTTTTTCCCCCCCAATTTCATTATGATCTGCTATTTGAAACCTCTCTCGCCTGACATGTTCAAGAAGGAGAACAAAATATTTAAAAATTCTACCTTGGCAGTCAGTCAGCACCCATTAATGTTCAAAAGGAAATTAAGGCAGCAATTGTGTGTTTTTTTTCAGGATTTTGCCGATTCAATATTCCAGTTGGTGAGGGAGAAGTACCGATCGCTGGTGGGTGGCTGCAGCCCAGCACACGCTCGACACAAATCCCTAGCAGGCATCGTAATGACCCGAGGTATGGTAAATTTCATTGACTTTTATATATGACTTTGAATTATTGAAGCAGTGCAATATAGACAGAGTGACAGTGTGTGGTGGGGTGGGAGGGTGGGTAGTGGGTGAGGTGGGGGAGCGGAGAGAACAAGGGTAGGATGGAGGAGGAATTCTAGTTTGAGAGAGAAATTATGAAGGGAGCGTAGGAAGACAGACACAGTTTTCATTTCGCGGTGTTCCTTGAGAAGGCACGTTCTTGCTGAATTATTGACTATTCCGAGTCTCCGAGGAGAATGAGACATAGTAGAGATTGTCAGTCATCCCCAGTGCAGGCTGGACTCGTAGCGTCGAGAAAGCCTTGACAGCAGTTCCAGATGCCACAGTGGGAATCCTAACTAGATCAGCCTAATCTAAAACCTGACGGAGTGACACACTGCAGGGACAGCAAGGAGGAGGAGGAAGAAGTTTTACTCCTCTGCTCTGCTGCAGTAGCAAACAATCACATTGACATGTATCTACCCGTTGCATTCATGCATTTAAAAGGTAACTGCAGCTGTTATATGTACACCCGAGCATGAGTTCATGAGAAATTCTGATGTGTTTTTGGTTTATTTGTTCTTACTTTACTCTTCTTGAAGTTTTTGGAAGTCTGTTAATCTCAAGTAAATTGGGCTACGTTCACACTGCAGGCCTTGATGCTCAATTCCGATTATTTAGTGAAATCCGATTTTTTTACATTTCCGTTCACATTTCCAAATATAACTGACGTGTGTGCGATCGCCTGTGTGGACTCCATTCATAGAATGCAAGTGTCCCGCATGCGCAGTAGAGGATGTACCGACGTCACAAGCCAGTGTGCCCTTTTTTTACGGAAGTAAACATGGATGGTAGCGCTGGAGCGCACCTAGCGATCTTTCCCAACCTTAAAAACTCAATGTTTTTAATATGGTTAAACACATATACTACTCTCCGCATTATCGTCCGCCATGGTTATTGTTTTTCTTACCGCTTCTGGATAGCAAGACGCAGAATCGTCACCTTTGTCGGGTATTAATGGCACACAGATCGGATTCCGTAAAAGTTCAAAAAAATCCACTGTCCTTACAGGAGACAATACACCCCCCCCCACCCCCCACCCCACCCCCCTTAACGACCGACTTTCAGAATCATAGACAGGTTTCAGATATTACAGGCTAACAATGGAACCAATGTCCCATCGGTTTTCATTTGCAAGTTTCCAAGCAATACAAGGCCTTGTCTATATAAAGACTCAAACTCACTGCAGATCCAGACATTTGAATTGAGAAAGCTTCCTGGAGAGGTGGCGAAACGTCTTCAAATCTTGAAAACCAAGTCCAGTGGATTTTTTTTTTACTTTTACGGAATGACTATGACCTGGATAACTGAGAATCTTCATCAGCGCACAGGTCGGATGAATGCGACCTAGCCGTTCAGACACAGGTCGCATTTGAACAGATCAGATTCGTATCGGATTCAGGACCGCATAGCAAAGTGTCCTGGGACGCATTGGAAAAAAACGGATCTCAGTTGTTCAAACTGCCATGAGAAGATCAGATCCAGGTCGCATATGTGCAAAAAAGTCAGATTTGGGTCACTTCAGGCTGCAGTGTGAACATAGCCTTAGATGCACACCACTGGTTTAAAGCACTTTTTTATATCTTTCTTTCCCCTCAACATTATGTCCTCAAAATAAGAATATTTAATTGGTAAATCATGACAATGACAAATCAGAGGATTGCTGATTTTCATATGATTATCATAAGAAGAATGACGCCCAGTGTTCTTTAAAAACCTTTTCCTCCCATATTAAAGAGAAGACAGATTCCAACAAAAGTGAAACATTATTCCAATTGGTGCATTTGGGTTGCCTACTTTCCTTCACCACTATTTATTATTAAAGTTTATTTGATAGGGACAGACACACATTTACATAGACAAACTGAATGAAACAGTAGTCCCATGTTTGCATCATGGTGCAATAGCAACAGCTAATTCGCAACACTTGTCCCTAGATGGGCTTTTAAAAATAACTCTAATATCGCTAAATGATTTAATTTTACAATATAGATATGTAGTAAACATCCCACGTGCATAATTCTGTAACCACAATGATGGTAACGCAGCGTTCACACCGGGCGCAGCAGGCGCGACAGAAGCAGCGAGTTTACATGCAAAGTCAATGGTTGACGCGCGTCAAGGCGCAGCAAAAGGTCCCGCGGCGCGTTTTGAGCAGCAGGCGCAGCGCGTCTGAGCAGCTGAAGCAGCACGTCGGGCGCGTTTAATCATCTGACGCGCGTGACGCGCCGCAAACACGCTGCTGCTCGAGATGGATAAAAATTGAATTTTTGCTGCTCGACGCGCCGCGTCAACCAATCAGAGAAGCTGATCTGGGAGCTGGCTGGGAGAGAGACACAGCGCTGATGATCAGAGCGCTGTGATCACTCCTCTGAAACAGTTTATTAACGCATAATTAACTTAAAATGCATTTATCTGCCGGCAGAATATGTTCGCTTTTATTATTCTGGTGCCTGCAGATCGGATTATTTAGATGAAAAACACCTACCAGCTGCCGCGGTGAACCGCGAGGAGGCGACCCGGCCAGAGGCTGCTGATGAAGAGATTCCTACTGTCGGCGCACCGCCGGTATGTGGGGGTCTGAGCGGCTCCGACAGAAATAACATTGGGAGGCAGGATTGTAATCTGGATGAACTGACTGCACTGATGAAGTTTTCAGGTGTATTTTCTCACTTAAACACATATTAAAACTACTTTATTCCCACTGATCACAGCAAATATAGCTGCAAGGCAGAGAAAGGATAGTGAAGCTCCGCCCAACGCGCGTGAGACCCACTTTTGCACAGCGCAGCCTAACTAACTGGTACAAGCAGCAAAAAGGAAGCAGCAGACGCGATTTTGCTGCTTTTGCTGCGTCCGGTCTGAACGTAGCATAAAGAAGTAGCGGGCTTTGGTTCAGTTCGGAGCTTAATGGGGGGATAGTGACCTCTGGATGACCTTAATAAATAATCTTTATTATTTAACAAATAAAAAAAAGCACAAATGATCATTTTAACTGCAAACTGATGCTCTGTCAGAACAGCATACGCTGTCAGATTGACATACTTTTAATTTTTATCTAACCTAAATGAATTGAGTCACAATGTAAACCACAACAAATGTTTTCTATGATTTTAAACATGAAAACAAAATCTAACACATTTCAAATTGCCGCACACACATTTTTTTACTACTATAGTCACTTATTTTAAATTAATATTAAGTAATATGATTTCAGTTATAGAGGCTTTGTAATGATCTCAGAATGTAGGACCCAGAATTCAAGGCGAGACAGGCTGTGGGAAAGTTCAAAGCGTTGGGGCTGCTCGTCTGCTGCGGGGCAGATCTCTGCAGGGATAGGAGAATACAGGTCTGTGACTGGATGTGGAACTGAATGCGACTTGGAGCAAAGTCACTGACCTAAATCAAAGTTCAGTCCATTCGCGGAGAACTCAGCAGAATCCAGAAGGGAGGTTTGACTGCAGTTGCGGCGGCTATGCCCTCAGAGTTCCTAGAGAGCGAGCAGCAGACGCCGAGCAGCAACAGAGTCCAGAAGGGAAATCCAAGGCCGAAGTCAGAAGACAGTTCCAGGTTCAGAAGCCGGTAGAATCCAGGATCAGATGCGACAAACAGAGCAGACAGGGGGAAGGCAAAACTCGAGATCCACAGGACAGAAAACTAGTCATAATCAGGGAAGCAGACAGACTAAAGAAAGCTAGGAAATGTCTCACCAAAACACACAAATAACCTGGCGCTGATAGGAAGCAAACACACAACTTAAATAGTAGAGGAACCAGGTGAAAATGATCGGCGATAATCAGCCGCAGAACCAATTAGACAGGGGAGCAAGGAGCAAAGGAAAAAACCAAACCATCAGCGCCAAGATCATGACAGGCTTCTTCCTTAATCATCCCAGAAACTTCAATCATGTCTGGCTGTTTCAAGATCCAAGAAATAATAGTATAATCAAAGTTGACTTTCTTCTTTAAAAGTTAAAATAAACATGTTTTTGCTGGTCGGTACACTGCTGCTAAAATTCAACGTGGGAATAATTCTCTGTTGCGCATGTGTGTGCATGAGTATTAGAACAATGTATGCCGATCTGGCAGGGTATGCTGTTCTGACAAACACTAACCATGAAATATATTTGCTGAGATTTTTTCCCATGGGGTGGGGGGGTCAGCATCCCACTGCTAGGCTGCACTCATATTCTTTAAATTGTGCTTGTATCGTGTTATGAAAATAGGTAACCCCAATGCACCCACGGAGCATAATATGGGTTTTTATTGTTATCTTGACGCCACTGAAAGAAAAAGACAAAGCTATAGAGCAATAGAACAGGATTTATAAGCACTGTGACTGATTAACCTCCACAGAGACTAAAGTTAGCATTCTGCTACCTATTGGCTATTTTTTAAAGTTGTATCAAACTGGACTGGGATGGGGACATTTTCACATTTTTGGCTGTTATCATTAAAAACATTAGATAGATCAGTTCATCAGATATGAATTGACAGAATAGTCTGGATTGTCACTTCTGCTGTTTAAGCCATTTTTATTTTGTTCAATTTATGGGAACACCTATAGAATATTGGAAATTTAAATAACTACAAATACTTTGTGCAGATAAGAAGTACAAATGTTCAATCTAATATTAATAGTAATAATATAATGAAGAAGCTTATTTATTTAGAACTATTAATATTTCACATTTAATTCTTATTGGTATGAATTTATTTTTGGTATATTGTATGTTTGTGGCTCTGTCAAAAGGGACAGTTATGGTGCAAGAAGTGATTTAAATTCACCCTAAACTGCTGTGATCCAGTTGAAAATCTATCAAACCAATAATTGATCTGTAATGCATTTGATTATCTCTAGTTAAATAGCTAAATTGCTTAAAGTAATCAACACTGAACTGCATGGTTCTTCACTGAAAAGACATTCTTTAAGATTTTAAAGCTGTTTTTGGTACTAATACAACCACAGCATTAGACGAGTGTGAAACCCGAAATATTTCAAAATAGGCTTTATTTCAAAGAGAGCTTTTAAAACAAACTAATAGGGATACCAGCATTTTTACTACTTGTAAAAGCAAAAACGAAAAACGGTAAAATTATGAATAACCTTGTCTCAGCTGGATGTATCGTTACACCCCTAATTTTTATTATTAAGAAATGATTTTACATAAATACACACAGTTCTGACATGAACATTGCATTTGCACACAAACAGACACACACACCAACAGAGGAGTGTTATCTCTGAGCAGCTGCAGGCAGTGGGGCTATGGGGGGGTCAGTGAGAAGGGATCGGTATCTCTGCAGCCTTTGGAGTCTTTGGAGTGCTGGAGCTCATCAGTTTGGACTTTACTGAGATCGGCGCTCATCCCGAGCTAATCCAATCCCTCTCCTCTCCTCTGCCTCCCAGTAATTGCTTCTGTTTGTTTATTAATAGCAAATGTTATCTTCAAATATCCAGACCACAGGCTGCCAAGCATTCACAGCGAGGCGGCGGCTGCAGCAGCGGCGGTACTGCGGCCAGCGTCAAACACGGAAACTTGACAGAAAACTCTAGGGAGTCCTGTTGAGGCTTCCTGCCGCCTCCCGGTCGCCCCATGTGTCTCATGCTTCTGCTTTTAGCACAGCAACATGAATTAGGGTCCATCTTTGAACTGGAGGCACACAGCGAGCCCTCCCTTCTTCGTTCCTCCAAGATAGTTGAGCCCCAACCTGAGTGAGTTTAGCCCCGCCGCGAGACTGAGACTGCAAGACCAATGCCAAAGTAAACTGAAAGCACATGGTGTAAGATAGTATGAAAATCTCATTTTGAACTGATTGGAGATATCATTGGACATCTAGAGATGGTGAACAGTTCTCAGATGTGTTCAAAGACCTAAAAAACAGGAAAATCAGGATCATATGTATGAAACAGTGCTACAAGATACAAACATCCATTCCTGATTTGAATTTATTCACAGGAATGAGAGAACCTTCTTAATTTTTTTTATTTCTTTATTGAGTGCACCGATGCAGGAGACAGCGTAGGAGGGGCACCACAGGAACTCAAAGAGAGATGAGAGTAGAGGTTTTCAAACAAGTTGATTTCAAATGACAGTTAAGTCTTGGTTCTTGGTCGGCATATCCCTTTTCAAATGGGGATTTTTCTTCGCTCTTTATCTGGTTTTCCAGCCGTCGCAAACTGTAACGTTGAAGTAATCACATAAGGCAACGAAACAGCTTGTCAGAAAAGGAAAAAAAATAAATAAAAAGATGTGCAGAGTGTTGCAGCAGAGAGAGAATCTCACAAAGCCCCTCTTATATGTTCAGAGCAGTTGCCTGTTTAGGCAAATAGAGATTCAACAGGGTGCCTCCTCTGCTGAGTCCAAGTCAGTTTTTAACCCTCCCTGCATTTTTTTAAGCTGTTCCCAAATTTTTTTCCCCCCAAAGATTCAGACGACAGGAGTCGGATGACATTCATTTTAATCAGGCAACATCTTGTGGTGAGACAACATGCAGAAGATGGGACTTAAGAAGCTCCGACTAAATGACATTTAAAGGAGCTGGCATATGAACTGCATATAAACGCTGACCTTCAGAGCTCCTTCCGACTCAAAAGAAAATGTTTTAATGTCTGCTTTATGGTTCTCAGAGATAATGGCTGGCTTATTAAGAAACATTTTTTTTTTCCCGCTGTTTTTGCGCCATGAAGAATAAAGGGATTGCAGTAATAGCTTCCCGGTGCCTGTCACCGGCAGCTGGCAGCTGTAATAATGGATCGTTGCAAAGCTCACGGTCATTTCGTTTATTTGGATTCTGCTTCACTTTTGGTGTTATTATTAATCCCTTACTTAAATAAATGGTTTCTTCTCCAGCTTATTTAAGTTTCTGCCTTGGAACTGTCACATAGATGCTATTAGCTTTGCATTTTTCTACTTAGGCAGGTGAGGCCTGTTGGGTTGTAGAAGTTGTTACTGGTTTTCTTGTGAGCCACGGATGCCTCATTCACCTCAGTTTGCTTGAGTCCCAGGGCCTTAAAAAAGGCTTTTATTTTGCAAATAAAAGATGTTATTTGCATTATGTCTCATCTGTTGTTGAACTGCTTAAGGACATGAAAAAAACACCTCTTAAGACTTACTTAAAAAATATATTTATGTAAAATTTAATGCTGCAATATCAAGAAACACTCACTTGCCAGTGTCAAGAGAATTTTACTTTTTATAAGACATAACAGTTTTGAAGAAATTAAGTATTAAGTAACATTTCACATTAAGTAACATTTACTTAATTACATCCAAGTTATAAATTAGTTTTTTAATTTTTTTATGAATTAAAGTGTACTTGTTTTTCAGTGGAACAAACAGCATTTTAGTCAAAATTTAAGTAAATATTATATCCACTGTTATGAAGTAATTAAGTAGATATTAATTATGTTCTTGTGCTTGACATATTGATTTACTTTGTTGCATTATGTTAGATTACTAACTAATATTAGGTAATTATGGAAGAAAAACAGTCTCAACAACGAATTTTAAACACTGAATTTTTTTAGACATTGAATTCCTTACACTCAATTTTTATGTGCTAAAAATTCACCAGAAAAAAATCCAGCTGCAAAAAAATTCAACTACAAACAATTCAGCTGCAAAAACTGAGCTGCCAAAAATTCAGCCGCAAATGTGTTGACCTTTTGGTGAACTCAAGCCAAAGCAATCTACACTCGATAGAGTCGAGCAGCTTCTAGCCAATGAAACCAGATAAAAATTGAGTGTCAGGAATTCAATGTCTAAAAAAATTTTGTGTTTAAAATTCAGTGTTAAAAAAAATGCAGATTCCGATGAGAATGTTTTTCTTCCGTAGGTAATTGGCTGCTCAGTGCAGCAGTGGGTAGCACCGTTGCCTTGCAGCAAGAAGGTTCTTGGTTCAATTCCCGGTCCAGGGTCTTTCTGCATAGAGTTTGCATGTTCTCCCTGAGCATGCGTGGGTTCTCTCGGGGTACTCCGGCTTCCTCCCACAGTCCAAAAAAAAAACATTACTGTTAGGATAATTGGCTTCTCTAAATTCTCCTTAGGTGTGAGTGTGTGTGAATGGTTGTTTGTCTCTATGTTGCCCTGTGATGGACTGGCGACCTGTCCAGGGTGTACCCCGCCTCTCGCCCATTGACTGCTGGAGATAGGCACCAATCCCCACTTGGGATTAAGCGTGTAAAGAAAATGGATGGGATTAGGTAATCATTGCTGGTCTTCTTTTGATAAATGTTACCAAATAAATTGAACCAATAATCTATACATTTGATATACATTAAACAGTTTATTTTTCATTTTAAACATTTTAACAAAGAAGTAAATACCCCATTGTATTAAATTGCCCAATTTTCACGGGCCAGCCAGAAATTTGACAGTCTAATTGGAATCGTACTTTTCAAAAATGCAATAAAGAATTTACAACCCTCTGAAACTGAGTCAGAACTGAGTCAGAACAGAAACAGCGGCTTAGTTTGAACGGTGGTGTAAAGATTATGTATGCCTCTATTTTAATGGGGAAAAAAACATGTACAAATATATAGCATTAATAGTAAAAGTGCATGGTTTTGACACCTTTTAGCCTACTTCATGTTGCCATACAGGTTCTTTTAAAACAAAAACATACAGGTTCTTTTAAAATTGCCAAAGAATCCAGTTGACGTGGTAACGCTCTTAAACTAAACCACCAGGCTTCTGTAATTATTCCTTTAATTATAGTATAATTGTAAATATTGGCAATAAAAACATGTATGTCTGGAAAGGCTCACAGTAGAACAGTAGAAACAGATAATAGATTGGGTATTGGACTTTTCCGTGGTGACCATGTAGTGCAGGGGTCCTTAATGTTTTCAGGCCAAGGGCCCCCAAACTGATGGTGAGATGGAGCAGGGACCCCCTAATTATATATATTGTATGAAATTGTGTTCTATCAAACTGGTTCTATAGTCACTCTGTTACAGATGGAGTAATGTAATGAAATTCTCCCTGGGATTATTAAAGTATTTCTGATTCTGACTCCTGGTTGATCGGACAGGTGTTGTGAATGAAACGGTATCCAGCTTGAAAGAGCTCCTGTGTGTCGCTGAATGTGTGCATTGATGACTGAAAGACATCTTCTGCCTCCATTTATCTGTTTCCTACAGAGTGTTGAATTCATGTTAATGTGTATTTTAAGACATTTCCATTAGTGGAAAAAATTGCGGGTGGGAATATAAAAAAAAAAGCCTAATCAATCAAAACTTTCGCGACCCCCCCATGCAGTACCTCCATGGACCCCCTCGGGGCCGCAGACCCCCTGTTGAAGACCTGTGTTGTTGTGAGTAAAGCAAAGCAACAAAGATGATGACATATTTTCCTTGCTCTTAGAACATCTAAATGGGAGATGCTAAATATAAAATAATCTTTGTTTACATTACATCCGTTTCAGGGGACTGCTCAGCTGTCTGACCGCGCTCTAAAGGACTGATAGATTAATCAAATTACAGTCTGAATGATGCAAATTGTGAACGAATAAGCAGAAATTAATCCTTTAGACCACTCCAGAACAATAATGGTTAGGATTTAGATGAGGGAAAATTAGGCCGCTCAGTCTGTAGGAAGGGAATTTTTTTTTTTTTTTGTGGCAAATAAAAAACAAACTAAGATAACTAGAACAAATATATGGAACTACTCTACCACAGCTGTGACCTGTTCCGGGCTTTTCGCCAATATCGGTATTTGATATTTTCCAAGTAAACCCTAAATTCTGATTCATGCTTTTCAGATTAATTTCAAAGTTTTGTAGATTATTACAGAAAAGGCCTGGCTTGAAAACTAAAAACCGAAAAAGAAAAAAAACAACAACTGCAATAAACAAATAAAACAATAAAGACTGAGGGGTTGGATTGCAAAAGCAGAAGATGTTAAAGTTGCAACACACAGACAGCCGTGTAGAGCAGGTGCACTTGTAAATGCACTCTGGGAGTGTTTGATGTTTCATCTGTGAAGTTATACCTATCTTATACAAGTCCCAATATTTCAGTTTAATTTGTCATAATCTGAGCTTTTAGCTCTCCGATAAAACAACTGCAACGTGATATTCAAAGGTTCTGAGATATTTTTCTGTTCTGTTTAGATTATTTGAATTGGATGTTGTAATTTGCTGATTAGTCCTCTACCATAAAGCAACAGTCTAAATCATTAGAATGAAAGAAGCCATCTTAAGAGGAAATGTCAGTTAAGGGCTTTAAGAGGAACAATGCTAATATTATTTAATAGTGCCTTGATGCAGGGTATATTTATAAGATTTTCTTGTAGTTTTTTTGGGAGGGATATTTTGTTTTTCTGATCTTTTTCTTCAAATAGGTTGTACTAATAATATAAATTAGTTGTATGATATAGCGTAATGTAGTTTAAGCCCAATTTAATGGTTGTTTTTATTATAAAAAATAACCATTTTTATAAGCCGTCGATGCAGCAAATCAGTGCACTATATTCAGAACTATGTCTATGTACATATATATATATATATATATATATATATATATATATATATATATATATATATATATATTGCTAATAACTTTTCTAATTATCAGCTTATTCTACTCATAAACTGAAACAATGGGAGCTGCTTTTGGATGCATTTTTATTCATTATAAGGCATCTAGGAATTCTACATTAATTTTAATCTAAGAACATTTCAGGTTTCCATTCATTTCAGTTCTGCACTAATCGCACTATTGTGTGCCTAAAAACAACAACAAAAAAATGTGGCAAACCACAATTAAGTCTCAAAATAGGAGGGGGGGATTATATTTTTAAACTGAATCCTAGTTGGTTTGGCTTGCTTTTTTTTCCCTTCAAAAATTCTTATCCTCATTTAAAATCTATATTCTATATATTTTTTAGGTTATATTTGTCTTGCATAGAAATGATACATGTCATAATGACATAAAGTTAGAAGCAGAAGAAATCTGTTAGGGCTGAAATACTCTCTGTAAAGGACAGCTGTGTTGTTTGCATATCATCAGGCAAAGAGAGAGTTTTGGAAATAAATTTTAAGAAAAAATAAATAAATGCAAGATAATTTCTGACAGAACTGGAGAAGTAGGAGACATAGTACCCCTGAACCTCACAGAAGAAAAAAATGGGTTCTTCAGTAACTCTAGGCCTTAACAATTCACCTCTACATAAAGTCTGATATTAATTATTAATTTGTCTAAATATTCAGCACGATTGCTTTATTAAACATTTTGTAGCAACGCTTTGTTGCATTGGTTTGTTCAACCCACCTTCATGAACAGGCAAGATTATGAGTTCATTCATTAAATGTTATAATTACGATAGCAGCTCTGCATGTGAGAAAGAGCAATTTCTTTTTGAGTGCCTCATATCTATTTATAGTTATGAAAAATGAGAGAACTGTAGAAACTGTGGCAGGGAACGTAAAGACATCTTTATTTGACTGCAGTATTAAAAGATTAGGAAGAAGTTGATCCAGCGTCGCTCCACAACAGTATGTGACAAATTAAAGAGGCGTTTGGGGATAAAGAACAATGCAATGAACGCCGGAGTTTCTTTGTCTGACTTTTTTTTTAAAGTTCTGACTATGTTAGTTGTTTCAGAGGAAATTCAATGAGGTGCACATATAGTTGGTTTTATTCCAATCTTTCCTGGTGGACATATTTATATATTAATTGAATTAGGAGTCTGAAATCTAAACCCGAAAATTTAAAGTTGGGTAAGCGTGTGTGATGTAAAAGCCTGAACAAATGGCTGACAGTCTGCTGCAGCTCTGTGTAATGTAGTGTGATGCAGCCTGGTGGTAGGAGGCCAATTTGCCAACATGCAGACAGAGCGAGTTAAGTGGACCAGGGTTTCAGTTTGGCTGTAACGTAACATTAAGCAGAGGCACAGAGGAAATGCATGTGCCCGGCCTGTTTGATTAATGTGTTGACTCCCACCCTGATGAAAGAAGAAAAAATACAAACAGCTAGTTCAGCAAAACTGGATCCAATTCTGGTTGTCCTTACAGCCACTGTTGGGTCATTATAGCCCTGGAGCGCTGTCATTATCAGAAAGTCTGAATGTTAAAGCCTTGTAAAGGTTTTATTAGCAAATATCCACATTGTATAACCTTGTGGAGAGGCTTGAAGTTGAGGTAGGTTGTTAAAACAATATCTCATCCTTTGAGCATCTCATGGGTCAATGTTATATGTATGAAACACCTGTAAGTGTTCAAAGAATCAGTAGCAACTGTGGAGGAGCTGTAGAGCTCCGCTGCACAGGTGGAAGGATGTGTTTTTATAAAAAGAAAGAAATTAATGAAGGAAACAGCAAACATGTGAAGGAATGTGCTCTAAAAAAATGAGACGACCATTTAACCTTTTAGTCAAACAGTGAAATGCTTAAAAAATTTTTAATATGAAACCTACCTGGCAGTAGCCAAGATAGATATGTGTAGAACTGAGGGGAGTTTTGCGTTATCATTCTGGGATGGCTGCTGTTCAGTCTGTCCTTTAAAATGAGGGATGTTTAGTATAATACTTCGAGCTGATTGGGTGACGTGCCAGCTAGTACCTACCTTCCATAATAGGCTTTCAGCCAGAGTAAGCTGATAAATCAAACTTTCTGAGGGAAGGAAAGCACAGACATAGTTCTGCTCCTTTTTTAAAATGAGAAAATGTCGCTATTTTAGCTCAAACCGAGTCCATTTCACTATAGACAGGTGAGTCCTCCAGCATAGCCTAGTTTGTAATGCCCCGTCAAGGCCCTTCTGACTGTCGTCATTCCTACATGTCCCGGCTGGCATGTCATTAGTCGCTGGTTGTTAGGAGACGGAAGTATTAGCGGGAGGCATTCAAGATGGATTTGTTGTGAGACTGAAAACTCAGATCTCGCGACAATCCAGCTTGCAGCGTAAGGTTATATGAAACTATCTTTTGTGTGCAACCTACAGCAGTAGCAGCTTTACGCTATGGCAATACCCTTTTTATTAAGAGACATTGGCAATATGCATTCTTGAGTGTGCTCTTGAACTCGTGAAACGTCATCAGCCTCAGCCCGAGCACTGTTCCAATTGCCGAGAACGCAAGATCGAGAACACACCAAATCCCCGTTCTTGAGATTGAAAGCTGTCCCAGCATGCGCTGCAGTAGCAGCAGCTTTCAATGGAGCGCTCCATTGAAAGTTAAAAGTTCTCTTTCTGGTGCTTTAATAAAAGTACGTTTTAAGATCATTTGAGGCGAGAATATAATACTTTAAAGCGTAACTATATGGCCCATTTACTGATTTAATGCGTAATTAAAAAAAAACATTTCCCAAGTTTAGAGGACCACAGCAACCAGCAGAGCTCCAAAGCTACAGGCAGCCAGCGCTAACCGCAGCCCTTTTGCGGCAGCCATCTCTCTGCATAGCCGTGTGTGAAGGACCGCTGGCTCTGATGGTGATTTTTTTTTGTTTTATTTGGCAAAATGTTCATTTGATTTGTGTTTATCCAACTGTGTCCTTCATTATTCCCCCATTGAATAAAAAAAGTCAGAATTTATTATTACAAAGAGACTATTAATAACAGGAGGTGAACTGCAGCTCTAGAAGAGCTTAGCGTGTGGAGTACGGTTCTGTTCCAATTGACCCATATCTATGCTGCATGCTTGCGTTCTCGCCAAGTCCAGACTTTGCTGTGTTCTTGTCAAGACCAGACTTTACAAGAACACGAGTCTGGACTCACATTCTCGTGAATTGAGAAACAGCCATTGATGATACTTAGAGTATATGGAATAGAAGATGAAGAGTGTCTGTGGAGACTCCACATGAACAGGTCTAACTGCTCTAATCGGCTACAAACTTTAAAGTGTTTTATTCTTTCCCCGCATATACCTTGGCACACTTTAGCTAATCACTTACAACTACAGTGGTGGATTTCAAACCTTTCTTTCTCTTTTATTTACATTTTACACAAACATTTTCTCTTCTTCCATGGCAACCGGTACAGTGAACTGCAGCTGGAAAGTTACATTACCTATTTTCTTGCTCCCGTGTTGGAGACATATTTTTATTCCTACAACACATGCATGCAACATGAAATTCACATTTATTTGGCATAAATATTACCATGACTATTACGGCTGTTGTAGCTATGTGTTGTTTAATATTTAGCTTTAGACATCTTCCTCGGCTCACTGTGGAAATGGGTCAAATCTAAACAAAAATATCTGGCAATAGTTAAAAATGTATATTTGCAGACAGTTTTCTTCCAGTATCATTTAGGTTTAGTTGTACTACAAAGTATTATGGGTAAAAAGAAAATAATTTCTAGATATGTGTAGCTGATTGTCATGATGTTCTTAAGAGATCTGACCCACATGCAGTAAACCACTCAGAGAAGCAGGGTAAAAGTTTAACAGGTTTATTGAGAAGATCAACGGGGTTGGATTCGGGAAACTCAGTGTACTGGTGAACCAGGAGTTAGTGGAGAAAACTTTCTTCCCGAATCCAGTCGGTGTGGGTTTATCCAGAGGTAAGGGGCTCGTTGGAGGGCAGACAGGTTTTGACTTGGTTGGATACTGAGGAGCAATGGAGCGGACTGTCACTTGGAATTCCAGGAGAACTTGAACGGAACGTGTGGAGGTTAATCCCATGCTCAGTGTGACACTCAAACAATCCTTCCAGGGGAAGAAGGCAAAACATCCAGCTTGTGGGATGGCTTCCTGCTGAAAGGCAAAGACAAAAAACAACGTTTGGCTCAGTGAAACAAAGATTTAGCTAATCTCAGCTTGGCTAGAGTACCCAAAACTGGCAAACACTTTGGCGTCAAGGTAGTGACAGTCCACTGCTCAAATACTCCTCAGTGATGAGCCAACCAACCGCAGGTGTGCAGGAGGACCAACGAGGACAGGGCACCAGCTGGTGGTGGAGGGAGAGAAAAACACAACCCACACAAACTGGATTCCTAACACTGATAAAGAAAATAACTAAACAACTAGTAGCTCTAATTGTATGAAAAGTGCAGTTGCTTTCATCTACACACCCAAAGGTGCTGACACTCATGACAAATGAAAGGTGAAGTTCTGTAGACCAGTTCTGTCATACAGATCTCAGAATTTAGGCTTAAACTGGGTAAACTGGGAAGTCTGCCCTCAGAAGAGCCTGGATATCAGAGTTCATCTTTTCACTGCAACTACCACGACTTCAACTGTCTGACCCCGTCTGTTGATTTCTGATTGGGAAATGGCAATTTTACGACACCCCTTTCATTATTTTTGAACTCCACTTAGGTGCTGCCGCGATCAGGAGCAGCAATCAAAACAGTGTGATGAGGTAAAGCATTTGTGCGCCTGGCAGGAACAAAAAAAAAAAAAAAACTCTTCAGTACTGTGTGATATCAGAGAGTTAGTTTATCTCTTGAGTATTTCGTTTTTGTCTTCTCATTAAAGGTTTCTGACAGTCCAGTTGCCATAGTGAGTGGTTCCAGGTCTAAGTCTGTGATGTGCATGCTTTTTGACAGAGCTGCTATCCTCAGGTGTGACATCTCTGAATCACCAGCGATCAACAGATGTATTTGTGTGTGAAGAGCGCTTAAGGCCTCCGACTTTACTCCACCTTGTTCCTTCTGAGCACCCCCCGCCCTCTTTTTTTTATTTCTTTGATGCAGCTGATTATTCTTCTTTTTAAAACGGCGCACCGCCCGTGGGGCTCTGTCCCTTCCTCTCTCTGTCTCTGTCTTTCATTTATCTCTCCTCCTCCTCCTCCTCCTCTCCTCTCTCCTGCAAACTGGAGGCAACCTCAGTGCCAATTTCATGGCAGGCTAGCGAGCAGCACAGCAGAAATTATCCACTGCAAAATTGATCTAAACAATCGCAAAGTGGAACGGCAAGGAAAAGCAGAAGAATGAAATTGGGAGAGTCTGTTACCTTTTTAAACTCGCTTTATCAACAGCGGGGGATAGGGGTGTATTGCTTACAGGGAATGCTAATATCTGAACTCATGATTTGCAGAGATTTGTGCCATAAGAGGCTTCATTCTCTTAAATGTTATTGTTTCTTGCATGTCTGTGCATGCGGTGTAACCTACTTATGGTATACTCTACATTCTGTACACCCACACATACTTTACAGATATGTATAAAATGTTAAAATAGGCAACTTAATTGCATAAAAAAATTATCAATAGACACACTGATTATGCTTAAAGGGGATGGAAATGTCTTTAAAGCTCTCCAGTGAGCATCTTGCCCCATCAGCAAGTAAGAACTGGTCCACTGTAGAGAAGAGTCACCTTATTTAAAGGTCTGGTTCTTTCTGTTATAAACCACATCTTATAAAATTACTTTAATCGCACAGTACGCCCACAGACTTAAAATAAAAACCTTAAAAGCACAGCCTTCATCTGAATTTAGTCCCTTTCTCTCAGACACCAGCTGAATGATTGAGTCCACCTGTGTTTAGTTCTGTTAGGACCTACAAATGGGGAAAAACAAGTATCCTCATGAAGAAAAAAACACAGCAGACTTATGGCTTCTTTAATCCCCTAAGTTATTCATCCGAGCTCTCTTCATCACATCGCATCAAAGTCTTCCGAGGGGGCCAGAGTGTCAAATAACTGTTTTCATGTATGTCAATAAAAGCGTTCTCATTGCACTTCTCTCTGTGTGAGTCTCTCCCTAGGTTAAAATAAATTTATCTTTCTACATTTTGCATTAAGAAAATTTAACCAAAATACAATTTAGAAAAAATTTTGGCACTAAAAAACCTTTGTTCATTGGAAGCTTGAAGGGCAGAGAGGAAAGTGGAATAACCAGGAATCGAAGCCAAAACAGCTGCAGTGAGGACCACAACCTCCATATGTGGGACTGAGGCACCCTAAAAAACTTTTCTAGTTTTTAGAGTTAAATTTAAACCTGCTACATCTTTCCTTTCTTCTTCTCTTCTCATGTGCACATTTATTAACTCAGCCGTTTTTTTTCCTCCCCTTTCCTTCTTGGTCCTTTACATCAGTGGTGGTGTCAGAACTGTAACACCATAGTGCCATCTGGGCCAAGGCTGATAAAAGCTCATGTGCTGGTCCGGCGCTGCCTGCAGGTCTCCCAGAAGCTAGCGAAGCCTGACTTTCTGAGGAGATGGAATAGATTTGTGGCAGCCGGGGAAGAAATGGCCATGCAGCCTCCTGCTGATCTGTCACCCCTTCAACCCCCCTCTACATAACCTCTGTCCATCTGCTTGTCTGTCTTTTAAGTCTGCACTGGCCTAAAACCTGACCGAACAGAAGTCATTTTGTTGGAGGTGTAATCGTTAAACAGGGTTTCTGTTTAATCTTTCATTTCCCCAAAGCGTTTGTTTCAGGTTTTATCTTTTATTTGCTATTGCAGCATAGCCATCTTCTCCTCTTTAGTGTTTTCATATAAAATCTGCAGATGCTGCTTGCTTTCTTCAGGAAACCCAAATCACTTATCTTTTACACATTAAACCAAGAAATCACTGATAGCTGTTAATCTACCAAGAAAAAAGCTGCTCATCAGAAGGACTGAAGGATGTTCAGCTTCTTCCTAAGTGGTGAACAATCAACGGACACAGACCAGATGAAGCTACTTTAACGTTAAAAACCTGAGAGAGCATAAAGTTAGAGGTTGAAGTAACAAATTGTGCAGAATGGGAGAATAGAGATAGAACAAAGCAGAATGATGAAATAGGGGTCCCTATGTCCTTCAGCAGTCTAACCCTATAGCAGCATAACTATAGAGATCGCACTGGATAACTTGAGCTACTCTAACAATAAGCTTTATCAAAAAGGAAAGTTTTAAGCCTAGCCTTAAAGGGGTCATAGAATGTAAAATCGAGTTTACATTGTCATACATGAATAACAATAGTTCAGTGGGTGAACTGGACGTACAGAGAAGTTGAAACCCCATCGACACCTCCTTTCTCTGCAAATCTCACAATTCCAAACTTCCACCATAAAATGGGCGAATTCAAATGAAGCACTGAATTGATGTCAATTCAGGGATGTTGCCTTATTTAGTTCTGGTCTGTACGTTATCTCCCTTTTATCTCCTCTTTCTTTCATTTTTTTCTGTTTTTCCTTTCCTGTTCTACTTACATTGCCGTGTCCATATAATCTGTAATACTCCCTGCATGAATAATAATAAAGCTATTTATATGCATAAATCAAGCGTAACACTATGGCGATAGCCGTACTGCTCCACCTGTGAAAGAAAAATCTGTTGGGCTCTTTTTGGCATCAAGACAATTATTCTTATTGCCACATTTCCAGACAGGACACTGTTAAAAAAAATAAAAAATAAGATAAACAGCTTTCCATATTTACTTAGGTTATGTCTCGTTGCATTGTTGTCCGCAGAAAAAGAACAGCAGAAAAACTAAATATCTTGAAGGGGGGAATCCCAGAGGAAAGGAACATCTGAAATGAGATCTCCAAAATGTTTCATGTACTTCTCCTATAAAACTATGAGAGATGTGTGACATAAAAATGAGACTAAGGTATATTTATCGTGTCTCAGTTTTTTCTCTGGAGCAATAAGATGACTAAAGCTGTATTTACTTTTCTTTCAAGGTTCAGAAAAGATCTCAACAAGCTCAAATATAATTCTCAGATTATTTCAACTCTTTCGTCTCCTTGTTATCCTAGGCAGAGAAATCAGAGAGCTCTCTTTATTAACTCAGTCTACTCTTATCCCAGTTTCAATAGCCTTTTTGGAAAGTATTAAAACAAACAAAGTAAAACAAATGTCAGTAGGTAACCCCAGGCTCACACCGACTCCGGTCTTACCGTTGCGGTGCGGTGGGTGCGGCGCCGCAGTGATTCCAAGTCATCAAAAAGACGTAAACCTCTCTCACCGGCTGCTGAGCTGTCCGGCTGCGGTTACCGAGACACTCCGGCGCTGCAGAAAATTCCGCAAGAAAGCTATCCTTGCGGCGTGCCGGAGCCCTCCGCAACAAGCTCTCGCGAATATCCTTATTTGGGCCGTGTTATCGCGTGGTTACGTGAACTCTCCGGACCTGTTGCCGGAGCCGCAGAGCCGCACCGCACCGTAGTCAAAAGGGCGGTGTGAGAGGGGGTGTCCGGGAGTTGCGGTCTCCGTCGGCTCGGTAACCGCACCGGAGCCAGTGTCAAGATGGTTTGGCTTCCAATTTTCATACGTTTTTCTGGGAAGACTTAACAGAATTATTATTCAAAGCCTTAAAATAATGAAAAATATTATTTAATGCAAACTATGAAACAATGAGTCATTACATTATCACCAAAACCAGGAAAAGACAAAAGATATTGTCACGGTTTGGTGTTGGATTGAGGACCCAAAAGCAGAGGCAAGTAAGGCAGATGTGAATTTAGGTGGGTTTAATGAGGTCCACAGGTACAGAGGCAGGAATCAAAAAATCCAACAAAAATAACAAACAAACCAGAACCAAGGAGACATCTGGGGAAACCAAACTCTAGGAGCCAGGGAGAGACGAGGTAAGCAGACAGACGTTAGACGAGGATCCAGCAAACAGGAACTGAAGAGGGAGGGCTTTTAAAGGGGACAGAGACAAAGAGAGGGCTAACGAGAGGATTGGAAACAGGTGAGGACAGAGCAGAAAACAAAGCTAGGGATAGAGGACACAATAGGGCAGCAGAGGACAACAAATGGAAAACCTGGAAGACAGGAACTAACAAGAAAACAACAAAATAATAATTAAACACTAAAACAAGGAGCAAAGTAAAACTGAATACTCTAAATAAACATAACAAAACCAAGACTGTGACAGATATATCTGAGGCCATTAACTGTGTTGAATGTAGATTACAAATTATTCATCCTTATTTTTATTTTTCAAATCCATTTAACTCTGATTTGGGAAAGATTGTGTGAAACCCAATCAGCATTCATTAAGCACTGGTCCATATGCAACAATATTAGGTTTGTTTTTGACTTAATATAAGTAAAATTTGTTTCTTAAAGATTATTTTATTTTTAGATTTCCACACATATTTTGACTCTATAGAGCATCCATTGATAATTAAATACTTTTGGATTTGGTAAAATGTTTATAGAGGTCAATAATTTGATCTATAAGGATATTATTGGTTCAGTCCATCTGTCTGAATGAACAACCAAGAGATGAAGTGCAACAGGGAAATCCGACAGTGTTGGCTCTGCTCTCCTTATTTATTTATTTAGCTGCAGAGTTATTGACTCTCTTTCTTAAGAATGGCCAAGATATTAAGCCACTGAAAGTATTTGGTTATCCTTTGATAATAACTCAGCTCACTGATGATACCACTATGTTTCTGCAAGATGAAATACTGATCCCCTTAGTTAAAAATAAGATAAAAATGGATTATAATTAAATTTATATAAATAAATATATTAAATATATTATATATTTATATATTATATAAATATATTATATATTATTTAAATGTGAGTTAATGTCACTACACACTGCAAAAATTGAAATCTGAATTAAGTAAGTATTTAATTGAAATAAGTGCATTTTTAGTTGAATTGAGGAGGTGAGATTTTTTCCAAAGGAACAAGACAAAAAAAAAACAATTGCATTATCTTATTTCAAATGAATATTATTTACCTATCTTATTTTAAGAGTAAAAATACTCATTCCATCGGTAAATCATCTTATTTGCCTACTTAAATTAAGGGTAAAGGCACTTATTTAAAGAAATTTCGACTTCTTTCCAGATTATTTTTTGCAGCGCACAATTATCAATGAAGCACCTTATATTCAATTCAGTTTATTTATATAGCGCCAAATTCACAACACATGTCATCTCAAGGCACTTCACAGTTCAAATATACGGGTCTCATGTGTAAGACATAAAATATGACCATAACAAAGGGTTTTAAGGCAAAAGATTTGAATATTTTGCCTCTAATAAAGAAAAGTAAATGCATTCTTAATTTTCACTACAGAAGAAACATGTTAGAAACATCTCAGACATAATAGAAGCTAAAATGAGGCTGAGTTGAGGAACTGAAATGTGTCATGAGCTATAGAAGAGCAAGCTTTGAGCAGTAACATTTTCCTCTGGGATAGTTTAGGGATCAAATACAGTGTGAGAAACATCAAGATGAGATATCTTGTATGACTAGAATATATCCATGCCTACGTTAACAGACTGAAAAAAAAGGTATTCTTTTACTAATGAATCCTTGCAAAAATGACATAACTATAATATACTGTAATTCTTGTACAGATGTGAAAGATAACAAGGAGGGGCTTTTAGATTTACAAAGTGCACATTGTAAAAACATAAGATTTGTCATTTCCTTGTTCATTTGATTCATTTTCACAAAATCCAAGGAATGTACTTGTAATGTTTACTCTTTTGAAATGACAAAAATATATCCAAATTGCAGACTGAAACACACCAAATTGTTTGCCAGAAGGTGTAATATCCATCTCCTTTTGTTCAACAGATTTGGACCTGAGGCACGCTCAAGTGGTGGCGCTATCCACAGGAACCAAATGCATCAACGGGGAGTACCTGAGCGACCAAGGACAGGTGGTCAATGACTGTCACGCAGAAGTGACAGTTCGCAGGGCTTTGATACATTTTCTCTACTCTCAATTGGAACTCTTCCTAAGGTAAGACACTAAAGTTTGATTTTCATCCATAACCCTTTGAAATAAATTTGATCAGTTTCCCTTTTCTAGCTAAAACCATAGCTACTATTGACTTAGAGGCTTTAAGTTTACAAATACTATTGGTCAGGAGATTGGATAAAAAGGTTAAATTCAATTCAGTTCAATTCGGTTTATTTATATAGCGCCAATTAATAATATCTCGTCTCAAGGCACTTTACAGTTCACCAGATCATCCAGTCAAATTGTTTAAAAGTTTTCTATCCAAGGAAAACCAGTTGATTGCATCGACTCATTGACTCGAATGCAATCCCTCACACTAAGCATGCATGTAGCGACAGTGGAGAGGAAAAACTCCCTTTTAACAGGAAGAAACCTCCAGAAGAACCAGGCTCAGTGTGAGCGGCCATCTGCTGAGGGTGACTGGTTTTCAAGGAGACAGAAGCAGACAAAGAGAAAGAAGCAGAGATACAAAAACCAGCTGTAAAAGGCAGCCCCGTCCAGGAAACACACAGCCAGGCAGACGAGCTCTGAGTCAGCTCCCATGTCAGAGGATGAAGGTAGCACATCCAGCCAGTCACAGTCAGAGAAACAGGACTACACTGGAAAACAGGCCGATCTCCAACAACTATAAACAAAGGTGTTGATGGCAGCAGCACAGCTGATATGACAGGAAGCCAATGAAGAGAAGCTAAGATAGTAGAGATATGATCTCTCTTTTTAATTTACATCAGAACTCTGGCTGCAGCATTTTGGATCAGCTGGAGGCTTTTAACTACAGTTTGTGGACTTCCTGATAGCAAAGAATTACAATAGTCCAGCCTTGGAAGTGCAAAATGCATGGACCAGTTGCTAAGCATCATCCCTGGACAGGATATTCCAAAATTTTGCAATATTCTGCAGATGAAAAAAGGAAATTCTAGAAACCTCTTTGATATGGGATTTAAATAACAGGTCCTGATTAAAGATAACACCTCATCAATGGAAATCACATTCATTCTATTTTAACCCAATCATATAATAAGTCTTAGGTTTCTAACTGCTATTAGCCCAAGTGTAAACAATCCAAACTCTTGTTGTTGAATATAAAAAGTGTAATTATTTTCAGTCACTAAACCCAGTTCATTAGCATGTAAATATATGTAAATAAATGTAATAAACAATATTGATCATATACAACACATTGCCTGTTATGGATGGAGAGGATTTCCGGTTAAAATAAAAGGGCAAAGAGAAAACAGTTGCATGAGTCAGTTGTATAAGCTAATGACTTCCCTTGGGTCTAATTATATTGTATTAGTTGACTTTGGTCACTCAATTAACTAGTGTTTAAAGTCTAACATTTCCATGCACTGGAATTACTCATTTGAAAATATCCTTGTTGTTTTATACATAATTAGGTGTTTAATCTGATACATAACAGATCCATAATTGTGCAAGTATGATCAAAATCCTACAATGATTCCTTTTTGTTTTATTAATGCAAGATCAGCCCCAAGATTAAAATGTAGTGGGATTCACATATATTCCAGAGTTAACTGAGCCAGAACTTGTTTTTGGATTTTTCCCTTCTTATCTGAGTAAAAATGGTGTCAGAAAGTATGTATTTCCCTTTTAGCAACCTAAATAGATCCTGCATTCATGTTTATAACAAGTACAATTTAGGACTTTCTGATTAATCACCCAAACTTTAACCGTATTTTCTCTACAGCAGTTTTCACTTGACTCAAAACTTGTCCAGTCTAATGCAGTTATAAAAAGGTTGGACCTCAAGGGGGAAAAAAAAAACCCTTTAGCTGACGAAAACAGGATGGCAGTGAACACCATAGCGCCGTCTGTGGTAAGCTTAGTTTATTCTTGACTGTGAGGTCCTAGCGGGCAAGTTACGGCATTTTATGCGTCCATGTCCCTCTGTGCGGTGTCCGTGTGGACAGAATTTCTGTACCTAGGAAAAAAATTTTCTTACATAGACATATCCTTGCAGAAAAACAGGGCGAGCGAGCAACAGCTCCCACTGTCGTTAGTTCACAAATGTAAAAATCTAGACACATCCTGTGATTTTAACCCAAATACCACCAGTTTCAACAGAAATTGCTGTCTCTTAGGCTATGTTCACGCAGCAGCCCAAATCCGATTTTTTTGCCCATATGTGACCTGGATCTGATCTTTTCGAGGCTGTCTGAACAACACAGATCCGATTTTTTCCAATCTGACCAAGGTCACTTGGCAATGTGGTCCTGAATCCGATACCAATCTGATCTTTTGAAATGCGACCTGTGTCTGAATGGCCAGGTCAGATTAATCCGACCTGAACGTCATTAGTACTCGACAAAGGTCACTATTCTGCGTCTTAGTATGCAGAAGCGGCAAGATAAACAACAACCATGGCAGTTGAGGATGCAGAGAGCAGTATTTATGTTTAACCATCTTGAAAAGATTGTGTTTTTATGGTTGGAAAAGACCGCCAGATGCGTTCGGGCACTACCATCCATGTTTACTTCTGAAAAACAAAAAGAGCGCTCTGGCCTGTGACGTCATTGCGTCCTCTACTGCGCATGCGGGACACTTGCGTTGTATAACTGCAGTTCACACAGGAGATCACATGCAAGTCGCATATATTTGAAAATATGAACGGCAAAGTAAAAAAATTGGATTTCGCAAAACAGTCGGAATTGAGCATCAAGGCCTGCAGTGTGAACGTACCTTTAGACAGCATGACGAGTCTTTGAGAAAGTTGTAAACAGCTCTGTCTGCTACCTCCTCATGTAGCCTGGTGCTGTATACTTGCTGTTTGTGCTGTATATGCCCACTGGAGGTGGCCACAATAGGGGGAGGGAAGCCCCACAGTGCATCAAAGCTACAGGCATTGTGACATTGTAACATAGTGGGCAGCTCATTTTCCACGATAATAGTACGTGCATCAAGCATAACACAACCTTCAGTATTGTAAAGCAACGCTCAGTAACTTCTAGCCAATAGGGGTTCTAGATCTGATTCAAAGTTTTCTATCTAAGTAAAACCAGTTGATGGCATTGACTCATTGACTCAAATACAATCCCTCCCACTAAGCATGCTTGTAGCGACAGTGGAGAGGAAAAAACCCCTTGTACCAGTAAGAAACCTCCAGCAGAACCAGGCTCAGTGTGAGCAGCCATCTGCTGAGGCAGACTGGGGTTCAAGGAGACAGAAGCAGAGATACAAAAAGCACCCATGAAAGAAACTGGCACCACTGTTTTGTCACAAGATCTAACAGTCTTCCACCATGTTTTGGACCCTGATACCAGACCACTCTGGACCAGTGGACTAATAGGTTATGGAGTTCTTTAACATAACACAACATTCACCATTCTAGGTTAATTCCTACATCAGATAACAATAAATATGTCTGATATGTCATATCTGTTTTGACGCCTTTAGCTTAATTTGATGTTTGTGACCACCCTAGAGTGACCATTGTGTTCCATCTTTACACTTTGACCATGTCCTGCACCAATTGGTAAATAAATTAGGGTTTTCCTTAAACTGACTAACCACTATTGGTGTAATGGCATCCTAAGTTAATTTCACTTAAAGATATTTATTTATATGGACATCCACTGAAAGAAAAATCTATCAGCGAAAACAAACTCTGGGCTATATCAAGGAGGCCAAAAAACCTTGGTATTTAAGGGGCTTAGCCTAACATTTAACTCTGTGGTAAATTAGAAATTCAATCAGATTTCATGAAAGGTTTAAAATAAATATTCTTACATTGATATTATCCTAAGGAAATAGACCAAAATATGTGCTCAGCTTATTGTTGTTTCTAAAAGCCCCCTTAAGACTTTAAACAAGGTAAAGTAGAAGTAGAAAGTGGCTGAAGAAAAGACTAAATTAAAACCTTTTGGCAGTGATTATGTACCACTATTCACTAGGTTTTAGTTTCCAAGGAGCCTCCTGCAGTTTGAACATAGATTACATTATGTTCATACGTGATGCTTAATAACATCACATCATGTTAGTTATGACCCCCTGCAGTAACCAAAAACTGTTCTCTCCTCTATAATAAGCTCCATGGAAACAGCACCGCTTTGTTCACAAGAGGCTTTTCAATAATCAACAGGCCATATGTCTGCTGTTCTCTCTAGCTAACGAAGCATACTGTGGCACACTCTGCTAATGCCTTCTTCGGTTTCTGTTCTATACACTGTCTTCCTGAAGTTGTCATACAGCATTTTTCTTTGTTTTGTTTTTTATTTTTTCATATAAAATCCGCACGAGCTGTAAATGCAATGGTTGCACCGTTGCAGAGGTAAAAATATAGCAATGATAATAAGAATAAAAATCATCTGATTGGAAAATAGTGATGGAGGAAAGATATGATGTACATCTCCAGACCACATCTGCCGTTCCTTCATCGCCGTCTCCATTTCTCTCCTGCATAAACATCAAAATGTTAATAGCAAAACTCAAATTTGACAAATTCAGACAGACCCAAACGCAAACATTCCACATTTTGTGTAATTACAAAAGCATTATAGCCAGATGTTATTTCAATAGTAGCTTGATCTCATATAGAGCACACTGACTGTTCTTTCTTTTAACGAAACAACAAATTCAACCGGCGCTCCCTCTATACTGACATGCCAGCTGCAGGTGTAGTAACTGATAGTTTATTCACCAGCTAATATAATGTATTTTATTACAGAATTGCCGATGATAGAACCCTTTTTAGACTTGCAGCTGACATGTCGGTGTCCTTAAATTCTCATTTTGTGAAAACTTGGTATGCATAACAGCAGACTGATTGCCAAAGACCAGTGTTGTATAAAGTACTGAAATCTCAGAGTCAAGTAAAAGTATAAGTACCTCTCCAAAATATGACTGGTAAAAGTCCAAGTCACTGACTGAAATGTTACTTAAGTAAATGTCTTAAAGTATCTGAAATGGCTTGTACTGAAGTATAAGAATTACTGTAAAAATAGATGTACTCAAGTAATGTAGTGTATAAGTATAAGTAAAAAGTAGTGCATTTTTTTTTACATTTTGGTCAACTTTGAAGGCTAAATTCACTTAAAATAATATACACAACCAAGTGTAGAATAAACTTAGACTGCTTTTGCGAAACAGGCATATCCTATTGGTGTTGATGAACAAGCCCAGGCAAGACCTGACTTTGTAGTCAGTAGGTGGGGTCAAAACAATTGCGTTTCTCTCGCTCTCTTTCTCGTTTTTATTTTTTTACTTAGTAACTAAACCTAACATTGAAAATGTATCGGAGTAAAAGTATGCAATTAATTTCGAAAATGTAGTGAAGTAAAAGTGAAAGTTCTTGAAAAAATGTATACTCTTGGAAAGTATAAAGTACTCCAAAATATACTGAAGTACAGTAGTGAAGTATTTTTACTTCGCTACTATACAACACTGCCTAGGACTGTGTAAAGTCTGGGACACTTTCTACCTGAGAGAAGATTAGAAATAGGCGAAAAATGGTAAATGCAACATTTTCTCCTAAATCACTCGTGAGAACAATTTAGGAATACATTCGTTCTTGTGAACCCTAATTGAATGAGGCCCGTTATTTCCTATCCGATCCCATCTAAAAAATAGCAAGAGTTTGGTAAAACTGTACAAGGCATGAAGGTTTCCCTAAAGCAGCCAGCTTGCAGAAACAAGCATTTATCAGAGGAGAAGCTAAGATTCACTGTGCTAACTCAGGAGGAGCTCCAGTGTCCATTGTCACATTCATATCCCTGACATTGAAGGGACAGCCATTTCTTGTACACTCCAAAAGTCTGGTTTATGGAAAAGTGGCAAGACAAAAAGCCATTGTTAAAAGTTTAATTTAGTTTGCAGCAAGCCATCGAAGTGACAAACAGCATATGGAAGAAGTGACCATACAGCAGTGGTCCTTCCAGCAATGCTGCATAATGCTTTGGGTACCTTTGTTTGGAAGTGACAGCAAAGCTGATCCGATTTGATGGAGATGGATAAAGCCAAATGCCAGGTGGACCTTGAAAAAATAAGTATTTTTTTGAGTTCTTCGCAACAAACGTAGGATTGCAAATTATTGTCTATAACAATCATGTTGTTTTTTTTTTTACTAAACTATTACACAGCCTGTCTATGTTTTTTTTGTTCTGAAGCATAATAATAAAATATAGACATGTGAAGTTTTAAATGCGGGAGTGTTTAAGGATTATGAATGCTTGCTATATACCGATATATCATGGTCGTTGTTGAGCCTTATCAGGGCCAAGATGATGGCTTTGATGATTTTTGACTTTTACCTGCATCCACCCTATAAGCATATATTACTTTCCTGTACTCCCCGGGGAACCCAGCTGAAATGCTGATGTATCAGATTAGTGGATGGAAGTCTAGATCGTTGAATGTCATATTTGCATACACAACACTGACTTTTTGTCTTTGGACAATGCAAGATGGCAGCAACAGAGACTTTGCAGAGGAGTAAAATGGCTAATGTGAAAGATAATCTATAATGAAATGACCAAACAAAATGCCACAACTGCCACATTTACACCCAGTGAAAGGACTTCAGCAGCGTAGGAGAGGTTATATAAAGAGTAACACTCATGCTTTGCATTATGAATGTCATGTCCTAATTTGTAAAACAGAGGAAAAATTGATTTATTTGTTATATATAACCTAGACCTTAAAAAAACTCTTGTTGAAATCTCTGACTTATGAGTATTGGATTAGAATTTACCATTGTGTTACTGATTCTGCCTAATTTTAGCCATAAGAAATGTCAAACCTATTTGTTATAAAGAAAACATATATGACACCAAAAATAAGCTATTTTTATTAAATATCAACATGAAATGTGTGCTCTTGGGAAACGCTATAGCAAAAATGACCAAGAAATAGACGTGGGATCCACATTAAGTAACCCAAATACAAAAAAACTTCTTCTAGTTTTATATAGTCCAAATGTTTCTATGATGACAGAGTGTTGCTTACTTTAGCCTAGCATATGCTGATTTCCACAAATACTGTTATGCCAGTTTGACAGTATTTATCACCGCTGCTAAAATGCTGTAAATTTACTTCATCACATTAACTTTAATGTTGCTGGAAGCACATAAACTGAACCGTGCTGCTCATCAGCAGCATTACTGGCACCAGCTGCTCTCTTCCTTACATCGTTCAGCTCCCAGTCTGTCTAAGAAAAATTAGAGCTTTCTTAGAATGAGCCTTCAGTATTTAGCTTAATTATTTAAAACACCAAGTCATGCTTTCAGATGTATGCTTTAGACTCTGACAAAACACCTGGGAGAGTTAGCAAACCTAAGCAGGTGACACAAAAACTATAGGAAACAGTAATTCTACATCCTCTTTTTTCAATTGGAAATATTGTGGTGTTTACAGTAAACATGACATTTGTCATGTTAAGGCAGTGGACGAAAATCATTTTTCTGTTGTTGATCTGGTGTTTTGTACAGAGAGCAAGACCTGGCATGAACAAACTCAACCTCTATCATTATTGTAAGGAACCACGTAACCAACACACTGTAAATCCCATCAAATCAAACTTCTATTAAATCAAACTGTCCACTTAGGAAGCAACACTGATTGACAATCAATTTCACACGCTGTTGTGCAAATGAAATATACAGCAGGTGAAAATTATTGGCAATTAGGGAGACGCACTCAATAAGGGAGTGGTTCGGTTGGAAGGCACCACAGACCACTTCTCAGTATCTATACTTTCTGCCTGATGTTTTGGTCACTTTTGAATGCTAGTGGTGCTTTCACAGTTGTCTTAGCATGAGAAGGACTCTACAGCTCACACAGAAGGCTCAGGTCTTGCAGCTCATCCAGGATTGGCAAGAAAGTTTGGCGTGTCTGTCAGCGAAGTGTCCCTAGGCTGGAGGCGCTACCGAGACACAGGCTAGTACACCAGGAGATGTGGAAGAGGTGGTAGGAGGGCAGCAACCCAACAGCAGGACTGCTACTTTTGCCTTTGGACAAGGAGGAACAGGAGGGGCACTGCCAGGGAATGCAAAATGACCTCCAGCAGGCCACCAAGTACATATGTCTGCACAGATGACTAGAAACCAACTCCATGCGGATGGTATGAAGATTTGAAGTCCACAGATGGGTGTCGTGTTCACAGCCCAACAGCATGCAGGATGCTTGGCATTAGCCAGAGAACACCAGTAGTGGCAAATTCGCCATTCGGCGTCCTATGCTCTTCACAGATGATAGAAGATTCAGACTTAGAACATGTGATAGACGTGACTGAGACTGCAGGCAGCATGGACAGTGATCTACTGCCTGCAACATCCTTCAGCATGACCAATTTGGCATTGTGTTGTTAATATTGTGGGCTGGCATTTCTTTGTAGAGCCAAAAACCATCTATGTGCTCCTCAGAGGTAGCGTGACTGCCATTAGGTACCAGGATGACATCCTCAGACAACATATACTGGTGCAGTTGGCCCTGGGTTCCTCTTAATGTAGGACAATGCTAGACCTCATGTGATTGCAGTGTACCAGAAGTTCAAGAAGAAGGCATAGAAGCTATGGACTGATATGCTTGTTCCCCAGTCCTGAATCTGATTGAGCACATCTAGGATAGCATGTCTAGATCCATCCACCAACGTAATATTGCTCCACAGACTGTCCAGGAGTTGGTGGATGCTTTATTCAAGGTATGGGAGGTTAACCCTCAGGAAACCATCCGCAAACTTATCTGGAGCATGCCCAGGCAGGTAGGTAGGTCATACAGGCATGTGGAGGCCACACACAATACTGAGCCTTATTTTGACCTGTTTTTTAGGAGATTACATCAAAGGTGGAACAGGCTGTACTGAGTTGACTAAATTTTTTCAAACATTATGTTTAGGTTCTAAATAAGGACAAACAAGTGAGAGCTAGAACGCACATACAATATATAGAGCAGTGTATTTTACGCTGCAATACTTAGACCTATACACACTTTATTGTCATTTTTGACACATGCACAGAGTTTATACAAAATGAATACTGGTCTGACCATAAAAATAAGAAGAAATAACATATAAACAACAATAGCTAACTTTTTCCTGCTATCATGACATACATTACTAACAATTCAGATTATGATTCAAATTTTTTTGTTACGTTTTTGACCATTTTTGTTGTGTTCTTTTCTATTTCAATGAAAATTTGAAAATGTATGTTTTAAATTTAGTCTGTAATTTTTTTCTATTGTTATTTTTTAAATAAATTTTAACAGGCCATATTGGGCTATAAAAAACTATGAAGATATGACAAACATTTACAATTGGGATATATTAAGGATACATATAAATTTGTTAAATAATCCAAAAACAATCCAAGTTTCTGAATTGATATTCTAAAATTTAATACTTTCTGTCGTTTCCCCACCAACCTGCTTTTTTTTTAAATAAATGTAAAATGAACCAAGTGAATAGAAGACCTGTGGTTTTGGAAGTTTGGACTCAACAGTCAGCCTCGGCAGATGGCCACTCACACTGACCATGGTTCTGCTGGAGGTTTCTTCTTGTTAACAGGGAGTTTTTCCTCTCCACTGTCGCTACAAGCATGCTTAGTGTGAGTGATTACCTTTGAGTCAATGAGTAGATGCAATCAACTGGTTTTCGAAAACTTTGAATCAATTTGACTGTATGATCTGGTGAACTGTAAAGTACCTTGAAATGACATGTGTTGTGAATTGGCGCTATAGAAATAAACTGAATTGAATCTAAATCTTCGTCATCAGCACCTCAACCCATCTTCTGATGGTAATACCTTTGTCAGCATCTCTTAACTAGTTATTAAAAGCAACAGGGACAGCAAAAGGTTTTTTTTTTTATGTCTTTGCTTCATTGTTTAGATCTAAAGGATTATAGTTTGAAGTATGCAATGTTAACCTGAGTAATGTTCAGGACTGACATTAGTAAAATAGGCTTTGGTCACAGTGTGAGCCTGCGTCCATTCTTCTCTGTCTCAGCTTTACTTCATCATTCTGGAGGGGGAAAAAGGAAATACATGTCTTATGTTGTGATGAATAGTTCTACCTTTCTCATCAGTCATCAGCCTCACTGTTGTTGCTTTTTCTCTTGCTTCTTTTTTCTCTCTCTCTCTCTTTTGGTCACGGCAGTAAAAGGCTGGAGGACTGGGAGGAGTCTATATTCGTCCGCCACAAAGAGCACAGCTACAGGTTGAGAGACAACGTCCATTTCCACATGTACATCAGCACTTCACCATGTGGCGACGGAAGACTCAACTCACCATATGAAATTACAAGCGATTGTAAGATACGAGGAATTATTTTAGCCTGTCTCATTCATTTATTTCAACACCATATAAAGGATAAAAAACTATTTCTTGTCTCATTGCTGTAAATGAAATGCTTTGTTTTTTAATTTGCTTTTGTATGTTTTACAAATGTGGAAACATAACCTTGGCTGCATCCTTCCTAATACTGTAACAGACTTCAGTGCGCATGGAGACAATAATAGAGAGAGAGAGAGAGAGAGAGAGAGAGAGAGAGAGAGAGAAGACAAAGCCATCATCGGAGAAGCCTTAAAAATATTAGACATTAAACCTCAAAACCGTTCAGCTGTGCTTGCAGAGATTATGAAATTTCAGAAGACCTTTGACCGACTGTTCAGAGCCAGAAGCAGGGGCTTAATTTTTTAGCTCCTGTCAGATCATAGCAACAGCAACATAGAAAGGGATGAAAATAAAGGGGGAAACTGCATTTTTAGTCACATAAAATGTGAGACTATTGAAGCTTAAATATAATTTCTTAAATTGACATTTGGTTGACGAGTTTTGAAGGACAAGGATACAGTTTCTGTGAGTAATGGATTTTGGCTACGTTGACACTGCGGCCTGAAGTGACCCAAATCCGATTTTTTTGCCCATATGCGACCTGGATCTGATCTTTTCATGGCAGTCTGAACAACACTGATCAGATTTTTTCCAGTGCGGCAAATGGCAACCTGGCTATGTGGTCCTGAATCCGATACGAATCTGATCTTTTCAAATGCGACCTGTGTCTGAACGGCCAGGTCGCATTTATCCGACCTGAACGTCATTAATACCCGACAAAGGTCACTATTCTGCATCTTGCTAGGCAGAAGTGGCAAGAAAAACAACAACCATGGCAGAGAGCAGTATTTATGTTTAACCATATCGAAAAGATTGAGTTTTTATGGTTGGAAAAGACCACTAGATGCGCGCCGTCACTACCATCCATGTTTACTTCGTAAACATAGAGCATGCTGGCCTGTGACGTCATTGCGTCCACTACACATTCGGGACACTTGCGTGGTATGATTGCAGTTCACACAGGAGATCACAAACAAGTTGCATATATTTGGAAATATGAACGGCAACGCAAAAGCAAATCGGATTTCACAAAAAAATCGGAATTGAGCATCAAGGCCTGCAGTGTGAACGTATCCTTTGATAACCTGTCTTTAAACGGATGGTGGACTATTCAGGCTCCTAAAACAGGAACAAGGGCCGCTCAGTGGCACAGTGGGTAGCACAGTGCGGGTTCAATTCCCGGCCCGCTGTCTTTCTGCATGGAGTTTGTATGTTCTCCCTGAGCATGTGTTGGTTCTCTCTGGGTACTCCAACTTCCTCCCACAGTTAGATTAATTGGCTTCTCTAAATTCTCCTTAGGTGAATTGTTGTTTGTCCTGTTTGTCTCTGTGTTGCCTTGTGATGGACTGGCAACCTTGCACCAAGGTGTATCACACCTCTCGCCCATAGACAGTTGGACCCCACCCCTCGGTTAATCCCCACTTGAGATTAAGCGTGTCAGAAAATGGATGGGTTGAAAACAGGAACATGTAAACATAACATCATTATATTAGGCTGAGAACATGCAAATAAGAAACAACACTCACTGGAATCTACTCATTTTATGTATTTTAAAACACTGTTAAAATCTACAGTAAATACATCCAATGGTCTTGAACTAGCCTATAATGTCGCGTTCATCCTGAATGCAGATTTGAATCATGTAGAATTAGTATCTTAGCTCAATGTGAACATACGTAAGACACATGTTGTATTCTTAAATTAAATCAAAGTCTTTTTCTCTCACAAACAGCAAAACCCAAGCAGGGATTTGAATAAACAAGATCCTAGCTCCATTCAAAGAGCATTTATTTAAACGGGCCTCTTGTCTTTTTCCTCATTTCAAGTGCACAGCAGCAGACATCTAATGAGGAAGCATCGAAGCCACCTGCGGACCAAAATCGAGTCTGGCGAAGGGACGGTTCCTTTGCGATGCCGAGGGCCTGTCCAGACGTGGGATGGCATCCTGCAAGGGGAACAACTCATCACCATGTCCTGCACTGACAAGATCACCAGGTCAGTTCTGCAGCATAAACCATTTTGTTGGAAACTCTTTAAACCTGTGAGTAGGACCCATTAGGGCTACAACCAAGACCTTTTACTATAGTTGTTATATGAATTCCTGACTAAACTCTCTACAGTCATTGTAGGCCTGCTGTTTCTTATTTTGTGTCTACTGCACACCTGATGATCAGGGGCAGATTTAGGATATTTGGGGCCTTAGGCAAAAACAGGCAGGGGGCCCTCTGAATTGAGAAGACAACACATAAAACAGACCTGTTATACAGATACAGAGATTTTTATAGAATAGACATACATTGTTTGTTTTACGTTTTGTCCCTCTCTTCTTATCGCTGATGAAGGTTCTCAGTCATCCAGGTCATAGTCATTCCGTAAAAATTCAAAAAATATCCACTGGACTTGGTTTTCAAGATTTGAAGACGTTTCGCCACCTCTCCAGGAAGCTTTCTCAATTCAAATGTCTGGATCCGCAGTGAGTTTGAGTCTTATATGGACAAGGCCTTGTATTGCTTGGAAACATGCAAGTGGTAACAATGGTAACAGGGGAGGAAATCCCATGCTTATATGGACTTCCAAAAATTCACAAAGAAGGGGCACCACTCAGGCCCATTGTCAGCAGCATTAACTCAGCAACATACAACATTGCTAAACAGCTTACTAATATCTTAGCTCCCTTGGTGGGGAACACACCACATCACATAGAAAACTCCAAAGACTTTGCAAACAAAGCCAAACATTTAAGGATGGCACCAGGAGAAACCCTGGTATCGTTTGATGTTACTTCACTTTTCACATGCATACCTATAACAGAGGCAGTGGAAACAGTCAGGACACATCTTGAACAAGATAGTGATTTAAACAACAGGACTAATTTCACTCCGGACCAGATCTGCACACTACTGGGCCTTTGTCTTTCCACAACCTATTTCAAATTCAGAGGTAATTTTTACAGACAGAAGCATGGCTGCGCAATGGGATCTCCAGTATCACCAATTGTAGCCAATCTTTACATGGAAGAAATGGAAAAGAGAGCTTTAGACACTTTCAATGGGACACCACCAAGCCACTGGTTTAGATACGTGGATGACACTTTCGTCAAAATCCAGCTAGAGGAAGTGGAAGCTTTCACCAAACACATCAACTCTGTTGACAGTAACATCAAATTCACCAGAGAGGATGCCAAGGACAACAAACTACCCTTTCTGGACTGCTTGGTGAGCATGGAAGGAGATGGAAGCCTAAACATTGAAGTGTACAGGAAACCTACTCACACAGACCAGTATCTTCTTTTTGACTCACACCACCCACTGGAACACAAACTCTCAGTCATCAGAACCTTACAACACCGGGCAGAACACGTACCTACTAAAACAGATGGGAAGCAAAAAGAACAGAAACGCATCAAAGATGCTCTCCGAAACTGTGGATATCCAAACTGGGCTTTTATCAAATCAGCAAGGAAATCCAAAAGACTCGCAACAGAAGACAGCGATGGGAAAATTAAACGCAAAAACATCACAATCCCTTATGTTGCTGGAGTGTCTGAAAAGCTCAAGAGGATTTTCTCCAAACACAAGATCCCAGTACATTTCAAGCCAAACCAAACCCTTAAACAGAGGCTAGTGCATCCTAAAGATAAAACCCCCAGACCGAATATGAGCGGAGTGGTATATGCTGTTCAGTGCAGCGAGGAATGCTCTGATCTTTATATTGGAGAAACCAAACAACCTCTCCACAGACACATGGCCCAACACAGAAGAGCGGCCGCCTCTGGACAAGACTCCGCAGTACACCTACACCTTGTGGACAAAGGACATTCTTTTGAGGACCAGAATGTCCATATTCTGGATAAAGAAAATAGGTGGTTTGAGAGAGGCGTGAAGGAAGCCATCTATGTTAAGAGAGAAAAACCAACTTTAAACAGAGGTGGTGGACTCAGATTCCAGCTTCCAAAAACATACAATTCAATCATAGACATGATCCCTTCCAGATATCACCAAACCCCCCACCCCATCACAGAGGAACGAGGGACCTACCCGCTCCAGCCGGTGAACAATACCTCCTTAACGACCGACCCTTAACAATCATAGACAGGTTTCAGGTATTACAGGAGACAATCCCCCCCTTAATGGCAATCCCCCCTTTAACGACCGACCCCTAGAATCATAGACAGGTTCAGATATTACAGGCTAACGATGGAACTAAACGACCCATTCATCGGTTACCATTTGCATGTTTCCAAGCAATACAAGGCCTTGTCCATATAAGACTCAAACTCACTGCGGATCCAGACATTGAATTGAGAAAGCTTCATGGAGAGGTGCCGAAACGTCTTCAAATCTTGAAAACCAAGTCCAGTGGATATTTTTTGAATTTTTACGGAAACTCTCTTCTTATCCCTTTTTTTGTTGTTTTCCTCACTATGTTTTCTTTTCTCCCTTTTTCTTTTCATATTGGCAATGTGCTCAGCTGACTTTTCATGCTATCTCACAAGGAATTAAAGATTTTTTTCCAATCTCTAAGCCCATTCTAACTTAGCTGATTGTTCCTTCCTGTGTTTGCGAAAAGGCGATGGCAAAAGTAAATAACCCAGTCCTTCTTTTCACTGTAGACAGGCCTTGATCTGCTTATCTGTTCTCCATTTTTTCATTTAGATGAAATAATGGATGCATGAATCATGACAGCAGACAGGATAGAGGAGTGCAGGAGGCGGGGTTACCAATCTACTTGCTCTGGAGAGCAGAGTTTTTTGGGACATTTCAAAAAATTATTTTACATGAGCTCATATGCCATGTTTACTCCCATGTGTACAAGTGTTGTAGAATCACTGCCACTGTGACTCGGATTTTTCGTAGTAACCTAGTGATGTTACTTAATCAATGCTGTCTGCCATAAAGTAGATTTACTCACATCAGCATGTCAGATGCCTGAAACTATAAGTTAAACTGAGGCTCTATCTAATAGAATAGAAATAGAAAATAGAAAAGCCCTTTATTGTCCCACAATGGGTAAATTGTGGTGTTTACAGCAGCAAAAGAGATTATAGAAAAAATTGTCACACAAATGTGGAACTTTGAAAAATGTATAAGAATAACATAATATTTATATAACATAATTCCACTAATGATTAGTGACCAGGAGGGGCGACTAATAGATCACTTATGTTTTGTCCCTAAATAGAAAGGGACATCACAGGCACATAAATAATATTTATTTTATGAACTATTGACTCAAGACAGTTTGATGATAAAATATAACAAAACTGATTTTCAGGTTACTGCTATATACAAATTCTAAAGGCTATGTTTATTTCACACACAGAACTTTGTTTTGTTTTTTTCATCTTAAATCAGTGAGCCTAAAGGAAAGTTTATTTACAATGGGTTATACTTGGAATACTGGAATATAGATAACTACTCTCTATACTTCTATCCATTTGAAATCTTGACTAAATTACAATCTATTTTTTTATATTTTTACACATTGGGGCACCTATTTTGGTAAATAAGTAAGGAAGGAAGGAAGGAAGGACAGAAAGACAGACAGGGAGAAAGGAAGGAAGGACAGACAGACAGACAGACAGGGAGAAAGGAAGGAAGGAAGAAGGAAGGGAGGATAGACAGACAGACAGGGAGGAAGGAAGGAAAGACGGATAGACAGACAGGGAGAAAGGAAGGAAGGAAGGAAGGAAGGACAGACAGACAGATAGACAGGGAGAAAGGAAGGAAGGAAGGAAGAAGGAAGGGAGGATAGACAGACAGACAGGGAGGAAGGAAGGAAAGACGGATAGACAGTCAGGGAGGAAGGAAGGAAGAAAAGGGGAAAAAAAGAAAGGAAGAAGGGGAGGAAGAAAGAAAGAAGAAAGAAAAAAAAATCTGCATTAAATCATCCATGAAATGTCTTCTCCGTTTAAGCAAAGAAAGGTAACCTGAGTGACGGAAAGGTTAACTTTATTAGAAGATTACCTTTCTTATAAAGAGCAGAGATTTACTAGACTGGGGTATTTTGAATTAGGCTTTATAAAAGCCAAGCAGAGATTTGTCTGATATTTACCTAATCCATTTCTCTGCGTATGCGTTAAGGAAGCATGCTAGTCAAGGTAGTGCTTGTATTGATTTCCCATATGTGTCTGAATTTAGTAATCCTATTCTAATTAACGAGTGCAGTCTTTGTTTTAACGTCAACTCTTCACTCACTTTTTATGATATATATGACTAATGGTCGCAGTTTACCCACTTTGTTCTAATGCTATACTTAAGCTTGCATCCAGTTTAACAAGTACAAGACTCAAAAAGATTGTTTTTAATTGGACCTTTTTGGTTTTACTGTACCGTTAATAATGAAAAATCTCAGTAAAATAAACTAATAACTTATAGTCCACATTTATAGTCTAGCCATAGTGAATATCATTACTATATCTAGCTAGTTAAAGATAGTTTTTTCCCTATATTAAATATAATTTTGCTAACTGAAGTATAGATACACTGTATGGCCAGAGTTGACCTGCAACAGAGTGAGTTAACGTGTATTTCTTATTTTATGACAATTTTAAGGCCAATTTTATTGTTGTGAGGACCAGTCGACTGGTCCCAGTGAGGAAAGGTTTGCTTGTTGGGTTGTATTAGGAATGTATTGGTAATGGGCTGGGGTGTATAAAGGTAAAAGTGCATGAAGTGAATATATCAGAATATTATTTTGGTAAAAGTGAAAGTTTCTGATGAGAAAATAACTTATTGTTGTTCCTAATAATTGGTCAAGTAAAAGTACCACTTTTTCTTCCATACAAAGAAGTGAGAAAAACTGTTTTTTTTTTTTTGTTTGTTTGTTTTTTGTTTGTCCCTTTACTTCTCTTTGGTAAAAACAATAGAGGCAAAATTTGTTGAAGACCTGAAATAAGATTAACAAAAATGGAATGGCTGTGCTGTAAGTTCGGTTGAGGATGAACAAAAACTAAACTGCATTGATTTTAAAATAACTTAGAAGCAAAACAAAAAACATTTTACTAAGTTTTTTCCACTAATAATACAGAATGATTTAGGAGTAACTTGGGTTTATCAGCTTTTAGGTCAATATGTTGAAGAATTGTAGCTGTAAAAATAGCTTGCACAGATTTAAAATCTAAAATAACTATTTTAGATTTTAAATCTTTGCAAACAACAATGTGGTGCAATATTGCCACCAACCAGTAAGGAGATTGGACCAGGACAAATAGAGAGCAGTTCTCTAATGGTTCCACATAATTAAATCATTTCATTGTAAATATTGAGCATACTTTAATTTGTAGAAATGGCTCAATTAATTTGTAGAAATGAGGAATGTTTCAGATTCTAAATGAAGAAGTACAGTTTTTCCAGACTACAGAGCACACCTCCCTATAAGCCATGCCCACTAATTTTTTTGGGAAAAACTGGACATATAAAATCCATACCGGGCTATATATTCAAAAACAACTCAATGCAGCAATTGAGTTGATTATTTCCATTATCATTGCAACCCCACCCCCTGTACAGGAGAGCAGAAGACCCCGCCTATTCAGCCAGGTTGACAATTCCCTTTAACGACACCCTCTTTCAGAGGCAAAGACAAGTCTGGGGCATCACAGGCTAACAAAAGAAGCCAAACGACCCCCGATCCAAAGGGATGGACCCCTTTGTCAGTGTCAATTTGCATGGTTTCAAAACAAAAACAAGGTTTTATTGGGCTACTGTATAAAACCTCAAACTCAATGCTATTCCTGACATTTTGAAATGAAAAAGCTTCCTGGATGGGAAGCAAAACGTCTTGAAACTTGGAAACTAATTCCAGTGGATTGTTTTTTAACAAATTTTTGGAATACCCGATGGAGTACAGCTCCACAAAAAAATTACTGTAGTAATGTGACAAAGTTAAAGTACTTAGTTACTGTAAACCTCTGATATGTGAGGGGTTAGGGTGAGGATCTGGGTTATGCCTGGGTTAGAAATTAATGGTCAATTTAAAGTCCTCATAAGGATAGCAGCCCATACCGTGTGTGAGTGTTAGAGAAACAGAGAGGAAGAAGCAGGCAGCAGCTAGAAGGCGGGTGAAAGCACGAGGTGAACCCCTCTCCTGTGTAGCCGTTGTTAATTTGACCAATTGGATTCAGTTGGCCAGGGTTGGGGACGGTGTGATTAAATCTACCCAGGTCACCAACAAGGGTGAAAGCAATTACTGGACAAAAAATAGAGTGACGGAGGAGGTAGAGGGGACATCCTGCCTTTTTATCCCTCCCATCCACCCTTTACCCTCCTTCCTGCCAGGAGAAGACGGCAGACGTGCTCCTCTTGCTCCGCAGCTTCCTTTTTTGTTTTAAACGCTGTAAATGATCAGTGGCTGCCGTTAAAGTGAGTGGGTCACCGAGGAGCGGTTTATCAAGGTCAGGAGAGGAGGGTGGAACTGAGAGCAGCTTAGGGCCGCACACTCCCCGCTCTCTGCTGCAGTCTTAAAGTGATCCCCTGGATACTCTTTTTGTCCTCTGTCCCACTCATTGTGCAACCTCCCATTACTTTTTTATTTCCTCACTCCCTTTACTTCCTGCACTTTATTATAGTTGTTCCAGCTTTGACCAAAGGGGATATTAGGATCCTTGCTCTTATCATAAACATCCTCCATGACAGTTATCACCGCCTCAACCGACGATCATCGCTTTGTTGTTTTAAGCGCTGCCCGGCGAAGACGCTTTGCAAATATTTGATTTGAAGGTGACAGCTGGATTTAATTGAGGGGCCTAAATGGCTTTCATATAACGATGATGTTCTCAATTTCACTGCAGTTTTATGCAGATGAACACATTACTTTAATGGGTCGGCATTTACTGGAGGAGAGAGGAAAGGATGGATGCGGAGAGGGAAGGAAAAAGGTCTCTTCCCGAGCCAGATGGCTGTCTTTTCTTGCATGAGATTAGAAGATGTCTCCAATTCACGGTGTTGCTTTCGGAGTAAATTAATATTTCAGGCCAAACTTTATCTTTTTTTTTTATTTTAAGTCGTCAGTGCACTTAGGATCTGTACGTTTAGGGAGCTGCCTGCTGAACAAAGCTCCTTTTTTCTGTTTGAGAGGGAAAGGCAAATCTTAGCGACAGATTGTAGGTAAAGCGGATGCAGGCATGCAGCCGTTTAGTGATTCCCAGAAAGCCGTTGATGTTAATTGACTGCTTGGGAAGCAAAAGTATCTGTAATGAGTGATTATTAAGCCAGCAAATGTTGGGGAGGGAAGCAGGGGGAAAAAAAGAGAAAAGACAAGCAGGCGCTATAATTGCTTGCAAGAAAAAATACATCGATGAACAAAGAGAACAATGATGTAAATATTAGAAGCATAATGTAAAAAGTTCAGGTAAACAGCACATCTACCCGGATAAATGCCAGGAACGGTAATAAACTAATTATCATTTTTCACCCTCAAATTGATATCTGTTGGTTAAATAGAGGGGTTTTTCCACGCTAGGTGGCACATGACCAGCTGGCTGCAGAGCTTTGTGTCAGTGCGGCAGGTAGGATTATCCCCGCAGCGATTTTGAGGCTTCCTAAGCAAACCTGAAGGTGATTGGCCCTCACACTGAGCAATCAACGTAACTCTCCTGCAGTGCATTAACCTCCGTGGCACTGATGAATGCACACATGGTAATGTGTTGCTCCATGTAATGAGTGCTGATGTACTGACCTTTGGCTGTGTTGTTGTTGCCGATGATGGTTCGTATCTGAGGGAAGAGGATGTGTGTGTTTTTGTAAGTGTTAGTGCTGACGACCCAGTGGCTGTGATTCATCACGTCCCACATCAAGATAATGATCAAATTGTCTCTACCTGTCACTGAAGCTCTCACATCAGTCTGTCTGTCTTTTTCCACCAGCCAGTCCTATCTCTCCTCCTGACTAGGCCTCATCTTTCTTTTTTTTCCCTCCCTGTCTTTCTGCTTCCCCGTCTCACAGGTGGAACATCTTGGGCCTGCAGGGGGCCTTGCTGAGCCACTTTGTGGAGCCTGTGTACCTGCACAGCATTACCGTCGGCAGCCTGCGCCACACGGGCCATCTGTGCCGAGTTCTGAACCAGCGGCAGGAACGCCTGGGCCCTCTGCCCACCACATACAGACGCAGCCAACCCCTACTTAGTGGTATGGCTCACTTTTATTTGACCTCTCTTTTGAATCTGCTTAGAAGAAGGCTATGCTTTTGTTAAAAGCAAAATTTTTTATCTTGTTTGCAAAACCACAGACTAGTTCTAAATGTCATCTCAAGGCACTTTGCAATTCATCGGATCATACAGTCAAATTAATTCAAAGTTTTCTATCTAAGGAAAACCAGTTGATTGCGTGTTGTTGTCAAGACCACACCAACTAAGACCAAGGAGTACCGAGGCGTGGACAAGGCAAAGACCTTTAGAGGCAGAGACCAAGACAAGACTTACATCATTGGGGGTAGAGATCAAGACCTAGACCTTTAGAGGCTGAGACCAAGTCAGTACTTAGATCTTTAGAGGCAGAGACCTAGACAAGACCTAGATCTTTAAAAGCAGAGACAAAGAAAATACCAAGACATTTAGAGGCAGAGACCAAAACAAGACTTTATATGGTCTTGCATTTGGTCTGGGCCCCTAATGTTCTTGGCCTTGTCTCCGTACTCCTTGGTCTTGGTTGGTGTGGTTTTGACTACAAAACAAATGGTGATGGTTTGATTTTTTTCTCTTTCCAGTTCCTCATTCCAGTTCTAGTTACTGATTTTTCTTTAAAGGGAAAGTTTTAAAGAGAAGTTCTAACTTTTTAAATAGGCTCACTAACCAGAACTCTGTCTGGATGAAATAGCCTAAACCCTTTTACTCAAGCTAAGTTATAGATACATAAAACATTTATAATAAATAATAATAATACATTTAATTTATACTGCCCTTTCCATCAAAAGATCTCAAAGTGCTACAGGTAAAAAGAGAAAGGCGTGAAAAATATCTAAAGGGAACCAAAAGCTTTGCTAAAAAGAAATGTTCCACTCTCAACACTCAGTTTATTTCCAGTCAATGCACATTACTTTGTGTGCCTAGCTGATCAGACATATTTATGGTTAATATTCATATATAAATATGTAGGTATTTATACATTTGTGCTGTTTAAATTAATTTATGGTTTTACATAACATATACATTAAATTAGTTGAGCAATTTATTTTTAATTACATCTAAACTTCTAAATGACAGCAGAGACAAACCCCATAAAACATGCATTAACTAATGTACGACTGAATTGACTGTACTATATTGTTGTGAAGAATCAATTGCTGTATTTTTGTCACTTTTTGGTTAATATACTACTATAATTTAAATAGCTTTAAAAAATGTTGTGGGATTAAAAAAGGGGGACATGATCCCAAAGGGGGGGAAGGGAACCGGTCAATAAAATGTGCCACGCTTAGCAATAGATACAGGAAATGATATTAACTAGGAATCTGAAGGAGAAACAGCGACTCAACAGTGAACGAAATTGGGTAAGTTAACGTCCAGGAAGAAGGAGGACATCTCCTGGGTTTAAATGTTGGTACTGTTGTGTGTGTAGAAGATTGTTAGAGACGTCAAGTCTTGCCTTACGTTGATTCTGATTAGTTTATACTGTAATGCGTGGTGCCTTTGGCGGTTGGTCAGATTTAGGCACCGGATTGGATTGATCTAGTGAGGCCGTGTGACTGCCCTCTTTTGATGTGTTTGAGTGCATTTATTTCCCACAAGCCCCACTGTTTTTAGGCCAAGCCTCTACTGAAACGAAAAACAAAGATGTTGCTTCAAATTTTGGGTGAAATCTGGCAAACTAGGATCTACAGACAAATCCACCAAATACGTAGTCAGCTAAGTTTTTTACAAATTAAAAAACAAAATAAAGAAGATTATCACAATGAAAACATCTGTAACTAATAAAGGTGCCAAGCAAGCTTTAAAGCCTTTTTAAGGAGAAAATATGAAAAATTATTCATATTTCTTCATGTTTTGGTAGGGCATTGTACTTGAACAAACTTGTTACTGAGGCAGTACCTGTTTAGATCCACAGGAGTAGTTTATGAACTAGTGTCAACTTTCTGCTCTATCCCAGCCTTAAGATTTTGAATCACGCAGAGATCTAAGCCTACATGTATACAATATGTTAAAAGATTCATCATCTCAAAGCCAAACGCACCACTTCAGATTTTTTTTCTTACACTCAGCCCACAGACACTTCACAAACTCAAGTTCCACTGCCGCTCCACACTGACATTGTTCCAAGCCTGAAAAGCAACAGCTTAGATGTCGTCTGGCACGTCAGCGTCCCGGGCTCCGCCGAGACCCGAGGCTTCTGTTTGTGGGAAAGATGAATGCTGGCAGACGATCTGAATGACACCCAACTTGTAGAGACAGCGTCAGCCATCACTTCAGATCTAGGCCAGTCAGAGAGGTGGTGTGGCAGACGAGCAGAGAGATGTAGGGCACGTTTGGTTTCTGGGGATCATTGATAAGAACAAAGGCAGTGACATTCACAAACAGGGAAACACATTAAATCATGTCAGAGGCACTGTAAGGATATGAAAAAAATCAAATATGTTCTACAATTCATTTTTCCAAACTATGCTTGTATTAGCTAATGGCTGCATTTAATGGCGTGAATAAACATTTCCCATTAAAAACATCAGGAATTAAAAGTGGTTATCTGACTGAAAGTGAGTTTTTGCTCTGAAAAATAAAAAGTATGGTAGTACTGTATTTTAAAGGTCCTTCAAACTCAGAAATTAGACCAGTAAACTCAACAGTTAGATTAGCGAACACAAAATTAAGACAAACACACTAAACACTTGAAAAGAAAAAAATAAAACAAGTAGCAAAATCAGTTAGAAAAGCTGCAAACTACCATAATAGAAATGCTCCACACCACTAGGGGGAGGCAATCATCACTTCATATGGGACCAAAACAGAGACATTGGCCATTTCTCAATATATGTACTTGTGCGTTCTCGTGTACTTGTGAAACGTCATCAGCCTCAGCCCTAGTACTGTTCCAATTCACAAGAACAGCAGACCGAGAACGGTCAAAGTCCCCGAATGTTGTTCGGAAGTCCCCTCCCTCTTTACCCAGCATGCATCAGAGCAGACTTGTCTGCTCTTGAGATTGACAGCTGTTGTTTTTTTCTTTTTTCTTTTTTCTGTTGTTGTTGTTCAATAAAAGTATGTTTTAAGATCATTTGAGGCAAGAAAATTATACTTTAACCCTTTAAGGGCACTCAGAAAATCAATATTCAATAGTGTTATTTGAATCCAGGACAAGACCTTATTACCTTTGGAACATTCAAAAAATATGGATATTTGATGGCAAAAATGTATGTCAAAGTAATAACAAGAAACGCCAACTTGCCTTAATATTTTAAGAAAAATGAAACAAAAGTGCTTCTATAAGAAATAAAAAGTTAAAGAAACACATTTTATTTTTGTCCAACATAACCTTAGAGGCATTAATGCTGATACTGGCACTTATATTTTTTTTTTATAAACCTAAATATAACTTTTGGCTAGGCTTATTAGCTTTTTAACTTTTCAATTAGCTTTTTACCTTTTTTGTTCTTGACATAACTTTTTTTTTTTTACTTAATTTACAGTAGGTAACATACCATTCAAGGGCTCTTCTAATTGGACAAACGCCATGTAGCGATATCTTTGCTGAATGGCTGGATATATATCTTGTGCTTCTAGACCTATGCAAGTGATCAAAAATAGTAACTTGCCCTATAAAGGGTTAAAGCGTCACTATGTGGCCCATTTATTTTTAATGCATAATTAAAAAAAAAAATCCAAAGTTCAGAGGACCTCCGAGGCTAACGGCAGCCAGGGCTAATCGCAGCGCGTCTGCAGCAGCCCTCTCTCGGCATAGCCTTGTGTGAAGTATAGCTGGCTCTGATGGCGATTTTTTTGTTGTATTTGTCAAAATGTTCATTTGATTTGTGTTTATCTGACTGTGTTAATTATTATTCCCCCACTAAATGAAAAAAGTAAGAATGTTTTATTATCTAGAGACTATTAATAATAGAAGGTGAAATGCAGCTCTAGAAGAATCGAGCGTGTGGTGACGTCACGAGTACGCATCTGTTCCAGTTGACCCATATCTATGCTGCGTGCTCCCATTCTCCCAGAGTCCACACTTTCCTGTGTTCTTCTCAATAACATACATGGCGCGGACACAATGTTAGAATTTTTTGAGTCCATACTTCCTATGAATTGAGAAACGGCGATTATTACAAACTAATGTCTGTTAATTTGACCCTTAGCAACGAAATAATGGGAAACACTTCATGATAGCGTGCTTCTGTTAGCGTTGCATTTATGATTTTACTAAGGTTCTGGTCTCAGAGGTGTCAAAAGTATTCATGTTTATTACTCAAGTAGAAGTATAAATCCTACTGTTTAGAAGTTAGAGTATCAAATTCAGTAAAACTATAAAAGTAAAAATTTTAAAACTACTTAAAGTATAAAAGTAAAAGAAATGTTAAGGACAGATGCTTTAAACGTTATGCAGGTTACTGCACTACCATATTAAAGGAACATTTAATCTACCATTCTGGATGATAACTTCATTGTATTTAATTTTCTTAGTTGTATAACTTCTGGCAACAGTGTCAAATTTAACATCATGAAAAAGTATTTATTTTGGCCAAGAACAAGATGGTGCAGCAACAAATCCAACAACAAAGAAAGGAAATATCTCGATGAAAGAAATTATTGTGAGGGTTTTTATTTTTTTAAGTGCCAACAGACCATGATGAAAATGAGCTTAAATTAAACAAAACTGATGAGCTTATTTTAACATGTAAGGAGTAGAAAGTAGAGATAATTGCAAGAAAATGTAAGGAGTTGAAGTAAAAATTTGTCTAGTTCAGATTCATACTTAAGTAAGGTAATGAAGTATTTGTACTTTGTTGATGGTCGGCGTTTCCATGTAGTCGTTGCAATCATTTCATGGTGGCACTAGTTTGCTACTTGTTGTTGGTTATGCTGCTTGCTTTTCTGCATTAGCAGCTGGTGTTCAGTCAGACAAGCATGCCCATTGTCAATAACCATTTATCCCTTAATTTTTTTCCCTTTAGTTTTGTACAAAAAAGAAACTTTAAACTACCTCAACAGGCCTATATCCCTTTAGTCATGTACAAAAACACAATTTAATTACTTACCTTTTGGTGTTTTTTAAAGCGTATGGTGATCTGACCTTAAATAGTTTTTTTGTACATGACTAAAGAAATAAATGCATGTAGTCTAAAGTCTATTTTTGTACAAAATTAAAAAGATAAATGGAAATCTGAAGTCTTGCAGATTGGTATTGACTATGGGTATGCTGCTCTGACGAGTTATTCTCATCTGACACAACACCGGTTTTGTGCTTTAAACATGTTTGCACTTTTTGCTTTTTTACTTTGCAGCCTTTTTTCTTTTCATGTGATTTTTTTGTGTTATGTGTTAGTCTCATTGTTGTGTTTAATACATGGGCGTAGGTTTGCATAGAGACCATAGAGAGATGTCCCTACCAAAATTTTGGCCCGACCTACTTGTCCCTACCAATAATTCTATGGGAACAACATTTTATAGTTTACAATACAGTGTTGTGGCAGGAGTTACTTCTTTTATCACAACTTGTATATTAAAGGTAATAATTTAAATGCTCAGTGTCAGTACCCCTTATAGTTCCTGCGCCTATGTAAATACAATAAATCTATTTGAAGTCCCTTGAATATGTTATTTTTCTTTGTTTGACAACCGAATATCAGCATATATATATTAAAAAATAAGAATGGGTTTTACCTCTGTTTACCTCTGCACAATTATATTTCTTCAAAAGAAAATTTCGGATAAATACATAAACAACTGACATATTTAGACTATAATTAGTTAAAGAGGCACATATTTACCTTCCATTGAGGTCACTGGTGAGTTCAAATTTAACCCTTTTCAAAGAGTTTTAAATCATTCCGAGCCACTGATGCTTCAAACATTGATAAACAGCATCTTGTGTGTGTAGTGCTTATAAAATGTGTATACATGTAACAAAAATGCAGTTTTCTCTTTAAACAAAATGCGCCCTGATGCATAAAAAAAAACAAAAACAAAAAATAGGAGTATGCATGATGAGTAGGACCAATGACATCAGACCAATTCAACTTAAGACCTATAGTGTCCCTACAAAAGTTGAGATCAAACCTACGCCCTTGGTTTACTAGTTTATTTTTTGAGTATGCAAGAGCTTTTCAATTTGCTCTGAAATCTTGTATTTACATGCTCTTTGCACTCCTAGGCCACTGTACTTTTGAGCTCTTATGTTAGTCGTTTAGAGGGTCTTTAGATTGTGAGAAAAACAATACTGCGAGTTTTAACCAGTAAATATTTTATTCTATTTTATGAACCTCTGTAGTCCAGCGAACACTTATTCTGTATTTTTCAGTTTTGAGGAGTTATAGCTGTTTTTATTTCTTCTTATATGTGCATTTTACATTGTAGCATGCTTACTGTTGTGTTTTTTTTAGGTAGACAATTTTAAGATCTGTCCAGGGACAACAGATGAAAAATAGCCTTTTGGCTAATTCTGGTGCATTTGCAGGAATGGTTTTTAATGTACACTGTCCCTTACAAATAAAAAAATGAATAAAAATAAATCAATTAATCAAGGGTTAAAACATTAACATTATAACATCTAAAACCGCCTGATTGTTTTATCCTAATTCTCTAACCACATAAAAAAAATTAAATAAAAATTACCTTGATAACTAAATTTGACTGATAAAACAGTTTTTTTGTTGTTTTCTTTATCTAATTTTTGTAACATGGGAAGCCTTCCTGTTTCTTTGGGTTCTCTCCTCTTTGACATGTTTTAAACGATTCTGCTCCCCAAGTGTCTGGAGCGGTCGGATCTCTGCACTTCTTATGCTTTGAGTGGCAAAAGGCTATTGAAGAGCAGAGGAGTAAAGGAGGGGAAGGAGATGGACAGACAGTGGAGACAGCCCTACGTCAAATCAATGTTATCAGACCTCATCAGTCAGCCATTGGATGTGAAGGGAGCCCCAGACAGGGAGAAAGGGAGTGGGAGGGGGTGGCTGTGCTGGAGGGGAAGGACAGATGTTTGCTTGCATTCAGATGTCCACACACCTATCTCACCTTCCTCTATTCTCCTCCATTGCCCCCATATTGACTCTAATGAGTTCCCCAGCTTACGTGTTTCCAGGTTTATTTAAAACCACGGCCCCCAGAGGAACCCATAGGAGGCCGCTGGGGCCAGTCTTATCGCAAACAGCCAAAGCAGCTCCATCTGGGCCCTGGGGGCCCAACTCCAAACACATCGATAGACCGACCGGCTCGTCCTTGACGGTTCGACAAACAAAAAAAGGACGACTTTGTTGTTTTTTGGGGGATTAAACGAATCAAAGCAGCAGCCTTATTAATGATTATTCAGTTATTAATGTTTGATTCAGATTGCTGAACTTGGACTTGTTTTGTTTGGTTTTTATTATTAAAAAAAAACAAAAAATAGGCTCATTGGAAAACATCATAAGACTTTTGAACTTGTTTTTTTTTGTTTTCGGAGGAAATGAAAACATTGATTAAAATCAATTACTCATTAAATTCTAATGTCACGTAAGTAGTCGCACAGGAGCTACATGGATTTTTGCTTTTTACTTTCATTAGAGGGTGAGCCTCAATCAAAGTCCGCTTTAAACAACAATCAATCATAAATTCACGATCCTGCTGCTCTGCAGTGAAACCCTGTGGCTCCCTGAAGGCGTTTAGTGGCCCTTTAACTTCATCGCCTTGAGAAAAATTCTCATTTCTAATCCTCAACTTAGTAACACACTCATTGAAAATGTACAGTTTTCATGAAATTTTCTGTTTCACCCTCCTGGGACTCACAGCTAGCTCCTACCTGTAGTATCAAATAAGAAGATACATGCATGTTAAAAATAAATCCTTTACGCAGATGCTCCCATTCAGCGTCTCTGATTCTGCCAAGCATCCTCCCAAAGGAGACATTGATCAAGTCTTCATTGAAGGAAAAATCAAATTGGCTATTACAGAAACACAGGAGTCAAGGCCATTGAATGGATGAAATGAGCCATGAATGGAGCGAGAGGGAAGAGAAGAAGGCAGGATGGATAGGGGGCTCTTTTGTTCAAAGAGGTGCATCTGCTCAAGAGAGGAGAAAGATGGGTAATAAGAGACTGGGAGGATTGTTCCCGTGGCAGGTGATTCATCCAGCTCCGTGGAGCGGAGGAGAAAGACGAGGTGAGGCTGGTGAATGGAAGAGTGAGGATGGAGGAGATGAGCGTGGAAATGGGGGGAGATGATCTGCAGGCATGTGCTGAGGCATTGTAGCTCTGGTTTTTGTGTTATAACAAGCTGCCTGTCAGATGATGAGATCAGAGGCATTTGTTGCTAACCAGTCAAAGACACCGCCTGCTAAAAAACAGGTCTACGCTTACACTGCGTTATAATAAATAACTGGGTTGGAAATCAAACTGAAATCCTTGCAGCTCTTCTTTTGTGAAGGTGAGAAATGAATGGGCGACAAGGTGCCATGCTTTTAACATTAGCTGTAAGGAAATACAGGTGAGCATATTCCTGCTATTCTATCGTTTAACTTGTCGACATGGAAGATAGAAAAGAAGCAGTGACTTCAAAACAATTTCTCATACTTCAAGTGGGGAGTCTGGAAGAAAGCAACAATCTGGGGTGTATTCTACATGGAGGGCGCTGTGAAAAAGGGAGTTTAAAATCAAGAAAATAAACTAAATTTTAAGGAAAAGCAACTCAAACCAGATTAAATTGATCCATCCATGCAGCAACATGGTTTTACTTAATAGGATTTCTTGATTTAAGATTTTCAAATCTAGTAATAAGCATTGTACTCCTAACTGTAAAATGTTATGTATCTATGTTATGTTATAAATATAAGTATTTTTTTTTATCTTGGTAAAAACCAAATAATAACAATCTGGGACAGAGCTTCTACACAGCTTCTCAGACTGTCCGACCCGGAGCAGAATATTGGAAATATCTGCATCTCCAGCTGCTCATGTTAAAGGCAGACTGAAGAATCAATTGTTATGTATAAAGAAAGGGGGTCAGGAAATTGGAAATTCGTTTGACCATTTATACTTAAAGGTATATTGCAGGGGTTTTCAAAGTATTAAAGGGTGAGCCCCCCTCCAGGGAGCACTATGCCTGCTGCGCCCCCCCCCAACCCACACACAAATGCCACTACAAAACCCCTTGTAATTGCTTTTATGAATGAAATTTAACACATGAACATTTTAAAACATTTTCTCCCATTTAAATTATTTTATCGGGGCCTTTGTATGGCAAATACGCCCTTTTTTCATTTTTCTAATGATAAGAACAACCCCAAACTCACTTTTCAACTGTTTTCTCAAACAAACGTTACATCTGAGATTCTGAGTTTAATGTTTGAGATACCAACAGTGTTTTCGCATCTTAACAAAAACATTTTGATCAGATCTTCATTGAGAGCTGTGGAAATTCAGTCCCTACTGACAGCCAAAAGTGCGCTAGTGACACGTCACTCATCCTCTGTTTCAAGTCCTTGTCACAGCTCAGCTCAGCCAGACCCTCTTCCTCTCCTACTGAAAGTCCATCTTTGAGTGTCACGGGGAAGGAAAATGGGTTTCTCACCCACTGGTTTGCCATTGTCTCCTCCCCAAAATACTCTCCAAACTGCTTACGCATCCCCTCCAAATGCGCGCAGACAGCCTGCTGTAAAAACTCCACCTTCAGCCCCGCTCTGACCAAAACATCCTCTAAGATGGGAAACATTTCTACTGATCCCCGCTCCACACGCGCACCCCATAGTTCCAACTTGGTCCTAAATCCATATTTATTTTTTCCCTCTCACCGCGCCTCCCCTAAGGTGCTCTGGCGCCGCCCAGGGGAGGCGCGCCTCACACTTTGAAAACCGCCGGTATATTGGATTATTATACTTTTATTGTGCAATTATTGCATATTTGGGTGTATTTTAAATTAAAAAGATTTTAAAAGAAAAACATTAATCATGAAAAAAATAGTGGAGGATGTTTTTTTTCTGGGTGGATCATCAAAATAAGTGGTCCTCCTAATTGTCAATCATTCTTGTGATATGTTTACCTAAAGCCGTCCTATGGGCTCGTCCTCATTTTCACTTACCAGTGGTGAGTCTGTCATAGTGGAAATTTAGGAAATCTTGCTTTGAAAAGTAAGCTTGCATGAGTGATGCAAACAGCAACTCTTAGACAGAGCGTGCTTGACGAGAAACGGGCTTGTGCAAGATCTCGCACGTATATAATAGGCGTTCCCTCTCAGGTGCACTTACAGGGTTATGCATGTACATTTCTTTCTTTTTAAGTGGAGAGGGCAGGTCTTTTGAAAAATTTGCAAAGATCCTTCACAATACCTTTGTTTAACAGTGCTCTTATTTTAAATGGCCTACATTAAAACTTGCTGTAACCAATTATTTTCATATTGATGTCATTTCTGAAAATTATCTAAACTTCGATCCCATACACAAACAGGTGAGTATAATTAAATGTTTTTGTTTGATTTATTTGGTATTCCAAATATATTTCTGGATATGAGTGAAGCGGTGTCTTACTTTAAGCTTGGAATGTAAAGAGATATTGATGCCCCAGCAGTACAAACGTCCCAAAGAAAGGATTTACCTTCATTTCCTACAGGGATGGATAATATTTCAGCAGCAAGAGCTACGAACCCTTAACTGGACTCTGTTATGCAATAGAAAGAAGCGAGTATCGGCTTTGACCTATACCTGATGCCTCGACGACTGTAAATGATAAACATAAGACAGGAGATATGTGGAGGCAGTGGTCTAGTGGTTAAAGCATTGCACTTGGGTCCCTGAGGTTCACGCTGCCACTCGGGCTCCTTGAGCAAGAGACAGAGTGGCAGACTTCAGACTGCTTCCTGGGCGCCGCACAATGAGACCCCCCCCCCCCAAAAAAAAGAAAATTAAAAAAGACAGGAGATTTTTTTTAAGAGTGCAAATGTTGTTTGCTTAACAAGCAAAATGCCTGGAAGTCTTTGCTGACACGCACCTAGTCCTAGATATTATCCGAGGTCAAAGTTGACCCTAAGTAGCGTAATATAAAGTTTTGAGCTACAGTTAGTGGTTAGCATCCAGGCAGCACTGGAAACCAGTTGGAGCATTATCTGTTAACCTCCATCTGTTAATCTCCATTTACATCATAATGATGTCTTGTTATCCATTGTTGTGAAATGTATGGTATTCATCTGTCAAGCCGGTTTATAAGTAGGGAAACGTAGGAAAATATTTAAGAGTCAACCAGTTTTGCTGTATATTATTCTCTACATGTGGTGGAGATTTTCTATTTAACTTCAAAATCTTTGATGTTATAAATGTAAATATAAAAACAACCTTGTGGAGGGCTTTTAGTACACATAGGTGAAGTGTGCCTAACCAGACCTAGTTTTAAGACCCAGTACATCTCGATACAATGCAGTACAGTACATCTTAGATATAATGCAGCAGAGAATCACTTAGACGACTTTCATTGTCATTTTGTGTACAAAGAGTCTATGCAAAATGAAATTTCGTTTTGTAAAGCTTTCGTGACATTTCCATTTCTTAAAATGCAGCAGTGATCAAATGTAAACATTGTGGGGGGAAAAAAACATGGTGCAAAAAAAACGCATTGATATGGAAGTTCAGAGCATTCTGGTGCAATTTTGCAAGTGTTTTGGTTTGGTGTTGTCAGTTTGACGCAGAGTCTGTGACATTATCTAGAGTTTTTTCAACAATTCTGCTGTCTAATGGCGGTGGGGAAGAACTTTTTTTTGGAATCTGCTGGACTTGCATCAGATGCTGTGAAGCGTCTTCCCAGAGGGGAGCATTGAGAATAGTCCATGGTGGGGGTGTGACGGGTCACTCTAGGGTTGGGGACACGCAGCGCTGGGATAAAGTGCCTTTAATGGAGGGAAGAGGAGCCCCCGTGATCTTCTCTGCTGTTCTCACCACTCTTCTCACCTTATTCCAGTCTGAGGCGCTGCAGCCTCCACAAGGTTGCCTCTCCTCATCCTCCGCAAGAGGTACAAGCCAATCAGGATATAGATTCAAATGCAAGGGTTAAAGATTATCTGAAAAAAGCAGAGTGCTTGGAGCTTCCTTCTTTTGTTATCATAGCTCCCCCTCTCATCTAAGTCATCTAAAGCATTATGTTGTGTCTGAATAAAGGGGGTTTGTCCTTATAAGTTGTCTAAACTTATTCCAAAACAATTTTTCAAACTAGATTTTTTAATTATTATTTATGCAAATATGAACAATTGTTCCACTATTATGAAGTTGCACTTTTTATTACCCACCCATCACACCGCAAGGGTTCATTTTCCGTATTAACAGAGTGGTTTCTTTTTTCATCCCTCTGTTGAATTTAAATGAAAGTGCCTGTTTCTGAGGGTCAGTTTGATTGCAATGTAAATTTATTATTAACGGTTAACACATCTTTTGTCTAAATTGGTTCTTGTCTCTTTAAAAGTGTTTTATGGGTGTGTTAATAGCTTACTCTTTCTTATGAATAGTTAAATATACTGTATATGTTTTTTTTATCTCAAGTAACTTGAATTTATACTTATTTTTAATGATGAAAACAATAAAATGATGTAATACCAACCAGAATGTTATTTTCTGTTTTATTATTTTTCTGTAAAACAAACATATTTTACAATATAGTTAAAGGACAGTACTTCGAATTTTGCAGCATTTAAACAGCTCTGCTGAAAAAATCTAAAAACTGGAATATTGACCTTTGCTTTTTTTCCATCTTTTGATAAAGCAGCTGCTTTTGTTTTCTGTTAGCATTCTGCTGCTTTTCATCTACCTGCAAGCAGCAATATGTCAGGAACACAGACCGGCTGACGTACAACGGCAGAAATGCAGGGGGTGCTTGATTGATAGCCTTCCTTTTTTCAATCTTTTCTTTCTCTCTAGGCATGTATCAAAGCTCCACAGTGACACAGTTTAACTCACAGGTCCACTTTTTGCAGGGCGGCAAAACGTAACAAGAGCCGTTATCCTCAGGGAGAAAGGGAATGAAAGGTGGAGGAAGGTTAGATGAACCAACAAAGCTGAGGTTTTAAAAGTCTGCAGAGTTTCTACATTTTCTTCCCTGAGTGATCCGTATTTGGCTGCTATGAAAGTTACCTTCTCACTTAAATTGTTTGTTTTTGGTGTACGCAGGGTTGAGCAACGCTGAGTACCAGCAGCAGGGGAAGGCCACGTGCGTCAGCGTCAACTGGACTGTGGGCGACCCGCAGCTGGAGGTGATCAACACAGCGACGGGACGGCGACGGGATTCGGGGACGCAATCACGCCTCTGCAAGCACGCCCTGTTCGCCCGCTGGACTAGACTGTACCGTAAGGTGAGGGAGCATCTCTCTGGAATCAGGCCAGAGGACGGTCCAAAGCACAACTCTATCCACTGTCAGGTCTAAGCACCTAAAACATGGGGGGGGGCAAGGAACTCAGACTTGCAGTCTCAGTAAACATGTCCTCTAAATCTAAAGGGAAGCAATTGTGGTTGACATAGCAATACCAAGTGACGACAACATCAGGAAAAAAGAACATAAAAATCTAGAAATACCAGGGGCTCAGAGAAGAGCTGGAGGAAACCTGGAAGGTCAAGGCATCAGTGGTACCCGTGGTCATTGGGGCACTCGGGGCAGTGACCCCCAAACTTGAAGATATATATATATATATTTATATATATATATAGTAGATTTATAACCAGAAACTTTTCTCCCTGTTCTCTACCAATTCGTTCACACACACATATGAAAGCAGACACACACACAGAGCAGCTCAGCTGTCGTCCTGTACGGCTCAGTGGGCACAGTGAGATGCTTACTAAGCTAAGTTCGTGTTTTCAGCTCCTGAAGAAGCCAGTTCTTGGCAGAAAAACAGACTGTAGTGTAAAAATGATTTGGGGAAATAAAACCACAGACCGGAGGTGCAGAGTTTCTAGTTGGTGTTCACGTTGTTTTCGATTCACTTCTAGACGCTGGTGCTTTATTAAAGTATTAAAACATCAGTATACAGACTCTCTTCATACGGTGTCCAGGGTGGAGCCAATCAGTTTTTTCAAGGGAGGTTCTGAAAAAAGAATGAAAAAGCCATAAATTGTATGAAATATCAAGTAAACAAAAGAGGTATGTTCTGCTTTGTGATCCTTAGATATAGCAGATGAGATGATCAAATCCTAATATGAACAACGCTAGAAGGGAACAAGTTTTCATTTTTACATCATCATTAAAAATAAAACTGTTTAAAGAAGAAGGAATTGGTCATAGAGAGTTAAGATGTATGGTTTCTATGCCAGTTCCTATCATCTATTTATTATTAATTTATTAAGTATTATGTCTTTAGTGCCAGGAGTTCTACAGAGGTGCTGGCTCCTGATGGCCCCCAAGACTGCATAGATTAGAATATTACTGAGTAAATTTTTATAAATGAAACAGTGTGTGAAAACAGACACAGATTGATGTGGTCAAGAATGTTTTTTCAGATTAGAATAATTGATCAAGTCAAATAATCTGTTAACCTGCTAAACCAAAATCAACCAAAACGAAAAGAAAACAAAATGAAAAGCCTGAAAACCCCTGTCATGGTGGAGAGAAGCCTTATTTTTACAGTAGGAGGCTGCAGTTAATGGGCTTAATGAAAGGTATGTTTAATATGTGCTTATAGTTTGTTCATTTCAAAAGGTACCTTTAATCTTAAAGAAACTTTGTATCTAATTTATTTATTAATTGTAACTGTAGTATTTTATGTAACTGAGGAGCAAGCAGAGTTGCATAATCCAGGCCTAGAAGGTGCTTGTCTTGTTTTCCTTACCCTGTTAACTTTACGCAGTGATTAGACAGCATTTTGGGACTGGAAATGCTTTTTTTTAAAATAATTTTTAGCTTCTAACATGAATTACCGACCTCTGACAACAAGAAATAGTTGGCGTGCAGGTGGCTCAGTGGTTAGTGCGCGTGAACTGGTACGGAGACCTTAGTCCTTGAGGCGGCTGACCCGGGTTTGAATCTGACCTGTGGTGCTTTGCTGCAGCCTTCTGTCAGAAAAACGATCCACTAGTGCTGTAAAAACTCAAAAAGAAAAACAACTAAAAAAGAAATAGTTTAGTGTATAAAATACCTCTCAATTTACTTACTCTAGGAATACATTTTACCAGCTTTTCTTTGCATCCACAGAGTTTAAAAAGACTAAGATTGGATGTTTTTCACAAATCGTTTTGAAGTGTTTCTACAGGCTCTGGTTTAGTTTCTGATCTGGACTTTGATTAGGCCGTTCTGATGTGTCTATTTATCCTTCAACGTCAGCCCCCCCCCCTTGTAGCTCTGACTTTAGATTTGGAGTATTTGTTGTGCTGGAAGTTGACTCTCAAGAATGAAGTAATTTGAAGTCTCCAGTGGTTTTTATCTCCTTCAGAGAAACTGTTTTTTTTTCTTATTCTATTTGAATAATAAAAGTGATCATAAATGTTAGAAAAGACTTAATTTAAACAAAACAAATGTAAAAACCAAACAAAACATTAACAACGTTTAGCGAATGGAGGGAGCAGCTGTACATACTCTCGGCTACTGAATGCCCTGAAGACATGAGCGTAGGTAATAACACAAATAAAGGCTAATGTATCGGGTTACCTCTACTGCTGATGCTAAACATCTGAACAGCATGATGCTGCCACTACCCTACTCCACCATGAGGGGGTGCAGCAATACATTTTTGGCACAAACAGCATTTTGCTCGTAGCCAATCATGTTGAATGTTGTTCTCCTCTGATTCCACTTATTTGCTTTCTTTCCTCCATGGTTGGTGGAAAAAAAAACAAAAAACATGCTGATGTTTCATGACGTTCCTGGAAATTCAACTCTTTCTTGCCTCTGTTCTGTACGTGGGAGTTTTGTGCGATGCACAAAGACCGTTGTCTTGGTAACAGATTCTCCCACCTGAGCTGTGGACTTCTGCAGCCCTCCATTTATCCCTGAGGCCTACACAGAACAGCTGCATTCATACTGTGATTAAATTACAGAGATATTAACTCTAGTTCTAAATTTGATGTTGTTAGTTAAAGAGAGAAAACTGCTTTATTTACCTGAAATTTTAATAAAAAACTTTGAATTTTGTTGTTTGTTGGAAAAAGGTTTATATTATTGGTCCAGGGATTGTATCATAAAATCCCAAAAGGTCTTTGTGTTTATTAGATCCTGTAGTGCAGGCTTGTTAGGATGTGAACGTCCCACTAATTTAAACTTTTAGTTTGATCTTGATTTTGATGACCTTTCAGAGTTGGTTGGCCCATGCAGCAGGAGTTACTCTGGTTTTAGCTTAGCTGCACCCACTGCCATCAGAAATCTCCAGCTTCAAGCAAGAGATCCAGAAACATTAACCACAGAGAGGCTCTCCAACAATCAAAAGCCACACATGTGTATTAAAATCCAAATCACAGCGCACTGAGGAAATGTGGAATTTCCTCTAAGCTGCAGATAAATTTGTCGTCTTGGTAACATCTGCCGTCTGTGCGCCTTATCTGAATCTGGCAGCTCGGATCTTCACCCGCCGCACTTTCATTTCCATTCTGAAACTTTATGTAACCGACACCGCCTGCGTCGGCAAATGGCGAGCCGTTAACGCATAATGACTATGAAACCATAATTATTTGGAGGAGTACTCGAGGAGGCCCCCACCCTAAGTGCTCCCCATGCGCCGCACATACGGGCCACGCAAGAGCAGTCACACTAATCTCCAAAAGAAACTTTTGCTCTCCTCGCCTCCCTCTCCCTACTTGTCTCTCTGCTGATCTTCACTGCCCCCCCCCCCCCATGACTGTAAGAAAGCACAAAAAGCACAGAGAATGTGCAATTGCTTGTGAAATTTAAATGGGGAGATTACACAGCTGTTGAAGCCCCCACCAGTCCCCACATCCACCCCCTCCCATAGTCACCCAAATGCATTTGTGCCGGCTCATTCGTTTTGTTTTGCTCGCCCCTTTTCCTCCATTCCCCCCACCCCAACCCTGACTCAACCTTCTGCACCTTACAGAGCCCAGCAAAACAAGAAAACCACACAAATTACCATATTTAATGAAGGTTCTGATGTAATAGGAACCTTATGATATACTGAATAGGAAAGATGGGTTATATTTACACATAGAAATCTGAAAAGTGTGGCTTGTATGGGGTAAGGTAGCTGTTTATTTAAAAGTATGCACCAGTGTCTGAAGTTGTTAATATGAGTTAATAAACATGCGTAGAGTTAAGACTTCTATTTGTTCTTTGCTGTCAGCTCATACATGCGACACCAGATGTTTCATATGTGAGAAAACAAGGTACAACTTTGCAACAATAGAAGTACAAATAAATAATTTATGGGTATGAATCTACAACCCCAGATGAAGCTGGTGCACTCCTTTCCAGTTGGTGGCAGTAGTGCAGCTAAAGGTTGGTGGCCAGGCGCTCCTGATTGAAAAGAACAGGAAGAAGATGAAAACAGAACCATTTGCCCTTGTTTTTAAGTCTGACCATCTTTCCCCACCAATTTGGGCTATTTCACAGTACCCACAGCATGATGCTGCTGTCACCATGTTTCCCAGCAGCCATGATGTTTTTTTAGGGTGAGATGAAGGGTTATTTTCCCTTCAGACTTGAATAAAGACCAGGAGGTTTCGGCATACCAACCTGCCTTTTCTTCCAAATGTTTTGTCTCCAACGTTTTTGAGTCCATCTCAAATATCTGTGACAGATTCTTCAGCTCCACCTGCTGAAAAGTTCTCCAAAAATTAGGTGCTCAGGTATTATAGTAATCAGGAAACGAATGTGTTGCCCCCTCTGAGAGCCTCAACCTGAGGAATTTAAGCATTTTGGCATCATGTTCATTAGTGATGGCAGGACGCAGCAGGAGATGGATGGATAGATCGGGCCCACTGCAGCTTATTACACACCTGGTCTGAATCTTCCCCACTCAAACGATTTTCTAACTTTTCAAATACTGGAAAAGTAATGGTTCTGGCTTTTATACATTCCAGAATTAGTGGCATGGACTAGAGCCAGGCAGACTGGAGCTTGTGGAAAAGAAGAAACGTCACAAAGCAAAAGTATCAATTTACCAGTCTGTCTATAAAACCTGGACCACAGCTGAGCTGAAGAATCTACAGAGAGAGATTAATGTTTCTGTTTCCCTGCTAGACCTCTTACCTCCATGGTTTGAACTCAAAAAAGTTGATGGAAGAGTAAAAGGAACTCAGACAAACTGACCCCTCACTGTTCAGATTTAGTGATGCTTTAAAATGTCAACAAGCTCTAATAAACCAGAATCCTTCTGCAATGCATTTTTATCTGACTCCCCCCTGCTTTCCTGTTTCTGTTTTTTCTTCTTCTCAGCTGGGGGTCCACATCTCCTGCTCAGCAGCGAACCGGGAACCCATGTACAGCGAGGCCAAGAATGCGGCGCGTCCTTACCAGACAGCCAAGCTGCAGTGGTTCAAGTCTCTGCAGGAGACGGGCCTCGGTACCTGGGTGAAGAAGCCGCCGGAGCAGGAGCAGTTCCTGCTGTCCGCCTAAACGAGTGTGTGTGTGTGTGTGTATGACGTTTATTTTTGTAGGAAGAGATGTCAAACCTCCCAGTTTCATTCCGGGAAGTGTAGGCCTAACCTCCAAACTAAAGATTACCGACTCGTCCGTGTGTCTGTGGTTCATTCTGTTTTGTGTCGCCTTTTCATCCCGTCACTGAAACCAAACACTGGACTTTTTCCAACGATGTTCCTTGAACACAAACACACAGGTTTGAGCCAACAGCCATCTAAATGCACCCCGTTCCCTTCTGTGGCTGTCAAGGAAAAGGGGTTGGGGTAACCTTGAGCGGAATGAAAGGCAGCTGCTATCTTGTCATCAGCTATTTCCGGGCCCCGAGGCTCCTGCCGAGGAAAGGAGCCACAGGGGAGAGAGAGCGAGACAGACAGAGAAAGGGGAAGGGAGAAAGGAAGAAAAAAAAAAGAGGGTCTACGTCCAATTACGGGCCCTGTCAGGTTGACGGGTGATGGAGGGAGGGAGTGAGGAAAGAGAAGGACGGGGTGTTTCACCTTCTCTTTTATTACTACCTTCATTCTCTTCTCTTAATTCACCCTTTTAACTCCCCTGTGCCCTCTTCTTCCCTCGGGGGAGCTAAAAATGACACGGCGGCAGGTTAAAGCACCCCTGGAGAAGGTGAGGTTTATAAGTGACATCATTACTACTCCACTAAAAACACGAAGGAATAGACCAGAATTTAGTTCTTTTAACCTGCAGCTTCTCTGTTGTTTTTTAGTTGTTTTGATATAAACTCAGTAGAGACCTCCTGCTGTCGTTCTTTCCCACGTTTTGCCCCATTCTGATAAGTAATGTGGACGTTTATTTCACCCATTACCATCAGATCCGAGGCCTGACTTAACACACGTTAAAAAAAAACAAACTTAGCTCGTCATCAACCCATGTAAATTTGCACCTTAATGCATTTTGTCTTTGCATATTTTATCTGTGTGTCACTGTGATGTCTTTATATTCATTATAATCATAACTGTACTGTTCTGTCAGCGCTGTGTTCTCTATAAATAATTCAGCCGAAGCACTCAGACCGCAAGCAGCAGGAAATCTGCCAGATCCAAGCGGTGAGAGTGACATCTAGTGGGATCTCTGTTTCATGTCCTGCATCCATTCAGTTTATTTAACAAAGATGATCTGACAAACAGGCAGATTTACATGAAATAAAAAATACTTTAACTCTAGAAATACTGTTTTTTTGGATCATATTTAAATGTCAATGTAGACGTAGTAATTTAATTGGGAGTTAGTGATCTAGATTTCTATTAAATTTGATCTGCTTGGGCTGGACTTGTGATCTGAACTAATTATAATGTTACAGAACTCTTAGACACTGGAAAAAACAGAAATCAAGAAAAGTGCATTTGCTCTTGCATTGAGGAGGTAAAAGAGTAATTTTGCCAATGGAACAAGACAATTTACATTTAAAATAGGAAAACACAATTGCATTGTCTTATTTCAAGTGCATATTATCTAATTATCTTAATTTAAGAGTAAAAATACTCATTCCATTGGCAAATTATCTCAAAAACCTACTGAAATTAAGGGTAAATATACTTAATGTAAGACATTTTTACTTATTTCTAGATCGTTTTTCTAGTGCATTGTTATGTATTGTGGTAAAGCTGCAAATAAAGTGTCACAAACAGTGTCTAAGTATTGCATCCTAAAACACTCGTTCCCCTTGATCTGGTCTTTTTTCTGTTACAGTTGGATTATTTTATATGACAGAGCAGGAGAATGAAGCTGAGGCATGCTTTATATATATAAATATGAAAAGTGTGGGATAGGTTTGTATTTAGGCTTTTATTTTGATACGCCTAAATCAAATTAAAGAGGAAGCGGCCTAATGCTTACTCTGGAGGAGCTGCACAGATCCACAGCTCATTTGAGTACATCAGTAGGGAAGGAAGCCATAAATCTCTTTTAATTTATTTATTATTTATATCACATAAGAGAACACAGGGAACATGTAGAAGAAAACGTTGTTCTGGTCAAATTAAATTTAAATCAATCTTTTGGCCTACAAAGTATGGTCAGGAAAATTAACATCCCCACGGTGGTGGCAGTATTATGATGTGGGGATTCTTTTCATCAGCTGCAAAACTGACCAGAGCTGACGTGTAGAAGGATGAAATGAAATGTCGGCTAATAGAAAGCTCTTAGAACATCAGAGGTTTAACTTTCTGTGAGATTGTGACTGAATTGTTTAGATTAAAAGTACCAGTATCAGGCAGGGCCCCGATCCAGCACTAAAATGGTTTTATTGGTATCAGCGAGTACCAACAAATAGGGCACCGATACCATTTTGAGAGCCAAAAGTTTATTCAACTATTGTCACCCATTCCAGGTAGGCAATAAAAGTTCTACTGGATTCACTTTGTATTAGTCTTTTTCCTGTTTCACAAAGGTAGGCAGGAGCTTGACAAAACCATGATGGTAATTATTTTATATCAAAGTAGTGTGCAGTTCTTCATATATACACACATCAATTTCAAACAGATGTTATCGGTATGGTATCGGTCAATACTGAACAGCCAGATATCGGCGCAAGGTATCGGTGCAACACTAATTAAAAGCAAGTTGATATTTGACAGTAGCTCAGTTTGCAGTTTTCTTTTTAAAGAAAATTAAAAAAGAAGATAATTCCTACCTAATTCCCCTACCACTTTAAGTTGTGGTTGTTTTGTGAGAAAACGTAAAATAAAACCTGTGTAAAAATAAGCAACTATGGCTAAAAATGTCTCCACTAAAAATGATCGTCCTTTGAAACATAGAGAGTTGAAAGAACTGCTCCTCGAACAGTCTGGTTTCGTTTCTGTTTTTCTAGAGAAAAATTCATAGGCTGTTGAGAAAACATTTTTTTTAGCTTGTATTGCTGAGTTAGCGGTTAGCAATCCGTTCTGAAACAGTCCGGTGTTCTTATCTTTTGTTTTTCATTTGTGGTTGAACATAATTGAACTTTATTCATCTCACATTGGAGAAATTAACTTTGCATTTAACCCATCCCCTTGGAGAGCAGTGGGCTGCCATTGTGTGGCCCCCGGAGAGCCATTAGGGGTTAAGGGTCTTGCTCAGGGACCCAGAGTAGAGGATGCGGGATTCAAACTGGGTTCTTGCAACCTTCTCAAAGCACAAGCGCACTGCTCTAACCACTAGGCCAACACTCCCCGGCACAACGAAATATTTAAAACAGAACCACACAAGTTATTTAACTTAAAATAGCTGACATTTATCTAGTTAAGGATCAAGTTCTGGGAAAGGAGCAGAACCAAGAGAAGATTCTGGCATAAAAATAGAGCAATAATTAGGAATAACTTGAATTAAAATGTCTGTTTGTCAGATCAAATCATGGTAAATCTAGTTTTTTGAGCAAACGTGACCTCATTCATTACCCTAATGTTAGCAACCACAGAGTTTATTTTTGAGATTTAAAAAAGGAAGGTTTGTCTGAATGACAATAGTGTATCAGAGTGTATATATGTAAAAACAAATGTACAAAAGATGTTGATGAAGACGTGAAAGAAATCTAAAAATGTCACACTACGATGTAAATTGAGATATAAGAGGAACTGCTGCTAAGGTCTGTAAATTGCACTTCAGTAACATAAAAAAAAGTGAATGTTTGTACTGTATATGTGAATAAAACGACTAAATCTTGTAATTTTACTTCTGCCTGTCTGGTTTATTTTCTTTAATATTGGTCTATTTCTACTTTGTCACGATTACCTGTCAGTGTGATAATGTGCTGACCCTGGAGGGCCGCCGCACATTATTACAGAGACCTCCCCTCTGCTGCGTCTCCCCAGGGAAATCCATGGGGAAATGGTTATCTCTGTTAGGCTCATGGCAGGTGTCACACAGATCAGCAGCCGAATTAGCCTGGAGGATGAAAGAGGAGTCCAGAGGAGGTAGCTATACCTCATCCAACCTTTCCCCTGCAGCCACGGTCAGCTCTCTGCTCCACAATAAACTCCATAATTGACAATTTGATCCAGCGGCTGGCCGCGGCCGGACAGCTGTAATCCAATGGACAGGGGCAAAGAGAAGCTCCATGCTTCTTTATTCTGTCTCCATGTTAATACTGCTGGTCAGTGAGGATAAACTACACAACACATAATAAACCACGTCATCTTAGTGCCGAGCGGTTTCACTATTATTCTGCAAAAATACGGAGGCTGTTGGAAGTTTATCAGTGAATTTCTCTTTTTTTGGCTTCACCCAGTTCTATTAAAGGGCCAATCATTGGCCACCCCTTCCATTTTTCCCCTCTAATACAGATGGTTGCAGTAGCAATACTCTCAATTCAAAACATTTTAATTTTTTGTGGTTAATTATACACATCAATATACCAACATCTAATATGATAAGTACATAATTCATGCTCTTTTCAGAACTAGATTTTGTGTTATATGGGGTAAAGAGAAAATGATGTGTCTTTGCAAGTCATCTAGGAGTCTTCAGTGAAATCATAGATAACAGTTTTAATAAAAACTTATCAAATAATCAATTTATGTAGATGTTAGTGCTTGTAAATACAAATTTTATGCAGAATGTTTATTGACACAAGTAGGTAAGTAATGACAATGGAAAAGATTTACGCCTCAAATCAAAACTGAAAGAGTTTTATCCACTATACCTTTTATCTAACAATGACGGATGTTTAAATATATGCGTCTATTTGTTTGCAAAGGCTGTGGGAAAGTATAGTTTGTCTTTATTTAGAAAATATGGGTTTTTTTGCTCGTTAATTTTCCTGTTGGAACAGTGTAGATGGACCCTGAGGTTCTGGTCCTGATCCGCTTTCGGCCAGCCCTCAGTGTACATTGGTTATTGCCTGGCTATCCTTTATAAAAATGTTCTGGCTACACCTCTGTTAAAGTAGCCTGATGTAGTCCGACTCAATTCTAGTCAGAATAGGGCTTGGTCGTCATGACGTAAGCACTTTGCGTCGCCGCCATCTTGATGGCCTCTTTTACCGCAGCTCAGACTACTGCCTATGACTACAGCATACTGTACTCCTTCTCAGCCGTGTTTTAATTTGATTAATTTCACCTTAACTTGATTTCAACCATGGTAAACCGTTGCTGTATTGTGGGCAGTAACAGCTCAACACATGATCGCAATGGGAAAAACATAGAAAATGGGTTAACTTTCCACCGCTTTCCTGCCTGGAGGCGTAACCACGGAGACCAAGTGTCAGAGATAAAGAGTCGTCGGCTAGCTTGGATCGCGGCTGTAAGACGACCGAACATAACTTTCCACAGTATTCCAATGTCATTGAGAGTGTGTTCCCTGCATTTTCATTCTCGTAAGTTAAAGATACACGGTTTTATTTTATAGCCTACTTTGTTTCTTTCCTTCAAAGTTGGGATCTTTTACGGGAAAATAATAAAAACAGCAGCGGGAAAAGGCTGAAATACGTGAGAAACCCGGAGGGTTTGGGGAGGGTTGGCAGTTAACGTTACTAACTACACCTTTGAAACACATAGCAGCTAGTTAAAAGTACATTACATGCGTGAGTGGTTGTTAGCATTAGCGGTTAGCAGTTGCTAAACTAGCAGGTTCCAGAGCCCGTCTGATCACAGCTTACCTTCGTACGGATTACTGTGTTCCCACTGTTTGCTGGCTTTATGATCTGCAGCTCCTGAACCCATCCATTCATGAACTGCATATGAGACTCCAAGGACTTGTAGCTTCGGAACTGTTTTGAAGTATAGGCGCTCACTCATCGGTGCTCCACTCATTGTTTGGAACTTCAAATGGATCCAAATTATTAATAATGCTGATTTTGTTAACATACCGGTCCGTGGCTTCGCTATTTAATGTGTCCTGGTAAATTCCAGATCTTTTTTGGGATTTTAACATCTTTTTTTCCTCTCTACTTCTACGTCTCTTCTTTCAACAACAACGTTGTATCAGAGCTATGTTTACGTTTGCGTAGCCGTCAATATGGCCGCAATGTCCCACAATGCAACGCGGATCCTGAGCCCTATATGAGTCTGATACTGCTCCATAGAGCTGTGATTATGGGGCGTGTTTCAAATGAACCAGAAAAAAAAATGCCTCTGCACTCAATTGGATAGACCTACAACCAATAAGAGCAACGGAGTGCGTGACGTATGTTAAGCGAGGCATAGTTGTTGTCAACAAAAATCAAAGCGTGCAGTTGCACGCCTAGAATAAGATGAGCCTTGATCGCGTTTCTCTGTTCCTCTTTTAAAATTAATTTGCTGTCGATATCTTCTAGAACAGACCTAATAGCAGAATCTACTCACCTAAACTCTCCAGCGGCAGCCATTGTTGTTGTCACCCATGCGCGCTTTGGTCACGTGGTTGATTACGTTACTGTTGATCATCTGTCCATCATCGTATAAAGCCCGCCCTGACAATTTGATTGGATCGCCAGAGAGTGGGCGATCATTCTCGCGCTACTATGGAGCAAAGGCAGACCGAACTTCCCGACCTCAAACGTTGTGGGCGGGACTAAGTTTGGAATGGCACCCAGGCTACTGTTAAAGGGCTCATAGAATGCAAAACCGAGTTTACATTTTCATAGATGAATAACGATAGTTCAGTGGGTGAAATGGACGTACAGAGAAGTTCAAACCCCATCAACACCTCCTTTCTCTGCAAATCTCACAGTTCTCAACTTCCACCATAAAATGGACGAATCAAAACGAAGCCCCGAGTTGACGTAAACTCAGGGATGTTGCCTTATTTGGTTCTGGCCTGTACTTTTGTCACGCCCTAAAATTGACATACAGATCAGCCCACTGGTTCACTAGCCCAAGACCATGAATAGAGGTCGATGTAAGACAGCAGTTTAGCTTTTTATCCTACCGTTGGGTTTACTTCTACAAGAATTACAAAGCAGGACGTTCCTCTATTGAGAATGAGCCAGAACCACGGGCATAAATGCAGTGTTCCACGCTGCACGGAGAAAGGGGAACATTTCACAGAAGATCCCTGCAAAGTTTGATGCTCAGTTGTTCATTTGCTCTATGCGTTTTACCGAAGACAAGCTTTCAAAATCTTGTAAATGTTCAAAGCAGTATTTGCTAAACTTCTTTTACTGAAACGAGGGGCTATTCCCACCGTAAGGCCATCACAACCGCAAGCTGGAAGTATGATTCTGTCGCTAAGCTGTTGATAGCAACGCTAGAATATCAACAATTTGATGTTTCAGTGAGTGAGGGCTTGTTGCTATGATGCGTCTTTGCTCAGCAGCTTTGCTCGTTGTAAACCAACCAATCAGCGCACACCTCATCTAAATATTCATGAGCATACCATAAAAGGAAGAAAACCTGTCGTTTCATTCTAGGGCTTTCCACCAGGCTTGGATTACGGTGCATAGAACAGCAAATATGCCATTTTCAGCCAAACTAATGTTACACACCCTATTCAGAGACCTTAAGGACCAGCATTGAATAACCTATATAGAATCATTCTATGACCACCTTAAAGTCGAGGGAGAAATTTAGATTTTCAAATGAGTACAAAATAAAGTTTGTCTCTTTGTCCTTTTTGAGTTTTTTTCTTAATTAATATATCAGAATCAGAAATACTTTAATAATCCCAGATGGAAATTACTTTTGTTACACGCTCCAGATGCAAAAAATGTTTTATATATATATATTTACAACAAACCACACAAAATAATATAAATATAAACACATATAACTCTTCATATATATATATATATATATATATATATATATATATATATATAAATATGCATATGTATAGCTATAAATCCAAATCCATATTAATGGTTACAGTACTGCCAAGTTGGATAAATTTAATTAAACATGATCACTAAATTAAGACAAATCTCAGAGACTTCTCGACTAAATTCAGAGAACAAGACATATGATCTGGTGAACTGTAAAATGCATTGAGATGACTCAGATAAACTGATGTCTGAGCTGCCTGGATCATCATTGCGTCATCTTGGTAAGTATAGTGACCCTAGTTATGCATCCATGAAGAAATGAAGCATGAAAATCTCTTTTCAAGAAACTAAACCTGGAATCGTCAATAACAACTGATCACTTTCTGATATCCAATTTAACACTCCTCAAAAAGATCAATAAAAAGCCCATTTATTAACTTACTCTCCTCAGTTTATTTCTGAACCACACCACAGCACTGGTGAGTATTGTATCTGATGTGGCAAACTAACTCAGATTGTATTTGACAGAGGGGGGTTGTTTTGTTTCATTTGGTATTTATAATTCTGTGTGAGTAAAACTAAACTGGGTTCCTCAAGGATCCACATTCAAGCCAATTAGATTAACTCCAAATGCGACATCTCCTAAATGACGACACTCATTTCTATCTGGGTGACCTTGCTATAATGATTTTGTCCCAAAAATGCAGTGACCAATATCTGTGCTTACCTAGACTCAAAAAAAAAAAACTAAAAAAAAAACTGAAAGAGGCAGAAGTTGGTTTTATTTTGGACTTGGATCTAAATCCTAACTATTTCTACTTTATTTTTAAGTCAGTGTCATAACAAAGATTTTTCAGAATGTATGCTTTGTTTTTCACCATGCTGCTGAACAGTCGTAATTTATCATATTGCAACAATTCATAAAGCACTGCTCTGGCTCCCTGTTTGTCAAAGAATCTATTAAAATGCTCATTTGTCAGTAAAAGAGATAAATGGTGCCGGACTAAAATCCTTCTTAAAATGAATGAACTGAGTAGTCATTTGGATCTTTAGAGGTCAACTAACTCAGTGCACCTTAAAGGTAAACAAGGATTGGCAGCATTCATATTCTTTTTCGGGGAGTGATGGCCTAGTGGGTTAGAGCAGTGCGCTTGTGCTCTGAGAAGGTTGAAAGCACCTGGTTCAATCCCCACAGCCTGAACCAGACCCTTAACCCCACATTGCTTCCCGGGTGCCGCACAATGGCAGCCCACTGCTCCCCAAAGGGATAGGTTAAATGCAGAGGTACATTTCTCCATGTGAAGTTAGAAAATTTCAGTTTTTATTCTTCCTCCTCAGCTCTAAAAGTAACTTGAGATTTGCAGAAACATCCTGTAAATCAGGGATTTGTTCTGTTATTTCTTTTAACAGCAGCTTTATTTAAAGAATCTCACAAATTACCTGTTTTCCTGATATAACCGTGACGTTAAGGACTAGATCTTTATACCATATATCAAAATAAAACATAGCTTGATCTAAAATCAGATTTACATTTGTCATAATGGATGTATTTTTTACATTTTCTACATCTTATTTTAATCTCACTTTTAGGCTTTATTTTCTTATATCTTGCAAAGCCCTTGCAAAGGCACCATAGATATAAACTATCCTTGATGTTTGATGTTTTTATTCAGGGGTTAGATTTTTCTAAAAAACAAGAAGGATCAATGAAGTCCAGCAGCAGCCCCAGAGTCTAGCATCCGTTATACCTAAACAAAACATAACACATAAGGGAAATAGCTCTTCTGATATATTGTGTCTCATTAAAACCACATGTACTAAAAGGAGGGATCTTTGGAGTGGTTAGCTTCAAGCTAGTCGAAATAACCCAAATTCTTGATTTTAAATCAGTAACTTATCAACATCGGCCCAATGCTGTTCCTAGATCCACTGGATTAATTGATTCCTTCTGGGAACATTTTCTCTACTATTTGAAAGCATAGAGGAAAGAGAAATTTGTTGCTATTAGCTTGAATTACACACAGGAAGAGCCCTTAACAAAACATTTTGAAATACCTTAAAATTTGCTTAAATCTTATCATTAGCCACCAATTTATTTGTAACATTTTAGATGTTTTTACCAGTTTCTCTCATGATCAGATTCAGCAAAGAGAATCACTTATTTTAAGTAAACACTGATAGCAAAGTCAGATATCAGATAATAACTGACGACTTCACAGAATAAAATGTTCTGTATTATAATATATAATACAGTATATAAAGCTTTAAACTATAATAGCACCTTAAATGACCAGCTATGCCTCAATAAAAAAAAGAATTAAACTGTAGGGAAAAATAAATCAACCTGTAATAAATAAGCGAAACATTAAATTAAAACACAAGTCAGTTTAGTTTGCAACTGATCTGAGGTCCCAAATGGAGTAAAACTGTGCATCTAGCTTAATATTGGGGGTATTTTCAGGACAAAACATAGTTTGGAATTACAGTAGATGTTGCAACTGCTAAGCACAGTGGTGGCGGCTAATGATACGGGTTCATCTGGCATCCAATGGATTTAGGCTACTTATAGCAACTGTTTTAGGGGGTTCAATAAGTGATTTATTCATTGGCTGATGGTTTATAAAAGCAGATCCCAAACACAGCCGACAGGGCTGGAAAAGAACAGAATCTGGTGTTAGAACAGGTCACTGTGGTTCTAAAAGTTACTGAACTATAATACAAAACTTTTTCTCATCCTTTCATTTTTTTTTAACCCAAATTTAATAAGAACCGTATAAGTTTTGTTCATATGGATTCATTCTCATTAAGAGTAGACATTTTGACGTTCCAGGCTGAATAAAATTTAACTTTCAGAGAGATAAGCGTCTGGCTGAACTGAATCAAAAAAGTCTGATGAATAAGATGAGACAGATGTTAGAGTGGAAAAGGAAATCACATCTTTTTATTGGAAAGAGTCAAAGAGCACAAAGCCATCACAATAAAGTATGCAAACTAGATCACATAATGGAGGTGAATATAAATTCACTACAGTGAGCCACGGCTGATCCGCCTTATAAACCTAGATTATCCTCCTGCAGTCTGTAATTTAATGTATCAATCCAAAAATCTGATTTCCTTCAGGTTTATATTCAGAAGAGGCGAGCGCTTCGGACTCACCGTTCCAACGGCGGGGTAACGGGACACCGATACCGCCGGGCACGAGTTCTCCTGATGAAACAGTAAAAGCAAACCTATCTGCTGAGCTGTGAAGCACAATAAGTTATTGAAGGTGTGGAGGAGCACCTCCCCCCATCCTCAGACTCCGTCCTCCATGCAGTAGTAAGGCTTTTTTTATTATTATTAAATTCCCACACGTCCAGGCTCATGCTACTTTTAAATATCTCCTGGTTTCTATTGTTGGAGGAAACAGCAGTGATGTCACACACAGGCGCTTTTATTGGGTTTACAGCACTGGAATAAGTTAAACACCTGGAGGAGGTCAAAGACAACAGCGTAACTTCAGTTCAGCACATTGCACATGTAACAAACAGCATTAGGAAGAATCGGGTCGAGCGCAGAACCCGACGACGACTCAGATTTAGCATCTTTTAAAGACGCAGTCACCTATTAAAAAAAAATCCTCACTCTGAGAATGAGTAACAGTGAAAGCTCAGTTTTGCTTCCATCTTTCAAACAAAGAAAAAAAAAAAAAAAGGTACCAATGTACCGAGCTAAGGGTCACTGCAGAGGGAGACGGGGGGTCACTGAAGCACACACTAACAGTGACCAATAGCTTCATTCTGGGCTCATGATTTACAGCAACAAACAGCTAGTGAGGCGACAGAAACAGGATGGAGGCCAGCGGCATTGGAAAGTTTACCTACTGCCACCGTTGCTCTTCCTTATCCAGCATGAACAGATACGTCCAAAGTAAAAGGAATTTCTAAAACTATTGTCTGACCTTACTGTAGATTTTCTCTAAGGTTTTGGTTTTTTATACGACATCTCAACAACATTCTGGCATAATTCCTGTTGGATGAGATTCCACCCTTATTAAAAACTATAACGGACTTGATAACTGGTTGGTTTTCTGACACAAACCCAGCTTTGAAGAATTTCATTAATTTTTAAAATGGATTCTGGTTCCTATAAACCAGCTTCCCCTGGTTTGGGATCATTTCCCTGTCAGTAAATTAGCAGGGTCCACCTTAAAGAGTTCATCCCCCTACCTAATTTGTGCTATCTTTCATGTTCAGAACCCTGCAGGTTTGGGTCCAGACGGGTGACAAAATCTAAGCATCCCGACAGGACGATCATCCCAAACAGGCGGATAAAGCAGGCTAATGTTACATTTCTCTCAAGGTTTGTGCAAGAAAACCAGTCTAAACAAGCTCTGCCAACACCTCCCACAGGAGCGTTCAGACATCTAGCCAGAGAGAAAAACTCTCTCTACTTTAGTAGTTAACGCATGACGACTGTAAGCAAACGGCTCAGCTGCACCGTAAAGGTCACCGACACACCAGGCAGAGCGTGGACGGCTAAAGCAGCAACATGTTGGGTTTTCTAGAGACGGCGAACAACGGCCCATTCACAGGCTACTGTGGGGATTTAAGTGCGATCATTTCCCCATTATTGCTTCGCTCTCGAACGCCTCTTCATCCCGGCGGAATAAATCTGTTTCCGTACATAAAAAAAAAAAAAGATCCAATGTAAACACAGACAAGGCAAGTAACAGGGTAACAGAGACGTAAAAGGCTAACTGTGAAAAGCATCGACGGGGCGTCGGTCATCTTTAAGACAAATTGTTTAGAAACGCTGCAGGTGCGACCTAAACGACCCACAGGGCGGATAAGACGTCACGTAATCAGGCCACGTCATCATATACACACACGTCATACACACTGTGCTGCACTGTGAAGGATTTCTCCACCTGCTTTTGGAGCGACGTTCGCAAACTGAGGTTATCTGCATGCAGGAGGAGCGGTTTGGCAGTAACTGAACAACAGTGAAGGATGCAGCGGGATCAAACGTGTATTTCCACACAAAAATTGGCACAAATCACAGTCCATGCTAACATAGAGGGAGTCCGGATGACAAGGTCGGATTTACGGCCTCACGCGCACCAGCTGCAGTAACGGTGAGTTTTAACCCCCTTGAAATGTGGGTCGCAGGACGACTGTGTTGGTGTGTCTGAGGCCGCAGGGTTTAGAACATGCGGATGGGTCCGATCACTTCTCCTGCAGCAGGGCGGGAATGTTGATGTTCCAGCCGATGGCCTGCCGGTCGAAGCCGCAGGTGAACAGGTTGCACGCCTGGTTCTCCTCGTTCCACGCCGTGCAGCACACCATCCGCCTGTGGCCCTGCAGGAACGCAAACGGGTAAATAAAAAAAATAAAAAAGACGGGTTGCAGGTCGGTTCTGGTCTGCGTCGTTCTCTCCTTACCATCCGGTTGCTGCGCGGAAGTCTGACCAGCCTCACTCCGCTCATGTCAAAGAGGCGGACTTGCCGGTTGTCGTGCGGCAGAGCGATGATCCTCTGGTTGGCCGAGACGCTTATCCTGAAATATCAGAGAAAAAGAAAAAGCTCCAACACTATCCACACTGTAAAAAATCTAAATCTAGATAAGTCATTTTTTTCTAAAATAAGTGCGTTTGTTCTTGGTTTGAGGAGGTAAAAGAGATATTTTGCCAAAGTAACAAGATAATTTAAACTTAAAATAATAAAACACAATTGCATTTATTTTAAGTGCATATTATCTAATTATTTTATTTCAAGAGTAAAAATACTCATTCCATTTACAATAAAATTAAGGGTAAATGCACTTACTTTAAGAAATTTTTACTTATGCCTAGATCATTTTTCCAGTGCACACACTGCAAAAATGGTCTAGAAATAAGTAAAAATTTCTTAAATCAAGCATATTTACCCCTCATTTTAGTAGGTAAATGGGATGATTTGCCAATGGAATTAGTATTTTTACTCTTAAAGTAAGATTATAAGATAATATCCACTTGAAATAAGACAATGCGGTTGCTTTTTCTTATTTTAAATGTAAATTGTCTTGTTCCACTGGCAAAGTATCTCACTTACCTCCTCAATTCAAGAACAAATGCACTTAGTTTAAGAAAAAATGACTTATTTAGATTTCCATTTTTTGCACTGCAGACCCTAAGAGACACCAGCAAGCAGATTTATCAGCCACCAATCAAACTCAGAGAAAACTTTGCAGAATCCTTATCTAGTTAAAGGTCCAGTAGGAGATCTTTTGTGAGGCATTTTTTAACCAAGTGGCTTGAAAATCTCCCCAAAGCCACGTAGCAAGCAGTGAAATAGAAGGTCTGGAAGTGAGACGAAAAAAAATGGACCCTGCTACAGTTAGAAATCAATGAGTAACGTCCACCAACCACAAAACACGGTCCGTGGTCCACTATTGGTTCCTGACACATCAATCCGGGTCGTCTACTGTCCCTCCCTCCTGTGCGTGCACCCTGACACATGAGGGAATCAAACTCCCCCGATTCTCATGCAGGTGCGAGGACCAGTGACGTCACGTACACGTGACGTTACCTAGTTAAAAGCCCTGTATGTCATGCATCTAAACATTTAGTCAGATTAGCTCTATACGGTACAAATGTGTGTTTTTTGTCAGTTATGACAACGCGATCAGCCAGCAACTACTCAGCTCCACACACACAAAGCAAGGAATTTTTAATACACCTCCACCTCCACACCTATCCGCTATTCAGGCTTCACTCTGATAAGTAAACATGGCTTTGACTAAGGCTAGGTATTGTTAGGAAGCTCACCATTGAATTCGATTTCAAATATTGCTGTTGCGATTCGATCCGATTGAATTCGATTCAATGCTGATTTTTGAAGCTGTGTGACTGCAGGAGTTTTAAGAGCAGCCTGGGATGCCAAGTTGAGCACAAAACAGCCAACACGTAATAGCTCAGTGATATCGACAGCAACTAGCATGTTGGCAGCATTATCTGTAACAACAGCGGCTACTTTTCCAGTTATGCCACATTTGTTTATTGCCTCCATCAGCATGTTCGATATGTTGCTCCCTGTGTGACTTCCGTGAAGCAGGCTGGTCTGAAGCACATTTGACACTAATTCCCACTCATTTGATATGAAATGAGAATGCGTAGTGCGGTCCGAGTGTCTTTAACATGTCCTTGAAACCCTCGTTTTTAACGACACTGTACGGTCGTTGATCCTTGCAAATGAATACGGCCACTCTTGGTGATTTTCTCTGCGCGAGAACTTGGCGGCAGTTTAGAGATAAATGATTTGTCAATTTCTGTCTAGGGTCTGGCACAGCTTACAAACTACCTTGCTTTTGTCGATTTCCTGAGTTCCGGATTTCTACAGGGGGAAAAGAATGAGCCTAAACGTCTGACTTAAAAGTTGGTCTTCTGCTGGTGCTCGCCATGACTGTTGTGTGCTCTAATTCAGCCTCTGCACTAGCTGAGAATGGTAACCAAACCGACATTGCCCCTAACGGCCAGGAGGTGAATCGATTCTGAGGGGCTCCCGCATCGATTATGAATTTTGCTTGTAGTAATTGCGATGCATCGATTCTTCAATTATTTTACCCACCCCTAGCTTTGACCATCAAATCCCATGCTGTCAATGTAATGCTTTAGCCACTGTTTTGTTGTTAGCTCGTGTCACGAGCACTGCGTCTCGGCTGGTTTCATTCTCGATCTCGGAAACATCTGAACACCTCGACAGAAAGCATGCGCGTTAATGCGCTTTGAAGACATGGTTTCGAGGGGTGTGCTCAAGGGAGAGGCATGGTTGTGTATATTCAAAAATATATAGAACCGATTTTTTAAGATCTCCTACACCACCTTTAAATGGGGTATAGGAATTTAAAACGAAGTAAACACCCACCTGTTGACAGCCGAGTCGGTGCGGATTGTCGTTATTGGCGACCTCATGTTCTTCAGATCCCACACCTTCACCGTCCGGTCATCGCTTCCAGACACGACGTTGTCCCCCACAGTGAAGACGGCAGACGTCACCGTGCTGCAGAGCAAAAAGCAGCACATCCAGACATTAATCAGCTAAAATACCATCTTTAAAGCTTCAAACATCATTTTTTATCTTTCCAAATGAAAAAGGGACTTTTTTTTGTTTCCAGCCAGACTCCTCCCCTTCCAGCCCTACTGTTGCTGCAGGAAGTGATCCAGGTTCATGTTCACTGGAATCCACTGAACAGGCGCTGAGAGACGCAACATATTTGATTACATCACCAAGGTTTCACTCTCTGGAAGGTGACATGCTGAATGCTGCGGTTGTAAGAATTTCACCCAGTTTGAAGAAATGAACGACAAAAGGTTTTCTAGATTTAAAGTCTCTCTAAATGAGGATTTGTGCTTCAGTTTCTACAGCAGCCTCACATCCTTCAGAGTCAAACAGCATAAAGATAAAATATGATGAGGAAAATAAAAGGTTTAAAGAAGTTAAGAAAGTCAAGATTAAGCTCCAGCTGACTGACCAGTTACCCCTGATCTACCTTTTAAAGAAACATTTGAATATAATGAAAATATGTGCAGATTTTATTGGTTTTACACAGTGGGGGTAAGAAAAAAAGAAGGTTGTCGGAATAATTGATCAGTCTTTTTTTTTTCATCTTTCCTCTACTGTAAAATTAACAGGTAGATAAACATGCTTCAATAAAAAAATATTTTTAAAAAAGCAAGCGACCTGCATCGGCTGCAAACATTGATAAGAAAAAGGTGTGTTAAGAAGTGGATCAATGAGTTAGAAAAACAAATAAAAAATTCATAAAAAGTCTGATAAGGAAGAAATGATTGAATCTAATATCTTATATGGAGAACAGCAACAAACTGAGCGGATAAAAGGCTTTGCTTTTACCTCATTAATAAAAAAAAAAATAGCCTTCATTTGGCTCATCGATTAAAAAGAAGATTTCAAATAATGTGTAAATGTGAGGTTAGGTAAAGTAGAACCAGTTAACTAAAAACAATGATGAACATGTTTTAAAATCTGATTTGTGGTTTCTATAATTAGCAGAAGCAGGCCGTATGGCCCCCAACAGAAGCCGTCTGACATCACTGTCTCATCTTGTAGGAATAATTAGAATATCAACTCCCAATAAAACATGAAACCGTTAAAGACAGGATTCAACACAGCTGCAATATTTCAGTCCATCCCCGTTTCCCTGTAGCTTCTGTCTGTTCATGGAGGGAAGCTTCCAAAAAAGATGGGATTAACTATAGTAAACAGTATTTTTATTCCCCTCCCCACATTCAAAACGCTCTTTTCCAGCTCCTGCATTAATTCAAATCGACGTGGCATTAAGGGCTAATTAGCGACCCAAGCCCTGCCCGATTAGAGGCTGGGGCAGGATGAGAGAGCTGCACGGATACGGGCGCCTCCTGACTTTGAAGGGTACGGCTCTGCTGGGGATACAAGAGGAGCGGACGATGGGAGGTGAGCACGCTGCGTAATCAGACAAGGTAATTGATTAAAAGGTTGATTAAGGTTAAAGGGTTTTTCATGACGACGGTGAGGAGGGGAGGAGGGTACTTAATGCTCGGCTGATCGCTGACAGCCAAGGTCAGGACACCTTCAGACTAAAGGGCCAAAAAACGAAGCCATCAGTCTGACATCAGTGGAGTAATTATATATAAAGGAGGAAAAACATAATAAATACCAGTGCATCTCTTCCTCTATTATTTTCTAAATGAGTCTTCCAAAAGTTTTCACACCCATTAACATATGTCTGCAGACAGAAAGCAGAGCGTTTCACTGGGATTCCACACAAAGCAGGGGATAAATGATCCAGAAGTAACACAAACAGCTCTTAAATCTTCAGCACGGAAGAAAAGCAAACCCCAGAGCATGATGCTGCCACCAATGTGTTTTAACTTGGAGATCAATTCCCTGCACGTTTGCTTGCAGCAGACGAACCCTCTGATTGTTTCTTCCAGCAGTTCTTTAATTAAAGGTCACATCTGCTGTGTCAACTATTAATAGATGCTTCCACCTGAGTTGGGGGGGATTTGCAGCTCTTCCAGAGCGACCATGACCCCCTCTGCTGCTTCTCGGCTCAGACTAGGCACACGTCCACGTCTTATGCTCTTTTTAGCTCTAAAACGATGGAGTAAACTCATCATTTCCTCATATTTTTCAGCTTTCCTGAAGCTGTTTGCTCACTAGAAACAGAACAGCTGGATTCGTACCGACATTAAATCACAGCTGGACTCCATTTGGAAGGCAACGTGCAAACTGTGTGTGTGCCGGTCTGCCGAACAAATGCAGTCAGAAAAACGAAAGCAGAAATTAACGTTGACTCCATTTCTTCAGAAGTCTGTTTTTAAATCTTAGCTCACACAGATCTGATGTGTGTAAAACCTGTAGCTGTTCTGCGTTGACGTTAAAGCATGTGGAAAACCTCACAGCATCTTAAAACGTTGGTGCTTAACAAATTAAAGCTTGATATGTAAATGAAAAAGGAGATGTAGAAGAAGTGGTTCTGCTGCTCTGTGTTAAACCTGACAGCCTCTGAGAACCAGATAAGTGCTGGAGTGTTCCTCTGGAGACGGGATAGCAAATCTGCAGGCAACACACACATGCATGCGTGCACGCTTCAATGGAGCGCAATCACAGCGTCTGAGGAAGCCATCGATGGAAGGGGAGACAAACCTGACATGGCATCCCGTTTGTAGAGCAAGCGCGCTGTCGTTTTTGGTTTGCTTGCGGCCGTTTTCTTAGCTCACGTGCGGCTGTCATTACACTGCAATTACGGCGTGGTGGTGGGATGGAGGGTGGAATGCCGCACTCTGAGCTGCTGAGCTCCGCTTGTCAGGAAGCGTTAGCCGTAATTGCCGGTGAAGGCGGTGGAAGCGAGAGGCTCTGCCTCTATTAGGCCGTTATCGTTTCTATCTGCGACTGCAGCTTTTACAGGAATGATGGCGTGTTTATGTCATCCAAGCTCCAACATTATGCCACGAGGAAGATCCAGGGAAAGAAGTGAGAAAGGCAGACGATTCGAGCTCACTGCTAACTAATAGTGACAACTGTGGATCCACCTGTGCCCAGTCTAAAATATCTACTTTATTTTCTAAAGAGAGGCACATTAATTAACTGTAATTTCATTTGACACTCACCAACTAACCTCAACGACAGGTCGGCGTCTTTAATAGAACAGAATATTTTCTTTTTTCAAATTATATTTGGAATTTAAACATCAAAACAGATGTTCAGGCTTTTTTTCCAACTCAAGATTGAGCATCTGGTCCTTCTCCAAACTTAGAGTAGAGATATTTTAAGCTTCTTCCCTAACCTCTTATATATCACACGCATTTTTGGTTCAAATGCAACATGATTTAAACGATTTAAACGTTCCTCCACTGTTTCAAGAGGTTTTTACCTTATAATTTAAGCCATGCTTTATCCAAGTGGGGATAAACTAAGATGCCAAACTCTAGGCTTACATCTCTACCATCCTGAAGCTTTTAGATGCACAAAGAAAATCAGAAACATTCAGCTGTGCAGAGCCGTTCCTCTGAGTTAGGTGGGTTGTTGAGAACGGGGAAAGATAAAAGCTCTCTACATACAGACCTTTAACCTAAAGGGACATCCTTAAAATTCAAGTTTTATTACTGGTTTTAATTAATTACAAATTAAAGGCTTCAAATATTTTAATCTTTTCTTGTCATTTTAATGCCTACATCTTATTTTTTTTTAAAAGCAAAAGTAGTGGAGGCCAGGGGGCGCTAGAGAGATGTCAGAAAACAAAAAGTGAAATCTAATCATTTCTATTAGGATAGACTCCTTATGATATTTTTCTAATAATAAATATGTTTTTGAATAAATATAATGATTATTATTAATCATTATAAACAATTTTCTCTTCAAAAAATTTGCAACAAAAACCGACTTTCACAGTCAAACTGGGATTGAAGAAGTACAGTTTCTATATTTCGATCACAAGGGATCTGTATTTATTCATATTCCTTGATTTTATTGAAATGCTCCAATAGACGAAAAAGGATGAAGAAATTAGTTAAAATAAAAATTCTCGCAATTCATCGTATTTTTTGGGGAGTTTTTCAACTTTATTAATCGTGATTGATTGTTAAGACAATTAATCATAACTCTTAACTAAACCAAAAGATTACTAACTTTACAGAAAAGAGCAAAGTTATCAGAATCTCCACATTTTTGTTCAGTTGTATATTTTTAAATATAATTTCAGGAAATATAAATAACTTTTGAAACAATCATGTCATAATCAGGATAATATGGAAGAGGATTAGTGCCACTGGAAAAAAAAAAAGTTAGATGATTTTTAAATTTTATTTTAGTTTAGTATGGGAAAAAAGTCAGAATTCTGACCTCAATCTCAGAATTCTGACTTTAATCTCAGAATTCTGACTTTTTTTCTCAGAAATCTGGGGGGAAAAAACAAACAGATTTTTAAATTTTATTTCAGTTTAGTATGGGAAAAAAGTTAGTTCTGACTTTTTTCCCATACTAAACTGAAATAAAATTTAAAAATCTGTTTGTGTTTTTTCCCCCAGTGGCCGTAATCCTCTTCCGTAGGATAAAAACAATAAAGGCTTCATATATTTCCCTCATTATTTAATCAAATCTGCATAAATATGAGTTTTAACTTATTAAAATTAGCCAAAAAATATGAAACAATTTCCATGATATTCTAACTTTGTTCTAACACCAGAACTTTTCTTTAAATCAATTTCCAAAGCATATATAAAATGTTCAAACCTAACCATTCATGTAGAAGCAGCAGGAAGAAAGTTTTTTTTTTCTCTATTTAAAAAAGGTAATGCGTGTCGTTTTCACAAGCGGATGGATTTTATAGGTAGGTTCGCTGCTTTGAAAGCATCAGGAAGGGCAAAAGCCTAGAGGCCACATGGGAAGGACGTAAGGACAGAGGAAAGGAGGAGGGCTGTTAACTGTGAAACACTGGTGCCTAATCTCATTACTGCAATTGTCTATGGGAGGGAATTAGAGTGGGATCTGCAGGAATTATTCATGTTGGGATTGTACGTAATGAGCTCGACGTAATCCCCCGCCTGCAATCAAAGGCTGCCAGAGAGCGGCAGCCAGCGAGACACATGTAGGCATGCGCGTAAACATGCACACGCAAACAAACACACACGAGCTGCCTCTCTTACGGCTTTTAAAGAGCAGCGGCATTGAAAGCCGCAGACAAGCCTGACAGCCGTCGCTTTGAAACGAGCGGCTGCAATTGAGTGTTAACAGCGAGCGAAGTGCCAAATTACACAGAGTGGGGGATTAACGCTGAAACGGACAGATGAATGAACAGGAGAGCGAGGGAGAAAGAGAGGTAGGAAGAGACGGCGATAGGAGACAGAGACGAAAACTATCCAAGTGAGGAGAAGTGCTCAGTAACGAATGAAAGGCAAGTGGAGAATTTGGCTTAGAGCAATAAAGTCTGCAGATTAATGCTAAAGGAAAAAAGAGGGAAGAAGGTGACTGGAGGGAAACACCAGACTGGGAGACCAAACAGCACCACCCAGTGGGTGAAAGAAAGACTGCATTATCCCAGCTGGGGAAAACTGACAGCAAGAAGACACATGGAAGAGCAGAGACTCACTCGGTGTGTCCCTGGAAGACGTTGACGGAGTGAATGGACGGATCCCTGAAGTCCCACAGTCTGAAGGTGGTATCCCTGGATGAAGTGACCACCAATCGCTGGGTTGGGTGGGTGCAGCAGTGGGTCAGCTCCTGGTCGTGGCCTGCACACACAGCGTCAAAGTTTGATCTCAATAAAAATAAAAAATAAAACAGATTCCTGTCTGGCAGATCTAGGCATACTCAGACCTTCTGTTCCTGGATGATGCATTGAGGAGTCCTGCACCAGTTAACAGGTGTTGGTTGAACACATGGATTTATTTATAGGAGCAACTAAGAAGAGACTTTTGGGATTTTATGAAAAAAAAAAATAATAATAGCAAGGGTTTAACCTTATGGTAGTGGCTGCATCATGCTGCGGGGATCCTCACTACAGAATTCAGGTTAGAGGTGATGACCCATGAAGACAAATGGATGCTGCAGCTTTCAGATTTTCAATCTACAAAAACCTCCAAGGTAGGGGGTGTAAATAATAATCGTTTTGTATCGATGCATCGATCCAACAGCCGACGATCCGATGAATCGACACGTCCGCAAGAGAATCGATTCATGTTTTTTAGTTCTTCCGGTCTATTTTTATCCATTTGCTCCTGGACGTAATTCTCCCTCCCGTGCTGCGGTGGCGCTAAACCAATTTTGCCCTCCTACCTCGCTTCCAGGTTATACTTAAAAGCAGTGTGTCGCACTGAGCTTGACACAGACATTTTTGATTTATGCCCAATAGTGAAGCGCGGTCTGCGCTATTCGCTGCGGGTCTAGATATGGCCGAGGCAGAGAGGAAGTGGGGCCGAGTTTGTCTTGACTTGAGGGCCAAAAAGAGCGGATATCCAAGTGTAAAAAGGGTCCCAGCGTTCCCGCGCACCTCGCTCTTCTAGTGGGTCAAACTTCACGAGTTGTTTTCTGCAATTTTGGTCATAAAAACAAAACTAGCCGGCCTCCTGTCTGCGGCACTGTTTGCGGTCAGCTGCATTTTGGGAGAGGTGCTGCGGAGCGTCTGTGGAGGGGGCGGGGACATCTGGAGCCAAGGTATTGAATTGCACTCATTGCACTGATTGTGTGCAGTATTTTTTGATGCAAGGCCTTTCAGGATCTATAACGTAGGGGTATTATTATTTTGCAGTGAATGAGGTTTTAATAGGAATATGTGGAGTACAACTTTTCTACTTCTGTTATTTGCTGTCGTTTCTCAAATAAAATGCATAATGATATTACAGCTTTCATCGATTTATTTCAAATTTGAAACATTGTCTAGCTTGTAAGGTAAAAAAAAAAAAAAAAATGAACCAATTAATCGAATCGAATCGTGGTGTATTCTCGAGTATCAAAAATAATCAAATTGTTGTGTCAGGAAATCGATACTGAATCAAATCGCCATGATGGATGTGATTTACACCCCTACTCCAAGGACACATTTTTCCTCCTTCAAACTCATGGATGGATGATTATATTGAGGTTAAAGGCTGTAATTTGGCGACATGTTGATAGTTCAGCTTGGAACAACAATTTCAGAAAACAGCAGGTTTTCTCCTCCATTTAACAACAGGAAAACATTGTCACATTTTCCTACAATGCTAAGCCAGCAGCCGTACCGGTCAGCGTGTGAACCAGCTCAGACGTCTCCACCTCGTACAGGTTGGCGGCTCGATCCCAGGAAGCGGTCACCACCTGCCGGCCTCCAACCAGCCAGTCGGCTGCGATCACCACACCTTGGTGGCTTTTCAGGGTTGCTGTAGCAACTCGGACGGTGGGGACCTCAGAGGGGCCGTCTCCATCCACCTCCCCCTCCTCTCTGTCGGACGAGTCCTGGTCGTCGTCATACGGAGCCTGCAGAAACGGACGGGGCTGTTAAAAAACGCTGCGTGAAAAGAAGCACAAGTAACATGTTGCTAAAACCGAAATTTAGAGTCTGAAACACAATTTCCTGCATTTTGAGGTGGAATGCAGCAAACCTTTTGTCTTTGATTATGGGAAGTATGTGTGCTTGACTAGAGATGGAAAATTCATAATGAAGACATGAGATGTTTTAGAGCTAAATCATAACATTCAGAAAGTGTAATGCTATCTTCACACCGCAGGTGCTTTCAGCATCAAAAAAGTGCCTCCTACTTTATTTTTGAAGCTTATACACATTAAGATCAGACGCAGCTCAAGAGCATCTTTAATGCTCCTGAAGTACATCCAGTAAAGTGTGTCCAGATGCATCTGATGCTTCTGCTGCTCCTGTGTTCAATGGCAGAGACCAGCTTTGCTATACTTGCTGTGATCAGTGGGGAAAAAGTAGTTTTAATATATTTTTTTTTCAGGTATGTGATAAAAACTGCAGTCACCAGAATAATAATAAAAGTAAACATTTGACTTTGACATTTTAAGTTAATTTAGGAGTTAGTAAACTTTCAGTGGAGGGAACATATCGTTCTGCATCAGCAGCGATGTCTATCAGCTTCTCTGATCAGCTTCTCGGATTGGTTGATGTGGCGCAACGAGCATCAAAAATAAAACTTTTCCAACTTTAGCTTCTACTGTTTGTGAATGGTATGTATGGCCGTATACATGCTAGCTAAAAGCCTGGCTCCAGGTCTCTTTGGTGTTTTTCTACAGTTGGAACAATTCTCCAGACAGACAGCAACACAAGTAAAAGACCAACATGCAGAATTATTGAAGCAACATCATCCAGGAAGCTAATGAACCTTTAAAATGTTAGTTAACAAGGGGCTAAAATTATGACCTAAACCTGAAATGTTTACTCAGATTTGTTTTTTTTAGACAGAAACAAAAGGTTCTGCATTTTTCTTCCACCAGCATTAATGTAAATAACTGGTTCCAGCTGTGAGCCTCAGCTGAGCTCTCTGCTTCAACCCTTGAAGCCGTTTCAGCTTGCTGTAGAAATCAGAGCACAAAGCTACTCACGCTGACATCTGGCGGCGGCTGCGGGGCCGGGAGCTGCACCATGTAGCGCCAGATGTGAGCCGTCTGGTCTCCGGAGGCTGCGGAAAACAGAAGAAAAAAAACAGTCATTAACACAGATTCCCACCCAGACACTGCCGATGTCTCAGGAAACATCCAACCTATTGACACAGATGCAGCCGAAAAGTTTAAACCCTGAAAGTATTCGCATCTGTACCTGTGAGCGCCATCTGCTCAGTGGGGTGAAATTTGATGGAGTTGACTGAAAGAAAAAAAATTATCAGAAATGTCAGTTTCTTTCCAAATGCAGAAGAAAACATGGTAAAGACTCATTTCCAGCAGCATACCTGATCCTGCATGGCCAGCGTACCTCAGCAGACATTTCCCAGTCTCTATACTCCACAGCAGAGCGGAGTGATCTGTCAAAGAGGAGGAAGGGAAATACCATGAAACCTGTTGACCCTCAAACCAATCAGCTTATTCTGGTTTTTATATTTACACTGCAAAAACGATCTAGAAATAAGTAAAAACAATTTATAAATTAAGTGTATTTACCCTTAATTTGAGTAGATAAATGAGAGGATTTGCCAATGGAATGAATATTTTACACTAAAAATAAGATAATTAGATAACATGCACTTGAAATAAGACAATGCAATTCTTTTTTTTAAATGTAAATTGTCTTGTTCCATTGGCAAAGTGTCTCACTAGCTCCTTAATTAAAGAACAAATGCACTGGTTTTAAGAAAAAAAAATGATTTATTTAGATTTCCATTTGCTTGCAGTGTAGGTGCATTTAATCTATTATGGTTATTAAATGCATTCTGGTTAAACCGTGTACCAGCAGAGGCGGTGCCAAGCACCACCGGCTGTGTCCGGGTGACACCGAGGTCCCAGATGCCGTCCCGATGGCCGATGTACTCCTTGAGCAGCTGGCACAGAGCGCGGGACCCTGAGGTGGCCTTAAAACTGGAGACTATCTGCAGGGAGAAGGAAGAAACATGGTAGTGACATGCTTTAAAAAAAAAGAGAGAGAGAACTGACATTGTTCTGAAGCAGTTTACCATGAAAACTAACCCTTCACACCATCATCACATTTAAGCCAGCAGCTTCAGCGGATTTTATCACATAACCGAAACAACCAACCCAAAGCAGAGGACACATTCATAAAAAATTAGGACAAAAAAAAAAAAAAAAAAATCTGAAAAGTGTGGCATGCATTTCTATTTTAAACAACCTTGCATTTTCTTTCTATCCTTATATCCTGTTACCTCTATTTACATTACTGGAGAAAAGCCTTTCCAAAGCATGATGGCACACCCAAATGTTTTTGTTTTATTTTTTTTAAATCCTGCTATGATAATAATGCAGGTTAATACTAAGATGATCTCTTTAAAGCTGATTTATACTCCCGGTCGTTTGCATGTGTGTCGCAGTGAACGCAAATATTTCCCGCCCCCTCCGCAGACGCTCTGCTGCACCTCTCCAAAATTGTAGGTGACCGCAGAAAGTTCCGCAGAAAGGAGGCCTCTGATCGGTCAAATCTATGTCCGTTCTACACTATGCATATTTCCTGTTTGGTACCTTAGCGGTTTGTTTTGTTTGTCTGACCGCCATTGTGGAAAACGACTCGTGAAGTTGGACCAGCTAGAAGAGCGAGGTGTGCGAGGACGCTGGGACCCTTTTTCTACCTGGATCCCCACTCTTTTGGCCCTCATGTCCCTCCGTTGTCGCACAAACTTACTCCCACTTCCTCAAAGCCTCGACCGTATCTAGACCCACAGCTAGTTGCTGATTGTCCCTCTTGTGTTGTGGTGTGGAATAACAACGCTTCATTATTGGGTACAAATCAAAAATATCTGCGACAAGCTCACTTCGACACACTGCTGCGGGGAGTATAACCAATCCTTAAGGTGTGATATTTACCAACTTTCATCTTTCCTCTCCTTCTCATCAGTGACTCCATCACTCTATGGCTTTCAGCACTTTGGATAACTCTGTCCTCACATCAGCATTAAATAAAACACCTAAAAGAAGTCTTACCTAGCACAAGTATCTTATTGCACTGACAGATTATCCCAGTTATTTTTACAGATATTTCTCTAAAACTGATTGATAATCTAACATAATCTGCTTTAGATTAAGATAAAACAACACCAAAATGGCTTTTTGACTATATCGAAGATTAGACTTAGTTAGAAGAACCCTTTTTGCAGTCCAAACAGTCCTTTGAGATCTGTACAGCTCTTATAATGACAACATATTGAGCACCTCTGCACAAGGCTAACACAATAAAACAAGCACACCACACTTTTCAGACTTTTGTAAATGAAGAAGTTTCTTTCTTCCACTGTAGAGTTACGCTCTGGTTCCAGCAGGTCTAATATATAAAACCAGTAAAAGAAAAAGGAGAAGTTAAGGTGGTATGAATACTCTTGCAGGGCTCTGTATGGTAGCATTACTAGCGCATGCACCAACAGAAACAATAGATTAGTATCCCAAGTTCCAAACTTTTAAACGCCGGGTTTGCTGATTTAACAGAGACATGTTTACATAGTAAACATCACAATGTTACTTTTAGGAAGTGTCTTATTTTTGCTTCTGGTAAAGCAGAATAACAGATTAGATGCTAGTTGGTTCTCTAAGCATTACTGCATCTCCTTAGTTGATCTGCTTAGATTATCTCTAAACCTGAGACCGCTGCTCTTGTTCATCCTCAAAGGTTTGAGAGCATTGAAAATATTTCAAAAACCTGCTCAATTTGGTAACGCTGAAAAAAAGACATAAAATGATGAGACGTTCAGATTATTTATTCCAGAAGATTAAAAGTAAAAAACTGAGTGTGAGCGACGGTTTCTCTGATCTAAAAGAGTATATAGAGCAGACAGATGAGTGGCACATGTCTAAAAATATCGGGTGCTCTGGTTACAAGTAGCCTTTCGCTGCTGCAGGTGCCCACATAGAAAGTATCACAACAGTAAGGCTTGGGTTTCTATTTTAACAGAGCTGGAACAGCTGAGGCTGAACATGCTGCAGAGGCCAAAGCACGCGACAATAGCGACAGGCTTAGATCCATGGCAGGCGCAAGAACTAATTATGTGGATTGAAGGATTACAGTGGCAAAGAAACATGGGTCATTCCAGACAAAGGTCAACAAAGCCAGAGTTAGTTCACTTTATTAGTTTTAACCCAGGTCGCTTTATTAGAGCAATAGATTCTGATGCGTTAGCTGTTAGCAGACAAGGCTAACAGGAGGTTAATCTCTATGCTGTCCTCCTTGATCCTCTTGTCCTCTTCTGTTTTACTTTCAGAGCAGAATTAGAATCCGTTTCTCTCTCTAGCTCTGGATTCAATTTAGCTTTTTCTTTGTTATATTGAGGAGAGAAACAAACAAAACAAAAACAACAACTAAGTAGTCATAGTTGCTTGAAAAGTCCCAGAATTAATGAATGGTTCAACCACAGAGTCTGACTAGCACTACTTTCAGAAGCTATAACTTTTATTTTCCACACAGGTGAAGATTTGTAGAAAAAAATCCTTGTAGTAAAAATAAATGTTTTTTTGCTGTTGAAAATATTTGAACTGAAACGTAAAAAAAAAAAAAAGATCCAATCTTAAGTTAATTTAATAAATATTAATGAGAATTTGTTTTCATTCATGCTTTAAAGTCGTAGGGAAGTGACTGTTCCAACCGTTGCATATCTGAATTCTGTTCAGCCTACAGTTCTGATCAACTCAGAACTGTAGGCTGCTTTCAACTGACGGTTTATATTCCAGTGGGTAAAAATGTTTGAATCTGTTTGAATAACATGAAAACATGATTATCTTGATGTTAAAACAGAAACAAATAGGGAGAATAAGGAGAGTTTATGGTGAACACAACAGTGCAACACTGAAATGCCTCATTGTGACACTCATCCAACATGAGAGGCCAGATTCTAATACAAAGCTCTGATGAAGAGGTTTCCTACATTTAAAATATGAGGCGGAGAGAAAAGTCCATTTGGGTGCAGATCTGCTCTACAGTGATAAATGGAGTTATAGCTGAAAAATGTATAATCCTTTAGTTCCCAAATTCATATCAGAGCTGAAGGATTGGGGTGAGAAAAAGAGGCAAGAAGTCCAGTTGTATTTAACTTAACTTGAGCATACAGGATTAGAACCTCCAGTTTTCATCAGAGGTTCTACATCAAACCCTTATTTCTAACAATGGAATAAAAAGCATCCATAATGACAAGATCTGCACCTAAATATTCTTGACTGAAACCAAAAACAATAAATGAGGAACACAAGGTTGAAAAACAACAGAAACTATTTGGGGGTGTCCTAATATTGCAGCTTTGAGAACAGACCGATACAGATACTGACCTGATATGACATCACTACGATTCAGACAGGCTTTTATTATTTATTTTGTACTGCATAATGTTAGAAAAGGCTTTATCAAGTGGTATTGCTAAAACAGAGAATAATAGTGTCCGAGAATATTGTGTAATATTGACCAATAGGTTTCAAAAGCTATAAATAGAAACAGAGTTTTTATATCAGCTTTATATCAGAGATTTCAAATGCAGGCAGATAAAATTCAATACTAGTATTTCGTCTGATATCAGATTAATATTAATATTAATATCGGATCAGGGCCCTCCCAGAAATGATAATGTCAAATATTAGAATGTTGGGATTATTTTTATGATTCATGTATGTGCTTCCTAAAGCTTACTAATACCTGCCTGTTACATCTTTAGGCTCATGTTTTCTGAAGCCGTTTATCTAATTAGGACACGATTTGGAAATGAAATGGGAATATACGGACCGGGTGGATGATACTTGATATGATATCACTGTGCATTCAGAGTGGCATTGATCTAGAACACTGTGTTATTTTAATATGGCCAGGGATGTCTCCTTATTTTACAAACGTGTGGCTCTGTGTAGAAAATGCTTCTTTAACTGCTATTCTGGGCAGATTTTCTGAAGAAGCGAGCCTGGTGGTAATCTGTAATTTCAGCCTTTTCTCTGGTCAGAGGAGGGTTACAATTTCTGTAAAATCTGCTGTCTCATGGTTGCTTAAAGCCGAGCATACACTGTACGATTTTTTTCCAATCGTTGCACGCAGCTACAGCTCACACCGTACAACGAAACAGCAGGGTTTAAAAGTTCACAGCTCACGATGTATGTTCTCACGCTGGAGCACGACGCTCTGATGCGATCCACCTGCTCACACTAAAAACCACGAAGACTCAGCTCCACAGTGAGATGGTGCTACTCGGACTCGTCTATCCGGAAGCCAAATGAGCAGAAGAGGAATATGAAGCTCACTAGAGTGAACCGCGCTGCCTTGGCAATTTGTTAAATATTGTGCTGAAAGCCCTAAAAACGAAAGGCAACATATTTGGACAAAGACATGGCTGAGCAAACGTGTCTACTACGGTCTGTCAATTTTACAGAAAGAACTCCATTTCACTCGCATCTCCGCCATGCTTTTGTGTTTTTGTCTGAGAGGAAGAAGAAGAAAAATCCTTGTTTGCTCACTGAGTGATTTGCCCATGACAGCCGATATTTGATTTTCTCCCGACCTTATGATTCCTGTGCAGGAGGTGGTCTCGAAAGGCTGATCGCCCCTCGTTACCCCCTGTACACTACATGACTACAATGCACGATCAGACGGAAAGTCAGCCTGATTGAAAATTCTTGCACAACTGGAAAATTGTGCTGCAAAGGGAAAACAATCGTACAGTGTATGCCAAGTTTATACATATACATTATGAAGTGTTATTTAAAGTGTTTGTTTCGAGTGATCTCTTCTCAGGAAATAAAGATTAAAGGTGTAAACGCAGAGCTTTCCACCTAAACTGACCTCATTAAATTACAAAAAAATATTTCTTTACCACTGACATGTTTGTGTTTTGCCCTTTGCCTTGAGCGAATCACTTGGAAACTTGCTTGCCTTTTCAAACACCTCTGCCACAGACAGAGTGAGCACGATGGGTGTCAGTTTTCTTTTATGTCGTATTCTTCTAATGGTCAGAATGCTAATGGGGATGCTTGGATTTCAGGTTGGAAATTAAATTCGATGCCGTTTTTCAAATCGACATCTGAGGGGGAAATAAGTCCTAATCGGAAACATCCTGGCTCTCGCCCCGTTTCCGTATGCCAGTTGCGCCATTTGTCGCAACATCACAAATTTCGGCTGTGTCGCATCGGCGTTAAATGTATTTCGACACAATTTATTTCCTCTGTAAAAAAAAAAAAAAAGGCTAAGTCAATTAAAAATTTGTGTGTAAATGTTTCTGTCGAAACTTTCTGCAGATGCTGCAAACCAACCAATCAGGAAACTTCTAGATGATAAAGCTCTGCTGCAGTAAAGGTCTGGTACAAAAACACCCTCTGAAAAAATTATGACCGAGTTTAGAGGCTAGGCTAGCTAACATTGGGAAAAAAATATATAATTTTTTATTCCATCCTGATCTAAAGAAACAATTTTCCCAGAATTTGCTGCTAATTTTGAAGGATTTTCTTAAATAGAAGAGCACATGTATAATCAAAATTTTGTGCACTACTGAATTACATTTATTGTTTTGTTATTAATTAAACTCTCTTTTAGAAAATAGAAAGGCGGTTTGGGTAAGGTTTTGGTTGTACGTTTTTTTCTGACAGGACGAAGAACTGAGAAGAGGTGAGGAGTCAAGGTGAGACTGTGGTTAAGATGCCACTCAGCCAACAACTGCGTGCCCAAACGGACAAACAGAGAATTCAGGACGTTACCCATGAATCTCCACCCCACAACTCCCACGTGGGCACGCTGAAGTTGCGAGCTCCGCCTAATTTGTCCTGGAAAGTGTACAAGCGCTGCCTCGGAAGAAGGATTAAAAGGAAAATGTTGTATGAGTGAAGATGTCATGATGAACAAAATAAACATCAAGCATGCATGGGAAATATGTCTCAGTTTACGTCCGATTCTGAGCAGATTCTGACCTTTAAGGAAATGAAACAGCCTCTCCCTCCCCCACCCCTCTCTGCCCCCCAGAGAGGCTGAACCCCAGCCGCTCAAATATTGTCACACATGAGAGATGTGCTGTGATCCTGTGAGCAGCCTAACACGGGTGGTGCCGGTACCTTGCTGGTGGAGGCTTTGTAGGTCGTCTTCAGCTTCTGTGACAGCTGACTGGTGCTGTGGCTGGCTGTGAGACACAGACAGAAAACAATGAATAAAAACGCCCCGCTGCTGAGCAACAAGCTGTTTGCTCCGTTTATATGCTGCAGAGGGAAGAACGAGAAACACAGCCTGGATGCGGGGCTCCCTGGGTGTCATCACACTGGAAAAAGATCTAAAAATAAGTAAAAATTTCTTAAATTAAGTGTATTTACCCTTAATTTGAGTAGGTAAATTAGATAGTTTGCCAATGGAATGTGTATCTTTACTATTAAAATAAGATATTTAGATAAAATGCACTTGAAATAAGACAATGCAATTGCTTTTTATTATTTTAAATTTTAAATTGTCTCATTCCATTGGCAAAATGTCTATTTTAACTTCTCAATTCAAAAACGAATGCACTTATGTTAAGAAAAATTTACTTATCTAGATTTTTATTTATTCCAATGCACTAAATAGATTTAAGAGATTTGTGCAAATTAAAATAAAGCAATTCTTTTTTTAAGTTATATTGGAAACATATTTTCACATCAAATCAAAAAGACTTTATTTTCCTTTTTAACGTGAATTTAAGGCCCCGTCCACACGAAGCCGAACCCTGGCCTAAACGCACAAATTTTTCACCAAACCAGACTCTCATCCACACGAAGCCGGCGTTTCGGGGGTCTGTAAACAATCTTTTTTTTATTCAGCCTTCAGAGTGGCAAGATTTTGAAACGCCGTTTTCGCGTTTCCATCTTTAAGCTCAAACCGCATTTTTTTTTTTTTTTTTTACACGCATGCGTCATAGCGTCGCCTCTAAACACGCATGCGCGACACAGTATCACAACAACAATGGCGCCGTACTGTGTTGAATGGTTGCTGCTCATGCTACTCACCCTGCTGTCGGGCTTACAACAGAATCTTCTTCTGGAATATCTCCAGGAAGAACAGAGCAATATCGACGACATAGTTCAGCACCTGAATTTGACTGAACCACGAAAATGGACCCGCAGGGCAACCATGTATAAATATTAGTGCGCATGCCCAACATTTCGTCGCCTATTTTTGCTTTGGCACCACAGCGCCACTTACAGGCCTGGCATACATTTTGCAGCGTTTTCATGCATTCGTGTGGACGATCACATTTATTTTACGTCTCCGTCTTTACGACAAACGTTCTGGAAAATATTAGCGTTTCGTGTTCGTTTTGACTTCGTGTGGACGGGGCCTAAGATTACCTAAAAAGACAACAAAACATAACATTAATGGGATTTAAAAATGAAATCCAAATGAGCCATTATGGTTTTTGGTCATTCACTTTAAAAATCTAGCTTTTTTTTAGCACCATCCTAATGTCTTGGTACCATCAATACTACTGTATAAGTAACAAGAACTTCTTTATTTGCAAATAGCTGCAAGAACTGTCATTTCTGCTGAATCCTCTCTATTATTTATTGTACATTGATTACCCTTATTCTATCATTACGTCTCATCTTCTGCACTTTTACCTTGTTCTTTTTGCAGCTTTCCTAACCATCTACACCCCTTTTGTGAGTGAGCACTGTTAAGATTATTAGTCCCTTGTCCCACTGGCGGCTGGCCACAACCAATGACCCTGATTAAGAGAACAAAAAATAGATATATTTTTTAAATAATTTATTTTTAAATTAAAATGTAAAATATTTAAAAAATAAAAATAAAAAAATATATATATATATTTCTTTTTTTAATGTGCAAGATAAATATTTAATCTTTTATGGCTAGCAAAGAGTCAGTCCATTTTGCCCAATGACTCTCGTTAAAAGTTGTACATGCGCAGCAGATTCTCTGCAATAAAAAGGTACAGGAGAGACAGGTAGGACTGATTTAAAGCACTTTTTAGAAAAGGCAAAGAAGCATGAACAATCTATGATTCACATGGAAAATAATATATAATATACTGTACTTTTTCTTGATGTTTGTTAATTTGCATAGTTTCTTAGATTAAAACATTCTCAGAAAATAGTTTTTATATATTAAAAAAAGTATAAACCTGACCAATAGCTTCTCCATTATTAAACAGGTACATTGTTTTTTTTTTAAGGTTTGTGACACAATATAAGACCATGCAAAACACAGATTTGCCTTTACAAAGCCTAAAATAGGGAAAATTTATGTACAAAAATAAACCTGCTCATGAAATTATGTTTTCTTTTTTAGTGTTCTCATGTTTTTTGTTGGCATGCATATAAATATACTGGTGTTTATTGGTTTCTTGTATACGTCTATTTTGAATTTATAGCCCACCCTGGAGAAAACTCCACCAGCCGCCACTGCCTTGTCCCTTAAAGAAGTGTAATCAACCCTAATCTGAAGGAACCTTACCTTTAATCTCTAATGCACTGGATTTCCCCCCCCCCCATATCTTCATAGCACTCCCCTGGCTTAAAAATGATGATTAAACAAAAATGTAATTGTTTTCAGCAGTTCTACTGTGTAAAATAAGAAAGTGATGGATAACTAATAGTCTGGTATAAGAAATGAACAGAAAGTTTTAAGAAAGCTTTAAAAAACGGTTAATGATTTTGGTTTTAAGTGCAGTCAGGAATCACTGGTTGTATAAGAGCTGAAGCTATTGGTTATTTCAGTAACCCATTAATCTAACCATTAATTTTTCCAAATAATCTAAAAAGAGGTACCTTATATAAATTCAGTATATATTTTTTAAATGGATTTGTGTATGGCAAACTCTTAAAAGCTAAACTTGATGCATATAACTGTGAGATTGTATTAGACAGAAATCAAATGTTAGAGTCTGTAATATTTGCCCAATATTGAAATCATTTATTAATCCAGTTTACCATTTTAGTTTTGAGTTTATAAAAAGAATAAATGGGGAAGATATGCTGCAGTAGAAGCAGATTTGTTTTATGGGCCATCTTCTTAAAAACACTGTAAATGTTGTCTGGGGTGGAGCTTTTATTGAACCTTTTTATAACACTCCTTTATACGATACTTTACAGCAGCTTTGTATTTTCATCTTGGTTCAAACATGTCTAACAGAACCAAAAACTTTGTGGCTCCAGTAGAGCTGCTGGGGGGGGGGGGGGGGCTGATTCTCCATTTTTAAGAGCTGCTTTAAATAATCAAAGAGACCCTGATCACCATCCACTAAATAGCTTATCTAATAAAGTCGTAAGGAGCAGGAAGGCCATATTTACTAGAAAAAAACAATAAAATGTTTCACCTTTTGCTTTTAGGGCTCCCTTGGTGGGGTCCCCCCCCTCGATCGCCTGCCCATCTCCAGTCAGCCGCTCGTTGAGGGAGTCGATTTCCCGGCGCACTGCAAGGTTGACATGGCATTAATGATTGAATGAACCTCGCCGAAAGGTAAATCAGCAACTGGAGCCTGATGGAGGAAGGCAAACTCACATTCAAGGTTCTCCAGGTACAGATTCTCAAACTCCCGTTCGATCTGGCCAAACAGGTCAAGGAGGTTGTTCCGCACAGCAAGAGGCAGCTTGGAGTCCTGGAAACACATTTAAGACCTCAATAAATGTAAGGTAATAATTACTATATCTGTTTAAGACAAGTTTAAGGGCTGAAATTAAAGATTTCCATTAAGACTTTGCGTGACTTTTTAGGAACGACTATTTAACCAAACAGGAAAAGAATCCTAGAAAACAACCTGTTTGCAGGAGCAAAACACTGAAACTAGGTGGAGACTCAACTTTCTGCAGGTCATGACCCTCAAAGCCTGAACAGCCAGAGCAAAAGTAGAAAGGTTTGGATCAAAGATCATTCATGTATTTATTAGAGTGGCCTAGTCAAAGTCCAGATCTACTTTGAACTGACGAATTTCACACAGCTTGAAAACAGACTATAGATCCGTCCTCACTCAGTTTGAGTGAATTTGCAATAAAACATGCAGAACATTTGAAGAACAGTACAACTGCTGGTGGGTGGGACTTCCATATATATATATATATATAAAACACAGCAAGAGTTAGGGAACCCAGTGGCGCACGGAGGGCGTGCAAAGGCCGACCGACACCGTGCTGGGGTTTCAGTTCCGAGTGTTGGGGCCATTGCCGTGGGTCACCGTGCACTTGGCGGCGTACGTCCAATACCGCAAAAAGTCGTCCAGCACCGTCTCCAGAGATCCTCCTCCACGTCGCCAGAGAGGCCTTCGGTGGGCGAGCTGGGTCCCAGTCTAGGGTCGGTCGGGCCCCACCCCCACAGCAAGATCCTTCATCATCTTTACCGTTGACAGTCCCACATTCCTCGTTGTTCGGCCACCTTTGTTTGAATATGTGCATTTTCCCATTCTCTAGCTTTTTCTCCGCCCCAAGCTTCTTTTCCAAGCATACAGCTTTATGATCAACTGAAAGCAGTTCCACGCAAATATATTGCGATTTAATATGTCTGACTAAATGTTTTTATAAATGTCTTCTGTTTTTTTTTTATTAAGCATTTTAAATGCCACGATAAACAGATTTAATGAATTTTAATGCCCATTAAGGCCTTAATTCAAAAAAATAATAATTTAATGACTTTTTTTTTTTTATGACCCCCGGAAACCCTGATTTCTGTTCAGTTTTCACTCAGCGGGCCCAAAAAAAAAAAAAAAAAAAAAAAGCAAATGTTTTCCTTCCCTTCCTTGTCGATCGCATAAAATCCCAACATATTTCAATTCAGTTTGACTTTCCGTTTTGTTAAAAACCTGACAAAATGTAAAAAAGTCTCAAGGTTTACCAACACCTTAAAGCCAAAGATAGGACATTATTTACAAGATTACAAAAATATAAACTCCCACTCTTTATAAATTGTACCAGTCTGGTTAGTTTAATCAAAACCAAAACAGAACAACAGCAGAACCACATCAAAACGTCTTACCTCCATGTCGCCCTCCTACGGCTGCTTGGTTATAACCACAGAGATGTTAAAAACTCCCATAAAAAGACAGAAAGGGTGCATGAAATGTTTGCCTATCAAAAGCCCAAGTCAGTCCCAATGACGTTAGCGCCACATGTCTCGATGTTCTGACAGGGGGAGAAAGATCTATTAGGAAATAATAAGCCGCTCTGATGAAGTCAAAGCTGCTTACTTTTAGTCTGTTAAACCTGCAGCACACTTTGGTCAATAATACCAGCAGAATAAAACGCGCTCTGTGTTGCATATGGGCTCATAAAGCTGTCTGTGCATGCTGCCTGAAGGTTAGCGTAGGTACACAAACACTGGCAGGGTAGAAAGGACCGCTGAAAAGACTAATCAGACCTGGACAAGCAGCCCATATTAAAACTTGATGAGGTAACACAGAGGGAAGCGAGCCGAGCTGAAACTTTAAAGGAGAAAGGGAAGGCTACAGGACTATTTCCGCTGATACTGATTTCACCTGTTTGAATAAACATGATTATCTGGGAGACGGCCCTATCGACCTGCAGCCAACTCCCAAAAGCAACTGACGACAGTGTCATTGATCAAACAGAAACTCCTTTTTAATTGCCTGCATAAGGATGAGGCTCCTGTTTTTAACAAAAGGAACAAAAAAAAAAAAAAAAACTGTCCATCCTCCATTTCTGGGAAAGATAAATCAACTGTAGACTTCATTCAAATACTCTGGTTTGGAGTCGGTTAATCACCAACTTTATGGCACAGCTGGACTTAAAATGTTACAGTCGATGCCTTTGAATCAGTAACCGAGGCGTCAACACCAACGACGGCAAACTTTCTGCAACCGCCCAAAGAGATCCTGCTTGCGAGTGGTATCAGTCAAAACCTTTTCCTTTTCCAAGGGGGAAAAACTATCTACGAGAAAAACTATTCACGAGAAAAACTTTAAAAAATGCTGTTAAACAGGCCGGTGCTGCAGGGTCAGGACTGACAACTGCTGCATGCCATTACAATCACTTTTATCTTAACAAAAAAAAAAAAAAAAAAGATCAGCCTCTCTACTTTCTAATAGATATTTTTCAGATGAATAATGATTAAATGTTTAACGATTTTTTTTTCTTTCTTACCTGTCCCTCCAGCATTTCTCCTCTCAGAATGCCAGGTGGCCTCTCCTCTGTGCTGTTGGTGCGCCGGATGGACAAACTGTGTGCCTTACGCTTCTGCTTAGGGTGACGTGCGGCTGAAGCTGAGCCACTGCTGCTTCCGCCCTCCAAAGGCATCTCTCCTATCCTCTGTGTGAGGCCTTGACTCCGCCCCCACCCTTTTTTCCGGCTTAAAAACTACCTGAGAGGCAGGTAAATAAAAGCCACCCTCGCCGGTTGGCAGGTCGGGTTTGTCAGCTGTCAACACCTACCTGCAGATAACAAAAAGGAAGTGCAATGCTTGTTTGCAGCTGATGAGGAATTACTCATGCGGAAAAAAAAAAAAAACAATAACAAAAGAACAACTTTTCCGCAAAAAGCAATTAACTCTTTAAAGGGCACTCAATGAAATCCTTTGAAAATCCTCATTTCAAGCCAATAGTGTTAATGGAATCAAGGGCAAGACCTTATAACCTTTGAAACATTTTGACGGCAAAAATGAATGTCAATGTAATAACAAGAAATGCCAACTTGGCCGAATGTATTACGAAAAATAAAAAATAAGGGATTCTATAAGAAATTCGTGAAAAACAGTCTGAGAGTGAAAGAAATCCATTTTTTGGTACAACATAACCTTAGAGGCAATAAAGCTGATAATGGCACTTACACTTTTTTTAGTTTATAAACCTAAATATATTTGTTAATTAGGCTTATTAGCTTTTTGACTTTAATTTTAACTTTTCAGTTAGCTTTTTAACTTTTTTATTAGCTTTTTACCTTTTTTCTTTGACTTTTTAACTTTTTAATTAACTTTTTACCTTTTTAAACTTTTTTTTTTATTTCAACTTAATTTGCAGTAGGTAGTAGGTACTGTTGGACCAGTGTGAAGCTACACTGGTCCAACAGGAAAGTTAATAAGCACAACATTCATTTAACTATCCTTTCCTACAGCCTTTGCTAACTAATAGACACAAATATATATATATAGTGGATACAATTCTTTCAGGTTTAAGTTCTGGGGCAAACATCTTTTCCATTGTCATTACTTGTTTTTGATCAATAATCAGTATATTTATGTACATATTAACCACACTGTCTTTAGTGGCAAGTAAATGTTAATATATGAAAAAGTGGTAGGGGTGGCCAGGGACGTAGCCAGGATTTTTGAAATACCAAGGTCAAATATTGCGATAAATCTTACTTGACAAAAAAAATCTTAATATGGTGACTTTTTAAAATACATTTTTGGAATAGTGAATAAAGAGAGTTAAATAGATTATAAAATTCCAAAACTCACAAAAGTCGAGTATTTGAATGAGTGTTATTATTATTATCATCATCATTATATTATATCATTGTTGTTTTTGTTATTATTAATATTGAATTATTATTACTACTATTATTAGTGTTGCCAACATCACCATGCATGTGCATGGCCCACTAAATGAATCAAATGACTTGCAATAATATATTGTGGCCTTTATTTTTTTTTTTTAAACAAATGAGAATGCATGCTGATCTTTACACCAATCAAAGTCAGAACGATTGTCATCATATAGTTTGACATTTCTCTGAATTAAGAAATAAAAATAAATAAAAAACGGGAAAATACAGAGGACGTGACCTTGGTGTTCTCAATGCTGATTACGGGGTTGAGGGGTGGCCAGTGATTGGCTTAGGGTGGCCATGGCCACCCCTGGGCCCCCATCTGGCTCCGCCCCTGTACTTGCAACCTTCACAGAGCACAAGCACTGCTCTAACCACCAGGCCACCACTCCCATACTTTGTTTTATAGCTACATAACCTGGGTAGTTGTGCCTTTAAGTATTTATGAGCACATCTGTCTGAAAGCAGAATAACTTCCTGATACTAAGGTACAATATTACAACACAACAGCAAATATGCAACAAACAGCTGAGTAAGAAATCAATGGGTTTAGTCAAATGACAAAATGTAATTCTGTAGATGCAATTTAAGAAAAGTGTTTAAAAAAATTAAAACACCTTTTGTCTTTGAATAAATATTGACAAGTGTTTTGTTTTTTACTGTAACCAAATTTTGGAAAAAGATTTGAGACCATAGCTTCTTCGGTCTCCTTCTCATCCCTTTACATCCATTTTATACAATAATCTAATCTTTCTTCAAATACTGTAATTTAATTAAAACCGCCTTGAAATAACGGTGGGAAAAATGGCCAAGTCATTGAGATTTACTTATGATGAGGGACAAAATTCAATGTCACACCGGGAAACTTTAACCCTCTTATTTACAAAACGAACAATATCTTGAGGCCTCAAAGACATTATCACATTTTCTTTGATATTTCACTAAAGCATTACGGTCAAAAATTGAGCGTCATTGTAAGAGGAAACTGACAGAGAAGCAAAACGACTACTAGCTAAAAGTGGGAGTATGGCGCGCGCTATTTATTTTATACAATTTATCCAACGCTGTACGGACAACCTATGCGTTAAAAATGTCAAGTATCTATTACCCGATCCCTAAAGGTGTTTTTTATGTAAAATTAAGACTGCCACTCACCAAATGTGTTCCTTCCTTATTTTCAGAGGCATCTTCTAACAGCTACACCTGAACAAGCTAGCAGAATTAGCCGCTGCCACATACTACCCGTTAATTCCGGACGTTCGTGACGGCTGGTTTGGTCTTATAATGCGCAACAATTATTTTAAATTGGCACAATTATACATATATATATATTTTAGTAAAGGCACAGTCGAGGCGCGTTATATTCTCTTTTATATTATATATAAGGTATAAAAATTGACACAACATATTGGGAAATGCTTCCGCATCACGTGGTTTGCGTTTGACCTCTAAACCAATGAGCGATCGTGCCGCCGTTTACACAGCGAATCAAAAGCCGTGACGTCAGAAGCTGGGAGCGAATGCGCGAGTGTGTGTTGTGCCTGGACCAGTACATTTAAACATTACCGAAAATGAATATAAGCTAAAAGTCGGAGTATGATGCGCGCTATTTATTTTATACAATTTATCCAATGCTGTACGGATAACCTAAGCGTTAAAATGTCAAGTATCTATTACACGACCTCTAAAGGTGTTTTTTATGCAAAATTAAGACTGCCACTCACCAAATGTGCTGAGCTACACCTCAACAAGCTGGCAGATTTAGCCGCTGCCACATAACAAATGTCATTACTGGAAGTTCGAGACGGCTGGTTTGGTCTTAAAATGCGCAACAATTTTAATTGGCACAATTTTATAGTTTTTTTCTAGTAAAGGCACAGTAGAGGCACGTTATATTCTCTTTTATATCATATATAAGATATAAAATTCGACACAACGTATTAGGAAGTGCTCCCGCATCACGTGGTTTATGTTTGCGCTCTTAACCAATGAGCGGTCGCACCGCCGTTTACACAGCGAATCAAAAGCCTTGACGTCAGAAGATGGGAGACAATGCGCGAGTGTGCATTGCCTGACTGGAATAAGCGAGAGCAGTACATTTAAACAGGCTCGTTGGGCCTGTTAGGGTTCTGCTACTGTAAAGAATGTGCTCAGTAAGTAGTTATCATTTGTCTGTGTTTTTTTGCGTGGAACGCATGAGTCCGCACAATACGTCCTTATATTCGGTTGTTAGTGACCTGGGTGGTGCAGTGGGCTGATGGCGTGGGTACAGGTAGCGTTGACAGGAAAATATGAAATGGATCAGCATTATTAAGCCACTAATGCATGTGATTGCACGGATCATTTTTTTTTTTTTAAGATTGAAGTAGTGGTTTGTTTACCATGCAGGTTTTGGTGGCGTGTATGGGTAGATTTACAGATTACAGCAAAAAAAAAAAAAAAAAAATGCCTCCACTGTTCCAATAAAGAATCATTTTTTTTAAATGATGGTTCTTTTTAATATGTCATAGATAGGGCATACTGCATTTTACCTGCAGTAGATGGTAGACAATGACTCTTTTAGTGTCTTCATTCAGTCTTAATCCAGATTAGATTAGCTGGAGCTGTTAATCCAATGCAGTGGTTCTCAAACCTTTTGGTCTCAGACCCATAAAATGATACCAGAATGGTCTCAAGATGCCAAATATTGTATGGAATGCAAAAATGAAAGAAAATGTTAACCATTGGTAACAAGGTGATAAAAATATAAAACAATTTGTTTGATTATGTGTTGGATTAATATATTTAAACACAAACACCCTTCTTCACTATTTTTATTGTTTAGTTTAACTTCCAAGTGGATTTTAAAAGCCCATCCTTGTTGATCTGGGACCCCAGTTTTGGGAATCAGTGGTTTAATGGGCCAACATCAAAGTAGGCTTTTAACTCTGATCTAAAAAAACATCATAGCAGTGTAAATAAAAGTTATTTTGGTTACCTGTGGAAGGAATAGGTGTTCACACAGACTTGGTTATGAGTTAAAAAATGGTGCAATGCCAAATAGGGATGAACCACTCAACGATAAGGGAAGAGTTTCCCATCAAATAATTAATGTACAGGTAAAGGTTAGAATAAAACTACTTAATTGATTTCCATTTGTCTCCTGACTAGCTATTATCCTTGTTCTCCCAAACCAACAAATCAGAACTTTTACTAAAGTGATGTTTTAATGTCGCATCACTTCAAAATTTCTAGCCTATTTTGGACGTATGACCTTAATGCGAGCTTTATGAAGAGGAAGACTGGCTGTGTATAAAAGAACAAAATTTAAAATGCAGAAAATCCCTGCATTTTTTAAAACCCACTGCTTTGATGGAGTTTCTTGTATTTTAACCAATAGAAAGCCCTTGATTTGACGATGTACAGTCAGTATCTTTTATTGAAATCAATTTCAATTCAGTTTATTTATATAGCGTCAATTCACAACACATGTCATCTCAAGGCACTTTACAGTTCACCAGATCATACAGTCAAATTGATTCAAAATTTTCTATCTTAGGAAAACCAGTTGATTGCAGTTGATGCTTGTAGCGACAATGGAGAGGAAAAACTCGCTTTTAACAAGAAGATACCTCAAGCAGAATCAGGCTCAGTGTGAGCGGCCATCTGCTGAGGCCAACTGGAGTTCAAGGAGACCGAAGCAGAGATACAGAAAGCAGCTGTAAAAGGCGGCCCGGTCCAGAAAAACACAGCCAGGCAGACGAGCTCTGAGCCAGCTCCCATGTCAGAAGATGAAGAGAGCACATCCAGTCAGTCACAGTCAGAGAGACAGGACTACACTGAAAAACAGGCCGACCTCCAACATCAAATCTAGTCAATAAAAAGCATAGGATCATGTATTAAAGGTATAGTGGAGGATTTTATCGAATTTTTGAAAAGACCCGCCTTCTCCACCTTTAAAAATAAAGGTGCACAACCCTGTACCTGCTTGCATGCATAAGCCCATTTCTTCTCGTGCACTGTTTAAAAGTTGCTGTTTTCATCGCTCACAAGCTTACTTTGCTTACAAATTTTCCACAACATTAGACTCACCACTGGTAAGTGAAAATGGGGACGAGCACAAAGGATGGCCTTGCATAAACATGTCAGTTAGGAGGACCACTTATTTTGATGATCCACCTGGTAAAATCCTCCACTATACCTTTAAAAAAAAAAAAAAAAGTGGAAGCTTTAGCCAAAAAGGGAACACCACATCTAAAACATACGGGCATGTTTTTTTTTTGTTTTTTTTATTTTACAGTCATGAATCATGTTGTTTCCTGAGGGAGGAAGGGAGGAAGGTGCACACGATCTTTAAATGAAATATGTTCACTAGCTGAATAATTGAGTTTGCTAACTTTTACATTGCTGTAACAGAATATAGTCTGAAATATTCTGAGATGAGCAGATATTTTTCATCATTTAGCTACATTTATGTACTGAAGGTTCTAGATAATTGTTCTGTTTGTGCACATGTCTGTCCTTGAGACACCAGCATCGAATAACAGTATCAGCCCACAGTGGCAAATGAAAGGTGCAACAGTTATTCTTTGTTTCAGTCTCCCTTAAATCCATAACCAAGAAGTCCTATAATAGGTTCTCAGTGTAACTTTATCAAGATAAGATCCCTTCAGGTTTATGTGTGTCGGGTTGTTATCGTAACACAAAGTACCTTATTAGTAACATTTAGACACAGAAAGTAGAGCTTCATGTTTCAACCTTTTTTAACCTAAACTTTGTTCCACAAAACCCATTAAATGAGGACCTTGGATCTAATGTTGTCCTGCACATGCAATGAAAACTTTTTAGGGCCATTCAAAGATGGGTGGGGGGGGGGGGGGGGGGGGGGTGTATTTACATTTTTGAGTTTGAAGTGGCATGTTTATGAGAATAAATACACAAACTTATGAAATTAAAAAATACAAATATAACAGAAAAGGTTGAAAATTAATAGGCAAAGAAAATAATTTAAGAGAAAAAGTTTTAAAGCCCCCATCTAGCTCCGCCCCTGTACTTGCAACCTTCTCAGAGCACAAGCACTGCTCTAACCACCAGGCCATCACTCCCTTACTTTTTTTTATAGCTACATAACCTGTTAGCTGTGCCTTTAAGTATTTATGAGTACATCTGGCTGAAAGGAGAACCTTTATAATAATAAAGGTAAAGTTGTTATTTAACCCAAAGAACAGTCAGCTTTTGCTGGACCCGGTACAACATAATTGGCTTGAATTAATGTTTTGTTTATGAAAATTTCATTTTTTTCACCATATGGACCCTTTGGGCTTCCATAAATTAGAGTGACATCAGTTCATCACTTTTTCTTCTTAGACGTGTACTTATAACTGGTAAAATAGGTAACACCAGTGGCTCAAAAATTATTTTACAGCTTTTTTCACTGCTATTTAAATTAAGGTCACTTCCTAGAGAGAATAATTGAAATAAAAGCTCGTTTTTAACAGCAGTATATGTCATTGGTATGTTATATTATAAAATTTAAGGTAAGAGAGGTAAAAAATAATAGGATTTTTAAGCTATAAAGCAGCACTTTCTCTACTTTAAAGCCGCGTTGGCCCGGGCAGCAGATCAATTCCCAGTGATTCCTTTCCGTGTTTTAGTATCAGCCGCGCGCTTCTTCCTCGTGATTGGTTTTGTGTTTTGGTCAGGCCATGGCCCCAGCGGTGTGGGCGGTGCTCCGGGGGTTAACCCGGCAGGGAGTCGCCGTGCTGAAAACAAACGCACCTACTAGCAGCCGAGTGGTTTTACCGAAGCAGAGGCCTTCTGTAACAAGCTGCTACAGACTGATATCCAGGTAGGTCAGAGCTGCTATAAAAGATGATTATTATTTTCTTAGTAGGAAGGAATTAACTCTTTTTTTTTTTTCTTTTTCGTTTTATATATAGCTTTGTTCATGTGCTATATGGAGACAATCAGATCAGTCTGTATAGGCTGAAGTCTGCTGTCTAAAATCATTTTATTGCTTTGATGTTAAATTGTTAAAGTTAGTTAAAGGTTTCATAAAACAATAGCATTCACGGTTTTGTATCAAATAAGTCTGAATGGTTCAGTTTGCTTTTAAAGTTTAGGACAAACATCCTCAAAGTCAGTCCTGTGGGTTTTAGAGGATTCTCTGCTCCAGCACAGCTGATTTTATTTGAAAGCTGATTAACAGGCTTTTGTTGAACTGCAGTCATCATAATCGGCTGTGCTAAAGCAGAGAAACCTCTAAAACCTGCAGGACAGACCGACTTTGCTGATATCAATATAAAAATAGGAAAACGAAGCCTCATGTGATTGTTACCACCTACTGGTGGAGTGCAGAACTACAGTTAGTAATTGATTTTTTTGCAATATTGTTTTTCTTGTTTTTGTCATTAGTTCATTAGAAATTGTTAATGTTTGGTCTGTATGATAAAATCTTTAGAAAGTTTTTTTTTTCGTAAAATGTCTTAGAAGAGAACAATAACTTTTAGGTTAACAGTTTTTTTTTTGCCATTTTAGGGCAATAAGCTAATTAAGCAGACAGTGAAAGTTTGTGCAAATGATGAGAAAATGAAAGGTGTTAGTCATTTTTATTTAAAGATAATAGTTTTTTTAACAGTTTGTGGTATTAATGAGGTTGGAAGTTATGTGCTCAACCAATCTTTTGGTTAAACCTACCAATCTATTTTTTGTGTGTTTTTACCAATCTATATTAGATATACTAGATGTGTTTTATCAAAACTTTTAAACATCTGAGGGGGGTCTTGAGCCAACATCCCACGGATTGGATGTCCATCTCTCACAGCTAATGCCACTAAGTAGGTGACACATTAACATAAAGCAATACCAGTTAGAATCATTAAATCTATGAACAGTGGCTTGCTCAGATTTTGATCATTACATTGTTTGATCTAACCAAACTAGTTTTTACCAACTAGATTGGTTGGAGAAAAAAAAACATCAATCCATTCTTAGAATATATCCAAACTCCCACATCCTGACCGAATACTGAGGCTTTTTAAATGCCTGCCGAAGTTTGGGGTGAGCTGAATCACTTCCTGACGTCAGCTATTTTGGCTCCTCCTTGAAAACGCCCCCTCCAGTACTCCACACATGCCTCGAAGCCTCGGCTCCTCTCATAACATCACTAATTATCAGCATACACAGGGGAAATGTTGGCAATATTAGCTTTACAATGGGTAGAAGATATAAAACCATTAAAACAGTAAAATGATTCAAGCTCTGCATTATTAAGTTTAAAATATAATCAATCAGATAGTAGAAATATTTCATGCATTATTTAGAATAAAAAATATGGGTTTATAGTAGTGTTGCGCCGATGCCATTTTTTGGCCCCGATACCGATACCTGGCTGTGCAGTATCGGCCGATACCGATACCATAATAATGTAAAATAATTGCCATCATGGCTTTGTCAAGCTGCTGCCTACCTTTGTGAAGCAGGAAAATATCTAATACAAAGTGAATCCAGAGGAACTTTTTGATAAAAAAGTTCTACTGTATAATAAAAATAAAAAGTTTTTATTGCCTACCAGGAGTGGGTGACAATAGTTGAATAAACTTATGGCTCTCAAAATGGTATCGGTGCCCTATTTGTTGGTAATCGCCGATACCGATACCACCATTTTAGGCCAGTATCGGCACCCCGTCCGATACTGGTATCGGTATCGGTGCAACACTAGTTTATAGTTGTATTTGTGTGGGTTCCAGCACATATTGGAGTAGAAGGAAACAAGAGGGCGGATAAAATGGCAAAACAAGTAAATCAGAGGGAAAGAAAAAAAAAACTGATGGAAAAATGGCAAAAAAAAGGTGGGATGAAGAAAAAACTGGAAGGTGGTTTTATAAAATTTAATGGAGAGTAGGAAAAAGAAGAAATGGAAGATGAAATAGAAAGGAGGAGAGAAGGATAACAAGGTTAAAATTTGGGCATACAGGACTTAATTTTACACTTTTCAAAATTCAAAAGCAAACTACTGGCAAATGTGATTCCTGTGGAAAATATCAAACAGAACATTTTAAACTGGAATGTCATAAATATGAAAGCGGGAGAAGATACATGAGGAGAGAGTTTGAATGTATTTAGGAAAAGATTAATTTATTAGATATTTTAAGGAAGAATTTGGGGAGTAAACATATATACATAATTCAATTTTTTAAGAAAACTAAATTATTTCATAGAATTTGATTATAGAGAGGATTAATGTGTGTATGATATAGATTTGTAGAATACACATTTATATGCTTATTAGTAGATGGTCCATCATGAACCACACTCCATACCAGTAAGTGGCGGTAATGCTACTAAATTTGTTTCCAACCGCCAATAAATCCAAGAAGAAGAGTTTGCTGATGCCTGGTTTGGGGTTTTTATATCATATGGTCCCATTTTTCCCATTAGTGAGGTGAGACCCCTACAGGCTGCAGCCAGGATGCCTGAGATCACCACGGATCACCTGGATGAGAAGCAGGTCCAGCTGCTCTCTGAGATGTGCATCCTGATCGACGAAAACGACCGGCGGATCGGAGCGGACACCAAGAAAAACTGCCACCTTAACTCTAACATCGATAAAGGTACCTGCGCCGCCGTCAGATGCGTTCCCACTGCTCCTGCAGCTCTGATCTCGCCGCATTAAATCTGTCCAGGTTTGCTGCACAGAGCTTTCAGCGTCTTCATCTTCAACGGTGAGGAGAAGCTTCTCCTGCAGCAGAGATCTGACGCCAAAATCACTTTCCCAGGTCTGCTTCTGTCTGCACAAGATCCTACTCAAAAGAACGCCTTATTAGTGATTCTTACGCATCAGTTTCTTTTTTCTTTCTCATCGTATTTGTGCAGGCTGCTTCACCAACACATGCTGCAGCCACCCTCTGCACACAGACAGCGAGCTGGAGGAGAAGGATGCGTTAGGCGTGAGGAAAGCTGCCCAGAGAAGACTGCAGGCTGAACTGGGTATCCCCCTGGAGCAGGTAGACTGGCGGCACTCCCCAGAAGAGGATTATGGAGGATTGAGCCGCATGTCTCTGCTGCAAGTCTGATCTCCTCAGCTGTCCTCTTGCTCCTCAGGTGCCACCAGAGGATATGACATATTTAACACGGATCCACTACAAAGCCCAGTCCGATGGGGTGTGGGGAGAACATGAGATCGATTATATACTCTTCATGCAGAAGGTGGGTCTGCTCAACCTGAGCACTCTGGTATTCACAAACTTTAATTAGTCATATTTATGGGGTGAGAAAACTCTCATTAAGAACGTATGCATAGCTGTCTGTAAATGTAAGTCAATAAATGTGAATTATTTTAAGATTTGTATTTATCTGTGGAAAAAAGTTACAAAGAGTACAGTTAATAAATTAAGTGGTAAAAAAAAATTTAAATGTTACAAAAAGGAATCACAAAGTTACAAGTATGAATCTCTACCCTGAAGCTGTTACACTCCTTACCTGCAGGTGGCGGTGTTGTGGAACACCTAAAGTTTGTTCCACAACACCCATTAAATGAGGACTTTGGATCTAATGTTGTTCTGCACATGTGTTGAAAACTACGACGGCGTTTTAGGGTCATTCAAAGATGGGGAGGAAAAAAATGTATTTAAATTTTTAAGTTTAAAGTGGCATTTTTATGAGAATAAACACACAAACTTATGAAATTAAAACATACACATATAAGAGAAAAGGTTGAAAATTAATAGGCAAAAAAAATAATTTAAGAGAAAAAAGTAGAACATTTTGCAAGGTTTAAACGTACATTTGAGGAAAAATGCAGGATTATGATACACGATAAAGTAAGCGACATAAAGCAGATGCAAATGCATTATTAATTGGGAGACTTTAGCGATGAAATAAAATGGTACAGTGGCCTCCTCATGCAAGTTTTAAAGTAAAAATAATGCATCTGCATGTTTATAATCTCGTAAATTAGCATGTTTTTCTTGTAATTTTATGTTTTTTTTCTTGTAAATTTCCTAAATTTTTCTTCTAAGTGTATATGCTTAGAATCTTATAAATTTTCATGTTTTTTTTCTTGTAAATTCGCTCATTTATTCTCATACATTTGCTTCTTGTTTTCTTCTAATTTTACATGTTTATAATTTTAAAGTTTGGGTATGTTTAGGCTTCAATCTCCGTTTGGATTCCGATAAATGTGCCACTCAAAACTTTTAATTCCAACTTTTTTTCATGTCTTTAAATGGCCCTTATGCCGTCGTCGTAGAAACCAAGACCTTAGCAAAGATATAACGTTTAATTGATGGTTCTGTTTCGTCTACTTCTCATTTAATGATGGCTGGCTGAAAACCATACAGTTGATGACTCATCAGGAGTTTTGTAGATTCATACCGGTAAATTTGCAATTCGTAGTTCTTAGTGTCACAAATTAAACATCTGATGTTGCATGAATGATTTGAAGGCTAAGAACAAATAAAAACCTTAAATATAATTATATTTAATGACTTATATTTACAAATTAACCTACACCTATTCTTATGTTTGTTTGCTTTAACGTGACTAGAAGAGGCTGAAGTTGTCTTTGTTCTCTGGCAAAGTATCAAAGACCTTCTCTTTCCATTTTCTAGGACGTGGAGCTGAATCCAGATCCCAACGAGATAAAAAGCCACTGCTACGTGAGTAAAGAGGAGCTGAAAGCGATGCTGGAAAAGGCCAAGCGCAAGGAGCTGGAGGTGACTCCTTGGTTCGCCCTCATCGCCGACACCTTCCTCTTCAATTGGTGGGACAACCTGCACAACCTGAAACAGTTCATGGATCACAGCAGCATCCACCGCATGTAGCCTACGTCCACGTCCTGAATGCATTTAGCTACAGGAGATATCTGGACTTTAAAGGCTCCTAGTGTCGAGGATTTCAGTCCGTCTAGACAAGCTGAGAGCATAGTAGTTTCTGCACACTGACCCCGGAGCTGCACTCGGAGTTCAAAACCTCTGACGTTCATTAGGTGGAGGAAGGCATCAGAAATGGACTATTTTGTATGAAAGAAGTTCAAGTGCCTGATAACAGGTCAACGGTGCAGATAAATCTGTCCTTGGCTACAAGGTTAACTGATATCAGTGAACAAGATGTCTTTGTACATTTAATTTAATAAAATGAATGAACACCTATCACCAGTGGATTTATTTTATCAGTAGGAGCTGACTGTTGCTTAAATTAATGTTTAACATTGCTGTCAATTTTTGGCTACTACTATATTTAACCCCTTTTCTGCCGTTCTACCATATTAGCATTCTGCTGTAAGTTTCCTGTATTATTATATCAAAAACATTTAGCTGCCTCAAAGCGGAACTGTCGCTAACATCTCAGTATGAAATCTGATAACTTAATTGTAGTTTGCAATTGGTTGACAAGTGTTTAAGATTTCTTAAATATGAGATACTTGGTTTGGGATAGTCGGTCGGCTCACGGCCGGTGTCCTAAAATTTCCTTTATTTTCAAATCCAAAACTTGACCATTAATGTGTTTCATGGGTTAGAATATATAGGTGCATCTCAATTAAATTAGAATATGGTCAATAAGTTAATGGATATTAAATAATAATGGAAAAAAAAATAAAATAAAGCAGAGGTGACGGCCTCCAAAAAGCTAAGTTCGATGCAGTGTTTAATTCTTGACCAACAGTCGTGCGTTGCAAAGCATTTAAAATATCAGCCTTTAAATTAAATTCTGTAGTTATGCTTTTTTTATGCCTTGTTTCTATTTATAAAGATCTTTAAAAATAGCCTTCAGCTGCACCAAAGTGCTGTACAGTTTTCATAAAACTATGAAGGAATTCAGACTGTTGGAATAAAACAAAAAAAATGCAAAACAAATAGTACAGGTAGGTTGTGGTCAGACCTTATTTACACTAAAATGAATTTTAATAAGCGGTTTAAAACCATCCAAACTTTGGGCAGATCTTCTATTGAGCGTTTAGTAATAATGGACAAATGTAGAGTCTGCAATCTTCCCTGATATTGCTTATTCTAAAACCTTTCCACTATAGAATGGTGTTTTAAATATCATTGGATTTTCATAAGCAGTAAGTCGTATCTAAAATCGGCTGAAATAAAAAGTATATTTGTCAGGTATGAAGCTATATGATCAATTCTACATTTGTAACCTGGCAACTTACATAATTTAATATTTCATAGTGATTTTCCTTTTCTGAGAATTATGGGTGATTCTAAGGAGGGGCAGAGCCCCCGTACAGCCGGTCCTGACACCTGCACTGAAGTCGCGTTGCTAAATAAATGTCTAATGTGCATCTAATTTCTTTTTTTACTTTAACAGTTTAACCTGAAAAAAATATGTAAAAATGAAGATGTTGCACAACAACCAGACCTCTGTTAAGGTGGCTTATGGCATTAAGATGGCGGATGATCACTGCTGCACTTTATGGAATGGAAATGTTTATTTACTCTCTGAAAAGCTGCACTAAACGAAATTTCATTTTGTATTCACTCTGTGTATAGAAAATGTCAAAAGTGTTCCTTCCTGTAATGGCCTGATATGAAGAGGCTTTCATACCACCTTCCCTCCAGTAGGAGGCAGCAGCTTATCTCTAAATCCAGCCTGTAATAAAAGTCACTGTTTGGTCAGAACGTTACATGTTTTATTAGCACATCATCCATAACTCATTTAAGTGCAAAACAGTTGGAATTAAAACAGAAGTCATCAAATAGATCTGATGATCAAAGGTAACATAAAAAAAAAATGACAAAATACAAACATTTCTTACAAATATGTTTCCATAATCGCTACTGTAACTGGTTATGAGAGTAATGGCTTTTATAATACTGTTAGTTTAGGGATGAGAAAAAGCAAAATATTAAAAAGTGGTATAATAACCCAATATATAACCAACCTAAACAATGTTAATTTAATATATGATAGATGCATAGGAATACAATAGGGAAAAATCATCTTTTTTTTCAATAGATTTATAATGTTTGAGTTTACTAGTGCAGTATGGGGGACATAGTCACTAAAAAATAAAAACAAGCATTTCAAATTAAACATTTAAATCATACAATTATAAATCCAAATTTTTTTATTGAATTATTAACAAGGAACTGTAAATTGCTTTTCTTATTCCATTATTGCAGTTTGAAAATGCATTTCCAAATCCTATTTCTAAATGAAGATTTAAACGCCAAAGTTTATAATTCTGATTATAAATAACTTTTCTAACATATGAAAATGGAATTCCTTATTTTATTTTCATTTTCTTTTTCAGCTTGCTTTTTCAAATCCTTTTTTGCAGTTGTGATTTCTAACCAGCTCTCTCATTGGCTAGTCTGCCACACTTGGTTGACATAATGACCAATGAGAGAGCTGGTAATATCTGAAGAGCATCTGTTATTGGTTAAACTGGTTTTCAGTGTGCTAAAGGACCAGAAGGGTGATGGAAACTGTTAGTGGGGAGGATAAAGTAAAAATAAAAACATATAAAATGCATTTATGTTCTGTATTAAACAGTGGTTTGTTTGAGGTTCTGTAAATCCAAGAAATGCATTGAAAAACTGGCTTATTTTCTACTCTGTTAATAGATTATATCATTTCTGTTTTTAAACTCAAGTCTATTACTTAAAGCATTTATTTTATTGTATAAAATCTTCGACTGTAGGAGGTCTGGAGAGTCATGAGGAGTTTTCCCATTTATTTTTTTGTCCCATAAAACAAATATATATCTACATTTAAAATAAACAATTACCATTTTGAGTTTTTACACTGATACGTATTTAGATTTTTTTTTTTAAAGTGGACTTTTATTTATCGTGTGGTGAGCTAGATGTATACTTCCATAAATGGGCTCCAATGTCACATGGTGACAAAAATACTGCGCTACACCAGATTAATTGTTGAAGGTATCTGAATGTAAGAAAATAGGCCCATGTTTAATTGCTATCCCTCTAGTTTTTGATACTTTAAAATTGAGACTAAAATCTTATTTGAATTTAGATGAATTACCTCCAGATTAAATGCAATCCTAACAACGAGGAATCAATTGTGACAAATGCAGTGAAATTCACAGAGTGGGGTCAAAACAAGCTAAAGAGGAGTATCAATAGCAACAAACATCCACAAGTCAGGAACCGTGTGTGGGAAGCATAATGGAGTGGGTGTTTTTTTGTATTATTTGGATAAAAAACAAGCCTTCTCATGTTTCCGACTATATGGAAGCAGTTCGGCACGTCCACACAGATGGAGAGGAGGAAGAGTCTGAAGTGGCGGTGTAGGTACCAGATCTGCTCGGGCCCTGAGCATGCCAGTGACGTTACGCTACATGATCGGCTGAACGTTGCCACATGATGTAAAACATAGTGGTTGCAAGGACAACAATAATAACATCACGCAGCGTCCGTTAGCGTGTCTAATGACCGATGAAGTTTTGACTGATCGATAACAAAACAGAAAAAAATCTGTTTATGGTGAACAAAGTAACTGCGAGACTGTGGCATAAAGTGGGAGAGCTGGGTAGCGCTTTGTTCAGTAGCTAACAGGTTAGCCTCTTTTAGCTCGGTCAGTTAGCCATATTAAGCTACACTACTTTTGAATTTGTATCAACAGCAACCATTCGCTTTCTACAAGTAGAACAACTGTTTTCTTTCTCTAAAATCTCTACAAAAGTTATTTTTGAGGTGTTCCATTTGCCCTTCCTGCCCTCAGATCTTAATGAAAAGAATAAAAATAAACTCAGACTTTTTGCATCACCTTGTTAAACCTTGTTAGACCTCAGTCTGTCTTAGAAGGCAGTGCTTTCCTTCAAGACTGACAATGATTGTTTTCTACTTTCAGCTACTTTAACTTAACCTTTTAACCTAATTTAACTTCATACTTTTTGCCCTGTAAGCTGCTGGTAACCTTAATTTCTGGAGGGAGTCCTCCCAAGGGATCAATAAAGTACTGTCTAAGTCTAAGTCTCTTTAGATCGCAGACGAAATGTAAAATAATAGCAAATGTAGGTAATAACATGTTGAAACTCCAAAAGAGATTACCGTAAATTCCGGACTATAGAGCCGCACGCTCTAATTTTAGAAAGAAAATCAATTTTGTACTACACAAAAGCATTTTTTAACGTTTGATTAATCCGTATGATAAAACAAACAAATACGGTACATATTAAAAATGCTTTTTTTTTTTCAAACTACCTGTAACACATTTAAATATACGTGTCGGTAACACGCAAATAACGCTGCATATACCGTTACTTTTTATTGAACGACACGCAGAACACTGCAGCCGACCAGGAAAAGTCATGAATTACTTTCTTCTTCCTCCTGCGCACTAAAACCCTCAAAGTCCTCTTCCTCTGTGTCTGAATGGAACAGCTTCAGGATGCTGTCACTGACTTCAGTCTCATCCTTGTCGCACTTGAGCACTCGCGGTCCTCTTCATCCCGCAGCAGCCCAGCCTTCCGAAAATGACTGATTTACAAGACTGTAAATAACTGTGAAAGTGAGAATTATGTATCGCACATTTTCATTGGACCTCTGTGAATACTCATCAATTTTATTGGTCTGTTTTTCGCGCCATGAAAAAAAAACATGTATTAGCCGCACTGTATTATAGGCCGCAGTGTTCAAACAGCGGGAAAAAAGTAGCGGCTTATAGTCCGGAATTTACGGTGGATCCTTAAGAAATGGGTTCAATACATTTCTTCAGAGCGGAGTTGGCATATGATGACGTCACAAGAAGGGGCAGGGCCATGAGCAGATCCGGTACCTACATCGGCATAGGATCTAGTCTTCAACTTAATAAAGCACGTTTGGCATCAATTAGTAGCGGAGGCTTCTGAGCCAGGCTGTTCATCAAACATCAGTGTCTGACCTCCTTTAAAGCAGCAATATAGTTAATCGACAAGCAGAGATCCTTCATCATAACAGGATTATTATAACTACAGCTTTGAAACTGAGCTTCTGTTGCAATGATTACATCCCTAACTGAGCTGAAAAAAAAAGCGTAACGTTATGCACAAAATAATGGGATGGTTCTCTTTGTTCAACTCGTGAAATAAATGAGCAGAAACAGATGTTACCAACAGCTGCCTTCATAAAAACATGATAATGCTGCGGCTTAAGATGATGAGACAGGAAGGCAGAGATTTTAGGAAAGTTCTGTGTAAATCTAGGATAAGATGAAGCTGGAACCTTATAAAGGTCTGCAGGAGATGAAAGAGAGGAGTCAGTCGGGTTCTTTACGGCATCACTTGGTCCCTGTTGGGTTTGGTGGATTTAGCTTCATGGTGGAGAAAAAGTCTACTAGCTGAGCCGGGATTTCAGCCAACACGCTCTTTGCCAAGACCTCAGGAGGAGCCTAAATGAAAGGGGAGATTTTTATTTTTTAAGGTAAAACCAAACACCATGATGATGTAACTTGAGTCATTAGGACATAATGAAAAATCAAAGATGAATGATGAGAGACAAGCAGGAGGCCATGCAGAGGAAAGCAGCTGAAAGAAGATTTTCTTGATATTCTATAACATCTCATTAGAAGGGATGAGGTCTGTCAATTTCAAACCCCATCCTCATCTGCAACAGAGACTAAATATCTGAATGAAGATGTTCAAGAACAGCAAAGTGATCATAGTTAGGAAATTTCTGTTTGAAGTTTCAAGTGAGAATGCTTTCAGATCCTGAGCTCATATTTATTCCGGCTGATCAGATCAAAAGTGGAGGGAGATGATAAAGAAAAACACGTGTTCTTGAGAGTTGGAACTGAGATCTAGGAGAAGGACGGATCTAAATTCTGTCCTAAGTCAGTACTTTGTAGAAGACCTATTTGCTGGAGGTACAGCTGCTGGTGTTTTAGGGTAATAAACAATTTGTCCACCAAGAAATTCTAGGAAGTAGCTCAAACAACCAGGAACTGTAAATTCTTTCTTTAATTTTTTACTTTGCCTTCTTCCATAGAGGACAGGTTTGTAGAGTACATGGCCCATTATCAATAGATTTCCAACCTGAGCTGTGGATCTCTCTTTGTCTGGCCTCCGGGCCGGGTGCTGAGTTCTTTGGAGAAATTTTCTGATAACAAACTGAGATCCTTTGTTTTTAAGATCCTGTTTGGTCACTAATATTTCATAGCATAACTATGGACGTAGGCTATAGATTATCCTTTGGTTAGAAGCCATATGTGCGCTGCATACCTTAACCTACAAATGGCAATTAATTGTACTCTCTCTGTAAAAATAAATCTAAATGAAAATTAATACATAAATAACCTGAAAGGCATTGGCAGAACAGTTTTACACACTAATTAAATATCACAAGATGTGTGAATTCTCAAACTACAGAGAATGCATCTCGCCAGGAGCCAGCAGAAGCTTTAGCCTTGATACAGAAATGTTTCAGACCGATAAAATGCAAATGATGTCAAACAGAGGCGGAAGGCGGAAGCAAAACAAACATGGCTGCGCCGGTTTTAAGGGAAATACCCTGCATTTCTTTTTGAATGAGCAAAAGGAAGCGATTTCTCTCTTTGTTGATGGAAAGATATTTGCGCATTTCCGCCAAACAGATTTGGTTAGAGTTTGGTTAATCAGATATATGTTAACTGTAAAACAAATAAAGCTGCTGCTGTGATTGGTTAGAAAATCGACATGTGATGCAGGTACCCAATAGGGGTGGAACGATTCACAAAATCAACGGTTCGGTTCGGTTCACAGTTTCGTGGTCACGGTTTTCGGTTCGGTATATGTTGATTGTTACCCCGAAATCCCATAAAAATTAATTAATGAAAAAAATCCAAAAAAATTAATGAATTGTAATTATTTTTAATGATCCGCGGAAACCATGGATCATTTCCGCATGTTTTGCTGCTTTGAATTTAGGGCCATCGTAGAGGGCATGCGCTCTACGATCTACAAGGAACTCAGAGCGGAGCGGACGGGAGCCACAGTGGAGGCTGTAGGCTTTGCTTTGTGCAGGCGGTCTGGAGCGCAGTTGGGCGGAGCGCTGACGGAGTATGTGGGATTTCGGGGTTAGCCTGACATGTTGGTCATGTTGCTGTTAGCATAAACAAAACGTGTTGCACAATACTTGCACACTGTTGCACTTTTATCCACAACTTTCTTTCCGCAGTCATCGTAGGTCACTCTAAATGCAAAGTGGTCCCATACAGCAGACCTATAAAGTGCAACGAATGCAACACACGCGAACCGAACCGAGACAGTCGAACCGAACGGTTCGGACGGTTTTCATAAACCGTACCATCCCTAGTAACCCATCAGTTCAAAGAATTTTACTGATTCCCTTTTGAGAACAATTTCTGTAGGACCCTTCCCAGATCGCTATGTGTATTTCACTTTGAATTCTACAAGGTACAGTTTAAATCTGGGTTTTGCCAGGTTAACTGAATATGGGGCCTGAAGTTAAATACTTGCTACGCTTTACACTCGGGACACTTTCCTAACCTTTTTTTTTACTTTCCCTGCAATTATAAAATTTTTCTAAAAATAAATAAAACTACCAACCTTTGTTTCGAAATAATAAAATGTGAAAAGATAAGAGTGGCTCTAGTTATCCTAGTTATGCTGATATATGCTTAGACTGCTGGAGGACATAGAGACCACTTTTCATGATTCTGCTTCCACTCTCCAATTCTGTGTTATCTGTTAGCTCAATTTCTAACTTTATGTTCTCTCTGCTTTTTCTCATCATAGTAGCTAATTGATAATATGGTTGGGTCTGTTTTTCAGTGTTTAGTACTTTTTCTCTACTAGACAGCTAATGGCTCAACTTCTACTCTGACTAACTCTGCTCTGTTAACACTTTTGGCATGAAAAATAGCTCAGATCTCATGTGCTCAACTGTTTCTTTCCTAGACAGGCCCACCTATGGAGCTATTTTACTGTTACCGTTTCTGACATATACATATATAAATATTTATGCATCAGTGCTTCTATGTTCCTTTTGTTTTTGTACCATCGTTTTGCCGGGGGTTTCTTCCTGTTGAAAGGGAGATTTGCATGTTGCAGCGTGCATGCTCAGTATAAGGGGTTGCTGTAGAGTTAACGACAAAATTAAAGCGAATATCTACTGTCACTACATGCTCATCCAGGAGGACAAATCCAGCAGCCAATGACTCACCCAATTAACTTTAATAAAATAACTTTCAACCGATTTCTCTGGATGATTTGAATTAATTCTTTAAAAAGTGCCTTGAGACAACGTGTTTTGAATTGGTGCTATATGAACTTAAATGAGTTGAACTGAATAAAAAAAAGGCAGGTACCAAAGATTAATAATAGCTTGAAATTAGAAGTTATGTGCCTGATATGAAGAGATGTTGTCCATCTGCAATCAGATCAGCCAAAACAAACATTGATAACAGGTCTGAAAAGCACGGGAGGTGGTTAACATAGAGGCAGAGAATGAGGGCTTAATGAGTTATTATAGTTAAGTGTACCCCTAAGAAGGACTTGGATCTCGGGGCGGCTTCAGTTTTTGTAAGGCGAAGAAAGAGGTTACTTGCTGAGGCAACTCGGCTAAAACGCTTTGGGCAAGAGCCTGGCTGGGCGCCTGAAAAACAGATGGAGAAACGTAAACAGAAACTAATGGAGCTCTGTCCTGAAGGGCATGGCATCCATCAGTTTGAGGTATAACAAGGCGGAGTGGAGACTTTGCTCTGCCATGACAAAGCTCTTATTTAGAGGTCAGTTCAATCAACAATGATCCGAGTGAAATCCATGCAGTTTTTATGGAAATGGGTTAGCTTCTTCCAATGGAACAAAACAAGTTGCGTCAGCTGAAACCATAGCAAACACCTTTCCGTATTTTATCTACTGAAAAGCAGAGAGGAATGGAAAGAAGAGGTGAGATGTGATGAGTATGGCTGACTCACGTTCTGGAAATTCCTGAAGGGGACAAACTGGACGATATCCCTCATGGCGGCCTCGCCGGACAGGGAACGTAGACTGCCGTCGTCTCCGTCCAGGAATTCCATGGCCTTGAAATCCGCCGCTCCCACTCCAACGATGATGATGGACATGGGCAGGCGGGAGGCGTTGACGATGGCGTTGCGCGTCTGGTCCATGTCGGTGATGACTCCGTCGGTGATGATGAGCAGGACGAAGTATTGCTGCAGAATGGATAAGGTTGTGTTGGTTTGGATGAAGCTATTCATAAATCCTTACTCCATAGGAAGTTATAATTAAGCAAGTTTGAAAACATTCATCATAGACATAAATGTCCTTTTTTATTTATTTTTTATTTTATCACAGGTTACCAGGTCATACAGTGAAATTGATTCAAAGTTTTCTAAATAAGGAAAACCAGTTGATTGCATCGACTCATTGACTCAAATGCAATCCCTCACATTAAGCACGCCTGTAGCGACGGTGGAGAGGAAAAACTCCCTTTTAACAGAAAGAAACCTCCAGCAGAACCAGAACTACTTAAACATCCAGGAATTAGACAAAAAGTTTAAATGTATTGTAGATTTTCTGAAATGTAACTAAATAAAAAGTGACATTTGATGTGTGCAGTTGCAGAAGTATAATATGCCATTTAGGTCATAGAAAGGGTTGAAATTAGGGTTCCATCGATTGCAGGTTTCTCTCCAACCACCGATTCCTAATCTTTAAAAAGCCTGACATGGCCATTCCAAATTTTGACCATTAAGGATTTATTTTTTAGAACTGTCAGTTGTTATATGATCACAAGACACCTTTAATAAATCAATCTTATCTTACTAAAAAACATTAATCACCACCCGAGAAACTATAAAAACTTTCAAAAAACCAGTCGCAAATCGAAGTCAAAGTTTAGAGCATTGATTGTTGACTTTTGCAGAGGTAGTATCGGCCAATCTTCGATCTACCAGAATTAAGAAACTTTATGGAAGTTAATGGAAGGACAACACAATCAGAAGAAGTAACAAAGGTGTGTTTGTCTTGAGCTATAGAAATCAATTATGCAAGACCTCTTTCTACCACCTCCGTAACATTTCCAAACTCCGTCCCATTCTCTCCTTCCCAGAAGCTGGTTCATCACTTTGTCTCCTTCAGACTGGACTATTGTAACGCACTTTTTCACTGGTTAAGAGTCTGCAAAGGCTTCTGTACATTCAAAACTCTGCAGCTAGGATCCTGATGAGAGTGCAGAAACATGAGCACATTACCCCCTTTCTCCAATCATTACACAGGCTTCCCATCTCCCCCCCACCCTCCCCACACATTTGTTTTTTTAAGAGGATGTCAATCCAATACACAAGAAAGGAGGCAAGAATGAGGCTTCTGGAATAGCCCTGCCCTCAAACATATTGAACATTCACCAAGTATGCTTCAAAGACAAGTCTGTGTCAGAAACACAGCCAGCTTTAATGAAGTGTGTACAGATGCCAGCAGCTTGTCTATCAAAAACAGGATTTTATCGAGTTGCGTCTTGTTAAGGGACGTTCAACATAATATCAGTGGGAGAGGTTTGTGTATTTTTTAGCCTGCCGCTTTATTAACTCCTTTACTTCTTGTTAAATAGGATAGTAAAGTGCAAAAAGGTTAAAATACTTAAAATATGAGCATTTTTATTGTGCCTTTACTGAAGGAAACAGTGATCGGCTGCTATTTTTTCCTAAGGAATACACCATACAGGGCTCGATGTTAACCATTGCCCGCAAGTAGTTTTTATTGTTGGGAGAGTACAAATTTCATTGCATTTGCCCGGCGGGCAAGTGCAATGATCACAAAAAATAATTATTTATCACTCCAAATTACTTTAAAATCACAGACATTCGCTGAAAACGACCCACAAGCGTTGCCGCTGCCATTTTTGTTGTTTTGTACACATTCTCGCATGATGTCAAAAAGCGGCGTGATTTTCCACCAGATGCCGTGATTTTTGTCAGGCACGAATCAGACACATTTTTTTTTCGACTTGGCAGGCTAAAAAACAACAACTAGGCTATTTTACCCTCCACCCATTTCACCCTCCACCCAGATAACCCTAGATTAAGAATTATTTGTCAGGGATTAGGAAAATTAGAATAATTGTATGCCATGCGAACAGTGTAAATATGGCTATCATATGGCAGTCTTCTGTAAAGTGTGGAGGTCATACATTAAAAAATGTTCATTAATTTTTTTCTCTCAGACATTGGAGAGGTGCATTTAAATGTTATAGAGCTAAAAATGTTAAATTGGTGACCTGTTATGTTATTATTATTGTCTTGTTGCTGCATTTATTTTTTCAGGGAAAACTAATCCTGAGTCAGTTAAAAGTCAGGGAACTCTGAAATGATGTAAGACTGGAAACCCTGTAAAAAATAACTATGTATAATGATTCTCTAGAAAAGTCACATTATATTAATAGTATTATCTTGTATAAACATATCGTGACTCTAAAATAAAAGTTATTAATTTGTGACATTGACTTCTATCTTGTGATTTATCTTAAGTTTTTAACCTGTCAAGTTTTTTTTTTTTTTTTGATTTTTAACATTACAATTTGTATTTTTCCCAAGCACACAACAGTTTAAAGCAAAGTTTAGTTTGAAAAGAATGTGCAGGACGGATTGAAAGGCATGTTAACACCGTAATGCAGACATGTTCACAAGTCATTTTTTGCAAGTCCAAGTCAAGTCTCAAGTCTTGAGAGCTCAAGTCTTGAGAGCTCAAGTCTTGAGAGCTCAAGTCTTGAGAGCTTAAGTCCAAGTCAAGTCTCAAGTCTTGAGAAAGCCTGTCGCAATAATCAATTAATCGCACAAAAAATTCTAATCACTTGATTAATTAAAAAAAGTGCAGTAATTTTCGTGCTCGCTTGTTTCTCCTTGTGTTTTCATCTCCGTCACTGAGACGGTATAGCTTAAAGGTCGCTATTATATCTATGGATTTATCATTATCTTGAACTGCTAAATGAAAAATACAATTAAAAAAAGCACATACGCAAATATTTTTTTCAGATAAATTTTGCATTTTTAGTTTTTTTTCTTTAAAAAAAAAACTATTTTCCTACAGTATTTACCTGACATTTGTGGTTACAACTTTTTCTAGTTTTAGCAGTAAATGTCGGCTCTTTTATATTTAAATGAAAATGAGGACTGTGGAAAAAAAAACAATTCCAATCCTGCATTTTATTAATACATATGAGGTTAGCAACTACAAGAGATAAAGAAAAACCCTAAACAAATAGCAGGACAATAACAATACTTTTATAAAAGAAAGATTGTGGCAATAACTTTTTGTAACTTAATGACTTGGCGGGCAGTATTTTCAATTCAATTCAGTTTATTTATTTAGCGCCAATTTACAACATTATTCACAACATATTTCTCCTCTACCACTGCCATGAAGCTTTTAAAGCTGGGCTTGTCGATCAAAGACAAGGGGAGGTTGCATGAAATAATAAGGTCCTGAATTATTGCCTTATGTCTGTGATGTCACTGGCTGTACACCTGCACAGCACTGTGGCTGATAAAATTAGATGTGGTGGACCAAGCATCGTGTATTTTTTTCTAAAGCTGCAGTTTGCTGCTCTTTTATTCCCGCCTTATGTAAAGTTTTTGTAGCCAAAGGTTATTATCAACGGTGGCACCGAAACAGGGGGGGTAATCATCGCTTCCATATCTGTATGGGTTGCATGCATGCATGCGCACGGGCATATATGTCACGTACTGTTGCGTCAGTGACGTCAGTGTGTTGCACAGGGAAAAATATGATTTATGGTTTTCTTTCATTTAAATGTTAGTTTTATGCTTTGCATGTTTGGAGAGGAAGATATGATTTGTTTTTCTTTGTATTTTCTTCTTGAGCTTTGCATGTTTTGATGTTTCTTTTTTATATGATTGTTTTCCTTTATTTTAGACTTTTGAATTTTTCCTGCATGTTGGGTTGTTTTGGTTTGTTTTTCCCTTGTGACAATCCATGCGCACTGGACTGAAGTAGTTGTCTGAGGAGGCGGAGTGCATTAATTGCGCTGCGTAATTGCTGTGCTCAGGTGAGCAAGGGCTGATTAAAGCCGACATAAAAGGAGTCTGAAGGAAAGGAGAAGGAGAACGGAATCTGCAGGTGACAGAGACGGACGCGCTGCCGGGGGAAAGGCAGGCGGGTGCACAGATGGCCCAGTAAGGAGTATTAGGGCAGAGGAGGAACCTCGCCTGTAAGTAGCGCTCCCCCTCGCTTGAAGCATAAACAGGAATATATCTTCCGACGGGGTTTTGGCGGGTGAATGCTGGGAGTGGAACAGTGCCGGGGCACCGCAGAGTCAGCTGTGGATCAGCCCGTGGGTGCTCCAGGCCGATCACTCGCACCAGAAGCAGCATAACAAGCGCAGCCCAACTTCCAGCCTCTGATTTTTAAGGAAAACTCTTGAATTTTAGGTTTTATCAGGAGAAGAAAAGGACTGTTTTATTATGCCACTTTTGCGGTGACTTTTTGTATAAATAAAACACTTGAACTTGAGTGCTTCACGGTTTGGGTCTTTGAGTTGTTTGCTCCCCCTTGTGTCAACGACTGAGTGTGGGGCCATACTGGCCACAAGTGCAACTTTTTTTTTTTTTTACCTCTTCTGTGTGCGGGTAAGGCGAGTGGCGATCAGTCAAGTTAGTAAAACAAAAAACACTTGAATAAGTGTTTTTACACTGGAATAAAATATTGTTCACAAGTCGGAAATCACGAGTCTCAGTCGAGTCTGAAGTCCTTCAAATGCAAGTCTAAGTCGAGTCTGAAGTCATTAAATATGCGACTTAAGTGCGACTCGAGTACGAGTCACAAACTCGAGTCCCCATCTCTACCGTAATGTAGGCTTGAGTTCATTATCTGAGGCATGCATATACACACCAGGAACCTGTAAACTTAAAAAATACTGAATTACAAAAAAACTTTTAAAAAACAAACATGTTTCATTGATATATACACAAAAATGAATATCAGAAACTATATTTATCAAACATTATACTGGGCAAGTAAAAATTGTTTTTGGGCAAATGAAATGTGAAAGTCACTTGCCCAAAGGGCAAGTGGTAAAAATCCTTAACGTCAACCCCTGCCATATAAAAGCTACCTTTACAACCAAAGTCAACCCTCATGCTGGAAGGTAAACTGATTCATACGAGGAATATGTGTGTGACGTAATGTTTGGCCTACTCACCGATGCCGTGGTCTGTTGAAGGGCTTGTTTAGCAAAACAGGCTACATGGTTGATGATTGGGGAAAAGTTGGTGGGACCGTAAAGTTTGACCTGTGGGAGACACGCCCTGTAGGCCTCCACCACCCCTTGAACACCTGCGTCACAACGCCACATCCAGCATGACTACAAGGAAACCCAACGCCTGCTGTATAAATTAAGCTTCAAAGGTAAGTTACACACCTGCACAAAACGGGTTGCTTGGGTTGAAGTTGAGCGGAAACTCGTGGGAAACCTGTAAAAGGATATCATCAGTTTCCAACGTTAAGTGTCCGTGGACAAGCACATTTTTATCTGATAAGACAGCAGAGTCAGGCGTTTTCAACATGTTTGTCGTATCATGTTTCAAAGTGAGCTTTACCTGCCAGGACGGTGGAATCTGGGCTCCAAAGCCGAATGCAGGAAACATCTTATCACTGGAAAAAAGGAGACAAACTTTGGTAAAACCTGGGATAACCTGCAAGCTGCTGCAACACATCTAACTGGATGGATTTTTCTGTCTGTTTCTCTCTGAGGTTTAAAGGGATGGAAAATCATATTTATTTTTAATGAAGAAAGGAACTAATCTTAATGTAAAAATATGTTCTTACGCATCGTAGTCCTGAATGACGTTGCCCACAGACCAAATGGCAGAGAGGTACTCGTTAACGCCCTGAGGGCTGATGTAATGCAGGGACTGAGGAGATCGAGGATCTCCGTTTGAGCCGGTGAAGTCGACAGCCACCTGTGGGAAAAAGATGGAGGCATTAAAAGAGTTCATGTCTGCTTATAGGCAGGGTCAGGGTTAAAAAGCGTATTTATTTCTACTTTATTCAAGCAGTTTATTTTCAGAGGGTGTAAAAACTTCTAAACAGAGACTTAACTCACACATCTGCATGGCTGAATGTCTATTTGCAATTTGGACCTTTTTTTTAGGTCATCAAAAATGTTCTGTCATCTTTCCGGATCAAAACTGGAACATTTGGTTTATCAGAAATCGTAGAGCTCATTTAAACTAAGTACAGTCTCATTTTAAATATATCTTATCTATTTAATTATTTTTCTATTTTATTTCATACAAATAAATAAAAATAATGGAACAGTCTTTAGCTGTATTTTATGTTTTTATTTATTTTAATGACTTTTATATTTTTATTCAGGTAAAGAACAATAAAAACTAACTATAGGCTTTTTCTCTTTTATTTATTTACATGTTTAGCTATTTTATTTAATTAAATTTGATAAATAAATGTAAAATATATATATATATGTGGTTTATTATATCTATCAATGCATCTAGCTTTTTCATAAAAAAAGGACTTTACTTTTTTATTAAAAAGTAAAGGAGCAATCCTTCAATTTTTCTGTATTTTATTTAGTTGTATCTATTCATTTGTTATGATAATTTATCTTGTTTGTTATAAATAACAATAAATATATACACATTAAAATAAAGGAACAGTCCATCATTTTTTAACCTGGTGGAGGTTGGGGGCACTGCAGAAGGCAAATGTTAATCTGTTTGACTCTTTAGAAAAAAAAAAAAACAGTTTTTAAGTTTTTGGGATTGTTGAGCTGGAAGAACATCCAGTTTCAACCACTATTTCCCTCTTTGACCCAGACTTTCCATCTAAGATGAGGAATATACGGTTAAGTTGTTAAGAAACAACCCACTAGAACATCCACGGTTCAGCCAGCTCAATAATTAACTAGCAGCTCAGCGTCACCTACAGTGAAGTAATTAAACATCAGAAGGAGCTGCTCTCTCTGGGATCATTTCAGCTTGTCTGAAAAAGTTTTATGGGCCGAGGGAAAAAAGGTGACCTTATTGGGGCATCATGATAAAATTATATATATATATATATATCTGGAAGAATCAGGGTATGTCTTCCAATGAAACAATTTCCAGTCAAGGTGGTGGCAGCATTATGCTGAGGGTCTGTTTAAGGAGCAGTGCCAAATTATTCACCTCAATTTAACAGCTAAACATTCAAAACCCTTTAGGAATTGATCAAATATGCTAGAAACTAAACTCTACTGATGCTGGCATTTTGATGAGCAGTTAAACATCCAGCTACAACAATGTATCTCCAAATTTTGTTTTTAAGAAGTTGTTTTGTTTTTGTAACATTCAGCTTGGAAAAAGAACTGTTAAAAATGCTTACAGCCTGAAATAACTCAAAAGTTTATTCTGAAGACGAACTCATAGAAACATCTGACTGTCAGAGAGGGAACAGCAGAGAAATAAAAGCTGGATTTTTGGCAGAGCAGTTCAAACTCACAGTGAAGTTGATCTGACAGCCTCCCATTATGTAATCCAGGAATGTATACTCCTTCAAAACCTACAAGGAAAAAGTGAATCCGTCTTATAAACATCTGAAGTTCCAGCTTCCATACAGCAGAGCAATTAAAAAAGAAGCTGGTACCCCACCTGGCAAAACTTCACGCTCACAATACCAGAGTTACGGTAGCCTTTCTTCTTCTGTTTCTTTTTGCTGTTGATGCACTCAAACTCTGCCTGTGGAACGAGATGACAGCAGTGAATTCAGCACAAGAGCAGCAAAGCAACAGAGGCTGCTGGAAAGGTTTGCTTCTATATTACACTTAGGGTGGTATTTTGTAAAACTTGAAAATGAAAAATGAACGAAATGATTTCTTTGAAGCAGCGGATGGAGATTCATCAGATGGAATCCTGAAACATCCGACTCTACCTCTTTTGGCTTTCATTAGCACTTCGATAACATCAGTCAGACTTGTTTTACAAGCATTCCTAACCATCAGAGCGGTAATTTAGAACGTTCCTAAAAACTAAAAGTCATACCGGAGAGGTTCGAGTGGCATCTTGGAGTCGTTTCATCGTCGTCTCGAAGGATCCAATCAAATCGTGCGAGCCGTCGTCGTCGTAGTCGTAGCACTCCACCTAAAAATAGTGAACTAATTTATTGTGTGGCTGCTGGAAATCCATTCAATACGCCAAACAGAATCTCTACTTCAAAGTATTTCCAGATTTTTAGAAGTTTTATGTGACAGACTAACATAAAGCAGTACATAATAATAAACAAAAGAACAATTATTGGTATTTAAAATGTTTTCGTCAAACAAAAATCTAAAAAATTGTGGCTTTTTTTTTTTACCTTTACTTTGAATTTCCTAAATATTCCATCCATCTATAAATGGAAAGAGTATTGCTAGAGTGACTAAACTAAAAGGCTGAGAGCAGCAGCATCCACAGCTCAGGTGGGAGCATATTTAAAGGCCAGCCCTTAGTTGTGCTCTCTAAAAGTCTTGGCTTTTGTGAAACATTAGGGATAAGAAAGTCTTTACTTAAATAAAATATGTCTGACATTTCCCAAATGTACGGAAGAGGATTAGGGCCACTAAAAAAAAAAAAAGTTTATTGATTTTTAAATTGTATTTTTATTTTAGTTTAATATGGGGAAAAAAAGTCAGAATTATGACTTTTTTTCCCACAATTCTGACTTTAATCTCAGAATTCTGACTTTTTTCTCAGAATTCTGACTTTTTTCTCAGAATTCTGACTTTAACCTCAGAATTCTGACTTTAATCTCAGAGTTCTGGATCTTAATGTAGATGGGCACCATGAAGGAAGAGATGTGGGAGCACTCAGCTTCACAAAGATGATGAGTTGTTTGAGGTGGCCAGTGACACATTGGTGGAAAATGACGGAATTAGGCAACTTTTTACGTGCCCCAGGGGTCCCCTCATTAATGGAGGAGCAGAAGGTCATTAAAACAAGAGAACATGTTTGTTAGCTTTTAGAATTTTGAGAAAAAAGTCAGAATTCTGACTTTTTTCCCATATTAAACTGAAATAAAATTTAAATCAGTTAACTTTTTTTTTTTTCAGTGGCCCTAATCCTCTTCCGTACGAATGGGATGAACTTCAAGTGCGTTAGGGAATTTGCTCTGATCACACAGAACAAATCAAACCTGTTGGCCTGGAAGCCAAACGTCACGCTAGCAGAAAAGTAACAATTAGTACATCGGCCTACATGAAACACGGCGGTGGCCGCATCATACCATGGGAATGCCTATCAGTATTTTTTGCTTTTACAGGTAGGCAAGCCTTTGTGTTGGTCTTTGTCTCCAAAACTCCAAAACCAGCATCTGGATTCTTTCAGTTTCTGTTTACAGGACAACATGTTTAAATGAGGCGGCTCATGAAAAAACACAGAGGAAACAAACATGCAAGAATGAAATTCAGAGAACAAAGGAGTTTTCTCCTTTTAGAAACAGGACAGGAAGGCATTACAGACATTTAAGGCTTTTTCTTGATGACACCAAGTCCTGATCTGTTAGTACTCCAGGTTAGTTCAATCACTCTCACACCACACGTCAACCAGGACGTAACAGGAAGATGAGAACAGATAGAAATCCTGCAGCACATGAAATAACTCACTTGTCCTGCCTCCTTCTTGCTCGCTTCAGAGGTTAAAGAAATACACATCATCAAGAAAGCACTGAACACACAGCGTTAGGCTCTTTGTTTGCTCTGAGATGTTGCAACACCAACACTAAGGCCCCGTCCACACGAAGTCAAAACGAACACGAAACGCTGATATTTTCCAGAACGTTTGTCGTAAAGACGGAGAGGTGAAATAAATGTGATCGTCCACACGAATGCATGAAAACGCTGCAAAATGTATGCCAGGCCTGTAAGTGGCGCTGTCGTGCCAAAGCAAAAATAGGCGACGAAATGTTGGGCATGCGCACTAATATTTATACATGGTTGCCCTGCGGGTCCATTTTCGTGGTTCAGTCAAATTCAGGTGCTGAACTATGTCGTCGATATTGCTCTGTTCTTCCTGGAGATATTCCAGAAGAAGAAGATTCTGTTGTAAGCCCGACAGCAGGGTGAGTAGCATGAGCAGCAACCATTCAACACAGTACGGCGCCATTGTTGTTGTGATACTGTGTCGCGCATGCGTGTTTAGAGGCGACGCTATGACGCATGCGTGTAAAAAAAAATGCGGTTAGAGCTTAAAGATGGAAACGCGAAAACGGCGTTTCAAAATCTTCCCACTCTGAAGGCTGAATTAAAAAAGATCGTTTACAGACCCCCGAAACGCCAGCTTCGTATGGATGAGAGGCTGGTTTGGTGAAAAATGTGTGCGTTTAGGCCAGGGTTCGGCTTCGTGTGGACGGGGCCTAAGACTGCTGTGCTTAGATATTTACTTTAATGGGTTTCTCCAGGTCTCCTCCACACAGCGACTGCAGCGGGATTTTAAACGGCTTCCATGTTGGATTCAAGTTATTCTTCACCACCTGAAAACAAAGTTCGGGAAAAATCATCATCACGTTTCTAACTCTAATGAAAGAAGACGTATTTAACTCCCTGGTTTTCACAATAACTTCACTATGTTGCTCTTAACCCTTTGTAGGGCACTAAGTTTAAATCCAAATTTCAAGTTTCTTGGAAGATTAAAAAAATATGGATATTTTGATGGCAAAAATTAATGTCAACTTGGAAGAATATATTAAGAAAAATAACAAAAGTGCTTCAATCTCAGGGCGAAATTACTTTCGTCACATTACTCCATGGGTCCTTGGCCTGGAAAATGTTAATTCTTAATGCTGATACTGGCACTTACATTTTTTAGTTTATTAACCTAAATATAATTGTTAACTATGCTTATTAACTTTTTACCTTTTGTTTTTGACTTTGTTAGGATAATTATCACTGAAGATGTGAGTTTATTACACCTTGGTATTGGCTACCTGTTGTGCGTCAGAACTGATGTTTTAAACTAATTAGGACAGTTCCTCTGTCTGGATATACAATTATAATTTTCATTCTGTACGTGGCAAAGATTTGGAAATGTAATGAGAGCAGTGTCCTTCAGCTAAGAACCAAGTGTAATATTTTGATAAGGCTGGAGCCATGGATGTCTCCTCATCTGCAAACGTGTATGATGTAATAATGTGATGATGTGGCAGACTGGAGACGTATAAAATGCCTTTTTAATTGTTAGTCGGAGCCACTTCCTCAGAGGTGAGCCCGGAGGTGAGCAGCTGCCTTCTGTAAATCTAAGCAATTTCTCTGATCTGAGTGAGATTACAATTTCTATCAGAATCTGTTGTCATGTCTCCTGGTTATTTAATACATATAAGTTATGAAGTGTTATTTAAAGAGTTTGGATAGGGGATTATATCAAACTATTTTTTATTAGTTGCCCATCCAGTCAGCTGATAGCATCTTTCTTTTAGACTAGATTAGATTACATAAAGCCTTTTTAAATAATGGAGGTCCTTTTGTAAGGAGGACCTAGAGAATCACTGAAAAACAAAACCAACTAAGTTCAAATTTAACATATAAATATTGTAATTTGAAATCCAATTTGAAAAGCATTTTGTAATTGAACATTTTAAATGTAATTATTAAAGAGGAATTGGACATTTTCTTTATTAATCACTCATTAAACACTGGAATTTGAAAAGGTATTTTCAAATCCAGTTTTAAATTATTAAAAAAAACAAAATTCATTATAAATACCTTTCTTTATCACACGTTTAAAAAAGGTTGTTTTTTTATTCGATTTCCATTTTCTTTTTCAACTTTCTTTTAAAATCCTTTTACAATAGTGAAATAGCTACTTCCCAACTGGTTCCCCTTTCAGAGTTTAAGTGGAAACCGGATGAAACAGAGGAAATTATTGACCAACATAACTTTGCCTGCAGTCAAAGTTATGTTGGTGCATAACATGAGAATCAACAATCCATCTTCTCCCGCTCCAGGCTTAACCGCACGAGAAACGACCCGAAAACTATCCGAATTGGGTCGACCAATCATGGTGATATCGTGTCAACAACACTTTAAGGTGGGACATAGCTTTCATAGCTCTGTAAAATCTTGTTGGTCAGAATCAATTTCTTCTTTAGAAGAAGAACAGCATAATTGCTGATTGATTGGAAAATTTGGCTAAAACCAAATATTAGTAGGTGAGCAGAAGGTGTTGCTTCTCCCAATCGGCTCAGAAAGCTCTGCTGAATGTTCCATCCTAAAACACTTTCAATGCGTCAGTAAATACGTAATTCTGAATAAATATCATAGTAAATGCTTCTATTTTGATGGGCCGGCTGCATCATCTTTGTGAAGTAGTTCACACTTGACAGCTCCTGTCAGGATCTGACAAATCCTTCTCAAACAGTGAATTTTACAGTTTTTTAAAGAGGTTCCCGACCCTTGACCATAAGTTGGTGAATTTTCGGGAACATTAGAATGCTGTTCTGCTAAACCTTCATTTATAACCTTGGTGTCAAGGCAACAACAATGGTATTTTGCAAGAGAGTGAAGCCTAAACAAAGGCGCTCAATGGAGCAGTGGCTGCTGCTGTAGATGTGAGGTTTAGCAGAGCAATTAGGTAATGAGGGTTCAGACTGTGAAGCTTTGAAAACTATCAGACATATCTGGTTTAGTACTAACATATTACAGCAGCAATGAGAACAGAAATACGACTGCTGTAATCAAACGTGCAAAGCTCCTACACACCACACAGTAAGATAAATGTCAACAAGACAAGAAGTGAAAGAGGTTCATTCAGACGTTGGGGATGAGTTATACCTCTGTCCTGTGGGCCAGCTGCCACCCGGTTCCTGTTTGTCTGTAAAACTCTAAATAGGGATCTGACTTCCCGAAGAAATCCTACAAAACAAAATGAATAGCAGTGAAATAAGGACCAAAAAGAAGGGATTAAAAACATTTAAAACCTTACTTTGTTATCCAGCTTTCTTGCCTCCACCTCAAGCTTTGCCACCCGGTTGTCTTTTATTTCCTCTGCAATGATCTACGACACAAACGTTGCATAAATGTGTTAAAATAAAGGAATTAAAAAATGAATGTTTTCTCTGTTACTCTCATTGAACCTCACAGTGATCGTCCCCTTTCCAGCTGGCTTGTTGTTCTTCAGCACCAGCGGTCGGGTCAGTTTATTACTGGAAACAACCTAAACACAGCAGATAGAAAAGAGCTTTTTTACATTTCAGTAACTTAACAGAAAGAATCACTATCAAATCTAAGATTTCATGTGGTTGTTTTGTCCCAGAAGAGGCCGTCTCACCTGACCCAGGGTGCACTCCAGCTCCCCCAGGAAGTCGTCATCACTCAGGTCAACTGTCTTGTTATCGATGTCATAAATCCCAAACTTCAGCTTCTGGACTATTTCAAAGTAGTAGTCGATGACAAACTTTTTGGCAAACTTTGGATTGAGGCAGTTCTGCACTCTTTCCGTGCGTCCCATCTGTTGGGAAAGATCAGACATAGGCGGGTGACGAAGGGGAAGTGTTGTTAGGCTTAAACAAAGCTATAAGGAACATGTGAATGGAGACATACGGCGGTGAAATAGCACATGGGAAACTTCACCAAGTGGGCTGTAATAATTAACACAATAATATTACCAGGTAACACAATTGATCGCACAAATAAGACACTGGAAAGGAGGAAAAAACGACCCAGACTCAGTGATTCAAGTGTTGTAGAAACCCCTGCAGCAACAATGAGCTGCTTAGATTGTGACATAGCTGTAGAATTAGCACCAGTTCATTGAGGTTTGCACCCATTTTAATCAGGGCTGAGGTCTGGACTTGGACTAGACCATCTTGCTATTCTGTTGCATATCTGCTGCTCTGTTTGTGATCTTCTGAAGATCTAAATGTGGATAGATTGTCCAGATTATTATACCACCAAATTGGTTCATGGTAAACTTGAATCAAGAAAGTGTAAGGATTAGGTTGTGGTTTGAAGACCCAGGAGGCAGGGAGGCAGAGGTGAGTTTCTTGTTGATTTAATGAAATGTAAACAGACAACTGAGGCAGGAATCCAAAAATTAAGCACGCAAAAAGTAAAACAAACCAGAAATCATGGAGACTTCAGAGGAGAACAATTACGACAAGAGAGACACAGTGAGACGGAGTTGGAGGAAGTTAGACGAGGAACCAGCAGTGAGGAACTGCACAAAGAGTGAATTTATGGGAGACTGAACAAAGAGAAGACTAACAAGCAGATTGGGAGCAGGTGTGAACAGAGCAGACTGGAAAGGAGCTAGGGAAAAAGGAGAACACAAGAGGGCAACAAATAAAAACCTGAAAACGGAAAAATAACCAGAAAACACAACAAAATAAGAATTAAAACTAGAAATCTAGAAAACAAAGTAAAGTAAAACTGAATACTCAAAAGAAAACATAACAGAACCAAGACTGTGACAGAAAGAGATTAGGTACAGTAAAATAGTGGAATCCCGGCGGAGGGGGGCAGGGAGCCAGCGGAGGTAACAGAGGTTGGGTGCAGTTATCTGTGTTCAGTGTGTTTTGATTCGGTGTTTTGTTTTTTCCTCTTTCGCGCTGCTCCCCTGTCCCACAGCTTGGTGTTACATCATTGGATCTGTCGCTTTGAGACATGATATCTGCAGTCACATTACACTGGTTAGAAAGCAGCTACGTGGTTGGAGAAGAGACACACAGCAGCACTCAGTGAATATTAACCAGCAGCTACTTCGATAGATGCTTATGTAAAAGTTAGGAAACAGGTTGGTTAAAAAAAATTAGAGATGCCACCGAAAAATCTGTTTGTTAGACATACAGGGCTTTTTCAGCTAAAAAAGGCAACATGTTGTAAGTTTAAACAAGTTAGTAATATAATGCAAGAAGCTTGAGAAAAAATAGGAGGACCATGACTCCCAATTACAGGTTAAAATTAACATGTTTTCCTATTGTGTGTAGACAGACAGAATCAGACTGTAGAGCTTCTACATATCTTGAAATTTTGTTTCTGGCATCATTATATTAGTAAATAGGTTCACAAATCTTTTTAAACACACTGGAAAAAGTATAACCTTGCTCAAACTAAAAAAAAATGATGTCCAGATATCACATCTAAAATATTTGACTTCACAGAATCTGAATTTAATCACTTATTATGACCTGATTATATTATGTTGATGTAAACAATAATACTGCACTTGACACAACTTAAAATCTTTGCCCTGTTCCAAATGATTTTCTGAACATTTTAGCTGATGAACCAAACTAATATATTGACATTGGACCAACCTAATATACTTACTTTTAACTAAATTGTTAAAACAAGAATTAATGTTTGTATAGAAACCAGTTAATTTAAATATAACCAAATTAGATTTTTCACATATCATTTGACTTTACTTCAGAAATAAGTTCCATTTCCCATCTTACAAACTCTATACACCCCAGACAGGTTGCCAGTCCATCGCAGGGCAACACAATTATTCACACACACCTAAGGGGAATTTAGACTAACAATCATGTTTTCAGACTGTGGGGGGAAGCAGGAGTACCCAGAGAGAATCCACACAAGCATGAGGAGAACAGACAAATTCCATGCAGAAAGATCCCAGGCCTGGAACTGAACCCACGTCCTTCTTGCTTCAATGCAGCAGTGCTAGCCACTGCGCAACTGAGCCACTCTGTCATGGTCTGGGACTTAGACTTGATCACGTGCTCTGAGTGCATGCAAAGCGCAGTTCACATTTGACTCAAACAGAAAAAATTGCCTGCAGGCCATGAATACATATATACATATTGAGAGAAATCAAAAACTTTGTTTTGCATTCCTTGTACGTGTATTTAGTTCAGGTTACATCAAACTTGATGTCTCAAAATCCAAAAAGAATGAGTAACAAATCAATCAATAATTTCATCTAGTTTAGAGTGAAAAGCATTAGTTTGAAGGAACAGTTACATGTTACACTTTTTTCAGTGCAGAGCACAGAGAGAAGTTGGGAGAACTGAAGATTTAAAGTTGAATATGCTACATGCAATAAAACATATCTCCAAGGTTATCAAAAAAGTTACAAGAAAAAAATATGCTATGCTATATTTAAAATGCAGCATATTCATTATTTTCCGGAAATTGTACTTCTAGGGATGCATAACATATTATTTTTGGCATCGGAATCGACTTTTATTCATAACTTTTTTCATGCATTGATGTTTTTTTGGCCCTAAATATGTAATGCACTAAAAGGCATCTCTCTAACATCTACAAATATAAATATCAGTGCAAAATAGGACAGCATTCAATGAATAGATGTTTGAGCTCATTTCAACTTGACCTCTTTACTTCAGTGTTTTTAAAACTACAGTATCTATATTTCCACTTAAATAACAAATGTTTTTTTTCTTTTGACACCACTGTCAAATACTAAACATGTGGAAAAAATTGGTGTGCTTTATTTTTCTGATACTTTGCAGTAGAAACCCATAATGGATATACAGACAGTGATTTCAGCATCAGTTTACACTTTAAGAGAAAGAAAAACCTAATTTAATATTTAAATCTAATGTTAGTTTTAAGAATTTCCTGAAGAAAGTTATGAAAACTTACTGTTTGCTATCACTGATTCGTTTTCTCTGTACTCTCTACAACAATTATTCACAATTTACGATTTTACATCCAAAATATATTATATTACAGTGAGTTCTCTTCACATTACTGACCTCATACCACTGGGAGTCAGAGCTGCTCATCAAAAGGACGCACAGGGGGTCAGATTTGGAGCCGATGTCTCTGTCCAGGAGATTGTCGCAGGACACGGTGAGCTCCACCTTGGTCACACACTGAGCAGCCATGTCTTCCTGTCAGCAAACTGCCACAAAACTACACCAGAAAAAAAAGCGTAGTCAATAAAACTGTCCACATGAAGGAGGACTTTATGTTCTTTCGTCTACTTTAACTTTGGGAGTCGCCACGGCAGATGCGACACACACCCAGTCCGTTACACCCACCATACAAACCCAGCGTAGATAAAAATATAAGCTAACGCAGCTAATAATGCGTAAGTTTAAGAAAAACGGCTTTGACGTAAGCGTCGTAGTAGCGTAATGATACACTATATTGCCAAAAGTATTTGCTCACCCATCCAAATTATTGGAATCAGGTGTTCCAATCACTTCCATGGCCACAGGTGTATAAATTCAAGCACCTAGGCATGCAGACTGTTTTTACAAACATTTGTGAAAGAATGGGTCGCTCTCAGGAGCTCAGTGAATTCCAGCGTGGAACTGTGATAGGATGCCACCTGTGCAACAAATCCAGTCGTGAAATTTCCTCGCTCCTAAATATTCCACAGTCAACTGTCAGCTGTATTATAAGAAAATGGAAGTGTTTGGGAACGACAGCAACTCAGCCACGAAGTGGTAGGCCACGTAAACTGACGGAGCGGGGTCAGCGGATGCTGAAGCGCATAGTGCGAAGAGGTCGCCAACTTTCTGCAGAGTCAATCACTACAGACCTCCAAACTTCATGTGGCCTTCAGATTAGCTCAAGAACAGTGCGCAGAGAGCTTCATGGAATGGGTTTCCATGGTCGAGCAGCTGCATCCAAGCCATACATAACCAAGTGCAATGCAAAGCGTCGGATGCGGTGGTGTAAAGCACGCCGCCACTGGACTCTAGAGCAGTGGAGACGCGTTCTCTGGAGTGACGAATCGCGCTTCTCCATCTGGCAATCTGATGGACGGGTCTGGGTTTGGCGGTTGCCAGGAGAACGGTACTTGTCTGACTGCATTGTGCCAAGTGTAAAGTTTGATGGAGGGGGGATTATGGTGTGGGGTTGTTTTTCAGGAGCTGGGCTTGGCCCCTTAGTTCCAGTGAAAGGAACTCTGAATGCTTCAGCATACCAAGACATTTTGGACAATTCCATGCTCCCAACTTTGTGGGAACAGTTTGGAGCTGGCCCCTTCCTCTTCCAACATGACTGTGCACCAGTGCACAAAGCAAGGTCCATAAAGACATGGATGACAGAGTCTGGTGTGGATGAACTTGACTGGCCTGCACAGAGTGCTGACCTCAACCCGATAGAACACCTTTGGGATGAATTAGAGCGGAGACTGAGAGCCAGGCCTTCTCGTCCAACATCAGTGTGCGACCTCACAAATGCGCTTCTGGAAGAATGGTCAAAAATTCCCATAAACACACTCCTAAACCTTGTGGACAGCCTTCCCAGAAGAGTTGAAGCTGTTCTAGCTGCAAAGGGTGGACCGACGTCATATTGAACCCTATGGATTAGGAACGGGATGTCACTTAAGCTCATATGTGAGTCAAGGCAGGTGAGCAAATACTTTTGGCAATATAGTGTATACCTGTTAATTATGGCGGATGAAAAACATATGGAAGCGTACGTATATGAAAAAAAAACAAAGTAAACAAGTTAATTGAGAGCTAGCAGGTAAACTTGACAATTAGATCTAATAACAAATAACTTTATATATCACGTCAACGTCCGTGTTTTTTAAAGCAGATTTAAACACGAGCTTACTGTAGGAGACGGAGTAGAACTATTTGTCTTTAGATTAATCCGCGCTAAAAGTCGTGCGGAAGGATCGTCTTCGCCCAGATTTGATCCAGTGGGTTTCCTTGTGTCTGGAGGTGATCTGCCTCGTTCTTGAAAGAGTCGGGGAGGCGGAGCTGTCACGCGGAACAACGTCACTTATCGATAGCTTTCAGTCATGGCTGCATACTTTCCATAGTTAGAGGCGTGGAGGCTGAGGCGGGTTTAGACTAAATTTACTAGAGGGAAAGAAAGGGTGGGGCCACGGTTTTTTCTTTTTTTTTTTTACATGCAGAAACAAAAAGAAACAGAGAAAGAGCGCATTGTTCAGGTTATTAAGTGAGCCACACGAACCCAAGGTGAAATCAAGATGATCAGCTTTTCTACCAGTGTATATCAGGGGCGTCAGCTGACCCAATGCAATACAGGGGCACAATAAGGCACCAAAAAATAAAAAAAGGCGAGCAGGCAAAGCGTGGAGCAAATATTTTTTGGGGCAATTATTTATTTTAGAATAGCATGGGCACAGATAATTATGGAAGCCCGTTTCCACCACTGTAAAAAAAAAAAAAAACATATTATTAGAAAGCATTGTAATTAAATTGTACAATCCGATTGTTTTTTTCTGAATTATTAAATAATGATTAAATAAACCAAATGGAAATTGCCCACTTGTGAACTTAACAGTATATCTCTAATCCACTACTGATGAAGGCACAATTTATCTTCATTAAATATCTGTCAGCAAACATGAACTTGAAAACTTGAAATGTGCAACTGTAAAAGGAAAAACAGAAAAACACCTCTACATACATACATGTCTGTGTTTCTCATTTCTATTTGAGGCCCATCCTGTGATGGTGATGATCCATTGAGGTGTGTATATCATGGCCAGAAAGATGGGAGAGCTGTATGTTTATTTTTTTAACAGCAAACGTTAGCGTCTCAGCTTCATTTTTGCCAAGCTAGAGTTCTCCTCTCTGAGGGCGGAAAATTAATTAATTAAAAAAATAAGTGCCCCAGGCACCGCAGATCCACAACGGGGCACATGCCCCTGTGAAAAGGGTCTGCCTATGCCGATGGTGTATATATCATCCTAAGAAATTACGATACACCTAAAAAATTATCCGATTAAGAAAAACATTCATAAAATAAATGTATTTGCAATTAACTCGAGCAGGTAATAATAACTGAAATGTATTGATCTCACAGTGGAGAAATTCACTCTGTGCACTTAATCCATTCCCTTCGGGAGCAGTGGGCTGCCATTGTGCGGCGCCCAGGTAGCAGTGTGGGGTTAAGGGTCTTGCTCAGGAGCCCAGAGTGCAGGCTGTGGGGATCGAACCAGGTACTTGCAACTTTCTCAGAGGACAAGCACACGGCTCTAACCACTAAGCCAATGGCCTAAATATCGGTAGGCAGAGACTGCAGTTGCTTAGGGGTCCCCAACTTTTTAGGGGCCCCATCACTGACACCTGGTTGGCCCCCTACACAATTGTAGACTAGGACGACTCTTTGCAGATGAAGTGGAGCGAAAAATTCCGTTCAACAAGCATCTCCCTGAAATCAGTTTTTGGAACTTGGGATGTCTGTAACATGTGGTGATGGTTCCATTTTTTGTGATCATAAATTACTGAGAATTGCATAAAATTGTATCTTCTTGGCTGATTTATGGAACTGTCGCCGTATCCTGAACCTTTATCACGTGTTGTACTTCATATGGGGCCCACCCAGATAATGTTGCTTACAGGCCTATTGTTGTGTCGTTACACCATTGTACTAGGCCATCACTCCCCCCTTAAATGGGATGATTTATCAAAGGAATTATAAGACAGCTCGATATAATACACTTGAAATAAGATAATTGAGGGTTTTGTTTTATTCATCGTTAAATTGTCTTTACCTGTTTGAATCAATTGAAATTACACCTAATTTAAGGAGAAATTTTTTTTTTTGCAGTGTTTGTTTTCAAAACAGGGGCCAGGATCTGCTCTATAGGGGCCCCTGTTGGCCCTTGTCTAGAACCGCCCATGCGTGAAGGCTGGGCTGCACTCTGATCTGTATTTTTTACAGCACTGCAATAACAAGCAGGGGAAAGGAGTCCATGTTCAATTTGAATGAGTAATCTCCCGTTTTCAATAAAACTTTATATGACTTGGAAAATGCTTGTTCCGATTACAAATATCTTTCTCAATAGGGATTTGCACAAATTGAACCTTTCCATTGTATCATGGAAGAGTCATATAAAGAATGGTGGAAAAAACTGCTCTGGTCCAATTAGTTCAAACCCTTGGGAAGGGTAAAACTATGGCTTTGAACATACAGTCCCCATTGTGAAACATGGTGATGGTAGCATCATGCTGTGGGGATGCTTTAAGAAAACATAACTTTTAAACAACATTTTGCTCAATGAGACCAAAGCTGGGTGTTAATACTGAACAGTGCTGTATCATCAGCATAGAAATGAGCAGTGATGACTTAAGTCAGCTTGGACTTAACCCTTCATGATCTCATTACCTGCATATTGCAATAAAGATTTAAAGACATTTTTTTTCTCAATAATCTCTATAATTTTATGTAATTCAATTGAAATCAGTTTATTTATATAGCACCAATTCACCACATGTCATCTCAAAGCACTTTACAGTTCAACCAGATCATACAGTCATATTGATTCAAAGTTTTATATCTAAGGAAAACCAGTTGATTGCCTCAAATCATTTACTCAAATGCAATCCCTCACACTAAGCATGCTTGTAGCGACAGTGGAGAAGAAAAACTCCCTTTTAACAGGAAGAAACCTCCAGCAGAACCAGGCTCAGTGTGAGCGGCCATCTGCCAAGGCTGACTGGGGTTCAAGGAGACAGAAGCAGAGAAACAAAAAGCAGCTGTAAAACTATTACCACAAATGAGTTGCCTGAGATAAAACTTTAAATGAATTACTAATTCAAGTCTTAATCCCATTTAAAAAACATTTTGTCCGGAGAATGACAATGTAGAGAAACGTCCAAGTCGAGCTAACACTGAAGATTTAATTTTATTATGGATTTCATGAAAAAAAGATTGCTAAAAACAAAACAAAGAAAATGTATACAAAAAATACAACAGGATGACTTAACATAGTGACTCAGAAAAATCTGTCAGGTCAGGTTATCCCACCAGGAAGAGTTAGTTACTTAAAGCTACAGTGTGTAATAATTACAGGGATATACAGTCAGAAATGTAATATATTATACATAACTATATTATTTATCATCATCTACGAGCTCAGCCTCTTAACCTTAATATTTGCGTTGCCTAACCCCCAGATTCCACATACTCCGTCAGCGCTCCGCTCCGCCCCGCTGATGTACGTCGTGCGGAGCGCTTGTCTTTCATGGAAATCAATGAGAGCTGTTCCACATCCAACGCTACTCCTCCGCACGTCTCCGTCCACGTACGTCTTCTCCGTCCGTCACCGACAAAATACGGAGCCGAGTTTTTTTTTGCGCCGCTCCGGTCCGGCCAGGTCAAGATACGCAATTGCAATCGCACCAAACAGGAAAAAGAACATCGACAAATTCCGGTTCGTCAAATTAAAATATAGCAGCAACAGATCGGTGACTAGAAATTATAGCACAATTCTTATATATTAAAAAAAAAAAAACTAACACCGTTTATTTAAATGATTGGATCCAAACTATTGGTTATTCACCAACGGGGAAGCAGATTTCTCATCTCCATCAAAATATTTTTTTTATACAGAGGGACTTAAAGTTTAATCGAATCCATTCAAAAGAAACTTCTTATTGCAGGAATGAAAAGAGATGCTGAGTTTGGGAGTAGAGAACAAGTTCATTCAAAAAAAGCAGTTTTGAATTATCCTTATCCCCGTTACAAAAATCTACAAAAATATATATATATTTGGGCAGAAACTAAACATATGCTGAAAGCTGATGGGGATTTTTTTAATATGCCATATTAAATTAAGCGTTCACAGGGTTTATACAGGAATTATTGACTCTAATTTAATGCTATTTTAATGCTATTAGAAATTATTTTAATGCCATCAACAAGAACAATGTACACAAGTTATTAGTGTACATGAAATATGAAGGAGCTGTAAGCACAGTTCCATGACTCCTGTATGTATGTAAACACACACACACAGACACATATACGTATATATATATCCTCTAGCTTTTTCTCCGCCTCGAGCTTCCTTTCCGAACATACGGCTTTATGATCAGTTCCACGCAAATTAATAGCGATATAATATATCTGACGAAATTGTTTTTATAAGCATTTTTTATTAAAGAATTATAAATACTTCGATAAACATATTTAAATAATTTTAGTGCCAATTAAGGCCTTGATTTAAAAAAAAATGAATGAATTGTAATTATTTTTAATGATCCGCGGAAACCCTGGTTCATCTCGCTCATGCCCTCTACGATCTCCAAGAAACTCAGAGCGGAGCGGTCTGGAGTCACAGCGGAGGATGTATGCTTTGCTTTGTGCAGGCGGTCTGGAGCGCAGCGGGGCGGAGCGGAGCGCTGACGCAGCATGTGGGATTTCGGGGTTAGAATTCGTTATTTACGGAGCCCCTCTGATGACGTGGTCAAAAAAAATTTTTTATTGTGGCCACGAAGTAGTATTTCGTGCGCACGAAGTCGTATTTCGTGGCCACGCAATAAGTATAACGTGCGCACGAAATACTACTTCGTGGCCACGCAATAAGTTTAACGTGCGCACGAAATACTATTTCGTGGCCACGCAATACGTTTAACGTGCGCACGAAATACTTATTAATAATATTAATATAATTCTTGGACAACTGGGTAAGCAAATCGAGCGCGCCTTCTCTAAGGTCTAAGGCGCGCTCGATTTTATTACCCAGTCGGTCTCCATGAGTCACGTGACGTTTGTTGCTAAGACGCCATTTTAGGTGGAAAAGGCGTAGTGTAAACAACCGCAGCATAGCTAAACGAAGGACTAAAGGCCCGTTTACATAGCTGCCTGTCCAAGATAAGTCATTACAGTTAACATAAGCCTGAAAACGGGCGGATTTATTTATATTATTAATAAGTATTTCGTGCGCACGTTATACTTATTGCGTGGCCGCGAAATACTACTTCGTGCGCACGAAATACTACTTCGTGGCCACAATTAAACATTTTTTTTTGACCATGTCATCAGAGGGGCTCCGTAGTTATTTATAATTACATAGGAGCGGGTCTCGCAGCCATGGAGGCAGACATCTTTGCGCTACGGCTGCGCAGAGCCAACAAACTAGCGATTGTGAGATCGCCCATTACGCTCGAAAGTAACTACGGCAAGTTGAGAGAGATGAACTGAGACGGTACTGAACACACAGACTAATGAAATACTATCTGTAAAATTATCTATGTAAACAAACCTCATCAGACATTTTGTCCCTTAACGCTCGCCGTACTGTTGGGGGGGGGGGGGGGGGGGGGGGAGCGGTGGGGGGGAGATGTTCATGTTGCTGCAGTCTGCAGTCTGGACGTTAGATGTCGCTGAAAATTACACACTGTAGCTTTAAATATGTAACATATTTTCTTGTTCCAACCGGGAATCGAACCTCTCTTCTCTCCTTCTCTCCCCTCCCACAGCTAACAGGAAGCAGTAGACGCCTCCCTCCGTCAGCTAGCTAGCAACGCGCTCTCCGCTAGGTTCACGGAGGATTGCCAGCGATATAAAGGTAGGCTAAAACCCGAGGAAACCCTTGACACGACTGAATTATTTCCCACACTATTAAAAAAAAGAAAAACAGGCGTCATTTCTCCGTTTCTCTTCTAATTTGAATGTTTTATTATTTAAAAGTAAGAGCGCAGCTGGCTCTGACGGAGCGACGGTTGAAATAACTGGAACACAGCGCTCTCTATTCCCTCACTTCTTCTACTCAGAGTTTCCATTTAGTGTTAAAAGCACTAACCTCTCTATAGGGTGCGGTGTACATGTTGATTTTATTTTCATTTCTGAGCGATAATGTTCGCTTTAATGAGCATAGCATGCTCCATATTCCATCTCTGAAATAAATAACTGTATAGTAGAGTTCAGTTTGGTCTTTTTTTTCTATTATACACTGCAAAAGTGCAGAGTTTTCACTGGAAAAACAATCTAGAAATAAGTACAAATTTCTTAAATTAAGTGTATTTACCCTTAATTTGAGTAGGTAAATGAGTTTCCCATGGAATGAGTATTTTTACTCTTAAAATAAGATAATTAGGTAATATCCATTTGGAATAAGACAATCCAATTGTGTTTTCTTATTTTAAATGTAAATTGTCTTGTTTCATTGCCAAAATGTCCCTTTTACCCCATCAATCCAAGAACAAATGCACCTATTGTAAGCAAAATTACTGATCTATATTTTGATTTTTTTTCCAGTGCAAAGAGTTTTCACTGGAAAAAACGATCTAGAAATACGTAAAAAAATTCCTAAATTAAGTGTATTTACCCTTAATTTTAGTTGGTAAATGAGATAGTTTGCCAATGGAATGAGTATTTTTACTCTTAAAATAAGATAATTAGGTAATATCCATTTGGAATAAGACAGTGCAATTGTTTTTTTCTTATTTTAAATGTAAATAGTCTTTTTCCATTGGCAAAGTGTCTCACTTTTTTTTTCTTTTTTTTCTTCTGGTGTTTCATTGTTATTAAACTGTCACAAGCACAGATCAACGAAATGAACTCTGCATTTAACCCACCCCCTTGGGGAGCAGTGAGCTGCCATGTTGGGGCTCCTGCACTGGAAAAACAACCTGGAAATAAGTACAAATTTCTTAAATTAAGTGTATTTACCCTTAATTTGAGTAGGTAAATGAGATAATTAGCTAATATGCACTTGAAATAAGACAATGTAATTGTGTTTTCTTATTTTAAATGTATACTGCCTTGTTCCATTGGCAAAATGTCTCTTACATCCTCTATCCAAGAACAAATGCACTTATTTTAAGAAAAATAAGACTTATCTAGATGGTGGGGTGCCTGGGGAGTCGTGTGGGGTTAAGGGTCTTTGCTTAGAGACCCAGAGTGGCAGTCTGTGGGAGTGGGGCTCAAACTCAGAACTCCAAGCTCTATGCCCTAACCTCTTGGCCGCCACTTTCCTCCTAATAATAATAATTAAACTCATTGCATTTTTTAGGGCTGTTCTTTATTCTTATGATATCACATAATAACCATGAATGTATGTATCTGCAGGGCTTGTGTGGATGTTGTTTGTAGGCATTCCTCTGCAGGATGCTTTATCCCATAGACTCAGATCCGTTATAAAAACAGTAATAATACTAGTAATAAAAATAGATCTTATCTAAAGTATAGGGTCAACCTTCTCAGCTGTCCTCTACATCGTTTTGTGACGTCATAAAAAATTCCCGTCTGATTCAGCAGAGATGAATGTCTCATTTAATCTGTTGAATCTTGCCCGTCGGCATTTCTCTGATGCTTGCGTAGTTGTCAGTTGAACTGATTTTGCAGACAAACCAGGATGTGTGAAAGAGATGAAAGGATGTGGGAACATATGAGGTATTTATATTTTGTTTTATGAATGGATCGTTCAGGCATAGTTGAAAAAATGGCACTTAATATTAATAGAAATAAGGATGAGAAGAAAGTGCAAAAAGGGCTGTAGGGTTTAGATTAAAAGATACGGTTGTAAAATGAGTTAAAATTGCATCTTTCTGTCAATATAAAACCCCCTTTAATTGAACAATCCTTACAATCTTAAACTATTATAAGAAATAAGCCAGATTACCAGCTCTCTGGATCAGATTATCCTGGTGTTCTATAAGTGAGCGCTTGTCTTTATTCCCTAACATATACATATTTTTCCAGGTTCGTCAAGGTCTCCGTGTCCCCCTCCCCCCTCGGACAGCGATGGCGTCAGTTGGAGTCCTTCCTCCTGGCCCGGCAAACTGTGTGACCAAGGTGGCGTTGAGCATCTCCTGTGATAATCTGCTGGACATGGATGCCTTTTCCAAGTCTGACCCCATGTGCGTGCTTCGGCTGAACTCCTCAGGGTCTCACTGGCAGGAGGTAAGGAGCTGGATGAGGGTTTATTTGGTTCTGCTAACGAAACAGGTCCTTATTTCTTTTTATTTAATTTTTTTTGTATTAGATTGGCCGAACGGAAAAAATAATAAACTGCCTAAATCCCAAATTTTCCAAGAGGATCGTCCTTGACTACTACTTTGAGATGGTGCAGAAGCTCAGGTTTGAATTGTATGACATCGACAGTGAGAGCTGCAGTACAGAAGAGGCCGACTTCCTTGGACAACTGGAGTGCACCTTGGGACAGGTCAGTCTCGCTTTGCTCCGAAATATTACCTAAATATTGCTAACATAACCCACACAAATGCTCGAAATATTTAAACCTGGGCTAAGATGCATCTGAATTTCACTAAATTGACCTTTTCTCTCTGTGTTCAGATTGTGTCCTCGAGAAAAATTACAAAGCCGCTTGTAAAGAGAGACAAGACGCCAGCAGGGAAAGGAACAATAACAGTGAGCTTATTATATTGATCCATCTGACAGTGCCTTGCATTAGTTTCCATATGCTTTGGTCTTCTTTCATTTTTGCAATTTGTCAGTCTGCAGCAACAACATTTCTGAGATTTGTTATGGAAGATCAAAATCAAGCAATTCATATATGTGAAGTAGAATAATAAGGATGCTTTAAAAACTGTAATGATATACATCTGAAATGTAACTTGCATTTATAATGCACAATTTATTGCTTTGATCTAAACTGTTTATTTTTAGATTTGTACACTGGAAAAAGGATCAAGAAATAAGTAAGAATCTCTTAAATTAAGTGTATTTACCCTTCATTTGAGTAGGTAAATGAGAATGTTTGCCAATGGAATGAGTATTTTTACTCTTAAAATAAGATAATTAGAAAATATGCACTTTAAATAAGACAATGCAATTGTGTTTTTTTATTTCAAATGTATACTGTCTTGTTCCATTGGCAAAATGTATCTTTTGCCTCCTCTATCCTAGAACAAATGCACTTATTTTAAGAATAGTAAGACTTATCTAGATTTAGTTTTTTCCCAGTGCAGCACTGGAAAAATTATCTAGTTTCCTCTTAATTTGAGTAGGTAAATGAGATAGTTTGCCAATGGGATTAGTATTTTCACTTATAAGATAAGATAATTAGATAATATGCACTTGAAAAACGATAATGCAATTGTTTTTTCTTATTTTAAATGTAAATTGTCTTGTTCCATTGGCAAAATGTCTCACTTTTGCCAATGTCTCACAAGAATCAATGCACTTATTTAAAGAAAAAAATGACTTTTTTCCAGTGAGAGAGTTTTGGAGCAGAGACGCATTTACAACATGTAGGACAGCGGATGATAAGGACTCCTGGTCTAGACCAAATAAATTACATATCCAGTAAAACAAACATTCCCCAATATTTTACATTTAACTTAAACATTACATTATAAAAAGCAAACAAACCAAGCATTACAATCCAAATCATTCACCTCTCATCCATTGTGGGTTTTGTTTCCAATGAGGCTGATTTCACACCCCGGTTACTTCCTTAACTGGCTTCTCTGTTTCCATGGCAATCCGTGACCAGGTCACTTCAAACAGAGCGCAATTAACAAAACATCTCAAAGTTCAGTTACTAAACGGATGATTTTTCCTCTGGCAGATCCAAATAAATCAAACCCCAATAAAAGGCACTGAAGCTTGTATAAGTGGGGCGATAAAATGGAAATACTCAGGTTTTAATTATATTTTCTGTTTTTACTATTTTTAGATTTGTGCAGAAGAGATGACTGACAACAGGGTGGTGGCATTTGAGGTCTCTGCCAGGAAACTAGACAAGAAGGTGTGGATGCCCGATTGTTCTGCTTTTCTATCACTCATCTCAAGTCCTTCTTATCGATCCATATTAAATCTTGACTCAGGTCTCTAATTGAAGCATTTAAATATTTCATCAGCATTATCTCCCTTATCAGATTAGATATAGAGTTGTTAGTGATATCTGAAAAAAAATTAACCATCTCATTTAACCTTATCATTGCAGAGAGTACAGATTGTTTTTGCAGTTTTACAAAAGAGAATACTGAATAACATCTTAATACTTGCCATTAAGTGAAAGTGCTGAGGATTCATAGGATATGTCTGAAGTCTTTCACTTGTTAGATTTAAAATGTTTGAACTTAAATACTTTTTTTAATTATTTTTTTTATTTCCAGGACTTTTTCGGAAAATCCGACCCATTCCTGGAATTCTACAAGGAGACGGAAACGGGATGGCAGCTGGCTCATAGGACAGAGGTACATAAAAAACAAATTGTCAGGCAAACAAAAAAATGATCATCACATGCTAAGTTAGCAAAAAATTCGTCAACCAGGAGAATGACGAAAATATTTTGTTAACGCCCCTTTTTCCCGTGTTGATGATGAGACGGTGACGCACAAAAATTGTTTCCAGAAAATAAAAATATGACGAGAATCAAAAATTATTTGCATCAACGAGTCTAAGACCAGACAAAATTTACAAGCCATTGACGATGGACAATGAAAAATGTAATTGTTTATAAATCATTTGTAATTGTTAATATAAGTGTTTCTGGAACTTCATAGAATATTACGCGTTGTTGCCCTGTTTGTCCTACATGACGCCTGTCCCACAGTGCCTAGCGCCGCTCATTCAGTAGTAGCAGAGGGCTTATACTGGTTAGAGGACTGCGGCAACCAGCGGACCTCCGATGCTAGCCGCAGTCTGGGCTAACCGCACCCCGTCTGCAGCAGCCCTCTCTCAGCATAGCCATGTGTGAAGTACCGTAGAGCCCTGTTTTATTTTTTTCCAAATTCCATTTTATTTTTTCCCAAATTTCGTTTTTTCCGTTTTATGTATGTATTTTTGCGCTTCCAATCAATGGAATGTTGACAAAACTTGCAAAACAATAGTTCACCGGACACGTAAAAGTCACGAGGGAACTGCTCGGCTCTGTACTCAGGGCTTAGCGTCTTGTTTCTCAACTTTTTCGCCGAAAGCGGAGCTGTGGAGAGCCGCTTCGCCATTTTGTCAATGTTTTGATGTGGGAGGGTGAGCGGAAATGACGGAGCGGGAGGGGTTTTGTCGCCCAGATTTGCGTCCCCCGGTGTGCATTTCCCTCCGACGTACGTTCTTCTCCCACACAAAAACAGAATTTCATTTCAAATGTAGAAATTCCACGTTTACACTAGATTCCGCATTAATTTGCCAATTCCGTGATTCCGTCCGCGATTCCGTGATCGCAGAAATTATAGGGCCCTAGTACCGCTGGCTCTGACTGCGATTTTTTGTTTGTTTTATTTGTCAAAATGTTAATCTCCCTTTCTCCCAAAGTCCAGACTTTCTTGTGTTCTTCTCAAAAACATACATGGCGAGGACACGAGTCAGTACTCGAGTTCTTGTGAATTAAGAAACTGCCCTTCTTTTCCGTTCCTATGAACTTTCTGGAAGTAAAGTTTGTAAATGCCCTTCCTGCTCGCACCCTACTGCCACCTTCTGTCCTGGAGTTATTAATGATATTTGATATCTTGCCAAATAAGCATTAGGTTCTGTCTGAATTTAGTACATGTTATTTCACACCATCTTAAAATAACATTTCTGAATGATGTTCAACTACAACGCATGACTCATTTTGTAAACACCCAATCTGTTTTTTTGAGTGTCCAAATCCACAGTAATTGTTTGTTATTGTTTTCTTATTCCTTGTTTAGGTCGTGATGTACAACCTGAACCCGACATGGAAGCCATTCAGAATCCCGATGCAGGCCCTCTGTGGAGGTGAAATAGAAAAATCTATAAAGGTAAATAGATTAAAACCTCAGCCTGTGTTTCTAAGAATAAATATTAAATTAAAGAAGAAGTTAAAAACAAAACTTCCACATATCCGGGACTTCTTCTTGGCTAAAATCAGGAACCCAATGTGTCCCAACCTGCAGGCATGTTTTATAACATCTTTGTGTGCATTTTTAAGCTCTTTATTGTTGTTTTTTTTTTTTTGTTGTTGTTTTTTTTACATCCGTTCTCTAACTCTGTTAAAGCACACTTATCTGGAACAGATGCTTTCCAGGCAGCAGCACAAGTGAGTTAAGTGTTAACAGAGTGAATGCACGTCACGTGAAGGATGCAGTGTCTGTGACAGGACCGGCTGAAGTCCACGATGCATCTGCATCCGTCTTAAAGGAACACGCACACTTCTCAGGAGACTGGTCCGTTGCTGAGCCTTCCTGTTTAAATGCTGGCTTTTAACTCCTATTGAACCTTTTCTCATTTTGTCACATTACAGCAACAAACATGCATTAAATGAACAATCATTTTTCTTCATATGTAATGTATTTCTTTTTAATATAAATATAAATGATACATTAATAAAAAAAGAGAATAATTTAACAGAAAAATAACTTTTTTGTGTGCTAGTTGATTTAATTTTAGTTATTTTATTTAATGTAATTGTAATTTTTTTCTTAAATATAATTATAAAGGATAAATGAGTAGAAAAAAATATTTATTTAGATTCTTTGTTTAATTTTGAATTTTGTGTATTTATTTTTATTCCTCTGATATAAATTCGAATGATAAATATAAACAAGGAAAATGATATAGAGAATAATATAGTGGAGACTGCTACTCATTAAGCCCCTTGAGGGTTTTTCGGGCAGTTGTCCATCACATTTTCTTTTTTAGTGAAACATTATTCTGTTTTTATGTTTTTGTTGTGAAAATAAAATAAAAAAAATAAATAAATAAAGGAAAATAATATATAAATTAAAAAAAAGACAAAGCTGTTGTTTTTAAATGTTTTTTATCGACATGCATCCGAGTAAAGTGGTGCAAATAATATGAAGCATACTTTTTTTTATTAATCCCAACTTGTGTTCTGCAGATTATATCTAAAAAAAAAAAAAATGAAAATAAGCATATAATTCTCCTTCCACTTCAGGATTACACATCACCTTGGATTGGTCACAAAATTAACCGAAGAGTGACAATATGGAGAAAAAATAGAAAGGTTTCGGATTCTTTAAAAATGCTTCAAAAAAATTAATTTATGTTGGGTTTGCTCAAAGCTTTATGGTTGTATTTAAATATTATAATGAAGCACTAAAAGTCAAACAGGAAGGTGAACCAAAGGACCAGCTTCTCCATCGGTAGAATTCTCCATTAAGATGGATGAGCCATGAGCTTCCTCAGCTGTAGCGTCACCCAATTTGTCCGATCTTCGCTGTTTGCTTCATGCTGTGTGTAGAGCTCTCCTGCCTTTTTCGTCTCCACATCGATGAGGTCATCATGCTTAAAAAGCTCATCCGATAATCTGTGAGTTTCTTTCTGCTAGACGTTTCCAGTAGATGAGTGTCACGTTGACAGCTTTAGTCTCATGGCATGCTCCAGCCTCATCTGCTCTGTCTCTCTCTCTCCATGATTCAGTTGGTAGTTAAACAGCTTAGTGAGACCCTTTCCTGCTTCTCCGGACCTTCTGTCTTTTCCAGGTTGAATGCTACGACTATAACAACAGCGGATCGCATGATTTCATCGGCTCCTTTACCACGACGCTCAGCCACATACAGCAGGCGTCCCAGTCATACGCAGTGAGTTCAGTGAAATACTCTTATTTATTTTCTTTTATGAGAAGCTGAATAACTACAGAAGGAATGTCTCGAAGTCGCTCCTTAACTGGTTTGTTTCTCATCTCCTCAGGCAGAGTATGAATGCATCAATCGCAAGAAGAAGGAGAAGAAGAAGAGTTACAAAAACTCAGGAGTTGTTGTCATAAAACAATGCAAGGTACTTTCTATGTATCTTCCTTCATAAGGAAAGAAACAAGATTATTTTACTAATTCTAGGAAATATGAAAATGATAGAAAATAACAAAAGGAACACATTCACAAGACCACGCCCCCCAGTTTGGTCTTGGAGGGCAAAAGCACTAGCAGCACATATTGTTTTTAGCGATCATGTTACCAAGCCAACGCATTAAATCTGAAATTTAGACGTGATTTAAAACTTTTTGAAGTCGACCCATTTGGACTGAAGATTTATTTTACTGAAAAATCGAAAATATACGGCTTGCCTGTATTGTTATCACATAAATTTATATAAATATCAAATCATCTCTGCTTTGCATGAGCAGTGGGCAGACACCACATAGCTCTTTACTTTGTCCAAGCAGACCCACACCTGCTGACTCCCTATCTTGTCGGTCATCTTCTGCAATGGCATCACTGCACACTTAAAGAAGCAGACTGCGTTGATCCGATTAGTGCTGTGATAAAATATTTTCCCCACATGTCTAGGGCTGGGTATTGTTTTAAAAATTTTCGGTTCCGGTACCAATACCGATACCTTCACTTCGATACCGGTTCCTGAACGATACTTTTTTCGATACCAGTTTTATAATATCAGTTCGAAGAAAAAGAAAATTACACAACATAAAAAAGTACAAATCTTGAGTTTTATTTTAAGCTCTGATTTTTCCATTTACATTTTTTCTCTTACATAAAAAAAAATTTCAGTGTCTAATATTCACTGTTACATTGTGAGGACCTTTTTACTTAGCAGTTTTCCTTTAGAAAAATTACCATGTCTGACAAACAAGCCCGTTGAATAGGATCCTATTGACAGCGCACCGCTGGTATGTGGGGCTCTGAGCGGCTCCGACAGAAATATTTATTGGAAGGCAGGATGAACTGACTGCACTGATTAAGTTTTCAGGTGGATTTTCCCACTTAAAAACATAATAAAACTACTTTATTCCCACTGATCACAGCAAATATAGCTGCAAGGCAAATAAAGGATAGAGTAGCTCCGCCCAACGCCACTTTTCGACCGCTCAGCCAGAGCAGCAAAGCTGCTTCAGCAGCGCGTCAGAAGCTGGTACAAGCAGCAAAAAGGAAGCAGCAGACGCGATTTTGCTGCTCCTGCTGCGTCCAGTTTGAAAGCAGCATGATTCACTCCGCTCTGGCTTTCCTCTGCCCACAGGCTGCTGAGAGGAGGATGGTCGCGCTGGCTGCGGTCCGCTCTTCTTGCAGTCAAACACCGAGCAACTTTCTGCTCTTAAATTTTTCCGTGCACGATGTATTGAATTGCGCACTATTGGCACTACAGTCTTAATAAAGTGAAGCCGCACTTTTGACCTGGGGGGCATTTTAAAGGGGTTCCACGACGCTCACAACCAGTTCACAACAGATACACATGAACCCCGGCTGTAGGCATGACCACCTGTGTATTTTTCCTGGATGACGCAATCACGTTAAGTGTTACAGCCAATCACCGAAACTTGGTACCGAAAGACGAGGCATCTTTCGATACCCTGTAGAACCGAAGCATTTCGGTCGGTACCATAAAAGAACCGAAGTTCGGTACCCAGCCCTACACATGTCCAGACAAGAAGAAGTTATATTCTTTTAATGACTTTGTATGCCTTCATTGCCTCTGCAGTATAAAGTCCAGGTGTGTTCGCTGCTGCACTTTAAAAATGGAAAAGTCTTGAGAGCTGTACTAAATGAAATTTCAATGACAATAATGTCTAAGTCTAAGTGTTAATGAGATCATGGTAAATATTCCCAGGGGGTTGACGTTAAGGATTTTTAGGGCAAGTGGCTTTCACATTTCATTTGCCCAGAAAAAATTTTACTTGCCCAGTATAATGTTTGATAAATATGATTCCTAATATTCATTTTTGTATATATATCAATGAAACATGTTAGTTTTTAAAATGTTTTTTGTAATTAAGTAAGTTTACAGGTTCCTGGTGTGTATATGCATGCGTCAGATAATGAACTCAAGCCTACATTACCGTGTTAACATTCTTTTCAAACTAAACTTTGCTTTAAACTCTTCCCTCCAGCGTTGTACACCTGCACAACACTTCAGGAAGTAAACAGTAACATTCAAGTTGTCTATATATAGCATAGACCCAGCTCCTCTCTGAAGGCTACGGCAGTGTCTGGTTTATTATTATTTAAGGTGGAGATCAGAGTCTCCTAAGAAAGAAATACATGTAAACTAAACCTTCTCACTCCGCCCATAAACTAATAATGTTTTTCTTCCTTCTCATTAATGACATAATTCTTCTGAATTAAGAATGACTGGGATGTGGTCATAGAAAACCTCACTGGGGACGTCGGGCCTCCTGTTCTCCCTTTACTTAGTTTTAGTTACTACTCTACATACAAGCTTTGACAATGACTAGAAACAAATACAAGTCCATTTTTTTATGTGGTAGCTTACACTTCATCATTATGCAGCATTATAACGGCCCCTACTTTCAGTAGTTGTAGAGATTTAGATTTTCAGAGATCCTTATCTAACAGTTTAAAAGATGAGTTCCGTATTTTTCAGGTCTGTAAATTAAAAAAATGCAAATTATGTGTCTGTTTTGCGACTTTTTTCCCTTATTTATAGCTAAAAATCTGACCTTTTTTTTCTTTTATCCTTTTTTGTCTCCTACATCGTGTCCTTTCCTCTCTTCCTCCAGGTTTCCCTCCTTTCCCATGGCTCTTTCTTGCTTTCTTTCCTTTTCTTCCCTTCCTGGAAATGTGAGCATTGAAAAGAGTGGATGTAAAAATAGTCTCTCTTTATTTTCTATAGATTTTGAAGGAGTACACATTTCTGGATTATATCATGGGCGGCTGTCAGATCAACTTCACAGTAAGTACTTCTCTATTGAAATCTATCCAGACAGAAATGTCTCTAGTGTTTTTCCTGTTTTGTTGAAGGTACTTGTAATGATAACGTTTTCTGTGTTTGGGGCAGATTGCTATCGATTTCACGGGCTCTAATGGGGATCCCAAGTCACCCAGGTCGCTACACTACATCAACCCTCAGGGCTACAATGAGTATCTGGCAGCCATCTGGGCTGTCGGTAACGTCATCCAGGACTATGATAGGTAGGTAGAGACGTTAAATATGGCTTCTATTTAGGAAAACCTACTCAGATTTGACATAAGAAGACACAACAGGTACAGTAATCTCATAAGGAGCAAACTGTCGATTTAATTAATTTAACAAACCCTAAGCTATTATGATAGCTATGGCAGAAAACCTCACCTCTCCCTCGGGTTTGACAGCTTTTAGAAGCGCATAACTTGCTGCTACGACCCCATTGCTTATTCAAGCTTGACTCAGTACATTAAAATTGTTTACATAAAGCGGTCTTATGTGATCCATGTTAAAGTCGTAGGGAAATTATATTTAAATGTCAAATCATTCTGGCTTAAACATTTATATAAATGTACCCTTTATCAGACAAGATTGTCCCAAAATTTATAAAATGATTTAATTAAAATTAATATAAAATTAATTAATTCTATGACTGAAAATCTGTTTTTTTTCCGTTATCTTATGCAGGCCAGTTAGTTATACATCAGCCTGTACACCTAAATTTGGCCAATCATATATCAACTGTCATCTTGTCATATGTTGCAGCTAATATAAGCAACGGTTGAAATAAGAAAGAGCTAACAGAACTGGCAGCGTTGTGAGGCAAGGGCTCAAACATGTACGGCTGTAAGCCTTCTACACCAAACCAAGTTTCTGCCGCTCTGGCGTCCTCTTCCAGAGCAACTTTGTCCCCACTTTCCTCCTCTAAATGAAAAATGTATGATGGAGGAGAAATCAGTGAGAGTTAGTGGGTTAGAGGAAAGTTTCACCTTTAATAGTTTATTGCATTAGCATTCTGCTATTTTTTCCAAACCAGTGACATCATTCTGAGAGATTTTGAGAGGTGATTTTTTTTTTTAGAGCTAGGGAACAAATCATAGGGCAAAATCTTGGGTGGTGAGCATTAAAAAAAACACAATTACTGGAACCAGCAGTGGAACATCGGCTGCTTTTACAGCATCATTCAGTAGAGTTTGTGCAGACCACACAAACGCAATATTTCACCATGTTAATGATCAATGAAGGCAATCTCACACTTACACCAAACAGAATTACACATCCGCTGTACCTGATAACTGCCTACTTTCCACACAGAGCTGAAGCTGTGCCAACTGTTTGACTTCCTGAATTATGTCACTTTTATTGGTAAATTCACTCCCTACGCTTTTCAAATAGTATCCGTTAGACATTACTCAACAGCATGATGCTGTTATGCCAGTTTGGTCCATCACATCTGAGGAAACGTTTCCTCAATCTTGTTTAGCATGTGCTACAGGGAAGTGAGGTATTCCCGAAGGCAAAAACACGGTCAGACCTGGTCCTAGCATTATGGATGTACCTGCATTGACAATCTAACTTCCTTCCCACAGTGACAAGATGTTCCCTGCCTTTGGTTTTGGTGCCCAGCTCCCTCCAAGTTGGCAGGTAACTGTTCAAGGTGTTCTTTACCAGATGATTTGATGATGACATAAAACTCGCCCTGGATCGACGTTTCTTATTCCCATGCATTCCTTTCACATTTGAATGATCCAATGTTGGTGTCTGCAGGTCAGCCACGAGTTTCCAGTCAACTTCAACCCTTCAAATCCATTCTGTGCAGGTAATGCTAGCATCTTGTCCTTGTTTAGCAACATTAAGAGAGGCTGGAGAAGTCTTCATAGAGTCACTGCGATATCATTTGATGACCAGTTTATAGAAATAAGAAAGAAAAGATAGAAACATGTCTTAAAATCTGACTGGTAGTTAAAGTTCTGTGTAAAATGTCCGTTACATGTTTTGGTCAATATGTTCCAGTATCCAGATTGTTTATGGATTCATTGTGTTTGTGTTGTATCTATTTTTGTAGGCATAGAGGGGGTGGTCTATGCCTATCAGCAGTGTCTGCCTCAGGTGAAGCTTTATGGTCCAACCAACTTCTCTCCAATCATCAACCATGTCGCCCAATTTGGCCGAGCAGCCTTACAGCAGCAAACCGCCTCTGTGAGTTGCAAACAAGATACCCGCCATTGTTATAGCATAAAAGCTGAAACTTTAGATTTCATGTTTGGGAGATTTTAGGCGATAGCTCAACAGATTCATGGTTTTTGGGTAATTTTCTTACTAAATAAAACCATTTTCTTGGAAAACTTAGAAATTTGATGTACATTAATGCTCTCTACTGATAGCCAAACCAGACAGGTCAATTTATGCCATGTACATGGTATATTATTTATGTAAAGAGCAATTAGAGCCTGATTTCAAAGGCGGGACCAACAGAGTCAGAGGAAACAGTTTAGAACCAGATCAGTACAGATGTGACACAAAAACCCTTTTACAGTAGCCGGATGTTGAACTTATAATGATATAAAACTCTCTTTTTGGACATAATAAGGGGCATTAATAATACATCTTTTCACTGCAGCTGCAGTCTCGACTGTTATTTACACAGAAAAAGAACTGTTTTATTATTGGCCCGCCTTCTACGCTTCGATTGGTCGGTTTATAGAGGCTTACCAGACTGACTTACGTTCTGTGTAAGTCGGTCTAACTGACCAGGCTACTCAATGGGACCCGGTAATGTGAGGAAATAAACTCCCTGGATCCTCTGTGACATCTCCTTCATCCTGCAGCAATACTTCGTCCTGCTGATCATCACCGACGGAGTCATCACCGACATGGACGAGACGCGCAACGCCATCGTCAACGCCTCCCGGCTGCCAATGTCTATCATCATCGTCGGGGTGGGAGGGGCTGACTTCACCGCCATGGAATTCCTGGACGGAGACGATGGGAACCTCCGCTCGGCCACAGGCGAAGCCGCCATGAGGGACATTGTGCAGTTTGTGCCGTTCAGGCAGTTCCAGAATGTAAGCTTTTACACGTGGGGACAAAGGTTGTAGACGTGCTAGCTCGGCGTCATGTTCATGTTTAAGTGTCGCACATCTTATTTCAGGCTGGCACTGCAGCACTTGCACAAAGCGTTCTGGCAGAGTTGCCTGACCAAGTGGCCTCCTTCTTCAATATGTTTGAGCTGAAGCCCCCCAGCGAGCCCTGTCCTCCCTAGACATGTACGACTTTCCCAACCTCTTCTCCTCCTCTCTCCTCTGAATTTCTCCACAGCAGCATGCTTCTAGGCAGCCATCTTTATCATATGTCCACCTCATTTCTGATCATGCAACAGTCCTTACGCCTGCCTGACTTCATTAGCAGAGATCATTTTAAATGAGCTGGTTTATTAGTTGCAGGCTTTCCAGCTCTCTGAAACCATGTTTGATATTTTATAATAGCGATTAAGGTTGAAACCAGACATTCTCCCACGGCGTGTAAAAAGACACTTTTTTTTTTGTCCGATATTAAATTAGAATTTTTGTCAGTTATGGTTTCTAGATTTTTTTGCCTTTGCCAAAATAAAGAAAATTTTCTTAGATATAACTTTTTTAAAACATGGCTTGCCTACTTTTCTAACTTATAAAAGCCCAGACGGTCATAATGGTTCAGTTTTGTATAACTCATAAAAGCCATAAAATTCCACATTTATCTTCTGTTCAAACCATAATATCCACGTTTAAACAACATGCGATCATCAGGTCATCGTTTCACAAAATATAAGCTGATTTGCCGCTCAGAGAGGAAGAAGCCATGAGAGTACAGTTTAGAAGCAACAAACTATAATGTTTGGTGACATGATCTATGGTCTATAATTTTGCAAACTTTTAAATTTGTAGGGAAGTCATATTTAAATGTCAAATCATTCTGGCTTAAACATGTATATAAATTTACTCTTTATCAGACCATATTTTCCCAAAAGTTAGAACATTTCTATTGAAAAAAAAAAATCCTGTCTTAAAATCTTTTGCCAATCATATATCAAAGGTCATCTGTCAATCAGTTTTTTTTTTTTTCGGTCATAGCATCTTGATTCATATGTCGCAACTTATATACACAACGGTTGAAATAAGAAATAAGAGTTATTTCCTTTCCCATTGAGTTTCGTCCCAGTGTTCACGGGGATGGACGTCTGTGTCTTCAGCAGGCGTAGAGCTAACAGAACTGGCAGCCTTGCGAGGCAAGGGCTCAAACATGTACGGCTTCTTTCACAGCATCTTCGTCCCCGCTTTCCTCCCTTTTAAATAAAAAATGGATGATGGAGGAGAATCATCCACAACCTCTGACACAAAACTCTCCTCCTCTTGCATGTTTCCACTGTCCGTAGCGTTCCTTGACAGTAACGTTTTTAAGTCACCAATTTAGTGCTACTTGGTCCCAATATAATTTCCTATTGGGAACCTACTAGCACTACGTTGCTAACTGGTTAGCAAGATGCTTCCGACAAACCGGCCACAATCAAACATGCTTGCGAACCTTCCGCCACAACAATCCCACCCCCTTGTTAATCAACCAATCACATTCGCTTTAGTCACTCGTGTAAAGTCGTGCACCACTCGGGAGAATTCGGAACTACAACGGTTGGAACAGCTGCTTCCCTACGACTTTAAAGCCCGAGAACACCTTTGGTAATGTGGAGCATGTTGTTGTGTGGAGGACTGTTAGAATTAAATAATATTAGGTGGAAATATTGTACTGTGTTTGGCTTGGGGAGGAGAAGCCAAGCACAGACTTTTACTTACATACGAATGAAGCACAGCAGACATGGGCAATGTGGAGTCAACAAGTCATCTCCATGTCATGTATTTGTTCTACCCAGCCACTGAAGCAGGTGAGTCCAATCTTCACCGTGAATTAACCTGTGCAGATTGGACTCAGCTGGTTAATTGGCTGGGTAGATTAAATACATGACATGGAGATGACTTGTTGACTCCACATTGCCCATGTCTGAAGCACAGTGTTGAATCGTAAAAAATCTCCAATGGCCCCAAAATCCATTAAAGTTCTATTTGTCTGGGTAGTGCATTATCTTCATGGTCAAACCATTGGTGTGTATGTGAATCTGTCCAACCAATTCGCCCTCTTCAAATTCCTCTACTTCATCGACTTCAAATTCCAGTTTCTCTAAAAATTTCCATAAGTTTTTAGAGGGGTCATCCTAACATGGACTTCTATAAAGAATATTTTTTCTCTCGCCATATGAAAAGGAACAGATTGTCGCTGCATGCATACCAAAACTTTTAAATTAGCTTTGACCTTCCAACTCTATTTGAACACGGACTGACTTCTGAAAACAGACATTTTTAACCCATTTACCTTAACAGGAATACATGCATATGTAAAAACGTTTAATCCTTCAAAATATTTAAGTAAAATGTCAACAGTCTGTGAATTAGAGCAGACAAAATTAATATATTATTAAAATTAATGAATAAATTCAAAATAGAAGTATACCAAAAACCAATAAAACGTATATTAAGTTATCACACCATTATATTTATATGACAAAAAATTACAACAACAAATATTATAAAAACACTTTTACATAAAGTTTAATTGGTATACAAATAAGTGATGGCTCAGATAAACCGGAGGCATTTTCAGCTTTATTAAAAGGGAAATATTTTAGCCAAATCTTAGGAGTAGACAAAGAAAATCTACCTTCTACCATGCATGGATGCATAGAGATTTCCTTATTAATAATTGTGTGGATAAGGGACAGTTAATTCTCTCTAGTATACTGTATTTTTTTTTTTTTTTTTTTTTTTACAAATTTCCATGTACAGGTTTTTTTTTGTACATAAATCTTGCCTTTCTGAGGCTTTGTGAAGGCAAACCTGTGTTTTGCATGGTCCAACATTGTTTCACAGACCTAAAAAAATACTGTACCAGTATAATAATGGAGATGCTATCAGTCAGCTTAAACGTTTTATTTTCATAGAATGTGTTTATTTAAGAGCAGCTATGCAAATTAACAAACACCTAGAAAAAGTAAACTATATTATATTATTTTCCATGTTAATCCTAGATTGTTCATTCTTTTTTGCTTCTTCTAAAAAGTGCTTTAAATCTAGCCTGATAAACCAGACTAAATGTGAGATTAAATGTGTAATTTAGTCTGGCCCTGATGAATGAGACATCAGAAGATTGTTGATGAGGACAACCTGTTGTCTTTCAAACCATGTCTGTGGCTATTGGCCAACGCTCTGACCAATGAGCGCAACTGACTGTGACGTAGTAAGCGCCACAGAAAGCTGGTGGGGCAATGTAAACAAACAGCCTGTCAGTAAAAGGCGATTACGTCCTTCTTAAAAATTAACGAGCGTAGAACCTCTTCCTACTCACGTTTCAACGAAAACACCAAGTCTAATCCTTCCGAAACTGATTCCAAAGTAGAGGCCGCCCGCTCCCGCAGTGTTCAGTCCTGCTCCCCCCCGCTCCCGCAAAGAATTATGATTTTCAGTCCTGCCCGCCCCTGTGATAGTTTGTCCCGCTCCCGCCCGCAATTTCAGCATGATTCCGACGTTCGCCTACTGGTCAATGAGCTTTCAATATTTGTCCCGCGCTGCACTGCTTTATGTTGGGTCCCGCGGGACTCCCGGGAGTGCAGGGCTCTATTCCAAAGCTGAGTCAAACGAGAACTGTTCAATAGTTGTTGCCATCTTCCTTGTTGTGCTTTCTCCAGCGTCGTGCAGCTTTGTCGTCACGCCCTCAAAACCCCGCTTTGCATCCAGAAATTCAGGACACATCTCTGCATTGGGATTGGCCCGCCAGTTCTAGGGCCTGGGGCATTGATCGAGGCTAAACCACTCGCAGGCAAGAATAATTTTTGCAGCTGGCGGTTTGGGCTAGTTTACTAGGCTACTTTTAATCAGTCCTGTCTTTATCCATTCTGGGTCAGATCTTGACGTTTGAAAAAGGAGGCAGGGAAAGCAGAATAAAGTGTTAGCCTCGCTACATGCAGTTAGCCCAGCCTTCTTGCTAAACCAGGTCCTTGATAGGGACGTTTCTGGTGCCATTTATCTCTCTCTCTCTCTCCAATGCGTCTCCAACTCCCGCAACTCGACCTTTCAATCACATGCAAAAAGTCTAAGTAAAGTTTAAGTATCTTTGGATCTTGTTCACGAATGAGGGAAGAAGGGAGCGGGAGATCGACAGGCGGATTGGTGCAGCGTCTGCCGTGAAGCGGGCGCTGTACGTCGTGGTGAAGAGAGAGCTGAGTCAAAAAGCGAAGCTCTCGATTTACCGGTCGATCTACGTTCCTACCCTCATCTATGGTCTTGAACTCTGGGTCATGACCGAAAGAACGAGATTGCGGATACAAGCGGCCGAAATGGGTTTCCTCCGTAGGGTGGCTGGGCTCTCCCTTAGAGATAGGGTGAGAAGCTCGGTCATCCGGGAGGGACTCGGAGTAGAGCCGCTGCTCCTCCACGTCGAGAGGAGCCAGTTGAGGTGGCTTGGGCATCTGTTTAGGATGCCTCCTGGACGCCTCCCTGGTGAGGTGTTCCGGGCACGTCCCACCGGGGGGAGGCCCCGGGGAAGACCCAGGACACGCTGGAGAGACTATGTTTCTCGGCTGGCCTGGGAACGCCTTGGGGTTCCTCCTGAAGAGCTGGAAGAAGTGGCTGGGGAGAGGGAAGTCTGGGCCTCCCTTCTTAAGCTGCTGCCCCCGCGACCCAACCCCGGATAAGCGGAGGAAGATGGATGGATGGATGGCAAAAAGTCTGCACTGTGGCGGAAGGTTGTGAGCAAATAAACTTTCTGTCACCTCGCGGCACAGCTCTCCTGCACCCAGAGCTGTCCTATGCCTTTGTATTGCAGAGGAGCTACTGCGCATGTACAACTTTTAACGAGAGTCAACGTGCACCTATTGTTGCACCCTAAGGCGGAAATATGTCACCAACCCGGCAAAAAATGGACTGACGCTTTACTAGTCATTAAAGATTAAATATTTATCTTGCACATGTAACAAATTTATATCAAAAGATTAAATTTAAAATTAAATTTTAAAAATTTTTTAATTTTCTTATGTCTTAATGAGGGTCCTTGGGTGGGTGGGTGGGGCAGCGCCCTAACACACTCTATTGGCCGGCCGCCACTGATATTAAGTTTGCATATTTATTCACCCTGCAATGTAACCATACCTTTTTCCTCTCTTTTCAGTCTCCTCGGGAAGCCCTTGCTCAGAGTGTCTTGGCAGAAGTCCCAGGTCAGGTGGCGGGCTTCTTCAATACGATGAGTCTGAGCCCGCCTTGCGGCGACCTTCCTCCTACCTATAACGACGTGGCATCAGCGCCCCCAGCTGATGCACACTGAGCACCGACCTTTTCCTTCTACAAACGCCATGACCCTTGAACTTTAAAACCCCTTTGTAAGATGTTCCAGTCTTTCTAGCATGTGCTGCGCAGATCGAAGGACAAGTTAGTTTAGTTATTTTAATACTAAACAGCACGTTTTATACAATGCTCACATTTACCAGGTTAAGTTTTATTAATATGATGTATTACACATTACATGTTATATGTGAGGTCTAAATGAATATTATAAGACAGTCTTTTAGCAATTCCGATCTGGTAATTAACCAGCACATACAACTTTTTTCTATTTTGCATGTGTCAGATCATCAAACCATGTCGTTTTATGTCTTTCCTATACAGTGAGGTTGTTTTCTAATATTTCTACCTCGCATACATCCAATTTCCCTAGTTACCGCCAAAGATCCATATACAATCCAAATGTAGCACAATTACCCAAGGTGCTGTGTAAAAATACACTTTAAAAAGTAGAGATGCACCGGTCCGATACCTGGATCAGATATCTGATCTGATATTGACTAACTAGCTGGAATAGATATCGCCTCCGATATTGACTGGTTAGATCGATCCGGTATTCGCTCCGACATTGACTAATTAGATTGATCGGGTATCGGCTCCGATATTGACTAATTAGATCCATCGTGTATCGTCTCCGATATCAACTAATTAGATCGATCGGGTATCATCTCCGATATCGACTAATTAGATCGATCGGGTATCGGCTCCGATATCGACTAATTAGATCGATCGTGTATCGTCTCCGATATCGACTAATTAGATCCATCGGGTATCGGCTCCGATATCGACTAATTAGATCCATCGGGTATAGTCTCCGATATCGACTAATTAGATCCATCGGGTATCGTCTCCGATATCGACTAATTAGATCGATCGGGTATCGGCTCCGCTATCGACTAATTAGATCGATCGAGTATCATCTCCGATATCGACTAATTAGATCGATCGTGTATAGTCTCCGATATCGACTAATTAGATCCATCGGGTATCGGCTCCGATATTGACTAATTAGATCCATCGGGTATCTGCTCCGATATTGACTAATTAGATCCATCGGGTATCGGCTCCGATATTGACTAATTAGATCCATCGGGTATAGTCTCCGATATTGACTAATTAGATCCATCGGGTATCGGCTCCGATATCGACTAATTAGATCCATCGGGTATCGGCTCCGATATCGACTAATTAGATCCATCGGGTATCGGCTCCGATATCGACTAATTAGATCCATCGGGTATCGGCTCCGATATTGACTTATTAGATTGATCTAGTATTGGCTCTGATATCGACTAATTAGATTGATCTAGTTTCCGCTCCGATATTGACTAATTAGATCCATCGGGTATCGGCTCCGATAGTAACTGATTAGCTTGATCGGATATCGGCTCCGATATTGAATAGCTAGATGGATAGGAAATCGGCTCTGGTGTCGCCTGATTAGCTGGATCAGATATTGTTGATTTGATATCAGCTATCCGTGATCCAATCAAGTGCACTTTACATGGAACTGACCTTTCTGTTTGCTGCTCATTTGTTAACAAATAATATAACTTAATTCAACAATTGCCGGGTGCCGGGTGTAGCAGGGGAAAAAATCAGTTGTTGTGGAGAATTGTGTCGGAATTGTCGGAATGGCGAGTGGGAAAGAACAGAGAGTTGGAAGACGCGCCAGCAGCACTTTATAGGTCTGCTGTATGGGACCACTTTGCATTTAGAGTGACCTACGATGACGGCGGAAAGAAAGTTGTGGATAAAAGTGCAACAGTGTGCAAGCATTGTGCAACACGTTTTGTTTATGCTAACAGCAACACAGCAACATGTCATGCTAACCCCGAAATCCCTCATACTCCGTCAGCAACCCCCGCTGCGCTCCAGACCGGCTGCTCAAAGCAAAGCCTACAGCCTCCACTGTGGCTCCCGTCCACTCCCCTCTGAGTCCCTTGGAGATGGTAGAGAGCATGCGCGAGATGATTAAATTCAAAGCAGCAAAACATTCTTTACCTCTTCACAGCAGCTTTATATTGCTTGGATGGAGCATGTGGATGTCAGAGGCAGGGCAAGGTGGCACTCTTTTATACTATAAGTTACATTTTGTTGAAAATACACTCCAAAAGATAGTAAGTACAACGATAAAAGACAAGGACAGAAAACTCTGCTCAGAGGAACCTCACAAGAAAGATGGGTTGAGGTGGACAGCCGATTTTTTCAACATTAACACAAAGCTCCTTCTCTCAGATAGGAACAAAGCCAATCCACTTCTGCACCTTCTATCCCAGCCTTATTGTCCATTTGACAGATATAAATAGAGAAAAGTGTGGTTCACCAACTCAAACTCTACGTTAAGAATCCCAGCTCTTCCAGAGTCATTTGCTAAATGCTTAAAACCAACCTGGAAAACCTCCACAGAACCACCAGTTCCCAACCAAGGATTCAACTGTTTAACATTAGTTTTCTCCATTGTTTTTTGGAAAACAATAGGAGCTCTGAGAAAGTTTAAAATGCCAAACAGTTTTACATCAAAAGCAAGCGGACTATCACTCCATTTTTTTGAAGATGTTTTTTATACCTGTTCAGGAGTCTTCGCCAATTCTTTTAGCGTTAAAATTTCAGCAAACCTACAGGTCATGGAAGGGACTGTTTTTACTTAATGATTTACAACATTAGGGATCATTCTGGAAGTAGCAGGGACAGAGATTTAACTCCTTAAAAATATGTTGTAGCCATTTGAGGAAGTAAACAGTAATGTCTGAAAGCTCATCATATCGCACACAAGTGAAGGTAAAACCAACCAACTTAATATTTTTATAGAATATGCTAAATTATTGTAGTTTACATTAAAAAAACCATCAAACTAAACTAACTTTAAAAAAAGAATGTCTATATTTTATTAAAGAAACCACTACCTTTAGGTTTGTAACCCATAAGTTTCTGGGTTGTAACCGCTGAATATGCTAGTAAAAAAAAAATACACCGCTGCCAAACCCTGAAAATACAACAGGATTTATTTAGGAGGAGTTTATGTGGTGCCTGTTTGTTTAATTGTTAAATAGCACTACTCTGCTGATAGGAAGGTCATTAACAAACTGATAAATAACATTTATAACTTCGATCAGGAAGTGTTGGACAAAATTGACTACCCATTTTTTTTTATCATCTCACCAGTTTTTAAATACAAAGATCTTTAAATTGTGTTTTTTTAAATGTCATTCTGGTGCAGTATTTTTTTCTCTATAAAGATGAAACAGATAAATCGGTGACCTGTTTCAGTACGTTTCTGTTGAGCCAGACTTGTCAAAGAAATATAAACGGATTATTCTGCTCTGCGTCAGTCATGACTTTTAACTTTATAGAATTTGGACACCAAAATAATTGGTACTGAACACTAAAATCAACATTATGGCCACACTGACGCCTATAGGTTATGATATTTTAGGCAAAACCATAGGACTTACCTTCATCTTACTCAAGTGCCAGATTCATTATTATTATTTTTTAATAAATGTTTTAGTACATTTATATTCTAAGAACTGAGGCAGCTAAAAACAGCCCTCTGATTAGTCTGTCACGTCTAAAGCCAGATGTACATATAAACTCCTTAAAGTGTTTCACTTGTGTCTTTTTTTGTATTTCCTCCAGATGCCCTTTTTACTGCAGTCACCTCTTTGTTGGCTTTTATATGTTGTGTTGTCCCAGAAAATGTAAATAGATTTGAAGCTGAAAGCGGGCGGCTTGGTCAAATGTTTACAGAATGAACCGATGCATATGTAACAGTTAAGGATCATTTGTACTGAAATCGAGTTGTTTTATTTAGCTGACCCTGTGGTGCTTCCATTGGACGGCTGATTCACCATTTGCTTAATGAGACCTGATCCATATGTTTGTTTACACACTAAAAACAAATTTGTTCACTTTGTCTTAAATGTTTAAGTTTGCTTCGAGTAATCCTTGCATGTAATTTTGTATGTTAAAATTTATTTTTGACTCATTAATTTGTTTACATGTATTGCCTTATGTAATACATCTATGTTATATGTTTTTATTCTGTCTGGATTTTGTTGCTCTATGCTATGAAAAGATTAAAGAAATCAACATGATCAGATAAATAGATTATAATATAATGTTACTATAATTATTCTAAAGATAGATTATATATGGGAAAGATTTAAAAAGATTTAGATTATGGAAACATTAACTACATGTAGTTTTTTCTGTTTTTGTTTTTTTTTTTTGGAAAAAAGAACTAAAGAAATAATAAAGAAAACTGTTTGTAACAGACAAATAATACAACATTTAGCTTTCTTTATCACCTGTTTCCTGCTCTTTTAACATTGATTTAAAGACAGGCAATGAGAAAAACAAAGTTAACAGTCTTATAATAAACTCTTATATTGCAGAAGTATAGACATACTGTCATGAATAATGTGGAAAAATCTAGTATTTAATGTCTATGCTGAACGTCAATACAGAGATTAACGTTTTGACAAGGGGGGTAATTCACATCTAGAAAGTATCGATTTTAAAGATTGCTTTAAAAATGGTGATGAAAACTTAAATTTCCTCATATAGTAACTGAAGCATGTTTGTAACATTTTTTTATGTCCTACCCTGCTAACATAAAACAATTATGGTAAAGTAACTAAATATGATTAAATAAATGCCAAAAATGGTTGCATCATTATTATTATTATTTGTGTGTTGTTAAAGGAAGAGAGGAGAGAGTTCCTGATCCTGTCTGGTTCCCCTCTGGATGGAAAGAAGAAGTCAGTTTTATACATTTCTAACCTTTTCAAGATGAATTATGCAGCAGTGCGGAGAAGTTCCTGGAAATGTTTTGCAAAAATCCAAGAAGAGTTCGGATTGGTTGAGATACCCACCTACACATCAATGTTTTTACAAAGCGTTATAAATGCCCAGCTCTGTGGAACATTTGGGATATATCTAATATCTGAAGAACATTTTTGTTCTGAATAGCTCTCCCCGCATTACCTCAGGCAGAATGGAAGGGTTCATCTTTTTAAGTAAGCAGAAATTCTCCCATATTATCCAGATGATATACACAAATACAATAAAGCTCTTTAGCTCAACAACACTGACAAAAATAAAGCAACCATTTTTGGCATTTTATCATATTTAGTTAGAAATTTAGTTTAAATTTAGTTATTTAGTTTAACACAATTGTTTCATTTTAGCAGGGTAGGACATAAAACAATTGTGTTAAAGTTAGTGTTTCGCCGATTTTTGGCCCCGAAACCTGGCTGTGCAGTATAAGCCGATACAGATACCATCTGTTTGAAATACACTATATTGCCAAAAGTATTTGCTCACCCATCCAAATTATTGGAATCAGGTGTTCCAATCACTTCCATGGCCACAGGTGTATAAATTCAAGCACCTAGGCATGCAGACTGTTTTTACAAACATTTGTGAAAGAATGGGTCGCTCTCAGGAGCTCAGTGAATTCCAGCGTGGAACTGTGATAGGATGCCACCTGTGCAACAAATCCAGTCGTGAAATTTCCTCGCTCCTAAATATTCCACAGTCAACTGTCAGCTGTATTATAAGAAAATGGAAGTGTTTGGGAACGACAGCAACTCAGCCACGAAGTGGTAGGCCACGTAAACTGACGGAGCGGGGTCAGCGGATGCTGAAGCGCATAGTGCGAAGAGGTCGCCAACTTTCTGCAGAGTCAATCACTACAGACCTCCAAACTTCATGTGGCCTTCAGATTAGCTCAAGAACAGTGCGCAGAGAGCTTCATGGAATGGGTTTCCATGGTCGAGCAGCTGCATCCAAGCCATACATAACCAAGTGCAATGCAAAGCGTCGGATGCGGTGGTGTAAAGCACGCCGCCACTGGACTCTAGAGCAGTGGAGACGCGTTCTCTGGAGTGACGAATCGCGCTTCTCCATCTGGCAATCTGATGGACAGGTCTGGGTTTGGCGGTTGCCAGGAGAACGGTACTTGTCTGACTGCATTGTGCCAAGTGTAAAGTTTGGTGGAGGGGGGATTATGGTGTGGGGTTGTTTTTCAGGAGCTGGGCTTGGCCCCTTAGTTCCAGTGAAAGGAACTCTGAATGCTTCAGCATACCAAGACATTTTGGACAATTCCATGCTCCCAACTTTGTGGGAACAGTTTGGAGCTGGCCCCTTCCTCTTCCAACATGACTGTGCACCAGTGCACAAAGCAAGGTCCATAAAGACATGGATGACAGAGTCTGGTGTGGATGAACTTGACTGGCCTGCACAGAGTCCTGACCTCAACCCGATAGAACACCTTTGGGATGAATTAGAGCGGAGACTGAGAGCCAGGCCTTCTCGTCCAACATCAGTGTGCGACCTCACAAATGCGCTTCTGGAAGAATGGTCAAAAATTCCCATAAACACACTCCTAAACCTTGTGGACAGCCTTCCCAGAAGAGTTGAAGCTGTTCTAGCTGCAAAGGGTGGACCGACGTCATATTGAACCCTATGGATTAGGAACGGGATGTCACTTAAGCTCATATGTGAGTCAAGGCAGGTGAGCAAATACTTTTGGCAATATAGTGTAGATGTGTGTGTATATGAAGAACTGCATACTACTTGGATATAAAATAATTGCCATCATGGCTTTGTCAAGCTGCTGCCTACCTTTGTGAAGCAGGAAAAAGACTAAAATAAAGTGAATCCAGTAGAACTTTTTATTGCCTACCTGGAATGGGTGACATTCCAGCCCCTCAAAATGGTATCGGTGCCCTATTTGTTGGTACTCGCCGATACCGATCAACCATTTTAGTGCTGGATCGGGGCCCCGCCCGATACTGGTATCAGTGCAACACTAGTTAAAGTATGATTAAGCAAATGCAAAAAGCGGTTGCATTAATTTTTTCAGCGAACTCTCCATGTTTCTGCAACATGAACATGAACAAAAAAGCAACAAAAAAACAGAGATCGCATGTGAGAAAAAGAAAAATGTAAACAAGGCAGATACAGGAAATAGGACAGAGTATATAAAATATTGTGACTGAGTTTTTGTAAAATCTTGCAGGTATGGCACCAGAATTTCAGTTAGGTCTGATTTATTTGATTTAATTCAACTTCAGTCAGAGAGGTAGGTGTTTTATTTTGCACAGTTTCATGCTAAATTGCCATAAAGCCTGGAGGAGAAGCAGGGGTGATCTCTGATCAACAGAATAGGTGTATAACGTCTTGCCATTAGGAAGGATTAGGATGGCAGAGGGTTATTGAAGGTGTTTGGTGGTTTTACTTTGTAAGCATTGAAGAAGGATGACACTTGATCAGGAAGCTCTGCCAGGACACTCTGGGCGAGGGCCACACCGTTTCCCTGCAATAAAACAAAGCAGCATAAGGAGGACAGATCAACAAACTTCTCAGTGGAATCTAGGCTAAAAATGTATCCATTCCCCTTAAACTTTTCTCACATTTTGTGACCAAACTGGCTTTCAAACTCTAATGGCAGCATAGACCAACAACCAAAGCAGTCAAAGATTGTGAAATGAAAAGAAGATGACAAAAATTTAAATTTAAAAAGAGGAAAACCTGTCTGCAAAGATTCCCCGTCAACCAGGTCATGATCAAACTTGAAAGGTTACGTTTAGGCAACTGGATGTGAAGTTTTATTAGAAGACGTTTCTTCAGTTCTAACTAGTTTTGGGGAGCACTGAGTCGTAGGGAGCCATCCATCCATCTTTTTCCACTTATCCAGGGTCGGATCTTGGGGGTAGCACCTTCAGTAGGGAGGCCCAAACGTCCCTCTCCCCAGCCACTTGGGCTAGGTCCTCCGTGGGAATCCCAAGGTGCTCCCAGGCCAGCCGAGAAACATAGTCCCTCCAGCGTGTCCTGGGTCTCCCCCTGGGCCTCCTCCCAGTGGGACGTGCCTGGAGCACCTCACCAGGGAGACGCCCAGGAGGCATCCAAACCAGATGGCCGAGCCACCTCAACTGGCTCCTCTCGATGTGGAGGAGCAGCGGCTCTACTCTGAGTCCTCCCCGGAAGAGTCAGCTCATCACCCTAACTCTAAGGGAGAGCCCAGACACACTACGGAGAGAACTCATTTCAGCCGCTCGGTCATGACCCAAAGCTCATGACCATAGATAAGGGTAGGAACGTAGATCGACCGGTAAATCGAGAGCTTTGCTTTTTGGCTTAGCTCTCTCTTCACCACAACAGACCGGTACAGGGCACGCTTCACAGCAGACGCCGCATCAATCCGCCTATCGATCTCCCGCTCCATCTTCCCCTCATTCGGGGGCAGTACATCCTCTCCAACCCGGTAGGCGGTAGGGGGCACTACAGTATATTAACCTCAGTGCTCCCAACCACTTGTCAGAAATGAAGAAGCCTCTCGGATGAGAGACAAAACGTCTTCTGGATCAGCTTGAAAGCTTGGGAGTAATGCAATTGTTTTCAGCCCCCTTTACCCTGATAAATACAATTAATGGGAAAACTTTCCTGCAGAATTCAGCTTAGCAAAATGAGAAACAATAAAATCATCAGCAAAGATATCAACAGTAAATCTAGAGGAGCTGTACAGGTCCATAACTTATGTGTAACTTATCTATTGAAGCCACACTTGTTGGTCGTATTTTCGCAATAAAGGAGGGATTACACTGTATCTGGCAGGTCCTGCAGGTCACATTGTGGTTTTCTTTGAATTCTCTATATGTTGCTATATTCTGTTATTTTTACCAGTTTGTCTGTGTAGTCTGCTCAGTTGTTTTCTAGTCTTTTTTTCTCCTGCTTAGTTCTTCATATGTATTGTTGGATTTGTCTTTTGTCTCTCTAGTCATTATATCTGATTGGTTCTCTTAGTTTTTCTTTTCTTTTTTTATTGCTGTTTTATCATTTCTCCTTTTTAGTTTTACGTTATACCCCATTCCCATTTCCCTTTTAATCTCTCTCAATTAAATAATCTAATTCTTAAACTCTACCATACTTCTTTTGACTGTATGATCTGGTGAATTGTAAAGTGCCTTGAGATGACATGTGTTGTGAATTTGCGCTATATCAGGGTTTATACAGGAATGAATAACTCTAACTTAATGCTTTTTAATGCTCTTTCAATGCTCTTAGAAATAATTTTAATGCCACCAACAGGTACCTGTCGACAGGCTGCAGGCACGTCTCGAATTCCTCGTTTTCCAGCCACTTTTGCTAAAATTGGCATTTCTAAGCCCATTCTCTAGCTTTTTTTTTACATATGGCTTCGCGATCAACCGGAAGCAGTTCCACACAAATATACTGTGATATAATATGTATGACGAAATACAAAGTTTGTATTGACGGAACAATTTTTTTTAAGAAAGCATTTAAAATGCCACAATAAACATATTTAATGAATTTTAATGCCAATTGAGGCCTTAATTTAAAAAAAATATATAATTTAATGACATTTACTGATTTTTAATGACCTGCGGAAACCCTGCATATAAACTGAACTGAATTAAAGTGAATTAATTTGAATTCTTCTGAGCCTTATTCTGCATTTTGGTCCAGAATAACAGAGCATGAAAACCCCATCATAAAAACACCCTCACGTTCAAGTATGGTACTGGTGGAATCATGGTGTGGGGTTATTTATCTTAGGAAGGTACAGGAGAGCTATAGATGGGAAAATCTGCATCAAGGCTGTGATAGTGCTCTTCACAGACATTCAGCATCCAAACTGAATGAGCTGGAGCTGCTTTACGAAGAATAACGAACACAATCCTTTAGATGTGACCCCCAGAAATTTGCCCCACATCTCTGAGAAAAATGTGACTTTTAGAAAGCATTAAAAAAACATTATAACATTAAAAAATTATTGTCAAACTACAAAATGCAGGAAAAGTTCAAGGGATTCATAGTATTGTAACTCCAGACTAGCAGGTAGGAAGTTCTGACTAACGTGAAATTGTCTGAAAGGCACAAACTGCACAATGTCTCTGGCGGCAGCCTCTCCCGTTGCAGAGAGCAGCAGTCGGTCATCGCTGTCCAGGAACTCCATGGCGTCGAAGTCCGCACCTCCGACGCCCACTATGATTATAGACATAGGCAGGTGCGAGGCCTCCACGATGGCGTTGCGCGTCAAGTCCATGTCTGTGATCACTCCGTCTGTGAGGATGAGCAGCACAAAGTATTGCTGCGAACGCAGAGAAACAAAAAGACATTAATATTTATAACATTTCTGCCTCTTCTTTCTACTTAACGCCTTCAATGTCATTTAAATTTAATACTTATAAGAAAATCTAAAGACTCTGTATTTTTGTGGGATCAAAATGTTTTCCTACTGATGCCATGTTCTGTCGGAGAGCTTGTCTGGCAAAGCAGGCCACATGCCTGATGATTGGAGCGAAGTTGGTAGGACCCCACAGCTTCACCTGAGGCAGACACTGCTGGTAGGCCTGCACTACCCCCTCTATCCCTGCCGCACACATTCATCCTACTAGTTAAAGCCACAACTGGTCAACCTCTAGCAATGTAGAGCTAATTAAAGACTTACCTGCACAGAAGGGGTTCGTTGGATTAAAGTTGATGGGAAACTCGTGAGAAACCTGTCAGCAAAAGATTAAAAGTTACAGAACATAGACGGTTTTTTTAGTGAAAGAGCAGAAATAAACATTGGATTTTAGATTTATGTTTAGGATCCTGATACAGCTAAAAATATTTTTTATTGATTTGAAATCTGAAGCTTGTTTATCTGTAAGGATTTTTTTCAGGAATGTTTTTATTTATTTATTTATTTCATACCTGCAATGATGGAGGAATCTGAGCTCCAAATCCAAACACTGGAAACATCTTCGTGCTAAACATAAAGAAAGTGAAGTTTAGTATTAGGGTTCCTAAATTTAATCAATTTAATCTAGTCCTGTGGGAAAGCAGCAAAGTCATTTCTTCACATTTGCATGTTGCTGTAAATAAAAACAGGAAATTTATCTTCTTTTTTAAAGTAACAACCACCGACTTCAATGTATTTCATCTTAATTTTATGTAACGGATCAACACAGAGTATTCCACACCTCTCTAGAACAAAGAAATATAAAGACAAATTTCACAAATTGTTTTAGGAACGACCAACCTGTTTGGTATGAATCCACCAGGTTGGTTTCCAAAGATTTTCCAAAGGTTTTTCCCAAAGATCCTTAATTTAAATTAAGTCTTTACTTTGACTAGGCCGTTCTTACCCATTTCCCTGCCTTAGTCTGAACCATTCCAGCGTGGATCTGGTTGTATTTTTTCTGTATTCCACTAGAAAGTGAACATCTGTGCCAGCTTGACTGTGTCAATTAAAAAAGAATCATCCCCTCAGCATCATGCAGCAACCACTGTGTTTAACAGTGATGATGGTTGGTACTTGGAAAGATGTCTGCTTTCCGTTGACCTTCACACATGGGTTTGTATATGGATCAAAAGGTTCAGACCAGATGATCTGCTGTCATCTGCTGTACAGCTCTTTACCAAATTCACACAGGCGTGTTGTCCTGCTAGAAGCTAAATCACCAAACAAGTCTCAAGGAGAAGCCTTTTCAAGGCTTCATTTCTCCCCTCTTCCATGTTTCTGCTAAAGTAAAGGATCCCCACAGCCTCATCCTGCTACTTCTGTGTATCTCTCTGCTGATGTTGTGTTAAAGGTGATGTGTAGTGTTAGTTTTCATGTAGTCCCCCACAGGCTATAGCAAACAGCACCCGTAGGGCCTTTCCTATCATAGAGAGAAATCTGTATCCCTTTGCTTCCGTTTAACTTATCACTTGTTGGTATGGTGCAAAATTCAAATATAATCCTGTGAGGTTTATGGTTTTTGTAACTAAATGTGAAAAAAAAATTCCAGGTATGTCAGAGGTATCAGGGATGCCATGCTGGGCTATAAACAGAGGAATTTCAAACTTGATCTCTTCTCTTATAACTGGTAGGTTTAACAATAATGGTTTAAATGAAGGTTAATTGGTCAGCATATTAACTTTCCTCTTGCACTGCTTTATCATTGCGTGCATTTCACCTGTCATAGTCCTGGATGACGTTACCTACAGCCCAGATGGCCTGCAGGTATTCATTATAGCCCTCAGGATTGATGTAATGGAGTGACTGAGGGGACATGGGGTCCCCGTTGGAGCCTGTAAAATCGATGGCAATCTGGGGAGAGACAAAGAGAGAATACAAAAATAAAGAAACAGATTCATCAGAAGTAATTTAGACATTTGCAAACTCACCGTAAAGTTGATCTGACATCCTCCCATAACATAATCCAGGAAGCTATATTCCTTCTCCACCTGTAAGACATATTGCTTCATCATCTGTTTCCCTTATGACATGTTCACAACGGATACTGGGCTCTAAGGTTTTCACATGGGCAAATCAAATGTGGTGGGTTCCGAAAAGGGGGGAAAATACAGCATTTCCATGAGAAAACTGGAGATATGGATGAAGAAGATGCTGCAGAGGGACTTTGCTTCCCCCTACTGAGCTTGATATCTCATTGCAGTGCATAGTGAAGTTACTTCAGAATAATGAAATAATTGAACTTTATTGATCTCACAATGGAGAAATTTACTCTCTGCATTTAACCCATCCCCTTGGGTAAAAGTGGGCTGCCATCATGCGGTGCCCGAGGAGCAGTGTGGGGTTAAGGGTTTTGCTCAGGGACCCAGAGTGGCAGTTCCTGGGAACTCAGTACTTCAGGATTCCAGGCTCTATGTCCATTAGGCCACCACTCCCCACAAGGCACCAAAAATCTATATTCTGCTTATTTTTTTCTCAAAATGTTGCAGTTGTTGGGAAAAAAGGGCTCTAAGGCGTAGTTTCTGGGGGTTTGAGATCAAAACTGGTGTTGTTCAGCTCTACTTTAGACCCTCACTGAGCATTCCCTATTCTGGGACTAAAACACAAAGCGCCAAGTCAATGCTGGAAAGTCAAAGCATCATAACCTCCATTATGAGTTTACTGCCTATTCAAACAGCGTTACAGCAGGCCTTATTGTGAAACATAATAAAATTGACAAAAAGGTGGGATGATGTTTTTCAATGTTACCTGGCAGCGTTTTATACAAATGATCCCCGAGTTTTTATATTTTTTGTTTTTCGTCTTTTTGGAGTTTATGCATTCAAATTCAGCCTGAAACTAAAAGAAAAAAGAATCAAATCAAGTATAACTTTTTTTGAGAGATGTAAATTGTTTCAAAACACAAACAAAAAAAAAGATATCTATAAAATCTCACCGGTGAACTGTGTGCTCCTGTTAGCATCTCGGCTAGTGAGGCTTTAAAGCTGCCGATAAGGTCATGGGAGCCGTTCATGCGGTTGTCATAGCAATCGACCTGAGGGAGGAGAACGCCACGATAAGTTCCAGTGATTCATTCAAGACTCATCATATTACAAGCAACATCTAACATGTCATGCAGTCATCCACATATGACACAGTTTTCTTATCAGGTAAAAAGCAAAAATAATTACCTCACATGAGCTAAAAGAAGGATAAATCCCACCAACACTGCTGCTTTTTAGGTGTGGCAGCATTATATGACAAAAAAAGCAATAAACGATCAATTAGTGGCATGTGAGAGACTAAAAGCCAAACAAGTCAAAGAAAGTTCTGGTAAATGGGAACATATTAGTTCATGTTAATATGAAGGATTTTAACCAGCAAGCAGATGTGGTCAAGATAAAAAAGTAAGTATAATTGCTTTAAATCCTAATATTTCACATAGAACGTTCTTTAAGTCTGGTGAATTTAACCTAAAACATTATCAAGTTACAAATGCTTAGTTTTCTGTGATGTTTTTTTTAATTCTTAGGCCATATTTACTCCATGTGAAAGTAAATTAATCTTCTTTAGTGATAGCATGATCTCACACTGAAAAATGCAGAGAAATATTTGTTTATAGAGTCAAAAGTATTCGCAGCTCTGATAACGCCTATTAACTTTATTACTAAAATAAAAACAGAGCTTTAGATTTGTAGGATAATCAGGAGAGGTGATTTTTTAAATAGTAATCTTGATTCCCTGGGATATGAATATGACAAGATCAAAAACTTTTCTAGCAACTGGTCATCTGGTGACTGGATTAGCTCCAAATCCATAACAGTAAAACGAGTGAGAAGGGCAGATATGCAAAACATTAAATGTCCAATTCTTCCTGGTGCGCCACCTAGCCTCTATAACAACCATAAGACTTTTCCCTTAATGCTTTGAAAGGGAAGCTAAAAAAAGAAGATGAAAAAAAAAAGAATATTTTTCTGTACTTCCAAAAAAGTAAAAAAAAAAACAAACATTTTCGCTTCCCATCCAGGAAGCTTTTTCAATTCAAATGTCTTGATTAGAGTGAAGTTCCAGACTAGTTTTGGCTTAGAAAACATGCAAATTGAACCCGATAGAACAGTTCCATCCCTTAGAAATGGGAAGAACTATGACCTGGATGAATGAGAATCTTCTCCAGCATATTTATCTGTCCTACCATCAAAAACGTAAACATGTGGAGTTTGCTAAACTCAATTGAAACTTTGACAAGAACAATTTGCCCTTTTCAGGTATACTGAAGACTAAGACTATATGGAAAGCAACATGGACTGCTCAGTTTTGGGTTCGAATCCCGGCCTGGGGTCTTTCTGCATGGAGTTTGCATGTTCTCCCTGAGCATGTGTGGGTTCTCTCCGGGTACTCCAGTTTTCCGAACACAGTCCAAAAACATGAATGTTAGGTTAATTGGATTCTCTATATTCTCCTTAGGTGTGAATGGTTATATGTCCTGTTTGTCTCTGTGCTGCCCTCTGATGGACTGGCCTAGGGTGTACCAGCAGCCCCTCGCGACCCCAACTGGGACAAGCGTGTCAGAAAATGGATGGATGGATGAAAAGCAACATATGACCACTGTTAAGTATAGTGGAGGATCTGTATACACGCACACTCAAAAGTTCAAAAGTTTCTAAATGGATCTTTATAAAAGGAGAAAGAATGTGTAAAACATTAGGAATAAGTTAGCAATGTACTTACTTTTTTATTGCTGTATCACAGAACAGAAATTACCTTTATTGTTTTTTCCACATCCCCCCCACAGAGAGCTCGCAGTGAAATGCGGAAAGGCCTCCATACTGGATTCCTGTTGTTTTGAACAACCTGTGTGAAGCAGAACAACCGAACCCAAAGTGAGCGCTAATCGCAGGTAAACCAGATGCGGTTTGATAAACTCACCTCTGTCCTGTGGGCCAGCTGCCACCCTGTTTCTGTTTGCTTGTAGAACTCCAGGAAGGGATCGGACCACCACAGAAACTACACAACGTTACATCGTAAGTAAAGCACGAATGAATCAGAGCAGACAGCTCAAGCAATCTCCGACGCCTCAATCTGTACCTTTTTGTCGAGCCTGACTGCTGACACTTCAAAGTGCGCCACTCTTGTGTCTGTTATTTCTTCAGCACTGATCTATAAATCGGGTCAAAAAAGGAGGAAACATTATTATTTTGCCTCCTTTTAAGGCAACTTAAAAAAAGGGTGAATATCATGAAAAATTGTGTTTGCGTATCCTGTCTGGCTGTAAGGTTCGCACTCTCCCAAGTTCGGCACAGGTGGAGACGCGACTTGGTGTGTAGGAAGTTAGCAGCGGTGGCATAGGTTTGTAGATCGGAGGCTAACGGCAAACCTCCCGCACCGGTAATGTTGCCCATCCTCTTCAAAAGAGCAGAGGACAGCCCCAAACCTGCCCACCGCACATCACCAGGCGGTCAGTAGTCCATGAGGGTCGACCTGGGGACACAACTTCAGTTTCCGAGGGGGATTGTGGAGACATCACTGCGGCCAGACCTGATCTTGTGGTCAATTCCATTCAAGACCATCCTCCTGGTGGAGCTAACTGTACCATGGGAGCAGGGAATGGAGGATGCTAATGAGTGCAAGGGGGCCAAGTATTCAGATCTGGTAGCTGATTCAAGAGAGGCTTGCTGGAAAGTCATCACATGCCCCATCAAGGTGGGCTGTAGGGGATTTGTTGCGTACTCAATGGTTTGCCTGCTCTGCCACCTCAGATGCACTGGAGCTGGACGTTGCAAAGCAATTAGGGAATTGGTAGAGGCAGAAAAGGGGAGTTTCTGGCTGTGGCTAAGGAGGAGAGACAGGGAGTGGGAGCCTACAGAGCAGATTAGACTTCTGCTACCGCACACATCAAATGTTGTTTGGGTCTTGTTGCGAACCAGTTTTGCTGGTATGCTTCTGCACCCTCGGTCTGGAATTTCTAGGGATGCACAGCAGTCTTCCGCCAAAGCACAAGGGGGAACCTATTCGAGAACTCACGAGAACTTTGGTGGACGGTCACACACCTTGGTATCTCTATATAATTTTTCTGAGGCATCGCACAAGTGGTTGTACTTCCGAACCTCCTTGATTAACCTTTCGTCGTAGTTGTCTATTGTAGTTGTTCCTCGTTTTTTAAAAATGGCACGCCCCGGCACCGAATCAAGAAGGACGACCACACAGACAGCCGGAAAGGCATACCAAGGACCAATCACAGCTGCTTTTTGTCTGTGCACTTCCGCTTGAGGTCTGCGCGGGTTTGCGACCGTCCGATGCATAGTCAGAATTTTTTTGAAGTGAGTGACGACGGTTGCAGAACTTCTGCATGGGGGCGTGATCACGCACAGAGAAAGATTTGACGGTTGCAGAGGCTATGCGTCAGAAGCATAAATTGGCCTTAACACCTAGGGCATCGGCAGAGGGTGGCAGGGATCCCTGCCATCGCTCCACCACAAAGAGATTTACTGGGGTTAAAAGAACAAAATATCCATGACTGGTAGTCCCCAGCTGATGACCCGCTCAAGCCCAGGGGTGATAAAGGCACTGGTGGAGGTGCATCAGGAAGCAATGCCCAGCAGGTAGAACCTCACCCTGTATTTCCATTTAAATTGGATAATGAAATGGTCCACTCACAGTAATGGTCCCATGGCCCGCAGGTCTCCTGTCCTTCAGCAACAACGGTCGGGTCATCTGCTTGTTGGAAACTATCTGGATGAAAAACAATATTCTGTTGCTTTCAAACATGCAAAATCAGAAAATGTTCTCATTCTTAGCTCTACATCCCGTTTAACTCACCTGACCGAGGGTACATTCCAGCTCCCCCAAGAAATCATGATCACTCAGATCATGGGTATCACTGTCAATGTCGTACACGCAAAACCTCAGCCTCTGCACCATCTCAAAGTAGTAGTCGATGACAAACTTCCTGGCAAACTTTGGGTTAAGGCAGTTCAGGATCATCTCTGTGCGGCCAAACTAATTTCAGAGAGAATGACAAAAGAGACGAGGGTAGAAAAATGCGGATAGCTTTTTTTTTTTTTTCTCAGTTCCTCACCAATCTGCCATCATGACCCAACACGGACCTCATACCAGTGGGAGCCTGAAGTGTTGATGTAAAGAGCGCACAGAGGGTCAGACTTGGAGAAGACGTCCATGTCCATCAGGTTTTCACAGGAGATGGTCAGCTCCACCTTGGAGGCCAAGTGAGCGACCGCCGGAGCTGAGACTGGCGCTGATGCCATTTAAGCTCGATGTGTTAAAAAGATAATCTGTCATTGGCAAGCAGGGAATTTAGCTGAAATGTCATGTAATTTATGACCAAAAGTATTTAGACTAGTTGAATCTTTCGAAATGTTTTAATGATACAAACACTGTGTGTTTTATATTTGCACTTAAATGGGAAGTGGCTACTTTACTATAATAGCCCCAAATAAGGGCCAACCAACTGCCCTCGGAACTCATTTACTCTTTCTCTGGATAAATGCATAAAATGAAAATGTTTATATTTTATGTGACAGGGACCGACCCTGAGCTATCACACTCTGATAAAATGCAAAGCAGGCACTATTCAGCATTTGCTGTCCGCTGAAAAAGACAAAGCCATCAATGCCTAAACCACTGGCATTAAAGTCATAGGGAAGCGGCTGTTCCAACTGTTGCATTTCCAAATTCTCCTGAGTGAATAAAGTGAATGTGATTGCATGGGAGTAGGTTTGCATAGGGACCATAGGGACATGTCCCTACCAAAATTTTGGACCGACCTACTTGTCCCTGCCAACAATTAGATGTGAAAATCATGTTTATGATTTACAATACAGTGTTGTTGCAGCAGTAGAGGAGTTCTGGATGGAGAATATTGACAGACGAAAACAATATTTATCTTAAGTGCAAAATGTTTATATATATATATATATATATATATATATATATATATATATATTTTTTTTTTTTTTTTTTTTTGCAGTTTTGGTGTAATTCCTGCTGTAAGTGGGTCGCACTGTGAGCTAAAGACATGTTTTAGAGTCTCTATACTCCAGTTAACGATTAATCAAATACTAAATTTGTCAATACTCGATTATTCCGATGAATTGTTTCAGCCCTAGATAAAATACATGAAATGGGTTAAACAGAGTAACTACAGCCTAGATGTACAATAGAGTGAAGTTAATGTTCTAAATGCTCAGTGTCAGTTCCAGTTCTCATGTAAATAAAATAAATTCATTTGGTCTCCCTTGAATCTATTATTTCGCTTTGTTTAATTATACAAAGAAAACATTTAAAAGATAAGAATGGGTTTTACCTCTGTTTACCTATGCACAATTATATATCTTCAAAAGAAAACAACAGGATAAATCCACATAAAACAGACATATTCAGACTATATTTGGTTAAATAGGCACAGATTCACTTAGTGTCTTAGTTGCTGGTAATTCTGGTGCTGGTAATTCAAATGCAAATTCAAAGTGGAAAATAGTCCTAATTCCACAATCATAAGAGCCAGTGATGCTTCAAACATTGATAAACAGCATCTAGTGTGTGTAGCGCTTATACAACCTGTATTAATGTAGCAAGAAATTTAAATTTAAATGAAATACACCCTGATTTTCACGTCAAGCATAAAGAAACGAGCATGCAGAGCATATTTTTGCATAGGACCAATCCCATCAGACCATCATGTCCCTGCCAAAGTTAAAATCAAACATGCGCCCTTGTGTGATTGGTCAATTATCAAGGGGGTGATAGCTTCAATACCACTGAAGCTATCACCTTATTAAAAAAAAAAATTAGTAAAACAGAATTTGTAAAGAAAAAAAAAATGAAACAGATCCAAAGGACCTATCAGTAACCATGTCTGTTCCAGCGCATATCATCATTAGGACATGATCTACAGGGGCACTGGCCCCGTTGGCCCCTGTCTAGAACCGCCCATGGTTTAACTAGGGAGAAAAGAAAAACAAAAAGGCTAAACGGTATCAAGTTTTATATATTTTTTAAGCTATAGTTGTTATTTCGAGGGGAAAAGCATATCTACACTGTAATCTAAACAAATCCTAACGGTTTTCCTTTAACAATGACACTATTCATACAGACTTTCCTAACTCCACATTCAGCTGATGGAATGACTGCAGTGACATGAGGGGGTGTGGTGACCATCCAAAGCTCTCTGCAGGCTCTCACAATATCTACTTTCTAATTAATAGCGGATTACTCACATTAATTTATCCGGTTTGCTCCCGATTCAATAGCGCTGGCTCCATTAGTTTATTTTTGGCCGAGTGAAGAAAAAAAAATAACGTTTATCTGACAACAACAGCTGGGTGAGGCGGTGTGGGTGGAGCCAAGAGCTTCCGCGCGCACTGATTGGTCAATCTAGAACTAGACGATCCCAATGACAGTTTAATATCGGAAGAGTGACTGCTACAGCAGTGTCTTAAAAGTACAATATAATTACAATTAGTTTATTATTCGTATTAGTAACAGGCCGGAACTCTTAAAAATTGCGCTCGTTTCTCGTCGGTAATGGATAAAAGCTAGTCAGTAGTTAATGGGGGTGCATTCAAGAGCAACATCGCTCCGTGGGGTTGTTAGCCAACGATTTAAATTACCTTCAGTCGAAGTTTAATAGAAGGACAATAATTGATACGTATAAATCAGTAATTAAATCTACGTGTTTTTAATACTTTTTTTTCAGAGTTGGAGGCAAATAGAGGATTTGAAAGATTAACGTTTGGATTGATTTGCGCTCTTGAATGTTAACCATTTGCCGCCGCTTCGCTGCCCCCTACGTTGGCTAGCTTTTAAGTTCCTCCTTATTGAGCTGTTGGACCTGACAGATGATGGCTGGGAGGGTTTTAACACGGACTGTAAGCAAGACTCTGCTGGATCTTACAGCCAGCGCTAAAGGGAAAAGAAGCAGGGGAAATATCCGCCTCTTGTGGATTAAGGCAGCAGGAGCTCAGAGTGTAAATATACCGACGCTTTGTTTTCTATCCGATCAAAATGTAAAGTGTTAAAAGTAGATCAAAGGGCAGCAGGGCTATATTGGTTCACTGCACCTGTAACATCTAGTTTAAAGGTTAAAAATGTTCAGAATGCATGAAAGAAAATCTGTATTTTTTTCAGGGAACGTGTTAAAATGTAAACAGTTTAACGATGTATATTGTATTTAAAAAAATAAAATAAATACAGTATTTAATCCGTTCCTTTTTTCGGACCTGTTTTCCTGCACAGAGTGGTAAAGCAGCATTCCTGCTGGGTCTCCCTCTGCTGTCTGGTTTGAGTTATCAGGCTTTCCTCGCAGTGCGAAGTTCAGCCGTGGTGTGTGCTTTAGATAAAGGTAAAGGGACACACATAAAAACCAATGGAAGTGTTTCTAAGCTGACATCATGTGTGGATGTTTTTGACAGCTGAGGTGCTGGGGCAGGCGGACTACCTGTACAGCTGCGCTGAGACAGAGAAGCTTTATCAGCTGCTGCTGCAGCATAAGGACAGGTAAGCTGCTGCCAGACATCATGATACTCTAAAACACCTCACAATACACAATAAAATGCAGGGATTCAATTAATTGAGTTTTTTTTTTCTGTGTTTCCAAAAACCTTAATCTCTACTTATTAAATAATATAATAATTTAACTTTATTGATCTCACAATGAAGAAATTTAGCTCTGCATTTAGCCCATCCCATTGGGGAGCAGTGTGGGGTTAACCCTCTAGGACAAGTGACCATTTCTGATCACTTGCATACCCCTTACATCCCTCAGTGAGGTCTAGAAGTATAAGTTCTATATCCAGCCATTTAGCACAGATACTGCTACATAGCTGTACATCTTATTTTGGTATTTGATCAATTAGATGAGCCCTTGAATGATATATTACCTACTGGAAATTAAGTCGAATTAAGTTAAAAAGTCAAGAAAAAATGTAAAAAGTTAAAACGTCAAGAAAAAAAAGGTAAAATGTTAATAAAAAAGTCAAGGAAAAGGGTAAAAGGCTAATTGAAAAGTTAAAAAGTCAAGAAAAAAAGGTAAAAAGTTAATAAAAAGTTATAGAGTCAAGGAAAAAATGTAAAAAGGTAATTAAAAAGTTAAAAAGTCAAGGAAAAAAGTAAAATGTTAATTAAAAAGTCAAGGAAAAGGGTAAAAGGCTAATTGAAAAGTTAAAAAGCCAAGAAAAAAGTGAAAATGTAAAAAGTCAAGAAAAAAGGAGAAAAGTTTGAAAAGTCAAGAAAAAAGGAGAAAAGTTTGAAAAGTCAAGAAAAAAGGTGAAAAGTTTGAAAAGTCAAGAAAAAAAGTGAAAATTTAAAAAGTGAAGAAAAAAGGTGAAAAGTTTGAAAAGTCAAGAAAAAAGGAGAAAAGTTTGAAAAGTCAAGAAAAAAGGTGAAAAGTTTGAAAAGTCAAGAAAAAAAGTGAAAATTTAAAAAGTGAAGAAAAAAGGTGAAAAGTTTGAAAAGTCAAGAAAAAAAGTGAAAATTTAAAAAGTGAAGAAAAAAGGTAAAAAGTTAATTGAAATGTTAAAAAGTCAAGGGAAAAGAGTAAAAAGCTAATTGAAAAGTTAGTCAAGAAAAAAGGTAAAAAGTTAATTCAAAAGTCAAGAAAAAAGATGAAAACTTAAAAAGTCAAGAAAAAAGGTAAAAAGCTAATTGAAAAGTTATAAAGTCAAGAAAAAAAGGTGACACTTTAATAAAGAAGTAAATTAAAAGGTAAAAAGGTAACTGAAAAGTTAAAAAGTGAATAAGCCTAGCTAACAGTTATATTTAAATTTATAAACTAAAAAATGTAAGTACCAGTATCAGCTTTGATGCCTCTAAGGTTATGTTGTACCAAAAAAAAAGTGTTTCTTTTACTCTATATAAGCACTTTATTTTTATTTTTCTTAATATATTTGGGTAAGTTGGCGTTTGTTGTTATTACATTGACATTCATTTTTGCCATCAAAATGTTCCAATAAGGTCTTGTCCTGGATTCCAATGACTATTGGCTTGACATGTTGATTTTCAAAGGATTTCACTATAGGAGTGCTCTATAAAGCGTTAAGGGTCTTGCTCAGGGACCCAAAGTGCAGGCTGTGCAGATCAAATCTTGCAACCTTGTCAGAGCACAATTGCACTGCTAAAACAGTAGGCCAGGGGTCACCAATGAAAAATCAGCGGGTACCGAATAAAGAAAATCATCAACCAGTAAAGGTCTGGGGACATTTTTAATTATAATCTCTTACTTTAAACAGAATTTAACACTGACATAAAATGAGGTGTTTATGCTTCGATGTTATACATTAATTTTTATAGAGAAAAAAGATTGAAAATTTTTCCATTTAAAAGTGTTTTTTTTTAAGTAGAGAACAATCGTTCAGTTTCCTGATTCACATATTTTATAAAGCGTTTGTTTTATTTCTCTCTTTTTTCTTGCTCTATGAGAGCAGTGGACTTTATGCTGCCCTGCAATGTTTTTAACCTGGGTTTGAATGGAGACAAAGCCATTCTAAAGCACATATCAAGGTGCTCATTTCAGGTTGGGTCCTCTAATCTGTGACCTCTGCAATAGGCCAACTCTCCCCCAGAAAAGCAATACACAAAGAAATAAACCTCAATAGTTGCAAACTTGGTTTTTAGCAAATGTTTATGTTGCACAAGAAAGGCTTATAAAGAATAAAGATATCTATTGCTACACAACTATGAGGAAGGCTGCATATTTGATAGTCACCAAAACCCAAGCCAAAAAAGAAGAAGCTAAACCACAAAAAGCTTTTGCTTAAGAACCAAGAGGCCTGTACTAAATATTAAACTGAAGTTTAGTGGAAGAAAAAAGTGTTAATTCTGACATTTTGAGTTGAAAAAGCTTCCTGGATGGGAAGCAAAACGTCTTCAAACTAAGTCCAGTGGATTGTTTTTTAACTTTTTTTGGAACAACTATGACCTGGATGACTGAGAACCTTCACGTGCATGTAATAGAAAAAATAAAATCAACCTTTGAAAGGATCGGGAAGCAAAACCGTTGAATCGACGAGACGGGTAACATCTGCAGCAAACACATCAGAACTAATCTGTTTTTAATCCCGTAAAGCACACAAAGTTTAAAGTTATTGTGGAGGATTTTTACGGATTTTTTAAAAGACCCGCCCTCTACATGTTAAAAGGAAAGCACAACCCTGTATCCGCTCCCAAGAGGGAACGTCTATTAAATGCGTGGAGGAGCCCGTTTCTCCTGGTGCACGCTCTGTTTAAAAGTTGCTGTTCTCATAGCTTATACATGTTTACTGTGTCCGAAAGTCCATCCTAACCCCTAAATCCCTCAATCACTGTATAGAGCGGGGACTATATGGTGGAGTTTATAGTGAACTCGGTTAACTGACCGTATGGAGAGATGATCATTACTTTTTGCTCTGTAGTCGCGTAACTCCTCCTTTAATGGAAAGCCATTTGGTCCAATTACTCATGATTTCTAAATGGCTTTCCATAATATTTGTTATTAGTCGCAACTGTCGGGTAGCAAATCCCATAATGCTTTGCGAGGAGAGCTCTCCGTGCAAAGCATTCTGTGAAACATCTGCCTCTTCTGAGGCCTTTCTTTTCATACACTTCGTAGACACTTTTTCTCTTGCAACCCTCGGCCATTTTCAAAGAACCGCGGTGAGAAAGGTTCACAAAATCCTCAGTTCGGTTCGGTTCACGGTTTCGTGGTCACGTGTTTCGGTTTGGTTCGGTATATGTTGATTGTTAGCCTGACATGTTGGTCGTGTTGCTGTTAGCATAAACAAAACGTGTTGCACAATGCTTGCACACTGTTGCACTTTTATCCACAACTTTCTTTCCGCCGTTATCGTAGGTCACCCTAAATGCAAAGTTGTCCCATACAGCAGACCTATAAAGAGCTGCTGGTGCGTCTTCCAACTCTCTGTTCTTTCCCACTCGCTATACCCACACAATTCTCCACAACAACTGATTTTTTTCTGCTACACCCGGCTACGCTGCTTCGCTTCTTCTTGTTTACTACTGGTGGTTGGCTTTGGTCGCAGTACCGCCACCTTCTGCTCTAGAGTGTACACGCTTCGCCTATGAGAAAAAGGAGCAGCGCATGAACCGAACACAACACACGCGAATCGAACCGAGACAGTTGAACCGAGACAGTTGAACCGAACGGTTCGGACGGTGTTCAAAAACCGTTCCATCCCTAGTACCTAGGGTTGAGTATGTAGAATGGCCTTACGTAAATATATCACCAGAATGATTGACAATCAAGAGGACCACTTATTGAGATGATCCACCCAGAAATAAAAGGTTGTCCGCTATACCTTTAACAAATTTCTCCACAAATACAGTTAGATTGGATTAAAATATTGTTACCAGGGGCACGATGGGAATGCCTCATGGGTGAAACCAAAGTTGTTGTGTTTTTTGTGTCGATGTGTGCTAATATAGGTTGTGTGCTTCCACCCAGTGAGGATGCTGAGTTCCTGTGGAGGTTAGCCCGGGCGTCTCGGGATCTCTCCCTGCTGCCCGACACGGACGCCGGGAGGAAAAAGCAACTGACGTTTGAAGCCTTTGAATATGCAAAGCGGGCGTTGGAGAGAGATGAAAAATGTTTTGCTGCACACAAAGTAAGCTGGGTTTTTCACCCTACAGGCACCGATGTCACAATGAACCCTGATATAAGTGCGCATTTTAGTCAGTTATTAAACAGAACTTATTCTTTTCCTCCCTTTCTTCTAACCAAGTGGTATGCTGTTTGCCTCAGCGACATCGGGGAGTATGAGGGAGTGAAGGTTAAAATAGGAAATTCATACATCATCAGGGAACATCTGGAGGTGAGAGAAACATCTGACTCAGGATCTTGTAACAAACTGGATGTATTGAATCATTTCCCTCTCCTCCCCCCAGAGGGCCATTCAGCTCAACACCAAAGACGCCACATCCTTACACATTCTAGGTTACTGGTGAGTGGCGCTGTTCTTCTCTTGCATCATTGAACCTTTGCCTCATTCTTCTTTTTAACATCTATTTGACGTTGGCAGCCCTCTCTAGCTCAGCTCTGGACTTTGTTTTGTTTATTTGTTCTCTTTTTAGCTCTTCTGTTGTCAAACTTCAACAGTTTAGCTCATTATTTTGGAAAACGTTAGAATAATGATTGTCTAAGTTTATAAAAGGTGCTCAGATCATGAATGCAAAACAAGCCAAGGTTGTCGACCTTTCGGCTATTCTGAGAAGCTGTTTTTGTTTTACCCCAGTCTACGCTTAGGTTCCAGCTTTTTCTTTTTTTTGCATGTCTTCTGTCATCTATGACTACGGAAGAAGATTAGGGCCACTGAAAAAAAAAGTTAACTGATTTTTAAACTTTGTTTCAGTTTAGTATGGGGAAAAAAGTCAGAATTCTGACTTTAATCTCAGAATTCTGACAGCTAACAAACATGTTAGCATCAAGCCGTAGCCATGTCTGTTTTACAGACTAGCTCTCTTGTTTTAATGACCTTCTGCTCCTCCATTAAGGGGGGGACCCCTCGGTCATTTTCCACCAATGTGTCACTGGCCACCTCAAGCAACTCACATCTATGTCAGTGAAGCTGAGTGCTCCCACATCTCTTCCTTCATGGTGCCCATCTACATTAAGATCCAGAACTCTGAGATTAAAGTCAGAATTCTGAGGTTAAAGTCAGAATACAAAAAGTCAGAATTCTGAGAAAAAGTCGGTATTCTGAGAAAAAAGTCAGAATTCTGAGAAAAAAGTCAGAATTCAGACTTTTTTTCCAATACTAAATTGAAATAAAATTTTAAAATCAGTAAACGTTTTTTTTTTTTTTTCCAGTGGCCCTAATCCTCTTCCGTATGACAGCTGAGCTTAAGTTACGTTTTAACATGTCAACATGCAAAACAAAATGTGTGTTTGATAGCTGCTGAAGTACTTTAGTCAAAGACATTTTCCTCTGCTTTAGGTGTTATGCCTTTGCCGAGTTGCCATGGTACCAGCGCAAAGTGGCAGCTGTCATTTTCTCATCACCGCCTACATCTACGTTCGAGGAGGTGGAAACTTCTCTGCGGTCCTCATCCTCACTATTTGGGCCGTCTAGAATCATTGAATGCTTATAAATTCTGGTTTCTCTCTCTTATAGGCATTGGAGTTCTTCCTAAAGGCAGAGGAAGGTTGAAGATATTATATTTAAATGAATAGTTAAAAATTTTATAAGCACTTTAAGCTAAAACCTTCTCCTGTAATCACTGGTTCCTACAGTTGACCCAGACTTCTACAGTAAAAATCTGCTGATGCTGGGGAAGACGTACATGGCCATGAGGGACAAGGAGAAGGCGCTGCTCTGGCTGACTAAAGCTAAGCAGTACCCGGCTCGCACACTGGAGGACAAAGAGGTACAAACATACCAGCACTGTAGCAGGGATCCTGTTATCGACTAAAGCCCCTGTCACACCTTGATGATTTAGGTCAGGGATCGGCAACCCAAACTGCTCAAAGAGCCATATTGGACCTAAAAAAGAAAAAAAAAAAGAAATATGGAAAAATCTAAACGTCTTCTAAACACAGGTTCTAAGTGTATTAGACCACTATAGAAAAGGGTACGGTGGCCTGGAGGCTCAAACCAACATTACAAAATCTAAACAACTTTTACAAATTCCAAAACAAATGATAATTTCAGAAAACAAATTTACATTTTTTAAACTTTTACAAGTTCCAAAGTAAATTATTTCAGAAAACAAATTTATATAAAAAAAAAAAACTTTTACAAGTTCCAAAGCAAATTATCATTTCAGAAAACAAATTTACGTTTTTAAATCTTTTACAAGTTCCAAAGCAAATTATTTCAGAAAACAAATTTACATTTAAAAAAAACTTTTACAAGTTCCAAAACAAATTATCATTTCAGAAAACAAATTTGCGTTTTTAAATCTTTTACAAGTTCCAAAGCAAATTATTTCAGAAAACAAATTTACATTTAAAAAAAACTTTTACAAGTTCCAAAGCAAATTATAATTTCAGAAAACATATTTACATTTAAAAAATTTTTTTTACAAGTTCCAAAACAAATTATCATTTCACAAAACAAATTTACGTTTAAAAAAAACTTTTACAAGTTCCAAAACAAATTGTAATTTCAGGAAACAAATATTACTTACATTACATTAGAAAATAAATAAAACACTTTTAAAATTCAAATAGCATTTTAAGAAAACAAATAAAAAAAACATTTGAAACACTAAAAAACTAAAAGTTTTTTTTAGATTTTGTGATGTTGGTTTGCACCTCCCGACCACCGTAAAAGGACTATGTGGGCTTAAATATATAACATTCGTGATAAAATGTTTATCCTGGAGCAAATGTTACATCGTAGCATGAGGTGAGGGAAGAGCGGTGAACGCCCCCATCATACGGTTTGTATGTAGGTTTTGTTGCATGGATGAAATTATAGAAACAGGATAAAGGAATCTTTCTATGATAGAGGTGTTACTGTTGGGAGGAGTTGATTGGAAACAAGCAGGAACCAACATCCATCAGAGCGGTCCTCTAACCTTAAAATCCCTCATCCTCCGTCACCAGCACTACTTGGTGTGAATTATATTTTTAAGATTTGGGAAAAAAATGGTAGAAAGTTCTGTTTGATCTGTGGACAGTTTTCTATCCTTGCAACAAAACTAGCAGCAGTAGAGGAGTTTGGAGATGCAATCCACTCCTTATCTTCTTAACATCCACCTCATTTTGGGTAATTCTCACCTATTTTGCATACCCAAATGGAAAAGCAAATAAGGAACTGTAAGCCTAAATTACATGTGCAATACATTATTTGAAAAAATGGGTGACTAGAACACAAACCAACCTGCATCAGTTCAAACATGACTCAAAGTTGTTTTTTTTTTATTCTCGTAAATGATTGTTATTTTTTGAACAGCAGTAATAAATATATTCTTGAGAAAAAGCAGGTTTTATCGTATTATATTTGTTCTACATCATGTCAACCCGCAATGCAGAAAATTTCAGGCCTCTAGCTATAACATTTCCAGAGCTGTGCGGTATGAACTTTTGGTGTCAGCTTGGAGCTGCGCGCAACGGCTCCACGTGCTGGTAAATATTTTACCGGTGGAATTTTGTGCATTAGAGGTTTAATCTATCTTTGAGCTTGAGAATATCTTTGTCTCCATTCAAACCCAGGTTTAAAGCCTTGCAGAGAAGCCTAAAGCCTAATTCTCTCATTAAGTCATAAAAAGAAAGAAAAACAAAAGTAAGTTAAGGTGTTTTATTAAAAAAAGTGAGCCAGGAAATTGTCCATATACCAAACTTAAAGATTGTTGCTCTCTGCTTAAAAAAAAAGTTTTAAATGGAAAAACATTATATTTGTTCATATTTTTTTGATTTAAAAAGTCAATGTATAACATTGATGCATAAACAACTCATATTTCACTGTTAAATACTGTTTAAAGTAACAGATCATAATTAAAAATGTCTCTGGACTTTTACTGGTTGATATTCTTTATTCAGACCCCACTGATTTTTGATTGGTTACCCCTGGCGTATTGGAAGCATTTTGTTATAAATGGTGGTTCAAAGGAGGAAACAGTCCGTTCTCCTCCAGACTTCATCCCCATCAAAGGGAGGGGTAGTGCTCTGATCCTCTCCATCCTGTTCTGTTTTTTTTTTTCTTCCAAGGTGCTTATACAGGAACACAAAGTATAGATTAAAACTAAATGTTGAAGGTGGATCCTCCACCTCCGCCATGGACACTGTGGTACGCTGCATCACTTGGTTGCAGAGGTGTAGAGTAACGAAGTACAAATACTTTGTTACTGTACTTAAGTACACTTTTTAGGTATCTATACTTTACTCCATTACTTATTTTTCTTCTACTTTTTACATTTTCACACAAGAATCTGTACTTTCTATCTCTTACATTTTTAAAACAAACGTTACTCGTTACTCTTGGCTTTGGTTTAATGTTTATAAATATTTATTTCACGTCATGTGCGCCATCAAATGCAGATCATTGGCGCCATCCATATCTAGTGAAAACTAGTGTAATTGGATGGGTCATATAACACAAACAATCGTTGGTTAGCTAAAGGAAATCATCAGAAGCAAGCAGGTGTTCTTCAAACTGCAAACGTGAATTGTCTATGCCATGCTACGATGTCGGATTCATGTTGAAATGTCTGAAAGGTCGGACACAGGCAAGAGCGTATCGGGAGATGGAGACCAACAAGAAACCAACTTGGCCCTATGTCAAAGAATTTTTCGAAATAGCCGAGAAATTGAGGTTTCAATTCATATAGAAGCATCTGGCTGTTTTGTTTTTAAGGTTACTTTATACTTTTATACTTTAAGTAGTTTTTGGAGCACATACTTTTTCACTTTTACTTGAGTAAAGAGGTCAAGTTGATACTTCAACGTTTACCAGAGTGTTTTTAAACTGCAGTATCTAAACTTTTACTTAATTAACAAATGTTTACTTTTGACTCCACTGCTAGGTTGGGCTTTCATATGAAATCCCTCTAAGTTACTTTGAAGTTGGAGGCATTTTTGTAAGACATTTGATTCCTTTTGATTAATGTAATATTTTTTTAACCCCTGCAGGTCCATAAAGAAGCAGTGGAACTCCTGAATCAGCTTTGAGAAATATCGCACTACCTCTGCGTGCCACCGGAGGCCTTTTCACACAACTGCTGAACCAAATCCATTACTATGAAATGAAGCATCAGGAAATATTGGGGTTTATAATTCCACGTGACTTAAAAGGCATCAAGGCTGTATCTAGTTGGAAGTTCCCATATGAAGGAGTGAAGGGAATGAAACGTGTTAACCTCCACTGTGTTCAATAAGGCATTACAACGCAATCACTTCAATGCAACCAGATAACATTTAATATTTGCTTTGGAAATTCATTGTTTACGTTATTAAAATTTTTTTCTTTGTCAGCTTGTTTAATCTCTACATGTGTCTGAAACGATTCATTAAATCAGCTAGAGAACCTCACTGATGGGCGGAGTCACTGCATTTTGCAGGAGTAAGTGAAAAACCTTTAACTGGTGACATTGGAATTTCAATCATGCTTTTCTTACTGTGATGAAGCCAGGTGACTGGAGTCCTCCACCTGTCGCTGCACACTGCTGGTCAGCTGGCTGAAAGGAAAGAATCGCCATCGTTCCTTTGAAGCATTGGAAACTACACCAAGAATGTGTGTAAAGCAGTTAACTGCAGGCGGGACTAATCAGCTGATATTACCTGGAGTAAAATAATTGATTAGAAATAATTTTAATTTTATCCTATTACAAAGCTTTGTGTGAATATTTAAGGGGCCCTTGTATCACCAGCATTGTTTATCTCAAACATAAAGCAATAAAATCTGCTCCTCTAACATTTTGTGTTATCTGTTAGAATTTCTTGACAGATTGAGTTTGATCCCCGACCTGCAGGCCTCCTAACCTGACTCCGCCAGATGGATTTGCTCCACATATCCATCTGGAAACCTTCCATTGAAGTAATTTTGGGAGGGGGCGAAAATACTGGTTAGCTGATTGGCCTATGTTGGTGATAGACGGGCCAAATAAACCAATCAGATCAACGAAGCATATGACGTACTAACAGAGCGACGACGAAGAGGAGCCAATTGATAGATCAAACTGTTGCCGAAACCAGTCGGGAGAAGAGCAAAAACATCTTTCCTCTGAAAAAAGCCTCCAGAGCAGTGTTTTGCTCTTCTTTCAGTGAAGAAATGCTCTGTAATTCCGATAAAACTTGCTCGATAGCCACGCTAACGCTAGTTTCATCGGCTGAAGCAGCCATGTTCTTTAGACTGAACTGTCACGCTTCTCGTTGCGTCACACCTCAACCCGCCTCAAAGCCAAAGCTGATTGGACGTTCGTTTGGTGAACTGCTCCAAATTTTCTTTAAAGCTACAGTGTGTAATAATTACAGGGATGTACAGTCAGAAATGTAATATATTATACATAACTATGTTATTTATCATCATCTACGAGCTCAGCCTTTTAAACTTAATATTTGCGTTGCCTTAGAATTCGTTATTTGTAATTACATAGGAGGGGTTCCGAGAAGATGGCGGACAGGGCAGTCGTGTTTCTCTGAGCTCCCAAAGAGGTCCCGACACTAAATTATTTTATGAAGTGAACTATTAGTTAATATCTGTAAAACCAGCTCTCAGCTTGAAATATGAAGAAAAGCAACAAGTTTATGCCACCTGCAGTCAAGACTCTGCATTCTAAAAGCTCTGAAAGTGATCACGACTATTCTGTGCCTATGGAGTCAGCAACAGTTAGCAAACGGGAAAGGGAAGCCAATACCCCGACCAGCACTCCAGAAAAAAACATACACATGGAGAAAAGAACAAAAGGTACGTCCCAGGAACAAATGAACACCGAGTCCATTTTAAATGCTATAAGTTCCTTAGGACAGAAAGTGGATGACCGCATGGAAGAAGTTGGCACGCAAATGAAGCAGCACAGTGCTATGCTAGCGGCTATTGCTAAATCGGTTCAGCTAAACGCAGAAGAGCTTAAAGATTGCAAAAAGAAAATAATAGAATTGGAGAAACAAGTGGATACACTCTCCAAAGAGAACATGCAGTTGAAAGAAGGTGTCCTTAACAGTGAAAGATATAAAAGACGGTGGTGCCTCCGCATAAAAGGTAAAAAGGAAAAGTCTAATGAGAACATCCGTGAAGAAGTTGTGGCCCTTCTGTGCAAAATTGCACCTAATTTGGCTTCAAAGATGGATGAAGAGGTTGATGTCCATAGAGTGGGTCGAAGGATGAATAACAGGGACAGACAGATCATCATTCTGTTTGTGAGACGAGCCTTGAGAGACGACATCTGGAGGAGGACTAAAACTTCTCCCATTTGCAAAGAAGAAGGAGTTCGCTTCTCTGAAGATTTGACACCAGAAGATTGGAAAGCAAGACAAGTTCTGTGGCCAAAAATTGAAAAGGCAAGAAAAGAAGGCAAAGCTGCGGGCTTCAGGGGCCCGTTTGGCTTCATTGAAGGCAAACGCATCATGGATGCTTCTACAGCTGAGAACTGAGATGCAGCAGAAATGAACATGGAAAGATAAAGGACTGTTCTGTTAATGGGACCTCGCACTCAAGGTTCTTTTCTTTTCACTCTCCTAAACCGTTTGTGCATAGGTTTATGTGTTCTATTTTTCAGATAAAAAATGATTTTTCTTTAGTTTCTTTTAACTCAAGGGGACTGAAAGACTCACTTAAACGGAAAGCAGTTTTTTTGTTTTGTAAAGGACAACAAGCACATTGCATCTTTTTACAGGAAACTCATTCTGACGCATCTGACGTGAAGTTCTGGTCGCAGCAATGGGGAGATAAAATTCTCTTCAGTCATGGGACAAATCGATCTGCTGGAGTCGCCATCTGCTTTTTCAGGTGTCCCGGCAAGATTTTGAGTGAAAAAGCAGATAAGGATGGACATTGGGTGGCCTGTGTTTTAGAAGTTGATAATGTCCCAATAATTTTGTTAAACATTTATGGATATAATAATGATCAATACAATAGGAATCTGCTACATCAGATAACAATGGTTATTGCAGAGTTTAATGCTAATTTTCCTACTGATCATATCATAGTTGGAGGGGATTTCAACTTGGCTCCAGATGAATATATGGATCGTTGGCCTTCACGGCTGGCAAAAGAAACTCCAAATCCTGTTGTTAAAGAATTTGTTAGCAACACGAAATTGATGGACGTCTGGAGAACGCTAAACAGTGAAGTCAAACAGTTCACCTGGCACAAACCTAATGGTCAAAGTAAATCACGCATTGATTATTGGCTGGTATCTAATGCAGTTCTAGAGTGTACTAAAGAAACAGTGATAGCAAACTGTCCTTTAAGTGATCACTGCATTATTAGTTTAAAACTACAAAATCTAGATAGAAGTTCTAAACCCAATAATTACTGGAAATTTAATTCAAACTTTCTTAAAAACTTTGAGTTTTGTCAATTTATTAAAGAACTTATTCTAAATATATCAAATGATAATTCTATTGAAACACCAATTCTTAAGTGGGAATACTTGAAATACAGTATTAGAAAGTTTTCAATAAAATTTGGTCAAGAATTACATAGAAAAAAAAAAGCAGAAGAGACAATAGTGATTAAAGATCTTATGTCACTTTACAGAAAATTAAGTTGGACTGATGATGATAAAGAAACAATAAATAAATTGCAATCTAAATTAGATGAGATTTATATAAATAAGGCAAAAGGTGCTTATGTAAGGTCCAGAGCCAGGTGGATTGAAGAAGGAGAAAAAAAATAGTGCTTTCTTTTGTAACTTGGAAAAACATAGACAAGAATATAATTCTATTAATAGTCTTATTATTGATGGAGTGGAATTTTCTGAGACTAATAGAAAAACAGAAGAAGTATTTAATTTCTATAGTAATCTTTATAAATCTTCACATACAGAGAGAATTACTTCATCCCTTTTTGATAAAATAAGTAATCTAGTTCCCGTTATTGATGAAAACTTTAAGGAAATCTGTGATGAAGAGCTAAGAATCTCTGAATTTGATATTGCTATAAGAAATATGGCGTCTGATCGCGCTCCTGGTCCAGACGGACTCACAGCTAACCTTTATAAACATTTCTGGGAAGATTAAAACTTTTGTTGTTTCAGGCTGTAGAAGAATGTGTGAGTAGAAAGGAACTCATGTTAACTATGAAACAAGGCATAATTAAACTAATCCCAAAACCTGGTAAAGATAAGAAAAACTTAAATAATTTAAGGCCTATCACGCTATTGAACACAGACTACAAGATCCTAACAAAGGTTTTGGCAATGAGGTTAAAAACTGGCTTGCCTAGAATAATTAGTCAAACACAATCTGGTTTTCTAAAAGGCAGATCCATCCATAACAACATCCGCCTGGTTCTGGACCTTATTGATTATAGTCACTTAATAAAAGATGACAGTTTTATGTTGTTTTTAGATTTTCACAAAGCATTTGATTCTGTAGAACATCAATTTATTGTTAACACGTTGAGACATTTCGGATTTGGTAATAGTTTTCTTAATATGATTACCATGTTAAACACCAATATCAACAGCTGCGTGTCTCTGTCACAGGGCACATGTCCCAGATTCAAAGTAGAAAGAGGAATCAGACAAGGTTGTAGTATCTCGCCTCTCTTGTTTATTTTAGTCACAGAGCTACTAGCAATAACAATTAAAAACTCCAATATTGAAGGTTTGGAAATAAATAACCAGAAAATAATCATTAGCCAATTTGCAGATGATACAACCCTCTTCCTAAAAAACAAAGAACAAATTCCTATAGCTCTAAAGGTAATAGAGTTCTTCTCTCAAGCCTCAGGGCTGCAGTTAAATATAAACAAATGTGAAATTATGAGCATTCACAACTGTTCTGATTCTTCAATTTTCAATATTCCAGTTAAAAATGAAATAAAATACTTAGGCATGTGGATTTCTAAATGTAAAGCTACAAGCGTTAGAAAAAATTTACAAGACAACATTGATAAATGTGGCAAAACCTTAAATAATTGGCTTCAAAGAGACTTGACGTTGTTTGGTAGAACGTTATTAACAAAAACAGAATCCTTATCCAGACTGACGTATCCTGTATATTCCTTAGCCGTCCCTCCAAATATCATAAAACAGATTAATAGAATTAATTTTAACTTTATTTGGAAAAACAAACACCATTATATCAGAAAAAGTGATTTGCTAAAAAATTATGAGGAAGGTGGTATCAAGGCAATTGATTTTGAAATTATGAATGGTACTTTAAAAATTAGGTGGCTTCAGTCCCTATTAAAAAACAGTGATCTAATTTGGTTTGTTATTCCGGCGTTCGTATTTCAAAAAGTTGGAGGTATTGAGTTGTTATTGAAATGTGATTTTGAATTATCAAAACTCCCCCTACAACTCTCTAATTTCCACCAACAGGTTTTGTTACAGTGGAAGTTAATGTTTAAGCACAACTTCAGCCCTCATAATGTTCCACTGTGGAACAACAGAGCCATTCTGTGTGGTAGAAAATCTATTTTTCTAGAAAATTGGTGGAATAAGGGAATCTGGTCAATTACTCATTTACTGGATGGAAATGGTGATTTTCTAAGTTTTGAGGATTTTAACAGGAAGTATAAATATTATTGTTCACTAAGAATTTATAAGAAAGTTTTACGTAGTATCCCTGATGTCCTCATTCATTCAATTAAAAACAGTTTACCTAATTCCCTTATTCCTAAACTCCATAAGATTCAATTTGAGCATGTAGACATTAGAGATAATAAATGCAACAATAAGTTTTTGAATCAGTATTCTATAAATAATATGTACCCAGGAAGAACAAAAAACACAGTTCTCTTACAAAATTTTAAGAAATCTATGATAGTCAAAATTAGGACAAATTATTTGAAATTCCCAATTCCTCCTAAATATAAAGAATTGCAATTTAAAATAATAAATAACATATATCCTTCAAATGAGTTTTTAAGAGAGAGATTTTGTACAACTCAATTGGAAACAACTAAACATCTTTTTTATGAATGTAAAGAAGTATTAAACTTATGGGATCAACTTCGAAACTTTCTGTCTTCTAAAACAATAAATTTAGATTTTATTTCCTGGCAAAACATTCAATTCGGTTTATCCATTAAAGAAAAAAATTTGGAATTTTTAATCAATATTCTAATAATTGTAACAAAGTATTATATCCATAAATGTCGCTATGCAAAATGCTCCCTCTCAATCTCTGCTCTCAAAAATGAACTTTCCCTTTTCAAAAGATGTCTGAGAAAGATGCAGAATTTAAATGCAATTAAATTGTTTGAGTTAATTGAAGATTTTCAGTTGGTAGTCCCCACTGATTAATTTATTTTAACTACTATTATTATTTTATTTATTTTATTTTATTTTATACTTTGTTCCAGCCTGTGTATTTAATTATATTTTTCAAAAGCAGGAGTTGTGATATTTCTTCTTGTATTGGAATATTTGTTATTGACTTGTTATTTGAGATTGTTATTGTTTTCTTATATATTCAATAAAAAAAAAAAAAAAAAAAAAAAATAATTACATAGGAGCGGGTCTCGCAGCCATGGAGGCAGACATCTTTGCGCTACGGCAGCGCAGAGCCAACAAACTAGCGATTGCGAGATCGCCCATTACGCTCGAAAGTAACTACGGCAAGTTGAGAGAGATGAACTGAGACGGTACTGAACACACAGACTAATGAAATACTATCTGTAAAATTATCTATGTAAGCAAACCTCATCACTTGAGAAGGTAGGTGATGCGGACGTCGTGGAAGACATTTGTCCCGTAACGCTCGCCGTACTGTTGGGGGGGAGAAGCGGTGGGGGGGGGGGAGATGTTCATGTTGCTGCAGTCTGCAGTCTGACCGCTAGATGTCGCTGAAAATTACACACTGTAGCTTTAACGGGCCAGACTGATCTGCGAGTGAAACCTTGAAAGCTGGGGAGATCAGGATGGTCTCACGAGGCTACAGGCCTCCCGTAGAAACTAGTGATGGTGAGATGAGGCATTAATCCGTTTGGCCAGATTGCTTCAACGATCCCCACAGTTCACGAGGCTTCATGTGAACATGTCACCACCTACTGGTAGAGAGCAGAAATACAGTTTGTAATAAAATATGTGATTTTTTTGCAACTGTTTTTTCTTCCCTTTTAAGTCCCATTGAAATTATTAATGGTAGGTGTGTATAATAAAATCTTTTGTAAGTTTTTAGTGTAAAATTTCTTAGAACAATCATTTAAGGTGCACAGTTTTTCAGCTATTTTAGTGAAATAAACTCAAGCAGACAGTGAAAGTGTTTGTGCAAATTGGGCAATGATGAGCAAAATAAAAGGCGTTAGTCATTTTTATTAAAACATGATAGTTTTTCTTTGTTTTTTTGTTTTTAATCAGGTTGGAAGTTGTGTTCAGCCAATCTTTTGGCTAAACCGACCTAATTTACCCAATCTATATTTTTACTCGGGCAAAACAATGCAAATTAGTCTCAGCCAAAATAATTACGTTTAATTGCAACTTTCAAAAGCCAAAGACAGGTCTTGAACCATCAACCTCTAGAGTAAGAGCCTGCACTGGAAAAACTATCTAGATATAAATAAAAATAAATATATAAAAGTGTTTTTACCCTTAATTTGAGCAGGTAAATGAGATAGTTTTCCAATGGAGTTAGTATTTTTACTCTTAAAATAAGATTAGATAATATGCACTTGGAATAAGACAACACAACTGTGTTTTCTTATTTTAAGTTTAAATTGTCTTGTTCCATTGGCAAAATGTCTCTCTTACCTCCTCAATCCAAGAATAAATGCACTTATTTTAAGAAGAAATTACTTATCTAGATTTCGATTTTTTCCAGTGTGTCTCCTACAGATGACACCACCTATGTAGGCAACCATAGTTGGGAGAAAATACTTCTTAATACTGATGTGTTAACACTGGTTTTGCCCGGTGGTTTGCTCAAACCTTGATCATTACATTGTTTATTCTAACCAAATTAGCTTTAAGCAACTAGATTGGTTGGAAAAACAACCAATCTATTCTTAGAATCTATCCAAACTGTATCCAGCTGACAGCAACTCTCCTCCAAACTCCCACATCTTGACTGAACACTGAGTCTGTATAGATTCCTGTCAAGATTCTTGAGTTTCCTGAAGCGGTCACGTGGTTTCACGGTAGCGAGGCCTCGGACATCATCAATTTTGGCCCCTCCTCTAAATGAATCACGCCTGGACACGCGCTTCAGGGAAACGCCCCCTGCATTACTCGACACACGCCTCGGCTCATCTCATAACATCACTAGTAAAAACCAAATCAATGATAAGGGTTTAGTCATTTATTTGTATCTCATAAATCCATCTCTCTCCATTCAAAATGGGTGAAAGCAGATTAAAAATGAATCTTCTATACACATGGTCTCCAGTAAAGGGGCATTCTGTACAGTGTGGTGTGTGTTTTACAGTGTGTATCTACACGTGATATGTTAGAGTGGGGGCGTTTCAGGAGGCCTAGAGCCCCATGCGAGTCAAAATGTGCTTTTTTTTTTCAGAGCAGCACGATCTGGACCAACTCGCCGGCTGCATGCGACCTGAAACGCCCCCAGCTGTTCTGATAAAGGACAAAGGCATCACAGATTTCCATCAGCGTGTGCTGGATTTGAATATTTTAAGTACTTCATTTACTGTCGACTTTATGCAATCGAAACTCAGATACACAACTGATTTGGATTACAGGTTTCTGCTGAAGAGGAAGCACAGTTTTGATGGATCTCTGAAGAAAGAAAAAAAAAAAGCCTCCATTTGCTACCGATGCCATCCTTCCTCTCTTCCCCATCAGCTGAATACATGTTATTTACATCACTGATAACAAGCTACCCCACAGGACAGCAGCTTGAGGCAGTTTGCAGTGATCCAAGTCCAGACCTGCTACCCGCTGCCTGCATGTATTATTTCTCTCTTCCAGCTGAAACAAGCAGAGTCTGATGTGAAAATAAAGAGGGACTGTCTCTTTAAGAATGAAAGGAAACAAAGAAACATGGGCTGAGGCATGATAGAAATAAGGCTTTCTCAACTCAAATGTGAGCATCATGGATGAACTTAAGCCCCTCCCCCATTTTGCCCATTTGTCTAAGTCGCATTCCCCCCCCCCCCCCAACACTATCAGTTGCACTTTACCACATGACATTCATGGCTAAATATATTCTGGTAGTCATGGTTGGGATTGTATTTGTGTGCTAGCACCTCGTGCTAAAGGGTTGAAAATGTCACGCAGTGCTGCATCAAACACAGTGGCTTCAAAAGGACAGTCGGATTCAGCCGAGAGTCCGACTCTAATATCTGCAAACGGAGCCAGAATATTTTCTGATTTGCAAATTAAAGTGGCAGATTATCAAAGTCGTCCATGTGGCTCGGCATCCTAAAGGCCCTCTCTCGTCGCGTCACAGTGTGCAAACAGGCTACAGTCTAACTTAGCCTGGATCATCTCTGGCATAAAACGGCACTATTCACTCAAACACACAAATGGCTTGTTTTTCAATGAAATTTTAAAACATCTAAGATCTCCTATGAGTCCACAAATATTTAAAGATGAGTCAGATTTCCTACCCTCTAAGAGAAGAGAAGGAATCTGATCCCGATTCTAAACGACTGTGTAGCCACGTTCTGTGCCTCAGATCCGTAGAACCTGAAGCTCATTCAATGATGCCGGGATCCTGCGTGCGCCCGCGGAGCCGGACGAGGCAGCCGTCTAATCTTCATAGGTAGCATGCAAGAATGCAGGATTTCTAAAACCACTATCCGTCCGACAGGAAAAGACAATTTCAGGCACTAAATCGCCTTTTAACAGCTCTATAGAACTAGAGCTTTAAAAGAAGGTTGGAGCCTAAACTATAAAATCCTCTAGAAAAAAAAAAAAAAAAAACGTCCATTTTCAAAAGCCATTTAGCTGTGGGAGAGGAGGATTACTGTTTTTAAACAGCAGACAGATGAAATGTTTGCATATTTCCATGGAGGGTAGATAGATATTATATAAGGATTGGGGAATGCGGCAACAGAAGTATGCTGCAAATCAGGATTTGGTTTAAAAATGACAAAATAGCTTATATACATTGGTGGTTATATTGTGCAATTCTTTTGTTTGCTTTTCTTGGCTGAACAAACAGCTGGGGGGGTGGGGTGTAGCAGAGGGAAACGTTGACCCTCTATTCTTGGCCAAATCCTTCCGTTTCCTCGATGGCAAAGAGCAGCTTCTCCTTCAGCTGCTCGTAACTTTTATATGGAGGCAAGTCCAGACGGTTGAAACTGGAAGAGATTAGAGAGAGGGAAGTCAGTGGAGGCTGCTGCTTTTTACAACCTTCTAACATAAATACAGGCAATAATACCTTTAACAGCTTATAATTCCTGGATTTCTGCCTTTAATTATATCGTGACAGAGGAGTTAAAAACAGTTGGGTGGAATTGACAGGTGTCTCACTTTTTAACAAGTAAAAATCGCTTTCACAGCACTGAAGTCAATTCTTTGTGGAATGACGTTTTGCAGTACCGTATATTCCGGAATATAGGCCGCTACTTTTTTTCCCAAGCTATGAACAATGTGGCTTATAAGAAGGTGTGGCTTTTCTGTGTATTTCTCCTGTCTGCCAGAGGGGGAAGTCAAAGTTGGAAATGAAAGAATAAGAGCAAATTTCATTTAGCATAAGAACATGCTAGCAGCAGGTACGACGGGGAACAAATGTCAGAGATTCACAGATTTTGCCTTTTATTTGCCGCATTAAAGCTGCCAAACCAACGAAGAGACTGGGTTCAACTCCTGCAGAGCTGAAATAAAGAGCTGATGAAGCTTCATCTTTTAGTAAAAGCTCTTACTGCTGCGAGCTAACAAGCTAACAGGGGCTAGCATTCTTCTTCGTCCCTACTCCAAGGGTTATATGTAGAGCTCCCCCTACAGAGTTGGTGGTTCAGTAAATATCAGCGGCTTATGCTGCGTGCAGCAGAAGCAGCGAGTTTACATGCAAAGTCAATGGTTGACACGCGCCAAGGCGCAGCGCATCGGGAGCGTTTAAGCATCTGACGCGCGCACGACGAGCCGCAAACACGCTGCTGCTCGAGATGGAAAAATCAAACTTTTGCTGCTCGACCCGCCGCATCACCCAATCAGGGAAGCTGATCGGGAGCTGGCAGGGAGACAGACAGATTGCTGATGACACAGAGCGCTATGATCAGTCCTCTGATACAGTTAATTAACGCCTAAATTAACTTAAAATGCTAAAACCTGCCGACAAAGCATGTTTGCTTTTATTATCCTGGTGCCTGCAGTTTGGATTATGTACATGAAAAGAACCTTCCAGCCGCTGCGGTGAACCGCGAGGAGGCGACCGGGCCAGAGTCTGCTGTTGAATGGGATTCCTACTGACAGAGCACCGCTGGTATGTGGAGGTCTGAGCAGCTCCGACAGAAATAATATTGGAACGCAGGATGGTAATCTGGATGAACTGACTGCACTGATGAAGTTTTTTAGGTGGATTTTCTCACTTAAAACTACTTTATTCCCACTGATTATAGGCAAGGCAAAGAAAAGATAGAGTAGCTCCGCCCAACGCGCGTCAGACCCACTTTTGCACCGCGCAGCCAGAGCAGCAAAGCTGCTTCAGCCGCGCGTCAGAACTAAACTGGTACAAGCAGCAAAAAGGAAGCAGCAGACGCGATTTTGCTCCTCCTGCTGCGTCCGGTGTGAACGTAGCATTAGAGCCCGGTGCGGCTTATATATGTACATTTCCAGTTTTCGAAAAAAAATTGTGGGCACGGCTTATAGTGAGGTGGACTCTATAGTCCAGAAAATACAGTAGTTGTAGTTTGTCTTCACCAACTTTTCACATGTAAAGAAAAATATTTGTCATTCTTCAATTCTCCTGTCCTACAGATTCCCAACAGGACTAAATCCTTTGATCAAAATGTTTCCATTTTAGAACTGCTATGATCGTCTCGTCGTGGTCACAGTTTTTAAGCATTATCACTCTGCACTCAGCTCCCTCCACAGCCAGCCCAAGGCATAATCAAACTAAGCCCCAAAAACCACCATGAGCCCAAACATAACTGCTGGAATTGACACATAAAATTAAATTTTTTGATTTGTATAATCATAATGCAGACACATGTAAATCAATAGTTTAAATATGATAAATAGTTTTACATTATTAAAATGTTTGCTTAAGGGACAGGGAAAGTTTATAATCCCTGTTGTTTAATGGTTGAGTAAACATAGTTATTACCTGATGCTGCAAGTTGAATCTTTTAAGCTCAGATTTTTGATTAAAAAAAACATCCCACTAAATAAATAAATAAAAAAACTAGCTTGGACTGCTTTAAGCTCATTTGGTTAATCTGGTCCCCTGTTTCAATATTCCACTAAATCTGTACTGAAAAACTTTTTGACAGGAAGAATGGACTCCAAATCAAACTCTGCTCCAGCCCTGGCTCTGTCTAACTATGTATCATCAGACCAGTTAGATCCCACAGCATAATGCTGACGCCACCATATTGTACAACTTCCGGGATTCATTATAAACACATTCCTTCCAACTAACAATTATATATAACTTTATGTTGGTCATTTACTTCAAACCCTGTAAATAGATTTTAAAAGGAAAACTAAACATTTAAAGGTTGGCTAACTTAAATAATTGGAGTAATTAAAATAATGGCCCAAAGTCCCCCTCTGATCTTTGCTGGTTAAATAGTTTTCTTCCTTCATATGTAGTATTGCGTAAACAGAAAGTGGTTTTTTTAAAACGGGTTTTAAACACAGACCATGTGTGGCTACGGGGAAGCCATGTGTCCTTTCCCACTTTCTCGATGCAGAACTTCTGAGGTCCGTTACTTCCTGCAATGCAAGATGAAATCATTAACTGTAAGCTTTCAGGCGTTAGCCAGCTCCTCCTGGTGGATCTGATTCTGTCACTGACCCATAAGTTCAGCAAAGCCGCCCAAAGGGAGCCGACAGGTCCCCGTCACAAACTGCATGAGCCGCAGCCGCACCTCATTGTCCACTTCTTTCACCAGCTGTCAGGGAGCAAAGTGGCAGCAAACGACCATCAGTGACTGACGCTAATGGACGATGCTGTGGTGGAATCTGACCCAAAGCAACAGTACCTGCCAGAACCACATGATCTGTTTGCTGTTCCTGGTGTAGTGACAATACACCGTGTTCCTCTGCCAGTCCTGAAGGTCAACCTCCTGCATGCCGCACAGCATCACCTGCATCACACATACAAAACAAACAGCCTCAGAAAACTAATCCAGTAAAGATGCACTTAAGTCTAAGCTGGTTCTGAACGAGGTGGTTCTGCTCACCTCCAGCTCCTTTTCATCAAAGTACTGCAACCACTGAAGTGGAACCACCTCATTGAAGCCGTCCAGGAAAGCTTTGGTTTGACCTTCGACCCCACGGGAAAACCTCCACTCTGCCATCAGACTGCAAACCACCCAGAACATGTTAGGCTTCTCACAGCGCTAACAGCTTCTACAGTTCTGCTGGTATCAGAACATCACCTGATGTACTCCTCCTTGTTTTCTTCAGTGACCAGAACTTCAGAGCCGTCAGGTTTCAGGTCGTGTGAAGAGATCTTCCCCAAGATCTCCATGTCCACAGAGAAGTACATCTCCAGCCCACATTCCTCTATGTTGTTGTCCCTGAGAAGAGAAGAGGCAGAGTTGCTGCTGCAGGTTAACAGAGTAGGAACAGACGTTATTTCTTGGTTCCTTCTCGGTCCAATATAAGCTTGAGAGCTACTATCCTGTAATGTTTAAAAACGTTCCTGATCCATGACACCCTGAGCATCAGCATTCATTCTTTCATTCAGCTCTGCAGACACATCTAAATGTTGTAGGATAGAAGCTCTGATCAGTCTTAGTGCTGGGAATCCCCTCTATAGGCTTCATAAAGTGGTGGTGCCTAAAATTACCGGTTATGCACTAAAGTATTCAAAACTCATTTATGATATTTCTATTCTTTTCTACTCACTTATGCTCTGGGAAATGAAAAATAAATCACACAGGGCACCAACACCTTGATAAACATCAAAATTAAAGGACCATTTAAGGATCAGTTATCAGATCAGTAACAGAGTGAGGTTTTAATGAATGTGCCGCAATTGGGCTAGCCAGCTAGTGTTAGCCAAAGATCCATCAGAACCAGGTCTATCCTTTAAATTCTCCTGCAATGTTTAAACTTTGTTATTTACATTCCTTGTGTCGAAGCCCAGTCTGATGACCAGAAATGGAAGCTTCTGAAGCATCAGATTTTCTCTGATGCCGTTACCCCAGCAGATGATGGAGGAAGAGGTCAGACTCTCCACAACAGATTTATAGAAGATATGTAGCATCTTGTTGCAAACACTTAAGGACCTAAGCTCTAAACTGCTTCACAGTTGCGTCTCCAGTCTAGTTTTTTTTATCCAGGTGAACATCAAGGTAATTTTACTCATTAACCACCTCCACTTTTTCTCCTATGATGTTAACAGGATTCAACTTGTTCCTGTTTCTTCTGAGATCTCTAATCATCTCCCTTGTTTTGTTGACATTCAGGACCAGATGATTGTTTCCACTATCTCTCTGTACTCGGCTTCTTTTCCACCTTTGATGAACCCAATGACAGCAGAGTCATCTGAGTATTTCTGCAGATGACAGGACCCTGTCTGGTACTGGAAGTCAGATGTGAACAGAGTGAAAAGGAATGGTAAGAGCAGCGTCCCCTGTGGCGCTCCTTAGACAGACGACCCTTCAGTCTAACAAACTGTGGTCTGTTTGTCAGGTAGTCTTTGATTCGGGTTGTTGATGCCTCCACCTGAGTCTTCTGGAGTTTCTCTCAAAGTTAAGTCAGGCTGAACTGTGTTAAAAGCAGTGGTAAAAAACAGAGAACATTTTCATCACAGTAATGTCTGCCTTGTCTAAATGACAGCAGGTTTATTGAAGCAGGTGTATGATGGCATCATCAACTCCAAGACGATAAGCAAACTGCAGGGTCCTGATAGCTGCTTGCTTGTTTGCTGAGGTTAACTTACAGAAGTCTCCCTAGGACCTTCATGATGAGGAATGTCAGGGAAACAGGTCTATAGTCACTGAGGACTGTTGGCAGGTGAAAGGTGGAGCGAGCAGCCACATTTTCTGATCTGGCTGACAACAGACTAAGGCTACGTTCACACTGCAGCCTGAAGTGACCCAAATCAGATTTTTTTGCCCATATGCAACCTGGATCAGATTTTTTCATGGCCCTCTGAACAACACAAATCCGATTTTTTCAAGTGCAACCGAGGCCACTTGGCTATGTGAACTTGAATCCGATATTAATCTGATCTTTTCAAATGCGACCTGTGTCTGAACGGCCAGGTCGCATTCATCCGACCTGAACGCCATTAATACCAGATAAAGGACACTATTCTGGGTCTTGCTATGAAGAAGCTGCAAAACCCCCCACAACCATGACAAACTATGATGCGGAGAACAGTATTTATGTTTAACCATCAAGACCAGCGGTTCTTCAGACCACGTACAAAATTTCGCCTGTATAAGGGACCAACATCAGCAGAAAGACGAAGACACCCAGCTGAAGATGTCTGACATCAGTTTTGGCTTTTTAATTATTTAGTCTAACAACATTAGTCCTGTTGATACTGACCAAAGCTAGAGGACACATTAAGCTTACCTAATCCATATGAGTGAGTTGTAAAACTCAGGGTCAATAGACTCCAGGTCTTTAAGGATGAGCTTCTTGTTCAACATTCGTTTGTAGAAAGGCAAAGAGAAGCCAGTGTCAATGAACTTCCCATGGAAAAGGGCCTGCCGAAATAACAACAAAGATCAACATTCAGGAAGCTAACCAGGGCTTAACTCATCAGTATTTCTGATCTGACCAAAAGAAACACAAATAATAATGAGCCTGAGCAGTTCTGAAATCAACTTGGGGTATGAATCATATGATTTGGTTTCTGGACGTGCCATTGCAATGAAGCGGCCTATGAAGCAGAAGTAGGAGAGGTGATCTGGGTTGATGGTCGATGCCGGGTTGATCTGCAGACAGTAGTTGCTCTTGCCGGCGTACTCAAACAGACAGTACATGGGGTTCAGCACTTCATGGGACAAGAGAAAAAACCACTCCCTGTTGAGTGTGAAAAACAGAGGAGAAAACACAGGAGAGAGAAAATAATGTTGGTGTTTTGGGAAGAACAAAATAAATTACCACTTGGGACCATTTCTGATTCCATCAAAGATTTAGTTTTTATTACCGGGCTAAGCCACCATAGTCCAGACCCTCCTCGCCTCTGAAGATCACATACAGCCTCCTCCTCAAGTCGTATGGTTTCAGCGCCATAATCTGACAAGGTGCGAAACAGACACACACAATGAATAAATAATGAAAATACATAACTAAGGAAAATATTCACTAACTTAAGCACAGATATAAAATAAACCAAATGATGAGCAACAGATAAAAGGTTCTACCTGCTGGAAAGAGTCCTCAAACAGCGCCTGTCTGGAGACGTTGATCTTTACGTGACTCGGGAGGGCATTAGACTGAAAGACAAGAAATGAGCATCAGGGGAGAAGCAGAGGAAAAGCAGCTCTGAAAGGGAGATCAAACAAAGAAACCACTAACCTGGCAAAGGTAGCGGAAGTGAGCGAGCTTCCACCTAAAGCTGCGTTCATATGCGATCTGTGGACCTTTGGTGCTGACCAGAAAAACACATTTCAAAAGATAAATGTTTGCTTCACTTTAGAAAGAAAAGTGTTTTTTGATGCTTTTTTTTTTAATACAAGACATGCTGAAAATGAACTTAAGTTCGTCTTTGAAAAACACACTGATCCAGTTCAGGCCAGGTGACACACAATAGGTCACCAGAGCAGAACAAGCGTCTCTTACACAGAAGACTTTCCGGTACGTGGGTCACTGAAAGTGGTGGTCCGGGTGTTATGATCCACAAAGTAGCGAACTCCTTCTCTTGTGTACCGGATTTCCCAACCTTCAGGCAGAGGATCCTCATTCTGTAGCCTAAACAAACACACTTTATGTGACTTTGAGGAAATCAGATATTATCCAAAACAAATGAAAAATTAATGCAAAAAAATTTATTCTTGCTTATGGAGAAGAAAAGAAAAACATTTCAGTTTGGAGTTTCTATTCTAGTGCGAATGCCCAATAAACAATACAAGAGGGACTTTTCTCATTACTGTGCAAACAACGGCAAAAAGAGATGAAAGAAAATTAATTTGTAAAACTTAGACCCCAAAATGAGATCTGATAAAATAGTCTGATTTTATTCCTTTAAAATAGAATGTGATTTAAATAAGGAAAAAAAAGAATAAACCTAAAAAAAGAATAGCAAAGTGTGAAAATGTAGATTTATCTGTTGTTATCTGTAAATATGCAAGATGAAAATTTTGGGTTCATATCAGACGAGCCGAACCAGAGCATTACAGATCCTATCAGGAGGTATGGAAAAAGCCTTTACAGTTTTCTGCTTGTATCTGCATCCAATTCCCTTCCTGACATGGACCACATTTATACCCTATTTACACTACCCTTGAAAAACCGTGCCGAGACCGGTCCGAGCTCAGTAACTGAGATAACTAATCGTGTGTAAATGGGAAGCAAACTGAACTGAACTGAGCTAGACACAACCGGACCGAGCTAACTGCAGACCAGTTCCAGAGGTGGGCTCGGCTCGGGTTTTCCCTGGTTCGGTTCTCTGATAATAATAGCGCATGAGCAGAACGCGTCATCTCCGTCTGGCTGCACATCGCGATTCACACTCCATTCCAGTAGTTGGCGGCAATGCCCCTCCGGAAACAGAAGAAGAAGAACAACTTCTTCTTCAACTATAAACAACGATCGAAATCTTCTCCACGCAACATTTTAAATAATGGCATTTTAAACAACAAAACCGAAGTACAGCAATAATAATCAAGCATAACTTTCTGAATGTGACGGGCGCTGCCATTTTGATTTGCTTGATTCCCTTCTTCTTCATCTTCTTCTTCTTGTGTTTTATGGCGGTTGGCAAACATTTTTTGGTGCATTACCGCCACCAACTGCTTGATTTCCTCCTTTAATACTGGCAGTAATACCGCAGATCATCAGTAGGAGGCGAGGAACCGAGATAGCGTGATGTGTAAACGGTCGTCAGAACCGAGCTCGGACCGGTCTCGGCATGGATCGGTTTTTCAAGGGAAGTGTAAATGGGGTATTAGAGTACTCACCCTTGGGTTCTTGGGTCTTCCCACTGTGTCGTCTTGGTGTTGTGGTTCACAAAGTAGACTCTGTCATTAGAGTCCACACGCCTCTCTACAGGTATATATCAAACACAAACATATGGCGGTTAGATTACAGATTCCTCTTGAAAATAATACAAGAAGAAAAAGCAGTGGAGCAATTATTTGTTCCTTCATTTAAAGGAATAGTACACCCAAAACATGATTAGCCTTCATTTTCTACTCACCCCCATGCTGAACAACACTCTGGAGTACTTTTTTGATATCTCAAATGCATCTGGAGATCTGGGAGGCTTCTTGCTGTCTGCGGACATTCAAATAATGGAGGTCTATGGTGCCCAAGGCAGAAAGGTCCATAAAATTCCATAAAAAACGTGTCAATATTCCTCCATACTGCTCGTCCAATGTATTCCAAGTGTCCTGAGTAGGTAGCGTCCATAATTAACTCGAAACAAAGTCATTTAGAATGTTTTTAGAGCATAAACAGTAGTGTATAGGATTTCCTAAAAGCGCGTTCACGAGTCTATGGAAACCGCGGCAGACCAAACCAGATGAAAGTGCGCATTCAGCGTCTGCTCTTGATAATGCAAGCGTAGAAGAAGAAATGTGCTGTTTACCTGTGCAAAGAAAGAAACAACGAAAGAAAAATGTCTGAGGACTTCAGTGTTGAGGAAGAGCATGAGTTCTTTGCCGAGCTGAATGCGCACTTTCATCTGGTTTGGTCTGCCGCGGTTTCCGTAGGCTCGTGAACTCGCAGGCGCGCGCTTTTAGGAAATCCTATACACTACTGTTTATGCTTTAAAACATTCTAAATGACTTTGTTTCGAGTAAATTACGCTACCCACTCAGGACACTTGAAATACATTGGACGAGCAGTATGGAGGAATATTGACACGTTTTTTGTGGACTTTTATGGACCTTTCTGCCTCGGGCACCATAGACCTCCATTATTTGAATGTCAGCAGACAGCAAGAAGCCTCCCAGATCTCCAGATGCATTTGAGATATCAAAAAAGTACTCCAGAGTGTTGTTCAGCATGGGGGTGAGTAGAAAATGAAGGCTAATCATGTTTTGGGTGTACTATTCCTTTAAGTGAACTTTTTTAAAACCTAAGCAGATAGATGATGAACTTACCCCAACCAGGAGGAAGAGGGCCAAGAGGATCGTTCTCAGCAGACATCATAGATGCCTAGAAATCAACAGTCTACATTAAAATCTTAAAAGGATAGAAGATACAAATCCTTCTAGAAATAAAAAAAACATGTCTTCCAGGTGAAAAGGTGGTTTAAGTTGGTGATTTTACTACTTCTTATCAGAATTAGCTCAGCACGACACATGAAAACTGTAGAAATCCTAGATTCTATGGCAGTAAACCGTTTTCAACCTGAGGTTTTAGTTCAGGCTGAAGAATGGAGCTCGACTTCGGAAAATGTGCTGAAAGGGGGAAGTAAAAACAAAACCCTTGGAATAAAAAGATGGGAGTAGACTGATTAAATTATAAATGCATACAGCGGGGATCTAAGCTCATCATTTTATGATCAACACCATCAGGATATGATTGGTCAGACCAAAAAAACAAAAAACGTTTAAACCGTTTAATGAAGCGTATCTGAACTCTGAATGCAGCTGATTGCTGATGAAGGTTCTCAGTCATCCAGGTCATAGTCATTCCGTAAAAATTCAAAAAATATCCACCAATCTTGAAAACAAAGTCCAGTGGATATTTTTTGAATTTTTACGGAATGCAGCTGCTCTGAGTAAATGCTACAGAGCCTCATCTGTACTCTGGATTCTTACAAAAAGTGATTGCTTAATGCTGAGTAGCATATACTAAAGTGTCTGTTAAAGGTATAGAGGACGATCTTTTATTTCTGGGTGGATCATCAGGGTTTATACAGGAATTAATAACTCAAATTTAATGCTATTTAAAACTCTTTTAATGCTTTTAAAAATAATTTTAATGCCATCAACAGGTACTTGTCGACAGGCTGCGGCCATGTCCCGAATTCCTCGTTTTCCAGCCACTTTTGTTGAAATTAGCTTTTTTCCCCCTCCATTCTCTAGCTTTTTCTCCGGCTCAGTTCCATGAAAATATATCGAAATATAATATGTCTGACGAAATTGTTTTTATAAACATTTTTTTGTTTGATAAGGCATTTTAAATGCCACAATAAACACATTTAATGAATTTTAATGCCAATTAAGGCCTTAATTTAAAAAAATAATTTAATGACTTTTAATGATTTTTAATGACCCGCAGAAACCCTGATCATCTAAATAAGGGTTCCTCCTACGAGTTTGTCCCGTTAGCTATTTTTTTCTGCGCATGTGAACTTTCAGGCGTATATCTGTGGTGAGCTTCGGTTTCAGAAAGTCAAAGCTCACCTTTCTCACTGCGGTTCTTTGAAAATGGCAGAGAAAAAGTGTCTAAGAAGTGTATGAGAAGAAAAGAAAGGCCTCAGAAGAGGCAGATATATCTCAGAATGCTTTGTGTGGAGAGCTCTCCTCGCAAAGCATTCTGGGATTTGCTGTCAGAGCGGCCCGCTGTCGCCATAGGCTGTCACGATCCAACAGCGTCGACTAATAACAAAGATGGCGCAGGGACCGCGCAGTGGAGGAGGAGTTACGTTACCAATTGAGCAAAAAGCAGTGATTATCTGTCTGAACGGTCCGTTAACTGAGATATAGTCCCTGCTGTATGTGGATACAGTAAGCTTGTATGAAATATGAGAGCTGCACATTTTAAACAGGGTGTGCACGAGGAGAAATGAGCTTGTGCGTGCTCTTGCACGTGCATTTTTTTTAATTGGAGAAGGCAGATCTTTTTAAAAAATCCTCCACAACACCTTTAAGGATAAAGGGAGAGGGAACATTAAACACTAAATTCTGGCGAAAAGGAAGACTATCTGCTGCCTCCAGTTATTTGTTGTTAACCTATTAGCTTGTTTTAAATGTACAGGGTGCCAAAAGAAAATTATCCATCATGGTTCAGATATAGAGACATGAAAACAGATCCATATTAGTGACCTGACTTTGTGTTCACTAGTACCTCCCTCCCTCCCAGCGGTTAGGACAGCCATAGTGCCTCTCAATCATAAACACATGACAGTACCTAACCCTCATACCAGTGAGGAGACTAAAGAAGCAGGAGCAGAGTGAAGCTGCTTACAGAGTAGAGGTATCTCTGGTTGAACTGGTGCATAGCTCCCTGCAGCTGGCTGCGCTGGCTCTGCCACTGCTCAAAGTTGCGCACAGATTCCATCGTGGGGCGCTGCCACGTGGTGGTGCGGGTGTTGTGGTCAACATAATAGATCCGACCCCGATCGTCTACTCGACGTTCCCATCTGGAAACATGAAGGAAATTTGAATACAGACAGCGGATAACTGACTGCACAAGGTCTATAAATCCTTTAAGGTAGTAGGGGGGCTAATTGGTAGATCTTGATATCTAACTGAAACTGGTTTATCTTTATTTAATCACAGCAGTGTTGAAATTATCAAGCTGAAAAATACTGTCTGATAAAACAGATGATGATGTTTGTGAGGTTACCCACTCTAGAAGGAAAACAGTCAAAGTAAATGTCGACACTCACCCTGTAGGTAGTGGCTGTGGCCTCTCCCAGGTAGTAGTTCTGGTGTTGTGGTCTACATAGTAGGTTCTCCCATGAGGATCTTTTCTCTGCTCCCACCTGAAACACAGGGATTATCATGAACATTAAAGCATATTAAGGCTTTTAGGTTTCCCAATAACTGAAACATTTGTCTGGACTAAGAATGTAAGCAAATAATGGACTTGATCGTCGACTAATGGTTTGTTAGATAAAAATTTGCTCCAACCAATTAATAAATAAGGTCTCATCAAAAGGAATTTCTTTCAGGGATGCGTTCCAAAGTTAAAAAAAAATAAACCTTTGGACTTTGTTTCCAAGTTGGAAGATGTTTTGGTTCCCATCCAGGAACCTGTTTTAATTAAAATCTCAGAAATAGCATTGAGTTGCTTTATACAGTAGCCCAACAAAACCTTGTTTTTGCTTAGACAACATGGGAATCTGTATAAAGCAACTCAACACTATTTCTGACATTTGAATCTAAAAAGCTTCCTGATTGGGAAGCGAAACGTCTTCAAACTTGGAAACAAAGTCCAAAGGTTTATTTTTTAACTTTTTTTGGGGAATGACCTGGA